>CM069921.1:1265000-2465000 GCA_036172225.1 Cryptocoryne crispatula var. balansae
GATTTCTCGTTGACTCGAAATTTTATAAATGAATTTGTATATCGCTTGAGTTTGAATGTCGATTAGATTTTAGTCTAATTGTTATTCGAACTCAACTTGTCTCGATTAATAAACCAAAAAAAAATTCAACATGTTCATTAAAACTCGAGTTTTAAATCAACTTCGTTTAAAATATATGAGTCTAACTGAAACAGTGTACTACCGACTCGTTTAATTTGCACCCCCACAAAAAAGCGATGTCCGCCGCAGACACAATGGGACGAAGAAGCCGCGAAGAAGAAGAGTTCGTCTAAAGAAAAAACCATAAGAAAAGGTGGGGTAAATCTCAAACCTAAGAGAGCGGATCACCTCAGTCCCGGGGTGGAGGGAGAAGCCTCAGTCCCCAATCAGAGGCGACCACATACCCCCGTCACTTAAGTGAACCGGTTTGGTGAACCGGACCGAACCGGGATCTGAAACTGAACCGGTTCGATTCACTTAAGTGACGGGGGTATGTGGCCGCCTCTGATTGAGGACTGAGACTTCTCCCTCCACCCGGGACCGAGGTGATCCGCTCTCCAAACCTAAAGGTTGGATTTTTCGACTTTTGAATCGGGCAACATTCCTCGAAACTGTGTGCTTCGTCTCGGCCTCGTAGGGCGCGCTGCTCTCCTTGTGGGCACGGAAGGTCCACCACTGACAGATCCGACGTACCGCCTGCATCGGAACGAAGGTGGCTCTGGCCCCATGGAAGCAAATGCATCCGATTCGAGAACCCGACGAAAATACAAGAGGAGGAGGAGGAGGAGGAGGAGGAGGAGGAGGAGGTCGCTGGGACGATCGACAGATCCTGTGCCGAGAAATGTTGAATTGCCTGCTCATTGATCATCTTACGCATGCATGTTCGATCAAAACTTTGTGCCCGATATCAAATGTCAAGCGAGACGAGAGATCAAGGAAACGGAGAACATCGATCGGCGGCGCCGGGAAGAGCCGGTCACGGCGGCGGTGCCCTGCTCTCAGCCGTGGCTCATCACCTTCGTCGGATGCCTGCCGCCTACGAGCCGCAGCAGCGACCGCCTGGTGTACGAGCCGGCTTCCTCCGCCTCGGACACTGCGCAGCCGCCGCCGCCGGCCGCTGCCTCCAAGTCCACCCCCATCTCACTCCCGCTCTTGTCGACCCAGGACGCCTCGTCGAGCTCCGACGCAACAGTCCTCCTGCTGCTACCGGACAGAGGAAGCCGCAGCGAGAACATCCGCCTTATCATTGGACCCTCCTGATCATCTCCTACCTTGGGCGGCCGTAGCCAAATCTTCGAGACCGAGGAGCTCTGATCCCTCTGCTCAGCACGAGAGACGCGGGCGCTGCCGAGAGATCAAGGAAACGGAGAACATCGATCGGCGGCGCCGGGAAGAGCCGGTCACGGCGGCGGTGCCCTGCTCTCAGCCGTGGCTCATCACCTTCGTCGGATGCCTGCCGCCTACGAGCCGCAGCAGCGACCGCCTGGTGTACGAGCCGGCTTCCTCCGCCTCGGACACTGCGCAGCCGCCGCCGCCGGCCGCTGCCTCCAAGTCCACCCCCATCTCACTCCCGCTCTTGTCGACCCAGGACGCCTCGTCGAGCTCCGACGCAACAGTCCTCCTGCTGCTACCGGACAGAGGAAGCCGCAGCGAGAACATCCGCCTTATCATTGGACCCTCCTGATCATCTCCTACCTTGGGCGGCCGTAGCCAAATCTTCGAGACCGAGGAGCTCTGATCCCTCTGCTCAGCACGAGAGACGCGGGCGCTGCCGAGAGATCAAGGAAACGGAGAACATCGATCGGCGGCGCCGGGAAGAGCCGGTCACGGCGGCGGTGCCCTGCTCTCAGCCGTGGCTCATCACCTTCGTCGGATGCCTGCCGCCTACGAGCCGCAGCAGCGACCGCCTGGTGTACGAGCCGGCTTCCTCCGCCTCGGACACTGCGCAGCCGCCGCCGCCGGCCGCTGCCTCCAAGTCCACCCCCATCTCACTCCCGCTCTTGTCGACCCAGGACGCCTCGTCGAGCTCCGACGCAACAGTCCTCCTGCTGCTACCGGACAGAGGAAGCCGCAGCGAGAACATCCGCCTTATCATTGGACCCTCCTGATCATCTCCTACCTTGGGCGGCCGTAGCCAAATCTTCGAGACCGAGGAGCTCTGATCCCTCTGCTCAGCACGAGAGACGCGGGCGCTGCCGAACATCTTCAGCCCATCTCCCCCGGAGTTGCTGCCGCACTCAGACATGGCAGTGCGGGTACCGGGCTTCTTCGTGTTGGGCTTCCCGGTGCGCTGCTTGATCGCCACTTGGAGCAGGGAGCTCTCGTCCATCACGTACTCGAAGGACCCCATCGAGAAGCATCTCCTTCCGTCCAGATTGGCATCGGCGCCCCTGCCGTTGCTGCAGCTGCCTTCGCCGCCGGTGCGGCCTCCTCCGACGCTCCTGAACTTGCCGAGCTTCACGGAAACCACCCTCCCGGGGGATCCAGGCGGCCGCGGCACCCCCAGTGCAGTCGGCGTCTCCGCCTCCTTCCCCACGTCCGCCTCTGACTTGTGGAGAAGATCGCCGGCGGGATGCCGGTCGACGTCCTCACCGACCTGGGAGGGCAACTGGGCATCGGATTCGGGAACGACGATGTCGGTGGTGGAGGCCTCCCCGCCGGACTGGAGGACGAGAACGATGGGGCTGCCGGCGGCGGCCGGGAAGTAGGGGAGGAGGCTGGTGCGGCACAGGGGGCAGGTGGAGTGCGAGAGCAGCCATGTGTCGATGCACTCCAGGTGGAAGGCGTGGCTGCATTTGGGCAGCAGGCGGAGGCCGTCGTCGGCCTCGAACTCGCACAGGCACACGGCGCAGTCGAACGGGTCTTTGACGCCCGTGATGGCCTTGTAGGGGAAGACGGGCAGGGAGTCGATGAACGACTGGTCAATGCCGGCGTCGTGGAGGTGGAACAGCTGCTGAAGCTGCCCCTGGAGCGCGGTGACGTCGTTGTCGCGGCGCTCCGTGCCCCGACGACGGGTCGACGGCCGGAGAAGATAGCGGACGAGGAGGTGCACCAGGCCGGAGACGAAGAAGACGACGGCGAGGATCACGATGATGAGCAGGATGTTGGTGCTGATTCCGCCGTCGAGTTCGCTCGGAGGGAGCTCGGGGACCGGCGGGGGCGGCATGGGTGGCCGTATGGGCGAATGACGGCGCGGGAAGTCAGGGAGCTGGCTGGTCCGGTTGGCCGCCTCCATCGACCCCGGACGGATGCCCGTCGTCCCCTCTTCTGTGCCCTAGCTGACCGGAAGAGAGACAAGAGACGGAGAGGGGAGGTGGCCGAGAAGCTCATACAACACCGAGAGGAGCGGGGGCCCTCCGAGATGTCAAGACAACGGCGACTCCTCCGTTCACAGAAGAGGCAGAGCCCGACAGAGAGACGCGGAAAAGCCTGGCCGGCTCCGCCCCTACTGGAAAATTTCTTTCCGGTCACGGTGATGTGTAAGAAGAAGAAGAGCGACAGGGGGGGATCGCTTGGTGTTGATGAGGATGACGACGGCAGAGGAGGATGATATATACCCATATATATATATATATTAGGGCAACTCGATTTCATCCGAATAAAAAAGTCAACTCAATTTCTAATTAGTTGACCAGTTGTATTTAACCGACCGCTTACGGTTCAACCTTAAATCTAGTTCAACTTATGTCGAATTTGCCCTTCTCAACATTGATTGTTAGATTGCTGTCAATAAAATTTACTTATTTTTGCACGACATGTATTTGTTTTACTTAAAAGATTTTGCGAAAAAAAGATATATAAATAAAAATATTTGACTGTTAAATTAAAATTATTATTTAACATCATCTTTTAGATAAATAAAAAGCCTAGGTATGTTATTGATATAATTTTCTTATATTACATTCCGTTCAATTGTATTCTCGTAAAATACATCTAATATTTTTGTAATCATAAGAGAAACGCCCAAAACAATCTTGCATTTAGTTTAAACTCAGATAAAATATATTATATAATAGTAATATATAGATACGCTTGATTAATTTGCGAAACTCATAAAATTTTTATTAATCAGAAGTGACGTCAAGCGATTTCGTTGGACATGCGATTGATTTATCGTGTATTTGGAGTGGGAAGGAATGACCAAGCTAGGGCCCTTCCTGGAATAACCATTTTTAGCGAAGATTAATACGAATATGTCTTATAATTATCAAGCATCTATCACGGGATTGCGCTTCTTCTCTTCGACTCCAGAGTTTCAAACATTCCAAACAAAATGATTCTTTTTTACCACCAAGTCATGAAAAATGTCGAATTTTTTTATAAAAAAATCTGTAAAATGTATTCGCATGTGAGCTGGTGATAATGGCGGGTGTATCTGCGTAGGAATACGAATGTGAAATTGTGTGTGGAATTATGATTGTGTATATAATTATGTATAGAACTGTGATTTGTGTATGGAATTGTGAAAAAATTACAGTTTAATTGTACATTTACCTATAATTGTAATGTTGTACGATTTTTTATTTTATAAAATTAACATTATTCTTTTCTTTGTGACAGGTATATTAGTGATGATTTGAATGTGAATCGTCGTCGAAACAGCCGATCAAGTTCCTGAAAATCATCTAAGAACGAAAGAGATCATTTTACTGATCACAACTTGCCATCAGTAAAGGTATTGACAACTTTCTACCATCGCTAACTTTGTCGACGATATTGAAGAGAAAGCGGTGATAGTTGAGCTAGAAGTCACCGTCGATAACCGGGATGGGTTTCAAGTCGTCGGTTATAACTTTTACTAACCATGGCTAATTATTTCTATCCAACCATTAATGTCAACATCATCTACAATCAACTCATTTACAATTGGTTTTCGCGATGATTTTAAAATCGTCACGAAATACTATCGAGGTCGACTTTTGACTTTGTTGGCAAAATGTTATTATGATTGATAGTTGTGGTCCGTAAATCTTGTTTTTATGGTGCACATACCTTGGTAACATGTTAAGATAACGCAATAATTCAAAGGTTTTTTATTGAAATGTTACGGACTTTTTCGCAATCTTGATAGTTTCTGGAGGACTTCTAAAAAAACGAAAGAGGAAGTTCAGCGAATCAGCTGAACCGAATTGGAAAATTCGGGTAGTTATGTTTTATTTCCAAAAAAGAAAAAGCAGGATCTTTGCGGCCCTCCGCCTGTCGTGCCTCTTGACAACGTCATCAGGGCGTCAACAGCTGTCCGGGGCCAATGAGATGGGGGGGAGGGCGGATCCCCTCAGGTGCCCACCTGAGGGGATCCCCTTAGCCCCTCTCACAAGGGGCTGAGGTGACAGTGATCTGACGATTAATTATAAGATCTAGTTAACGATTACATGCGTGTATGTGTCTTGGTATTAGCAACTTTAATTTTCATGAAAATAACTTTTGCTACTTCTGGTTAATTATGCATGCAGTATCCACATCATAAGAAAAAAGAAACTAGGATGTATTGCCCAACATGTTGACCCCATTTTCCTTTGAAAAAATGAGCCGGAACTGAAGGGAGAAGACAACAAAGGAAAGATGTAGGTATTGGCATCCACAGAGAAGAATAAAGAAGAGCTTGGCCTCCCCGCGACACAGGAAAAAAAAAAGGAGGGTGGGTTTGGAATCTTCCAAAAGACAACGGATGGTGTACCTTTTTTTTAACAATAACAACACAAACATATTCATAACATCATAAAGTGTACAATAAATAAACATAATGATGCTACTAGATGAAAACAAAATTTTGATTAAGATGAAGATAAATAAAATCCTTTTGGAGATCATCGTATCCAACAAATCAAAAAATATAATCACACATCGACCAAATGTCGAACAACGTAGATAAGGGTTTATTTCAAAGAGTTTGACACCTATCTTGAGACCGAATGATCACACTGGGAGTGTGTGAATATCACCTAGATTAACGATCTCGGAAGAAAAATCGTGACTATGAAAAAGACATAGAAGGACAGCAACATAGTTTTGGATCGACCACAAGATACAAACGAGAAAGAAACAAACGCACTCCTAGTGTGATCATTCAATCTCACTAGGATCGAACTCCTCAACTGTAATGTGCAAAGAATAAGTAAAACACCTAAATAGATATTTAGACAGCGCACTAATGTAAGAGTAACATTACAAAACCCAAACATTTTTGCGAGGGCGGATGATGTACGCAAAAACTTCAAATATCTATTTCATGTTTAGTATTATTCGTAAGTAATTAGCATACACTTATAAAATAGTGTGATACATATATATATCCATCTCTAATTGTAAGATATCCATTACCATTAATTTTTTTGACAATTGTGCTTACTCATCTTGTTCGTTCTGGGTCGATTTTCTGTGGGCGATTAGGCATGAAATGGTGCCCTAGCTAGCAGTTCATCTAATTGTCAACGCGCACACTACGAACAATTCCGGTCACATCTGAAAAATCTTAGCGCTTCTTCTATATATATATATCCCCAATCCAGAACACTGAACGGCCGGTTCCCCATGCATCCTCCTGTTTGAAGACCAAGTTTATTAATCTAAAGAAAGTAAACTCTGTGAATACATCACGATCCACGACTGTATATATATATATATACTCATTTATTTATACACGGAGCTATGGCTAATTGCTTCTCAAGCTTCCATGGTGTGTACTGCGGACATAAATGGCTGTCGTCCATCGTTGTTCTGCAGACGTGTGAAGATCACTTCTTCACGCCTCATCTATTCACCGCTCCGATGGCCTTGTCATCTGTGACGTCGCAGTAGGATTATCATTAATTTCGATTAATTAATTTCCAGATGTCGACTTGGAAAATAAAAAAACTCCAAACTAAAACGTGCCTTAATTATCAGGAGTAATATATACGAGGATATACAAGTGACTTCTTCAATTACCATCGAGCATGCATGCGATGAAATTATTATTTATAAAATAAAAATCATTTTAGCCAGCCACATGATCGAGCATAAAATAAATGTCAGTACGCTTATAAATCAGGTCCTGCCGTCTTCCATCCATAGAGAAAACGGAGGAGCATGCATGAGTTTTATGTGTTATTTCCAATGTATGTTAAGACCTACGTAGGTATATACATATACGTACAAACAATTTGAAAGAACGGACCTCGTGTAAAGCATGGCTTCTCAAATTGAGAGTTGCTCATTGATTTCCGGTTTGCATATTTATGCCGTGTCAGATAAAAAAAAATGTCGACTCGAGAACCCTTCATCAATTTTCTCGCCGCCGGTAGAGAAATATGTGCTGGTGCTAATTAAAATATATACGCCTTCATTTTCCAAGATATTCACTCTGGCCTTTCCCAATGTTAATTAACCTCCTCTGTCGTCTCGTCTGGTCATGCAAAACAACCGGAGAAGGCGCCAACCTCGTCGAGGCGGCAAATCTCTAGTTGTTAGAGCCGAAGTTAATGCTTGACCTTCAAAGAAGACTACCCAATACACTTAAATTACAAGCTTCTGATCTCTAACTAATTAATATATATTAAACCAAGAACCTGCCGTGTCTTGGCTTCAATGTCTCTCCAGACACCATCCATCAATATTTTGCTCCAACCCATGCTACCCGTTGACTATTAATACCCATGCGAAGAAAAGAAGAAACTAGCTATAGGACGATTCAAGATGAGGAAATGAGATACCAAAATACAATGCGCAGAAGGAGCAGGCATACAATACGTGTAAAGGAGACACACCACTCGACGAGGTCCGTTGACATCGATGTGCCTCTTTCTCGTATAAGTAAATAAATAAATAAATAAATAAATAAATATATATATATATATATATATTTGTGCTAGTCAAACCTTGGAGCGGCCGACCACGTACGACTTGCTCTCTTTCTGGGGGAGTTAGTCTGCACAAGATGGGTCCCTACTCTCTCTCTCTCTCTTTCTCTCGGGGGTATACGTGTGCGTGCGCATCACTCGGGATTAGTTCCGTCAAAAGCAGTTCTTTAAGGTCGCGTTTGGAACGGATTAGATTGTAGGGCAACTTAATTGCCTTCCGTTGTTTGAAGGATTCTGTCAAAATCTTCTGCATATGATCTTTTGGCCAACTCAAAAGATTTCGCTGATGGGAAGTTTGGTTTTAAAATCTCATTCGGAACATCAAGATATGGGAGGATGTAGTTTTTCTCTTTTTTTTGTTGTTGTGATTCTGTGAAATATAGAGATATTACCCGTTGTGACCCATAAGTTTTTTGGAAAGATAAAAGGATATGAGAGAACGTGTTGGATGAAAAAGGTGAAGACACATGTAAAATATGTAAAAGAGAAATGACAAAAATGCTTTTCTCCATTGGAAATCCAAGTGAAACTTTGGAGAGCAACTTTTTTCAGCTAATTCTTACTTTGTGTCTCTCTCTCTCTATTGGTACATTTGATTACACAATTTATCTATTAGTGTTTCAACCTGATCATTGAAATGCTTCCATGAATCCATGCCAAATGCACCCTAAACCTAACTGCTCTGACCACATATAGTGCTGATGTTTGATCTTTGGGTTCCCAGCGTATATGAAATCTGACAGAAGGGGGTACTGGTGTGCGGTGGACGCTGATGGAAGTAAATGCACTTGTAATTAAGAGTCGTCCACCGCCACATCAAAAAGAAAGCACGTGAGGTGTTGTACTCCTTTTTTGTACTAAACTGCGTAATACGGCATTAAATGGTGCAATATATGGCTAACTATTCTATTTTTTGTCGATATATGTTACTAAACTCATTGATTATTGCATTGGTAAGTAATAAAAAATAGAGACTATTTAGTAACAAATGGTACTATTTAGTAAGGTATTAGGCAGTTTAGTTGGAGCGCAACTTTGGCTGGAGACAACAGCGTCTCCTCCTTCACGGAACTGAGGTGAAGGGGTTCTCCCCCTAAAATCTAGGGAATCGATCTGCCATTGCCATGGAGCGCTGCAATTTGGCCCACCCAACGGGCCACAGATAGGACCAGACGCGCGCGTACGTATAAGTTGTTTAGGTGAGTACTGTAGACCCAAACTAAATAAAAACAGTGGACAAGAGTAAGGGTGTCAATCTCTTTGAACGATATTGCTACTAAACTACGAGAGATCAGGTCGGTGTGCGTCGTTTTCTACAGAGGGAGGTGAGAGAGCTAACCTATCTATGTATATATGAATCTTAGGCCATGCGGCGTTCTCTTACCCATGGTCTGGTTTACGCTGTAGCTCCGGCCATTGGAGCCGTTTAATTATTAAGCAATGTCTCGTCCGCAGGCAGGCTGAGCAAATGAACTTGGTTTGGCACCGGTTAATAGACAGAGACGTCGTGTATCTGCTGTATTCTCTCGGCACCTTCGACGACTTTCGTTCTACCAAACAAGGCTGAAACCCTTCTTCACCGGCCTCTTCTCAACCACTTCTGTCATGTCGCGAGCTCATTGTCAAAATGTGCCGCCGCTCTGTGGAACAGTACTAGTCCACTGAGTGGGTAGTAATTCGTATCATACATCTCCTTGGTCTTTCTTAGGGAGCGTCGCTTCGAAAGCCGGCCGCTAAAGAACGAAAAGAACAATCATCGAAGGTGCAGCAAAGCTGTGCAAGAAATAAAATTGCCGTGAGAAGATGTGTATATGTGCTTCGTATGTTGATGATCATAATAATAATAAGAATAGCAATCAACAACTACAGTAATGATAATGACGATGATATTACTCCTACTCCCTCCTCGCACTCCTCAGCGTCGTCGTCCCGTGGTTGATGTGTTTAGGTTGAGGACAACGCAGAGTTAAGTGTTAATAAAAAAAGTTATAGCCTATTAATTAGGTAACAATATCAAACATAGTACTATGTTGCTTGAAATCGATTTTTCTGATGTTTGACTATTAATGCGTATTTTGAAAGGTGTGGTACAAACTAGTATGAATTCTAATGTGCAAGCTCTGCATGCATATCAATTTTGACGCTATTGACAGTTTACCTTCTAAAATTATTTGAATATTAAGATCGATATAGTACGTTTTTAGTACCCTGACCAAAATAGGATATTATGGCTTGTTCAGATGGAGTATTAGTCACATGTCTTACGTACCTCTATTTTAATTAATACTAGGTATCGTGAAATTTAATATTGATGTATGACCGCTGCAAGAAATATCAAGTTCTATAGTCAAACCAAACAGGCCCTTAATTATGTATGGAAGACTGGTTACTAACTAGGAGATTAGTTTATATTTGCTCAGACATCTGTTAGCACATGCGAGCGGATACAGGTAGATCCTATTTTTCTGCAGGTACAGGTAGAGGTACCCATGAATCCATTATTTTCTTAGTGACAGATTCAACATTCAGTACTTTCAGATAAAATTAAATAATAAGGATTAGATGATACTTGATTTGACTTCAGTGCAATGTATGTGAAGTCTTATTTTCACCTCTATTATTATATATTCTATCTTGTGAAATGAAGTCCAATCAGCTTTACCAGCTCTCCAAATAAAATAAAAAGCTACACCAGATCATTTGAAATCAAGTGGGTTCTTCAAATTTCAAAAGTCAAATGATGCGTCCATGCCAACGTTAATACATTTCATCAAATGGTTTGAGAATTTTATTCTCTTAAACATTGGGATTTTTATCAAACCACGTGAAAGTCTCAAAGCTTCAACCTTTGACGACTAAATCAGAGGTGAGTCCAGGCTAATCAAACGCTATCTTAACTTGATCCTGCTACGATCTAATCACTGTAAACTCAGCATAGATGCAGAGCACATCTGAATGATAATATATGCATGTGGCTAGTTTTGTCGATGCATTAGCCTTTTATGGGCAACTTGCATTCTGGTCTTTCGTCTTCTTCTGCTTCTTCTTCTTGACATGAGCCATGAACCCACTCCAGGCCGGCACGCTTTCCATAGGCATCCAGCGCCTGCTCTCTCTTTACTACTGCTGCTGCTTCGTCAAAATGTCCCCGAGCCCAAGATCTGCCAAGCAAAATGCTGCTTCCTAATTTCCTTTTAACTTTGACTCTTTGTTGGTCCCCTCCACACCCTCTCAATCACGTATTCACTCATTCACATAAGGGGGAGAGAGAGAAAGAGAGAGCCCACCTGCGTTCCCATTTCAGTGGTTGAATGGAGTAGGGTACAAGCCTTCACCTCTGTTACCCTGTAGATATAGAAAGAATAGAATCATAGATAGATAGCAAGACAAAGGGAACACAATGATCCCCTCCGGGTGCTCCTTTCCCCCTTTTGTGGTGGTTCGTCAGGAGGGTACAGCTCCCGTCGCCTTTGAGCACGCAAACCGGCTGGCTAAAGTGCCTCGTGTTCACCGGCCGGCGAAACTATCATTCTGCCCCCGTCGAGCTTCTTCTCTCTACGTAAGACACAACAACATGGAGGACAAACCCGGCCACCCTGTTTGTGTTGGGCCGTAGGTCGTTTCGGCCCGTTAAAACCTGCCCGTACACCTACCTGACGAATTTATCGGACAGATTACCCGTGAATAAATCAAATAAAGTAGAGATAGAATGTTCGGATAAGACTAATGGGTTTGTGAATCCAACCAAGTGATTTGTGTTTTTCTCTGTGGCTTATGGACGTTTAATGGGGTTCCGAGATCCTAATGTTTGGATAGCAAAATGGTTTCGTTTCTGGCGACGGACGGTAGGCGTTGGACTCATTAATCAATAGGTGACGCTCGCGTCTAATAAGGTAGGGCCGAGATCATGAAGCCCATAGGCTTAAAGGGCTGGCCCATTTGCTCATTCAGAATTGTTTCTCCCGTTGGCCTCAGTCATCAACTCCATGTTCATGTGGCTTCAGGTAAGAGTAGCAGTGTGATGTATCTAGAAAAGGAGTGCTGATCATAGAGTCAATTAACCTTCAAGGTGTGTATTTATATTTCGTTGTCTAGATTTCTAACCTCTCGATATTTAATCAGGTTTAGATCCCAAAAATTTGTAGTAGAAAATATATAGCTTCTCCGGGGCTAACACAACCTTTTATACAACTTTGCAAGATAACCAAAAGAGAGAGAGAGAGAGAGAGATAGTAACACTCATGATACGCAAATTGCTAATTCTTTCCTTCCTCGAAATTTAAGGATGAATTAGTGGCCATATTAATTAAAAAATATATGTTTTTATAGTGTAAAGAACGAAGCTACCAAGTCAGTCAGGCTGAGATGGGTCGAAACATAAATTATACCATAAAAGAACCGTCAACTTGTGAAGAAATTTGGAAGGGTGCATATGACTACACTTTTGCAGAATTATTAAATTCGCTGAAGTCCAAATTTTATGGGGTGTTTGGTTGCATGATAATTTTTTGTACACTTTCATGATAAAAAATTATATTAAAATAAAAAATGAAGCAACTCATGACATAAAATTATCATGTTTGGAGGGATGTGATTACAAAAAAGAGAAATCACCGCACATGACCAAATAAAGTGGGGGACCACGAGAAAAAAGAAAGAGGTGAGACCCACTTTTTTTGTTTAAGAAGAAAATTACTTTTAAAATATAAAATTGTCATGGTTACCAAACACCTCTTTTAACAAGTTTTCTTACAATTTTTAAAAATTAAAACAAAAATCTTCATTATCATGAAACCAAACACCCCATTAGTGGGGGGCGAAGAAGAGTTAGTGGTGTGGTAGCTCTGTCTGTCTGGCACCCCCAAGAGAGACTCCCGAGCAGACTCTCCCTTTAAATACTTGACCCGGGCCAGAGCGTGGACCCCACAGGCCACCTGCACCGTCGGATTGATTGCTCAGATACGCAGATCTGATCTACATGCATGGGACCACGCCACGGGACCACCGTTGTCGTCGCGCAGGCAGGGTGTGCTTGGTTCAGCTTAAAGGGCGTGTAAATAGGTCAGATCCTGTAGCAGAAGAATAGTTAAGTACATGATTTACATCTCGATAAAAAAGATAAGATGGCTCGATTCTGATAATTTTAAATTTATTACGTCACGATTTTGATTCGTATTTGATTAAGTTATTAGAATCGGAATAGAATTTGATAATTCTTAAGATACGTGTTGAATATTAATTTTACATAAAAATAAGTTAATAACTTGAGTTAATACTTATTAAAATTCGATACAATCCAAGATTGTATTTTTTTTATTTTATCGATTTACATATCATATCTTATAATTTAATTTTAAATTTTATTTATTTGAATCATGTAAATTAATTCGATATAATCGGGACATTTGATCTTGATAATTTATATGAGATAAAAAACAAATTCCGAACAGATTTTATCAGAATTGAATCGAAATTTTAAAATATTAAAATTTTCTTGCACCTCTAATCTGACTTGTCGAGAAGAGATGTTTATAGAAATTGAAAAGTGATAGATTTTATGCGAGAAGAATCTCTTCAACCCCCAATTGTCAACTTAACTGGTTTGATCAGCCCCTCCACCGTACAAGTGGGCGCACGCGTAATTTCGTAGGTGGGCCTCCGCACGTTGCAAGTAGGCCCAGCACACTATGGTGGGGCCCCCACGAGAACCCCCCTCCTTGCTTCCCCTCCAAGAGAACTCCATGGTTCATCATGAGGATTGGTCATTATTATTATTTATTTTAGTTTAAAATGGAGCACTTGGTTATTTTCTATATTTTTTTGGTAGCATCAGTTTGATACCGATGTGCACAGTCGACACTTTTTTTTTTGAATGGGTTAACGAAGATTGGTTCCTTCTGAGTGTCTCTTATTTCGGGCTCGTTATGACTTTCAAGGGGAAGCAGAGCCCAACATTTGGTGGATCACCTTATAGAGTGTAGAGAGATTTAAGTCTGAAATAGAAAAAAGGCTAAATAGCATAGTGTTCGATTTAAAAAAATATATTAAGATGTGGGAGAGATAAATGTAGAGGTAGAGATAAATAAAGATAGATTATTATCAGGCTGTTCAAATACCAAAACTTCTGACTAAATCAAGGGTCGGAGGGGTATTATGGTTAGACCGATGAAACACCATCAGGACAGCGACCTCATTTCGATAATCACCCGGGTAATCGACGTCCGCATGACGTCCAGAAGATCTTGTAATCTTAGTTGTTAATAATCCTCCGATTTCCATTGCTTCATCAATGAAGTCACGGGACTCAAGAAGTCCTCTCTCTTTCTTTAAGCAGGTGGATTTTTAGATACGAGCCCCTGCAGGCAGTGTACGTGAACCCAAATATGTTGTTGCATCCAGCCCCTCTTCTCCGACCAATAAATCCGGAAACCAGGGAGGAGTCGAACCTGGGTTCCCTCAGGCCGCCTGAGGGAACCTTTCTCGGAGTCAGAGTGCTGGAAACACGATATGCATATATTCTTCTTAAGATCGATGCATCCGTCGGACAGAGACGGCACCGTCGGTAGACAAGTGTCGGTTGCGAACGTTGGTTGGAGGCAGGCAGCCGACGGCCGGTCGGAATCTCCCCCCGGGTACGACCTGACGAGGTCGAGGGAAGCCTAACGACCAGGCCAACACCCCCCATCTACACGCCAACAGAACTACTCCTCCTCGGCCCATCTCTCGGCGACAACACCGCATAAAAAAATAGGTGGAGAGCTGTTGAGCCGCCGTTCCCATCCGGCGGCGGCGGTCGTTTCATTAAGCCGCGCTCGGAATCGAAGGTGGGCAGGCAAATTAAAGAGGTTGCGAGCGCTCCGTCTCCCCTCTTCTTTATGCTCTGGTCCAAAGACATGAGCTCCTTGTACCCGCGGGAGGGGACGACCTTTACCTTTCCATCCCACCAGGGCACTCCCCGAAATCCTTCCTCGGTCAAACTATCTCGGAACAATGATATTTACGTACATATTCGGATAAATGAGCTGCCAGATCAAATCTTCTTACCCAGCGGCACGGGAAACTAAACTACTGTGGGTTCATCCAGACTTCCAATTTCTCAGCTTTGTCTGCTTTACGAGTGTGGTGACAGAAATTCAGTTCGTCTTTAGAGAACATATGTGCAGTTGTCCATGAAGAAACAAAAAAAGAAACACCCGGAGCTTCAGTTACGCCTCCCAGACAGATTTTCTCTAGCTTTGCGCCTGGCCACGCCGAAATCTAGAGCCCGTGCTCCTCGGTTGAAGGGCTACCATCCGCCGGAACCGTAGCGACGTCGGGCACTGCCGACCTCCGGATGCCATTCTGGTCGCACACAGAGACAAAGACTGATTCTTTCAGAACATCACCCTTGTGAGTAAACTAATCGAGGAAAAGGGGAAAGACGGGCAAGTCGGAGGGCGGAAGACAGGGGAGTCTAAAAAAGGCTAGGAACCCAACGAACCAGAACCGCCATCTACCGTTATTGGCCTGCGGTTCCTCCTCGACCCCCCTCCCCCCCCATTGCTTTTCTTGCAGGGGGGCTCTAGTTGGGGCTCACGGCGGCGTAGATAGCAACGGGGGTGTTGGGAGGGGCCAAGAGGAGAGAAAAAGCCATAAAAGGGGATGGTGATCTGCCCAGTATTAGGGGGCGTCTCTCCCTCTCCCCCCGCCGTCTCGTCGTACACGGCTCCTCCTCTTCCTTGACTTATTTCACCCAATTTCTAATGCTTTTACCGGGATCGCCTCCCACTCCCCCGTGAAATGCGTCGACCTTCTATCTTCCGCCTCCTCTAACCAATCACGTCGGCTGGGGTTTTCTCCTATTTCTTCTGTTACCTTCGTTTTCCGCGCAATCTGCGTACTTCTCTGCTTTCTCGCATTGGAACGTTCGCCGGGGAGTGGCGATCGGGAACGGGAAAAAAAGACGATTTTGTAGTGGGCATTCGAGTTCCACGGCGGAAGATACGGGTCTTCAGCATCTTCCGGGCGAGACCTTGCGATTTCGGAGGATATTTGGGTGCCTTGGTTGTTCATTTTCTAACAGAGCCATAAATTTACGAGCTTGTAGTCCGAGATATCCGCGGATCATCGCCCCTGTTGTATTTAACAATACATTTTGTCTTGTGGATCGCTTCCGGCGAAGGATTTTGTGCTACCTTGGGGGAAGATCTCTCCTTTTCATCCTCCATCTCGTGCTCCTCCCATTTTCCTCGAGGCCGTTTCCTAATCACCATGGGATTCTTAAGCATGATGGGGAATTCCTTTGGGTGCTCGGCATCAGGGGAAAGGCTGGTGTCGGCTGCAAGGGACGGAGATCTCCAAGAAGCCAAAGCTCTGCTTGAGTACAACCCTCGCCTTGCCCGGTACTCCACCTTTGGCGTCCGGAACTCTCCGTTGCATTATTCTGCAGCGCAGGGCCACCATGAGGTTTGTTCATCCTCTCAGCCTTTTTCTAGTTCATGATTGTAATATATGAGAACCAAGGTGGAGATCACATTCTAATGTTTCCCGATGAATTTTCCTCCAGGTTGTCTCGTTATTACTTGAATCCGGCGTGGAGATTAATCTGAGGAATTTTCGCGGGCAGGTTGATGACTGTTCTCTGGCTGGTTAATCTTATTTCTTTTGGTGACGGCATTTCTTTCAGCCATCGTAGTTGTTTATAAGATCTGGTTCTTGGAAGAGGTTACACGCATTAGACATAATTGTACTTGCGGTTTCTCGGTGATAAGTTATTGTCACTAAGCAGTCTCTATGTCAACAATAAAAAGTTCTGATGAAATTTTGTTAACTGGAGACAGACTGCGTTGATGCAAGCCTGCCAATATGGTCACTGGGAGGTTGTACAGATTCTGATGCTTTACAAGGCAAATGTGAGTTACGTTGTTTATTATCTGATCTAGTTCAAGCATTGAAGATCCGCACAATGTTTAACTATGTGTTGACCGTTGACAATGACTTTAGGTACACAAAACAGACTATCTCAATGGTGGAACGGCTCTGCATTTAGCAGCCCATAATGGGCATGCCCGTTGCATCCGCCTTCTTCTTTGTGATTATGTTCCTAGCACACCTGACTTTTGGAACATTATTAGGAGAGTATCTACAAGGGATGGTTCTAGGATGAACTTTGATGACAGGTGAATCCAGTTATCCTGTCCAACTCTTCAACTTGAGATTTTATATTGATGCATATCCTTAAAAGCTTTTTGTTCTCTTTTGGATAATCAGTGTTCTGTCAAGGATTGTTAACAAACAAGCAGACGGTGGCATTACTGCACTCCACATGGCTGCGCTAAATGGCCATGTTGAGAGTGTTCAATTGTTGTTGGATTTGGGAGCATGTGTTAGTGAGATTACAATCGAGGATGGTACAACAATTGACCTAATTGGTGAGGCCGCATTTTTGCTTTCATACCACCAATCTAATATTGGGTTACAAGTATTCCTTTCATACCTCTCATCCTACTTTTATCTTGTTCTGCTTATTTTGTGTATATAAGATAAATGAGTAACTATGAAAATATTTCTTTAGCTACCTCATTCCCTAATCATTTTGTGTACTCTTCTTGTCATTCAACTAAAACTTAATAGACTCTTAGCATAGGCATATTGCCGTGGAAGGGAACATGCTGTTTCATGTCGGTTACTTTGCTTCAAATAATACCTGCTTTGACAACACGAAGTGTCAATGGACTTGGCGATGAAGGTTTCTTGAATCCTCAAAAGCGTGTTCTGTATAAAACAACTTGACTTAAAATGTTTTATCACTAATTATTTGGAATCGGCTATTTGAATTTTCTTTCTCCGCTCCAAGTGATTTTGGGCCATCTGTTTGAAGATATTGAAATCATGGAATGCTGGGTCTTGACTGGGTCAGGCCAGGTTGCCTGACTTGCTAAGTTTTTTGGCTGATCGACCCAGCCCCAAGACCTTGACCTGGTATTTGTTTTACTTTATTTTTTATAATTTTTGTAGTACAACCCCGGCTGACCTAAGTTCTGACTTTGGCTGACCAGGTCTTTTTTTGTGTAGACCGACCTGCTCCCAACCCCCAACTCCACCTACCTTGGTTGAAATCTCCTTAGAGAATTGCAACAATATATGACAGCTGTTTGGACAAATGAGTGAAACATAGTCTTGTAGTGTCTGAAGAAGAAATGAAATCAAAGGCTGCAACCAAGGTGATCCATGATAAATTGGGCGAAGCTCACAATTATTTTCAGTTCTAAATTAACATATGCACAATATCTATTTTTTCTTTAAATATTTCACCTTGACTGGAAAATATTCTCCCAGATTTTTCATGAATCCTGGTCTGTCAAAAATCCTTTTTTGTATGCTATGCCCACCACCATGATTATCCGCCCATATTTTAGCTACTGTTGTCTAGTTTAATCGATCATTCAGCATCTGGCTTTGACTGAGCATGTTGGCTATCTTAATGCTCTATTTTTCAAGTAATATGCACATGCTGCAGATTCTTACCTTGCTTTTATGATAAGAACTATCAAACTTTTCTTTCTAGTTTTTTGTTCTCTTTCTATATGGGTGTGGTTTGAAAGTCTATTCACTTTGATACAAGCAGTTCCTTGAATGGGTAACTTTTATATATATATATCCTTCACTGGAGCACTGTTATCATACGTGAAGACCTTCCTTAAGTCAAGGTTTGGGTAAAACGTTTGTTCCAAATACCTGCAATGACAGGCTAAGGTCAAGCAAGAATTCAGGATTTTTATTGATGATCTGACCCAAAATCTATTCTGGCACACCAATTACCACATCTAGGTTTTAGGCACTTCCAAATTCATGATTCTTTTGCCTTATGATGGTATCAAATTTCTGTGTGTTGCCTCTTTTTGTGACTTCTCTTATTGTTTAAGAATTTAGTTTCTCTTTAAACTACATAATAATGCCTCTGCAGAATGATTCACTTTATTTGCGCATCAGGTGCTGGAAGCACGCCTCTCCATTATGCTGCCTGTGGTGGAAATGTACAGTGCTGCCAAGTAAGGTTTCTTTTTCCTGTCTTTGTTGTTTTTAGCATTTCCTTCAAACCTGTTACATTTATTCATCTACATTTTGCTTGGTTGTAGGTTCTAATTGCCAGGGGTGCAAGCTTGAGTGCAGAAAATGCAAATGGGTATAACTCTTCTCAGTTTTAACATTTCAACTATCCATGTCTGTCTGTCAATATACATTTATTCATCTGCATTTCAAATGGGTATATCTCTTCTCAGGTCTAACATTTTCAACTATCCATGTCTGTCTGTCAGTATACATTGTTGGACAGTCTTTAAATGCTCAGCATGATACGGTACCAATTCTTTTGGTCATGCTGCTTCTTTTACTTTGCATGCCAAGTAGTGTTCACAAATTTTTTTCCTCTAGAAGATGCATGAAGTGAAGTTTTAGATCCTTGACCAAACAAAATTTTTTAATTTTCAGATTTCATGGTTAGGCTGCAGGATTGGAGGTTAATGATGTTATGAAGTTGAATAATGACAATTATAAAATAACCAGTCTTACCTATATCAATGTTAAATTAACGTTGGCATGAATATGTTCTTGAAAAATTAGTTAACTCCCTAAGAACTTTTTTTTCATGTTCTAACCAATATCCTTCTTTATTGTATTAGTGACGCAGCCTTCACTTTGTTGAACTTCTTAACAATTTAGCTCTATTTATGTCACATTTCATCTGGAGAACATAAGATCAGAAGAATGATGACTTGATGACTAGGAAGGAGCATGCATTGGGATTTGCTTCACTAATATAGAGGCGTCACTAATATAGAGGCGTCAATGGAACTTAATGCAAACCTGCATAAAATTATTTTGTTTAAGAGGCCAAACAAAACATTTGTGTGAGAGTAAACTATAGTGAAATTAAATTTGGATCAATCTAAGTCTTGACAATTTGGTCATATTTACAAACCGTACACCATTTAATTAAACATGCATAGGTACAAATTTCTGCGCATGCAGCTTAACAAGCTTTCAGCTAGACATTTCTGTTAAACAGTTGTCATGAACGTGCTGTTGTTTTTGGTTAGTATTTTATATAAGCTTGTTATTTCATTGAGTCTATGCCGTGCAGTCAGATAAAAATTTGTAGTTTCCTGATTGTTTTTATACAACCATGATAATAATTGTCCTTGTTTTATCACTGAAGGTGGACACCTTTGATGGTTGCTCGTTCATGGCATAGGAGTTGGCTAGAGGGCATTCTTAGTAGACAGCCAGAAGGCCGGGCACGGATTCTTCCTTCACCATACCTCTCTCTTCCCTTGATGAGCATTTTTAAAATTGCCAGGTGAATGATCTTAAGTAGGTGGTTAAGTAATTTTTCTCAGAATTTAACGTGTGAGGAATTTGCCTATCTTTTGTTCAATGATGCAGCTTTTATCGCTGAACAGTTTCTATCTGATTGTTGCTACATAGTATTGGAATTTTGGCTTGCTTCACAATGATTTAAATTTAAGAAGCTTTTATTTTACGGCTACTCATGCGGTGTGCATAGATTGTGATTCGTAATTTTATGTGATGATAAAGAAGTAATATTCTACAAGTTCCAGCCATTGAAGTGTTATTTAAGGGTGTTGAATGGGCTGGTTGAACCCTTAAGCTAACCCGAAAGTCCATCATGGGCAATATTCAGGCTAGTTGGGTTAGCAATAGGCCTATTTAGAAAATTTACATAATTATTGAGCATGGGTATTCTTGGGTTGGGTTGGCCTAATGACCTCTAAAATAGTTAAAGCTTGGCTGACATTATCAACAGATGCATCACTGCTGATTGTAGTTGATGCAAAATGAATGCATCTTCTTCTTTGCTGGCTGTATCACCTCCATGGGCCTAATTTTGGTCATGTAAATTTTAAATAAATGCAATCTTAGATTCTATATCCAAGGTGGTTGAGTTGGTTGAGCCCTCTTTCCTGCCTGATTTGCATCTGGGTTTCCTAGCTGGACCGCAACAGTAGTGGGCCTCTGGCAACCCTTCTCTTGCCATACTTGCAGACATATACTTCTGAAAAACTCTTCTTCCCCTCCATCCTCTACCTCCAGATGAGGCAAACACTTTATCTTAGGCACCTCACGTGATGCGGGACAAACCGGCTAATCCGGGCTAAACCGAACGAAAGCGACTTAAAACCGGCGCTAATCGCCCTAAACAGACCTAAACGAACCCAAAAATGGCCTAAACCGGCCCGAACAGCTCAAGACGGGCCCGAACCAGGCCGAACCGGGCCCAAGGTGATCTGAACCGGGTTAAACCGGTCCAAAACGCACCGAACCGGCCTGAACCGGGTGGTTCAGGTGCCGAACCGGCCTGAACCGGCACGAACCGGGTCAGAACCCGGTTGAACCGGCCGGTTGGCCGATGCCGGGCCGCGGAACGGCCGGGTCCGCGCTGCGCGAGCCGACCGCGCTCACGGGGCGCGAGGGCGGGGTGTCGTGGCCGCGCGGTGGATCGCCGCGTGCCCCGACCGGGGTGATCTCCTCGTCGTCGCCGCAGGGGGTCGTGGCGTCCGTGCGCGGGCCGCGGAGGGTCGCGTGGCCACGCGAGGGGCCGTTGCCGTTTGCTGCCGTGGAGGCATCGCGGCCCTCCCTCGCGGAGGCGCACCGCGACAAAAAGGGGAGAGGGGGCGTGAGCGGCAACGCGCTCCGCCCGCGTCTTCGTCGCTGCCGTCCGGAGGGTGCCCGCGCGCAGGCGGCGTAGCAGGGGGGGCAGAGCCGGGGATGTCACCGGGAGGGAGCCGCAGGGGAGGTGGCCGCAGGGGAGGTGGCCTCAAGGGACCGCCGGATCCTCCTCTACTTCTTCTTCTTCTTCTCTTGTCCCTCTGCAGCGCCGGAAGAGATGGATCTGCCAGGTCCCGTCCGCCGGGGAGCAGATCCGGTGATGGCTACCGGAGGAGGCCGCAGGGGAGGAAGGGCTCCGGGGATCGCCGGACCCTTCTCCCGTAGCCTCTTCGTCGACTCCTTCTACAGCTTCTTCTCCATTCGTCTGTATCCGCGGAGGGCAGCCCCGCCGCCCTCGTCGAGGGAGGAGACCACCGGAGGAGGAAGAAGGGGAGGGGGGGGAACCGACTGGTGAAGTGCTGCTGTCGGACCTGTGAAGGGGAGCGGGAGGAATGGCACGGAGGCCAAAGGAAGAGGAGGGGGAGAGGATCGGCTCACGCCGGTTACGGAAGATGGAAGGAGAAGAGGGACATCGCCGTGGGGGGTGGAGAGGAAGAAGAACGGGGGCAAACGCCCCTGCTCGAGAACCGAGGCCAAAGCCTCCAAAAATTCTTCAATCGCTTGATGAACTATGTACAGCCGGTCCTCTTTTAAAGAGGGAGAAGAGACCTAATTTTAAAAAAAAAGACCCTCTAAGACCTCTATTTACAAACTTGTCCTCGTAGGGACATAAGTAAAAGAAAACCCAAAATATGCAAAATATGTCCCCATCATTCTCTCCGACCGGGAGAAAACTCGACCTCGAGTTTTTAAACCGGTTCGGACGTACCCAAAACTCGACTCGTGAGAACGAGCCGATTCCGGGCTCTGATACCAAACTGATGCGGGACAAACCGGCTAATCCGGGCTAAACCGAACGAAAGCGACCTAAAACCGGCGCTAATCGCCCTAAACAGACCTAAACGAACCCAAAAATGGCCTAAACCGGCCCGAACAGCTCAAGACGGGCCCAAACCAGGCCGAACCGGGCCCAAGGTGATCTGAACCGGGTTAAACCGGTCCAAAACGCACCGAACCGGCCTGAACCGGGTGGTTCAGGTGCCGAATCGGCCTGAACCGGCACGAACCGGGTCAGAACCCGGTTGAACCGGCCGGTTGGCCGGTCTGGGCCGCGGACCGGCCGGGTCCGCGCTGCGCGAGCCGACCGCGCTCGCGGGCGTGAGGGGCGGGGTGTCGTGGCCGCGCGGTGGATCGCCGCGTACCCCGACCGGGGTGATCTCCTCGTCGTCGCCGCAGGGGGGGTCGTGGCGTCCGTGCGCGGAGCCGCGGAGGGTCGCGTGGCCACGCGAGGGCCGTCGCCGTTTGCTGCCGTGGAGGCATCGCGGCCCTCCCTCGCGGAGGCGCACCGCGACAAAAAGGGGAGAGGGGGCGTGAGCGGCGACGCGCTCCGCCCGCGTCTTCGTCGCTGCCGTCCGGAGGGTGCCCGCGCGCAGGCGGCGTAGCAGGGGGGGCAGAGCCGGGGATGTCACCGGGAGGGAGCCGCAGGGGAGGTGGCCTCAAGGGACCGCCGGATCCTCCTCTACTTCTTCTTCTTCACGGACGCGAGCGGGAGGGGGGGTGGATCCGCCATCGTCGTCGCCGTTGAGAGGAGAAGCCGCCAGAGATGGAAGGACCGGGGATCGCCGGATTCCTTCCACCCTGATGCCTTCGGGCTTGAAGAAGACGTCACGACTCCTTCTTCTCCTCCTTTCATCTGCCTCCGTCGAGGTCAGCTCGGAGGAAGACGGAGGGCGCTCGGTGCTGTCGAAGGAGAAGAAGAACCGAGAAGGGGGAAGAGGGAGGGGGGGGAACCGACTGGTGAAGTGCTGCTGTCGGACCTGTGAAGAGAAGTGGGAGGAATGGCACGGAGGCCAGAGGATGAGGAGGGGGAGAGGATCGGCTACCTGCCGGTTCTGGAAGATGGAAGGAGAAGAGGGACATCGCCTACGGGGGGTGGAGAGGAAGAAGACGGGGGCAAACGCCCCTGCTCGGGAACCAGGCCAAAGCCTCCAAAAATTCTTCAATCGCTTGATGAACTATGTACAGCCGGTCCTCTTTTAAAGAGGGAGAAGAGACCTAATTTTAAAAAAAAGACCCTCTAAGACCTCTATTTACAAACTTGTCCTCGTAGGGACATAAGTAAAAGAAAACCCAAAATATGCAAAATATGTCCCCATCATCACGCCTTTGACAACATAGTTTATGTTACTCATTTTTGCGGTCTTCCTCACAAAATTTGTCATCTAAAGATATGTAATCTAAAAAATATGTACCTAGCTTTGCATGTTTTGTAATTCCTATGACTGCAAAGGTAGTGTTTTAATTTTTGGCGTAGTTTGTAGACATTAAAAAAATGCAAGTTAGAGAAAAGTCAAATTACAAACAGAGTTGCATTGTTGACAGGTCGTTCTCAAGAATATTATTTGAAAAACTAAGTGTACAGTGCTTGGCAATGAACTTAAAATCATTTACGGTAGTAATTAAATAATGTTATTTGAGAAACCCAAGTAGATGTTTCCACTATAAAACTTTCATCAGAAAATAATTTTTGATTAATATTTATATTTCATGGCTGCAGTTGTTGTAATCGTTTATGTCTTGAAACGGACCTGATGGGTTAATGATAGGCCAGCCCAAGCCCCATTATTTCTCTTCAGAGGAGATGATTTGAACTCTAATACTCGCTCAAATGCTTGTGCCATTGTATACGAAGATGACACAGTTGTCTTAGTTTTATTTTATTTGAAGCAACTCAAATCTAGGGTGCTGCACTGGAAGCATGATATTTTATTTACTTTATGTTGGCTGAATAATAGATATGATGCATTAATGATACTATTGTGTTTGTCCACAGGGAATATTGGTGGAGAAATATAGATCAATCTTCTGCATGCCCTGATCCATGTGCAGTTTGCTTGGATAGACGATGTACAGTAGCAGCAGAAGGTGCCTATCTAGGAACCATGGTCATTGGCATCGTGTTTGGCTTTTAATTAATATTTTCTGTTGCCTTATCTTTACTGTGTCAACATGTCCTGTTTGTGCTTCTATTTCTGAAGAAAGCTGAGATGAGTAAAAGAATTTACTGCTTATCGCTACCTCTTTCACTCATGGTTATCACTGCTGCTATTTTTTCTCCTTTGCTTCGTTGCTCCTAAGCCAATAGGCATTGCAGAATTCATAAGTAGTTGGAATAGATTTATAGACCAGGTACGTATATCATTTTCAACAAAAGCCTTTTACAAAAGTATGTTAACAATGTGTTGTTTGTTATTAGCAGATGTAATTGTTTCAACAATAATGCTTCTACCCATGATGAACCACCCTGGTCAGGGTGCTTATTTTTTACTTGTTTGAGTTCATAAAAATGCGCTTTACATGTAATCTACTAATTTATCCTTTTTAAGTATTCGATTATGTTATAATTTCATCTACCACTTTTAATACTTTAGTCATAGTTTGCAGGACCAGGTAGTCTGTATGGGTAACTGGCAGATCCCAGTCTTTGTACATTGGATGATGGATGCTGTGGAGACTTCAACTGGTATTGGTCATGCTATGCCAAAATCAGCCAATTTCAGTTTAGGATTAGCAGACCTGGTTCAATCAGCTTGCCCTGGTTGAGTAGGCTAGTATTGGCTGAAGTTTACGTTGGACCTGTCAATCCTAGTATCGTATCGGCCAACTCCAAGTTTACCCAGGCCTGGAATTGGCTAACCCTTTCGCTGGTCTTTGCCTTACGGATAAAGGGACAACCCTTGTGGATTTATGGTACAATACAGCAAGGTAGGTGGGGTCAAGGGTCGGGACTGGGTCGGTTGGTCCCAAACTGTCCTGATTCGGCCGAGGTTGAGACCTAGGTCAGGTCAGGGTCAGCTGGGGTTGCAATAAAATAATAAAATTTTGATTCCAGTTTTTGACCGCCGGTTATGTTCTTTACTCGTGAGTATCTTTTGGCTGTTTGATTGTTGACTTTTGCGATCCCTGTTGTTCAGATCTATGGTTTTATTTACCTACACCTAGATCACACTGAAGGAATGTCTATTCCTTCGAGTATATTGACACGTGAGTCTAAAACCATTATCTACTCCATAGTTTGCTTGAAGTCTCGTATTGGGAGGATCACTTGGACATATTTTCTTTCTTCACCTTGCTGATGCATGATTGATTTTCAGCATTAGCATTTCGTTCTTTCAGGAGCTGAAGTCTAGCTAATAGCTATGATCGATTTCTTCTATGTTTGGCTGAAGTCAATGTGGAGCAAACGATTGTTCCAATGACTTCAATCTTATTAGTTCCATTCAGCCAAAAATTCCTTATGTACATGCATTCTTGCGTCCTATAAAATAAAAGATAAAAATATTTCTTTAGATATCCCAGTTGTACTATTGACTATTTGCTTCCTTGCATGGAGGTGCATAAGTTTTTTTTTTTACTTCGCATGGTTACCAATTGAAGAAAAGAACGAGGGAAATAATAATGCGCATTAGATTGACTAATAACAGCCATTAGTTGTTAACGGTAGTAGGCCACTTCAATAGAAGTATGGATGATATATACATCGGGTATGGTTTGTGATGCTAAGAAGCAATCGGAACACTAACATAGATTTGGGGCTGTTGTCTTATTACAGGCTGCGGCCATGAATTCTGCACAAGGTGTGCCCTTTACCTCTGCTCCACAAACAGCACGTCGACGATCGTCTCCGGTCCTCCCGGCTCGATCGCCTGTCCTCTCTGCCGGCACGCAATCGTAGCCTTCATCAAGCTTCCCGGCACCACTCCGATCAGGGAGGTGCAGGCGCCAAGGCCGAGCCTTTCTCTTTCGCTTTGCACCACATGCCCGGCCGTGGGCTCCGACCCGGCGAGTGCGACTTCAGCTCAGCTGTGCAGGCCGGAGTTCCAATGCGGTCGGATCCCTCCGCTCGGCTCGTCCTTCCGGTCGCTGAGCTGCCAGAAGTTCCCCTCCATGAGGCTGAACTCGACCTTCTGCAAGGGTGCGACCGAGACGAGCTCCTCCCTGGTAAGGTGCTCCAGGTCGAGGCTACGGCGGTCGGCTTCTCATGCGGAGGGGGGGAGGAGGTCGTGGCTGGTGGCTCTCAACCACTGTGTAACAACAACCGGCAGTTGAACTTGAACCCATTTTCTTATTTTTTTTCTTCAAAAATCCCTTGTTGTTCTTGGTTGTTGGGGCCACTGCCTGCAGTTGCTCTCGCCTTGCGACAAAAGCCAGCAGTGTGTACGTAGTTCCATCTGTACATTTGGGAAGGATCCTACGACTCCCTTGCGCTGCCGCTTGCTGTTTGTCTCGCTTGAACATTAGGCCATGCAAGTGATTGATACATAATGCATCATCCTTGGGGGTGCAAAGTGCTGAGCAGAACAGTGTATCGTTTGAGTTTGATATATTTATCCTCGGTCGAACAACTCGACTCGATACTTAACCGAGTCGAATGAGTTTGATTATAAATTGAGGCTGATGTAAGTTTAGACTTGAAATAAAACCTATTTAGCTTGTATATTATAGATCTAATTGACATCACAATTGTTAATTTTTTGATTCTTTAAATAAAGACTTGATTGACTGGTCAATAGAGTAAGATCAGCATGGCAAACAAGTTGGGTCGAGCTATAAGTTGGGTCGAGCTATTTACCCAATGCTAGTTCGTTTGCATCTCCTGTCATGCTCTTTCCTAAACAAGAAAAAAAAAAGGATACATATGGGACTGTGCTTTGAAACTTCATTAACTTACCTACTCAACATTTGAAACTGTTTGATGAACGATGATCTCTCTCATCATCATCCGGTTGCATTATAAGTAAAAGGAGAAGTGTGGAAAACCAGAAGCATAGCGCATTGAACCGGCCATCGTTCAGGTCGTCGACGTAGGAGATCGATCGCAGCAAGCATATTGCATGCCGAAGGAGGCAAAGCTCGAGTGTACTGTGGCAGCGTCGACGGCATCTGACGGTCGAAACTCTTCCCAAGTGTTGGGTGACGTTTACTTTTAGTTTAATCTGGAAATCTAAAATCTTAAATCGACGACCAACCTTTTATTTTTGTCGTAACATTAATACTTTCAAGAGATGATTTAAGCTTCATGAGATAATAACGTACATTGAAATAACACATGAGACCTGCAATTCATCTAAGTTAGAAGTCATCATTTTTGAAGGTCATCGTTCAACCCAGCCAACGGACGCTGACGTACGGCTCGTGATTGGTATGGCATCCAAAGAATTAACACACCGACCCCTTTGCCCGTGAAGCGTCGTGTCATTAACGCAAAAACTTATTTGACCCTTCAAACTTGGGTTAGTGTAACCGTACATAGAAGTCTGAGAACATAAACTTGGGTTAGTGTATACGAAGTTTCACGGTGGGGGGGGGGGGGGCAGAGAGAGAGAGAGAGAGAGAGGGGTAATTATTTTCTCACAATAATTTTTGTTTACATTATATAATAACATAAAAATTTATGTTCTTCACATAATAAAATAAATGATTGATAAAAAATTTAAAGCATCATTAAAAATCTAATGATTTCAAATAAGATAAATTAATTAATAATTTTAATTTAAAATAAAAATAAATTAAGCTCAAGAGGGATAGATCAAGAAATTAAATATAAGAAATTTAATAAAAATGTGGATGATGTGAAAAGATAATGAAAAAATAATTAAAATATAAAAAAATAGTTAAGATAAAAATAAGTCTTGCAAGGTCAAGAAAAAAATAAAAAAATTTAAAAAAAATTGAAGCTCAGCTAGGATAACACCTAATGCAACGATCAGCTATGGAACTCACCCGGTCCTCCTCCACCTCCACCTCCACCTCCACCGCCTTGGCAAGTGATAAGATGACTTCTCCACGGCCTGGGCAGCAGCCTGCGCACCTCCTGGGGGAGAAGCACTGGAGTACCGAAGACGACGAGAGAGATTGGCAGCATGCTGCTGCTCGGCGAGGGCCAGCGTAAGAAGACATCTTGCTCCTTACGGGGACTTGGCGGGGCTGTGGTTGCTCGACGGAGGAAGGTGGTAGAAGAGGGTTTATATAGGAGGAAGCGGGAGAAGAGCTGATGAACTATCACACTAGGCCGGCGGACATTCCAATTATGCAGCGCCGCAGTAGAAAGAACAGAGTACGATCGAGCGGCCCCTCGCCCACAAGTGTAATGCAGACAAAAGGATGGCCCCCCAAGAAGAAGGCAAATCAGAGACTCTCCCTGTAGCTCTGGAGACCGGAGGGTTAGGTTTGTAGGTACATGCGCAGCAGCGATGGGGGACGATGGCGACGGCGCACTTTGTTCTCAGACACTACGATCAATTAACTATATTCAATCATATATTGAGTGATCGATCCACTTTGTTATTCATCTCGACGCATGCCTACTGTGACGTCCATTTAAAAGGTAAGAACATGATTTATTACTCTAATCCTTTTTACGGATCTCAGATCTAGTTATAGAGGTAAGATCTTATTTCTAGTCAGATTAAGATCAGTCTTAATTTCTTACGTGCACGACGTATTGTCCTCCAACATTTAAAATCAAGACTGATCGATCGTCCGTACCACTGCATGCACAGGATCATATCTCAATGTAACTCCCGATTCACGCAACTCCGTGATCTCAGTTAATGCAAGGGTAGGAGGGATTGCCGGGGGGAGGTAGAAGAGCGAGCGGATAGAACAGAGAGGAGGTAGGTTAGCTATGTTTCCCCGTTTGGTCTTCACGTTGACATGTACTGCTCGTAGTAAATGTGATGATGACGGTTTCTCGCAGCCTGCGGTCTTTTTACGAAGGACCAAACCCACCGTTGCATTAATATTGCATTCAATTCTAAGCATTCTTTTGAGAAGGCGATTGGCATGGGAGGGGGGGGGGGGTCTGTGCCCTTCCCATCAAAGCATCCAAATCAGTCGCAAGCCTACGAAACATTCTAATATTCAGTGATCGCAAAACGTCCTGTGACAGACGTTGAATCGATTCGAGGAGACGTGATATATATGATATAAAATACCGAGACGAGGGGGGGGGGGTGCACACCCCCTCAAAAGAGGCGCTAACTCGCGAGAACAGCAACACCCAGCGGCCAGGGTCATTCATGGAGGAGGGCTTGGCAGTCCTAAATCGGTCGCATGCATGCTAACTTGGGTTTCTCCTAACCAGAATCAGAGTGGGGCGTGCGATAGGGCAACACGAATGCCCTTATACCGAGATGCGTGCACTGTTTCACATAATAAGTATCCACCGCCAGCGTCTCGCTTTCTCTTGTTTGTCCACGTACGTTTATTGTGCATGGAGGTGGTGGGTGCGCCCAAAGGTTAATATGTTGCTCGGTTCAAGCTTAATACTTAATAATAATAATAATAATAAAATATGTGGGTACTGTGTTGGGGGAGAGAAGACACGCGATATCTCGTGGCAGTGATATTCCTGTCTATAGAGGCCAAATCTTTTGCGGTAGCTCAAAAGAATCCTGCGAGGCTGATCGGAGGACCATCAGGGTCTCTGGGTTTTTTCGGAGATTCTTTTTCTGCGTGTGCCCTGGCGAGAGGAGAGGACTAGGGTTAGGGTTCTTCCGAGCTGTAATTATTCCGGGTACTGGGGAGAATCCTGTTCGACGTGACGATCCACCGAGGCAGGGCTGCTCAGTCCCTCTTTCCTCCTATTCTTCTAGCACTTCATGATCACCCACCGTCCCTTCCCCTTCCCCCCCCCCTCTCTCTCTGTCTCGCAGACGTGACAACGCATGCTTCGGCCTGCCTCTCTGCAGTCCACCGCAGCAGCGGAGGGTCGAGCCCTGCGTACGTAAGATATCAACTACTAACAACACCCACGGATATTTATACTAGCATTTCCGGCCCCTACCGGCATATGTTACTTGTACCGTGCATCTATCTCTCGTTCTCCCCCCTTACTACACACACTCCCGTCTAGCTCGATCGTCCTATCCCTTTCCCTACTCCGGTCCTCCACGACGTCTCGGCGTAATTAAATGCAGACGTGCTCTCTGGTTCCTCTCGCCCGCCTCTGCGTACGTTGCACACAACGGGCGGAGCAGTGCCGCCGCGCCGAGAGCCCCGGAGCAGTGCGCAGAGGCTTGCTATCGCAGAAGGGATCATGTGCAGTGATGGCGTTTGACCAGACTCGGACGAGAGAGAGGTCCGGAGGAGGGCATACGCAAGTAAGTTTGCCGGGGGTTCGGAGGCCGAAGAGGCAAATAGAGGAAATCCCCGGAATGATATCACGCCGCAGCGCGGCAGCAGCAGCGCGATGATTTCACAGCACAGCGCCACGAGGTGACAGGTGAGAGCGCGTGGGACAGAGTGAAACGTTAACAGGAAGGGCGATAGCAGGAAGGCCGGGTCGAGCCACCGTGGTTATTATTCTTCGTCGCTGCTCGGCGTGATATCTGGCGCTCCTCCGGATTCGGATGTCGTCCCCTGCGAACCTTATAACGAGGGGCGTCTCTCGTCCCCTCTCGAACGGTACAGATGAGCTCGGATCGCGGACAGAAGTACCGCAATTTTCCATGGTATAATGCCACCTGATGTCACGAGAGTTAAAATGAGAACACGCTTTAAATAAAGTTTTGACTGTTCAGACTAACTGTCGAACATAGGTTAATTTGTTACCGAGATTTTGAGAATTGATTGTTAAGACTTGTTGTTTAGATTTTGAAGATTCATTGTCGAATCTTTATTGATTTATTACTGGGATTTCAATGATTTACTACCAATTTTTTACAGATCTGTCACGAGATTTTAAAGACATGTTACAAACTTTCTGCTAACTGTATCTACTATCAAGACTTCGAATATCTACTATCTACCTTCTACAGACACATTGGTGAGATTATGAATTCATTGTCGAGGTTCTGAAAACCAACGACCATCCCTTTACTGGCCTAGCATCAAATAATGTCAAATTCACTTTATGTCATCGTTAAAAATATACTTTCACTTCTTCTTTCGTGAGACCACATGATGTCATTCTGTTGAAAATTACAAGAGTTCTTTCCCCGTGAGTTGATCTAGGTACATATTGACGGGGGATCTTCAATGCTATATTTAATTAGAAAAAATAAATTAATCAGTTAAATTTAATTTATCGATCAAATATCTGATGTCTTCCAAACCAAATTAAATTTAAGAAAAATAACCACCCACTCCATTTAACAAAATGACTTTACCAAAAATTTTATTGACCAAATTTTTATCATGTTTAATCTGTTGACTCCTATTTTCATTTACCACTCACTCCAATGACCATGATAAATTTCTATTTTGTTCTCAAAAACAACCAGATAATGTATTGTTAATGAAGTTTTAATCATAATATTTTTTATTTTTACTGTTAAAACATTTATATAATCAACGTAATATATTAAATATATTATTCTTAATATTTCATAGTAAAAATATAATAAATAAAATTAAATAAATAAAATTTTATTTATAAGATTTATTATTCTAAACAAAATAATATCATGTGGTTAAAATAAAATATACTTAACTTGATGTAATAAATAATTTAATATTTTATATTAAATTTAAATTTTGGTATAAATATGTGGTAAATTATTGTCTTAACCATAATAATATTTTATATTTGTAACTTAAATTAATTAACATGAAGTAATAAATAACATGATATTTAATAATTTATATAATATTTAAATTTTTATATAAATAAAATATGAAAAAAAATTTAAACACATCAATATTTTATCGTCATAAATAAGATAAAAATTATAAAATAGTTCTAAAAGTTAAAAATAAAATAAAAAATTCTAATTAACCATTAAATTTGAAATTTTTCGAAATTTAATATTAATAAAAAATATTAGGTATTTTATTAAACACGAAAGGGTAAAAAAGATATTTTTATTGAAAAATAGAGTGAGTGTTATGATATTTTGAAAAAACGAGCCTAGTGATAAAGTACTTAGTTTAAAAAGAACTTTTTATCAAATAACTTAATTTTTATTTTATATTTATTTTGATTTAGATATGTATAAAACAACGCACTAGTTGGTTTGAAAACGAGAAAAACATTTCTCCTTTGGGATGCGCCTATCTATCTTCCCAACCAACCGTCTCTTCGTCATCACAGTTAAACTTCCATTTTTCTTCCACGGAATCCCCTTTTGAGAGTTCTAAAACTCTACTAGGTTTCACCTAGGATCTCTTATATTTATTAGTGTTTGTTAATTTTTTTGCCTATTTTAAGAGCTTCTTATTAGACTAATCGATCTCATCATCTTTAATCTGGGTTCCTATTATGTTTTGCAATGAGATCGTCCTGACTTTTGTAGACAATTTATTAGTCTGTTTGTCTTTATTTTTTGCTCTAATATCGAGATTTTATTCAATATTGGTTATATTGTCATGTGGTTATTTGTGAGGTCGTTAGTTTTGGGCAACATCCACATTTTTGCGAAGTGGTCATCCGACCTTCAAACTTATGTCTGACTCCAAGAAGAGAGTTCATTTACCCAGACTATCAAAGTACATTCATGTACAAGCACAACTTATTTCGTGATAATTTTCAAACATATTGAAGTCGAAGTTTCGAAACAGTTTCACTATTAAGTTTATATCTATCTTTATTTTGATCAATCTCTAATCTTGGTTTGATCCACATGTAACTCTGTATTATTTACTTGTATTTGTCTTGGGTCTGGCAAGTACGTAACTCCTATTTCCTCGGTTAATTAACAAGATTATAGTCTCTGTTTCAAAAAAAAAGATTTAGATATGTACGCGACAGTATACATTTTTCTAAAAGATAATTTCATTTAAACGTTTTTACGATAAATTAATAAAATATATAAATATATCCGATGGGATCCGATCGGATCAGACTAAATTAAATCGATGATCAATTCAAGGAGTAGTTTAATTTAGTTTGATCTGAGAAAAAAATTTAAAAGATCCAACCAAACCATTCGTTCGTTCTTGGACCTCCTGTCCAGGCCGCCGTTCGTTCGTTGGTCCGTCCCTCTTATTTCAGCAACTGGATCTCACCAATCTGTGTCTTCTTCTTGACCCTCCCCCCGCTCCCATCTCTCTGATTCGTGGACGACTGGGCGTAGCAGAGCTTGCCAAGAACATCCTACAGCCTTTATCGTTCATCATCGACCCCTTGTGCAAACCGAAGCGCATGCCTAAACAGCCGATCTCCTTCTCGGGATGCGTCGCGCCCGTCGTAAAATCTTCCGCCCCGGCCCGCCAACGTATGTATATATACACACACTCAGAGGCATCCGATCGACGGCGCCAGTATTGAATTCAATGCCACATCGCCCCACCCGGCGCCGGGTTGCAGGACCTGAGATCTCCCTCCGTAGGGGCGGAGAGGACTGTATCACCGGCAGGCAGCTTTGCTTTGGATATCCGATTTGATCGTCCGCTTTCAGCGGGTGCACGGAGCCAGCGGCATTCATTGAGGCGTAATGCGGGACTCTTCGAAACCTGCGAGGGAAGATCCTCCCCTGCTCTCTTTCCCGTCTTTCCCGGCAGCGAAAAAGAGGGCGGATAATCAAAGAGACCTCGTTCCAGGTTGCGATAGAGCCCTACCTTACTTCATCGTCGCCCGAAACCTCTCCCCCTCGCAACACAACGGTAAAGCTTAATTCGTAGCCGTGGAAGAAGGTGCCGTGGAAGAAGGTGCCGAGGAAGAGCCGTCAAAGAAGCCGAGATCGTTGAGGCCGTCGTCGTGCAAAGCTGCTGGGGAAGAGCCGCCGAGGCCGCCGCCGTCACCGGGAGAGAAGGAAGAAGCGTGGGGGAGGAGAGGACTAGAGGAGTGTTGTTATCTCCTATCCCTGCAAATAGCATTTTGGGGGGTACACTATTGTTTTTACCCTAATCCTAATTTTAGAGACACACTGAATTAAATTAAACCAAATTAAGTTTAATTTACGCGTAAAACAAGCCGGATAAATCAAATTTATCGTTACTTATCTCGTACCAAACTGGGCCTAAAGGTTAAGAACGGAAGGTGGGCCTTTCGTGGACACAAGACTGTTAATGGGCCTAAACACGGATGGTAACAGCTGGATCGGATGAAGCGTGAGAGGTCTGCTTCGGGTGCATATAAACCAATAAACTCGAGGTGTAGAGTTTGCAACCGGTGGTTTGGGGGTGCAACTCAGTTCGATAAAAAACTCAACTCAACTATTTCATTAAATTGAGTCGAGTTTGAAGAGGTTCTTACTTGACTTGATAAAATTGTGACATCTCAATCAAATATTTATTTAAAAATAAAATTATAAATATTAATAGTGATATATAGTTACTTACATAATTAAACTAAGTCAAAATTTCGAGTTTAAGGTTAAATTGAGTTAAGAATAAAATTTCATATATAACTTTTGATTAGTTTTGACTATCATAAACGAGTTGTATCAAATTTGAGATTGCGTACGAACTAAACTTGAGTTGAGTTCTTACTCGAGCTTGAGCTCGATTAAGTAATGAATCAAGTTAAATAAGGATTTAATAACATGTTCACTCGAGCTCGAGCTCAAACTCATATAATATAAAATAAATGATTAACATATTAGTAGACTAAGCTCAACTTGTTTGCACCCTTACAATTAATTTAAAATGAAATATTAAAATTAACATTAAGCCTAAGTAAGATTAAACCCAAATAAAATATTAATTTAAATTTATTTTAAACTGAATGATATCCTTGGAACCACTTGGTTCACTATTAGTTCGAGACTTTACCGAAGTTGTTCAAGTTCCATTTATATTTTAGTTTGGTTTCCATTTCAAAAAAGGAAAATGAAACTAAAAAGGAACCGTGAACACCTCTTTACCGGGGATGCAATGAGGTTTTGTTACAAATTCATGTTGTTGTTAAAAAATATGTTTGGCTCCCCCTACAATTTTTATGAACAAAGAAGTTGCAGTTTTTTCTTCTTCTTTTTTTTTTTGCCTGATCATCCCCACCTCTCCCAGGGACACACGGTTGCCACTCCACACTCTTCTTTTTGTTATCGCATCTCCCCTCAATATGACAATTTTGTTGTCACTATTGACTTAGTTACTAGACTTTGTTTTGATATAATAATTTCTTAGAGCCAAAAATGTTTCAAAACTTGATCGCACACTTGGTTTGCTTTTTTGGTTTTTGTTTTTGTTTTTGTTTTGGATTAAGAACAAATCATCGTCCTTCGAATCATGATTCGTCGGGTCGGCAGACTCGATCAATTTTTAGGTCGATCAATCCAATCCTGGCCCCGCAACCTTGATCCGATCGTTAGTTTAAAATGAAATTTTTATTGATCCCAACCCCAGTTGTGACCTCAACCGGTTCGAGTCAGATTTCCTATCCTCATTTTCGACCCAACTAGCTGGTTCTACCCTCGCTCCGAGAGTCCCTTCAAGGCCCAAGATCCGGGGGCAAAGTCTTCTCTAGAGTACAAAGATGATAATATAACGGTAGATTCAAACAAGGACACATAAATAAAATAGAGAAAATTAGAGTTTCGGTAGAACTAAATTTTTCGAAGGTCTTCTCTCGTTGAAGGGTAATTGACAACGATACACGAGAGAGAGAGAGAGGGAGAGAGAGAGAGAGAGATACAATCATGACCACGCCGCTGCAACGCAATCTCTACCCACTCGAAGTTCCTAGCTGTTGTATCCGCCGGCTCCCTCCCTCGAGTACTCCCAGCGCAGGACGTTTATCCCTGCCTGCACAAGAGCATGGGCCGCCCGAGAGCTGCCCCGGCGGGCGGCGGTACATATTGCACTCGAACCTGACGAGCACGCAGGCAGGACCATGCCGGCCGGCCGGCCACCGGCGGTGATGGAGACGACGCGCGTACACGTTAGGTCTACGGGCAGACATGGGCGTAGAAGAAACATATCACTACCTTCCGAGTGCCGAGAGTAGTAAAATGGGCGGGATCCGGCCCCTTCCATGTGCGTGCGTGATGAGCTTGCAGAAAGCGAGTCTGTGGCGACGGCCCTCCCTTTCATCACCACCCCTCTTCTCCCATCCCTTCCTGCTCCTTGATTTGGAGTGGGGAAGGGATGGGTCTCCTCTCCTTTCCTTCCCCTCCTTTATCCGAAGGGGGGAGCGTAGCATAGGGCGCCGGCGAGGAGGGACTCCCTCACCTCCTCCTATATATATATAGTTATACACCGGGTCGTCATCGGACGCTCGCCGGCGACTTAGGGGTGGTACGTACGTAATGGGAACAGGGCCTGTCTTGCCGCCGGCGAGGGGGAGGAGGAGGAGGAGGGCGGATCGGCGGCTGGTTAAGCGGAGGCGGCGGGGCGGGGATCGGCGGCCCTTGCTGGTCGGGAAGATGAGGATGCTCGAGAAGATGGTGCCGGGATCTCGAGGAGACCTAGATTTGGGGGCTTTGCTCCGCAGAACTGCCGATTACATCGCCATCCTGGAGCTTCGTGTAAGTGTGCTGAGGGTCCTCTCTAATCTGTATGGTGTACGAGTATGATATATTTATTAACCTGGCTAGCTAGCTAGCTAGCTTATCGATTAATCTCCGCAGATGCAAGTTAATTATAGCTAGTGTGGAGCTCCCTCCCAGCAAATTTAGAGTGTAATTAATTAAATAATAGCAACAGATCGATCCTGTCGTGGGTACGTAGCTCGTATGTTTAGAAACCTGAATCCGAGCCAACTTCCTAATTAAGATGAATACGTACGTACCTCGTATTTATATATTATTATTAGGTTTTCATGCTCTGTGAGAGAGAGTCCTCGATGTTGTTGCGGTAACTTCGACATGTGACTTCGTTTGATTAAAATGTTGCTCGGTTGACATCTCTCTCGCAGTTTTCAACGGAGAACAGGGTTTAAGGACGGTCATTAGCACCCGGCCCTCCCTGGGGAAGGGTTTCTAGCTAGATGGGGATCTAGTCAGTAAGGAGGACTTGATCTCCTGTCGTCGTCTGCGTGAGCGACAGATTTTTAGCCGTGCAAGTCGTGCATGTACAAAAAAAAAGAAAATTAGAGATAAATTAATTTTTATCCTCATCTGAGAAAAATCAGCAGTTGATCGAGTTTCAACGGCACACATCAACATGTGTGTTTTTCGGATGACACGATAAGACGGGTTCTTTCAAAACGAAGCTCAAAAGACCTCCTTATGATCTACCCTTTAACCACGAGAAATGCTACGAAGAGATGCTAAGAATATTGATCTAAGGCGTGACTCCAGAGTTGCATCCTATCTTGTACAAATAAGTAGCGAAATGAGTCCAGATCTCTTCGTTCGGACGTTGGAGAAAACACTCATATCCGACGAACGATTAAATTAATTGGTTGACCCAACCACTACACTAATCGGTGTTAACTATTAACTCAACCAGCAGTTGGTACGCGTCACCGTAATCCATAGGGGCCGGTAACGGAAGCGACCGCGGTGACAATTTAGGGCGTCGCACGAGCCCCTCTCGGCTCCGCACGGTCCGGCGGTTACCGGCTAGCACGGTCGCGCCCCCATGCGGCCGGGTCAGCTTACGTGCGCGGCTCGGCCCGGTTGTTTCGGGGTCCGCTGTTTTGCCGGTGCGATGCGCCGACCCGATCAGCTCTGTGGAACTAAACAACCGTCGGTCTGCTGATCGATCGGCACAAGTTCATGTCATTGGTTGATAATTTTGCTCGATCAAAAAAAAATTTGGTTAATAATTTTGGATTGTCTTTAAATTTGTGGGAATACAAGAAGAAGATTAATAATAATTATTCTCAACTTAGGAAGATGGATGCGTGGGATAACGAACGATGCAAAGCGTGTGGCAATCAAAAGCGGAGCACAAGGGCTACCCGGCAGTTTTGCCACCTCATCCACGACGCGTTGCTTCTCGACAGGTCGACAATCCGGGTCGGTAATTTTATTTTTGAGTAGGGGTGTTTTCGTCAACACATGCCTATCCCGCCGACTGTACAGTCGTCGCTCCCGGCTTCCCTCCCTTTCCCGGCCCTGGCCCTGGCCATTCGGGCGGAAGCGGAAGGAGGATCGTTTACTTCATGCAGGAGCGAGCGACCGGAGCAAGAAGACCGAATTGGGAACGCTGAGGGGAGTCGGTGGGGGGCGGGGAAGCGAGCGAGAGGATAGGGAAGGAGTGGTTGCCATGGGGAATCGGATCTGCGGCGGTCTGGGGCGCAGGAGGGCGGTGGAGGAGAGGTTGACGCGGCCGCAGAGACTGGTTAGGCAGCCATCGAACGTGGACTACAAGAAGCTAAGGAAGCTCATCCTGTCGCACAAGCTCGCGCCGTGCTTCGACGCGCTTGAGGAACCCGGAGATGAACTCGAGGAATGCCCCATCTGCTTCTTCGTAAGTGATTTTGAGGAGCCTTCTCGGAACGGCGCGGGGTTTTTGTGTTTGTGTTATGTTTCGGGCGAGCGGGTCCTCTAGGGAGGATTTTGCGGATAATTCACGCGCTTTTTTGCTTCTTTGATTTATTGTCCAAGTACTACCCGAGCCTGAATCGGTCGAGGTGTTGCGCGAAAGGGATTTGCACGGGTAATCTTTATATTTTTATGTCGCGCTCCATCTGTGGGCAATATATGTTTTACCTTCTCACTGTAACGGCTTAATCCTCAAACCATGTTTTCAGAGTGCTTTCTTCAACTGAAGCCGTCAAACACAACTCGCCCCGCTCAGTATCCTCCCTCCAAATTTTGCGTTCTCCACTTTCTTCAACTCTATTGCTTGATTCTTATAGCTGTCAGTTTTTCGTACATATTTATAAGCTTTTAGATTCCTTCTCTGTCTCCGTTGTGGTTAGTTTCTATCTAGAGTCCAATATGTATATCAAAACTTATTCCTTACGCAAGTTCAACTGCAATCGACTTATCCAATGAATCTCAGCCAGAACTTGCTTGGTTGGCGATGGATTTGACTTAATGGAATGTCTAAACTCTTAGCTTCATGTCTAATTTCTCTTGTGGAACAGAAAATCTTGCTTTTTCACATCTGAAAATAAAAAAATAAGTACATTGAACCACTTAAAATTAAGTGGTTCATGAAGAAATTACTATTGTATTTCGACGTTTTACCAAAGATCTCAATGTCTAATCTTTGACCATTTCAGAGGTTAGACATCAATTAAGCCAAAACAAATGGGCCAACTCTGGATGGTTACCCTGGTGTGGAAATTTGAAGTAGTGAGATCCCATTGTATGCTTATGGGGATACTTAAAAGGATACAACTTTTTGTCAAAGAACTTGTAGTTGGAGGTCGATCGCGTAGATATGATGGGCATGCTGATGCTACCAGGAAATGAAGAGACTCACTAAGCCATGTGCTAGAATTATTATATCCGTATGCATGTAGGTTGACAAGCAATTCCAAGAGGCATATCATAATAGCTGTAGTTCTACCAATGGTCATGGCTTTGTGGAAAACGAACGATACAATTTCTTAAGAGGTTCATGCACATGAAAGAAAATGAATAATCTGACAAGGGTAGTAACAATTATTTTGCTATTAATATGAATAATCCATTCATAAATCATAATGAGAACAATTTAAAAATGTTAATAAACATTCTTATTCTCATGTGAGATTTTAATTTACATTTCTTATTTCTATAAAAAAAGAGTGCCCTGTTTTATTGGTTATCATCCAATCTGAAATTGGGAGTCAAATAGTATAAGGTTCTTGGTGATTGTTTAACTTATGTCAAATTACTAGTGTTCTACTAAGACCAATGCAAATCAGTCAGTACAATTGGATTTTGGCCTGGCTCCAGCTCATCCAATAATAATCTGCAAACTTTATTCTACCAATTGTAATATGGGTGCAAATGGAATCCAGGATTTTAATATTCCAATACAATTTTTTTAAAAAAATAACAGGTTTGGAACCCATTAATGCATCCTATATACTATTGGAAACAGAACCAGTCAGTTCCATATGCATTTTCTTGATTTCAAAAATTGTTAATATGCATGTTATAAAATCATGACATATAAGGCGATAATAAAAATAAAAGTAAAATTTTAAGATGATAGATCAAATTTTAGTTAGTCATATGAGATTTATTAGTTTATTTTTAATAAAAATAATTATGATATACAATGCATAAACTATTGATTTTGGTCTAATATTAATAATGAAATGAAGATCAGAAGAAATGTAACGATTCTGAGTTAATTGGAATTGAAATCAAAATGTCTTAATCCTCATCCAAATCAGGATTGGGAACATGCAATTTCTCTACTGAACTAGACCCATTTGCAGCTTTAAATTGGCTACTCTAACTCTTGGTTATCTTGGAACTTTCCTGAATTAGATGATTTCTGTGTTTTGAATGTTTTTAGTTTGCTCAAGACTGCATACTGCTCATAGATTCGGTTGTAAGCCAAACTGTCAGATCAGCACATCCTAACTGACCACAAGATAGGTGTCCATTTGAAAATGCTTTTTTGTTTTTTTTTTCATTTCTGTTTACGAGAATACATTTTCCTTCTGCTAACATGGATATATCAAGTAATCCTTTGATATTATTGTGAATATGTTCATCACCTTCATCCCACATAACATTTCAACTATTGTAAGATCTAACATTACCATATATGTTAACATGTTTTGTGTCTACCAGCTTCTTTCTTGCTGTACTACTATGGTTAGCTGGGGCTCATACGGCTATTTCATACCATGATTTCGTGTCTGTTGTCTTATATCATGCTGACATATACAGTTTTGTTGGAGTATCTCCATAATATGGCACCATGAGGACAAGATGGGTGGTGGTTGACAATGCTTGTGGGTTTTGTATTGCCATATTTCTTAACTCTCCAAGATGTCCATTCTGCAAGACTTCCAGTTATGCAGTTGAGTATCGTGGTGCCAGGAGTAAGGAGGAGAAGGCACTGGACCAAGCAGTATGTTTAATTGTATTTGTGTAACTCTTACTCGTACATATGTATATTTCAACATCTGAATGTTTCTCAATTTTAAAACGTCTGAAGGAAGAGCAGAAAGTTATTGAGGCAAAAATGAGGATGCAATTCCAGAAACCAGAAAATGTGGAGCAGGCAATGGGGCTTTCTAGAATTTGTTCTAATTCAGATGCTTTAACACGTAGGCCATGGTTGGAGGAAGAAATAGCCAGTTTTGTTTCCTTCTCATGCATTCTCTCGTCATTTGTTCTGGTACATCACGTGTATCTGATTTTCTTTATGCTACATCTATCTTCTAACAGGAGATGTAGAGGTTTCAAGAGATGTAACGTTACTGGAACAGTTTGAAGTTGACAGATTTGTTGCACCAACTATCAGCAATTCCAGGTTCTCATTCGTTTTCAGTTTTGTGGTAGATCTGCATTTGAAGAAGCTTTTGATCGGCCTAGTGATCTAATCTTATGAATAGTTTTGACTATATGCATTTAGGGAACAGATCATTATTAACAATGTATCTTTTTTTGTTGAATATTACGTAAAATATCTCGTTGGCATGAAAGGAAGAATATTCTCTGTTAACCAGTTCATGCTGTTATTGATAATATTGGCAAGAATCCTCCTCTTTCCTTTTTCAATGATGACTGCATCTAAATAATTGAAGTGGCAATATAAGTAGCATACTGGTCAGCAAGACTATTGCAGAGAATCCCATTTAGATTTCTGGTACTAATAACAAATTAGAGGTACATAGCGTACCCAGCTGAAACTTTATGTTAAGACACTACACTACACAGAAAGCAAGAGCCTAAATGAACGTTGGAAATTTTGGATCCATCCAAATCTCTCTCTTGTTGCTTGCAAAAGGAGCAATAAGGGCAGATGTAGTGTAGACACACCTGGTGATTAGTTTGAGACATACCTCAATAAAGGCTTGACCCAGCGTGTTTATTATGTTAAATAAAACATGCTTGAGTAAGAAAAAAAATGCTTTACTCATCAGTGATCTGAGCTTGACCTAATCCTTGCTGGACTCAAAAAGCATTGCGTGAAACTCAATCAAGTACTTGATTGACTAATCAATTAAATATTTAGGTATAAGAAGTAAATTAAGAGTGCTCAATAGTTACACAAAGTCCCTTATAACTATTAAATTGGTTGAGATTGAGTCAAAACTTGTTTAAATTTATCTCTAAATTCAACTTCATAAATGAGATTAAATTTGAGCTTCATAAACAAGCTCATCGAATTTGAGTTTGAACTCCATAAAGAGTTCGAATTTAGACGTCATAAACAAGTTCTGACCGAGTTCAAGCTCAAAAGCTTGGATTGAGTTTTGAGCCAAGCTCCTATTTAAGTTTGAGCTTGAATTCGCATTGATCAAGTAAACTAGTAGCTTGATGAGCTGAGTTTGAACATAAATGCTCATCAAATATGGAGCTAAACTCGGCCCCAAATGAACATAATTGAGCCAACCTCAAGCCTCATCTTGCTTGGCTTGGTTCAGTTTGGTTCATTTGCACCTTTATCTGGTCTGAGGCAAAGGAAGTTGCTTTTTCTGTAGAACGATATTCAGTGGAACTGTGAAGAGCCTGAATGTGGAAAGAAAGCTGAGAAAAGGATCACATTCGTACTTAATATGGATTCAACATGGAACATTCAAGTTCATCCTTTTTTTACAGTCTAGAAGTTCTGGCAATTCAAAATTTTTCATTCTCTATTCTTTCATGACTTTCTTTGCATTTTTTCGAGGGTGGTATCAAAAGTGAACACCACAATTCATTTATACTGGAATAAAAGAAGTACAAGAACAAACTTACAGTACTATGATAGTACTGAAGAAAGAAAATTTAACAATGAGAAGGGAGGAGCCCCTCCCCCTTGAACATGTGCTTCTCGCAAAACCAGAAACAGCTGAAAGTTTAACTGAACCCACAGTTGGAAGAAATCCAACCCATCAAATTGGCTGATCCCATTGAAGCAGGCAGCCGTCTTCTGCATCATCCAACCCTGTTTCCGGCGGAAAAGACCAAGGACACGACCTCCTATTTGGACCTGCAGACCCAATAACTAGAGTAATGGATATCTCAGATATCAGGTCCGTGAGGTGTGGGTCCAAAATTTCATCTTCACCACCAGTCTGTTTGCGTCTTTAAACCTGTTTCCAACTAAGGAATGCGGCTTAACTTCATTATTGAAAATGTTCTCCAGGTCACTTAGGGCTTGTTTGTTCCATTGTAAAATTCTGGAAATTAGTGCATTTTTGCAGTATTTTTAATTGTCTGAGTAAACATTGTGTTTTGAAACAATGGTTATCATTTCAAATTGCACGAGGGAAATTGGGGTGGAAACCAAAACTAGAACATGCTATGGTTATAAAATCATCTTACTCATGTGGTCCGCAACTTTGTTTTCCATTTCTTTTACAAAGATAACCAAACATAAACTCTTGCTTTAAATATGTGATTTTGATACAAGAGAGTTATAATAAAAGAAACATGCCAATTAATGGCTATAGCGTCTCGCCACTTAGGTAGCGTGCTAGTTGTCGGGGACTGATATCACTGCATTTCTCTCGCATGTGATTTTCACCCGTCTGACTTGTGCGGATGAATTGGTTAACAAGTGCAGTGATGGTATTGACACGGCCTCTTCCGGTGCAGATTTGTCCATGATTGGGATGTGGATGTTGAAGAAATTTTTATACTGGAAGCGGTACGGCAGTCTCTGCAGGTAGTATGTATGTGGCATATGGTGACCGCTAAGTTTTCTCTACTCCTAAAATGCAGCGGCAATAAAATCTGGTTCTGGGCGTAACTTGTATGTCCTGTTGACTTTCTAAATTTTTGTCTGTGCAAGGCTTCAGAGATATGGGCGAGCAAGACTTCTACTCCACAGGAGCCGGGTTTCTCCATGTCACACGCCGCATCTGAAGATAATGGACTGCGCCAAGGGAGGGCCCGTAGCTCTCTTGATCAACGTGAAACAACTTCGTTGTGTGGTCATCCTCCGCCTCGGAGGCCACTCGAAGATGATGGTGCGCCACTCGAAGCATCGGCAGGGTCAACCTACGGTGATATGGTGCGATCCATGAGCAAATCCAGCCACCCAAATGGAGCTGGGCCGGGCGTGTCGTGTCAGAAGACTTCTCCGCCGGATCAGACTCGTGCAGATGCGAACGATAATATTGTTCCTCCTGCGGTTGCCAAGGATCAGAGATCCTCCGCCGCGTCGTCCCGCTCGTCTTATCTTGATTCGACATCAAGTTCTCCCTCCGGCAGCAGCCCTACCTTCTCGGCAGGTGAAGAAGGCATCATCCCCCAGTTTTCTAGCTTGATCAACGGGAGACGTTTCACGCCTACCGTAATGGAAGGTAACGCAGCGTATTAGTGCGTTGCTTCAGAAAACAACCATTTTTCATCATTTGTCTTCGACGAATCCGATGTTTTCGTGGTACGTCTTTTTTACAGGACCATATTCATTCGTATAAAACTGAAGGTGATACATAATTGGAACAACGACAAGGGTAAAACCGCAAAAATATTTGGTTGAGTTAACAGCGAAGAGAGTTATCTCGGAAGGATATGTGTTTTCAAGAGATGAACATAAAACCACAAGTTGACTAACACATACATTTGTAAATGTGGTTGGATGACAGAAGTAGATAGAGACTTGTGTAGAAGTTTGACAATTACGGTGAAATCGGAATATTACTCTAAACAAGAGTGGATAAATCTCATATTAATGGTCTTGAGAGAGAATTAGTGTCCAAGACGTTAAGTAAAGCAAAATAGGAGTCGTAACCCGACCATTGAACTACAAATAACAATGAAAGAGAAAAACAAGATAGGCTTAAGTAACTTGAATTCTGCAATTTCAGCGTAATAAAGAGATAAAACAGTTAAAAATATATTTAGGCAAGATGAGAAGTTAGGAGGGAGGAACACCTTCCCTCTCATAATTAAAACAACCTCAAAACGATGGAGATGATTTTCCACCATGAAGAGTCCGAGCAACAATTTAAGGAAAGAGGTTTCCGGTTACTACAAGCACGTAGGGGTTGCTTCCACCGAAGGTCACGCCTTCAGGGGATTGCTACTGGCCAGGTGTTAGGAGTGGGGGAGCCGCGGAGCTGAGGTTTTCGCCGAGAGAGGAGCACTGATTTAAAAAAACTCAGCCTTCACGAGGGTTACCACTGCAGGGGGGTACGCCAGGCCGCGAAGGAGTTATCATAGGGATTGCCGCTGCAGAGAGAGCATTGCCGCCGCAGGGAGAGTGTTGCCGCGATTGTGCTTCTGGGAGGGATCCGCAGCAAGCGGGCCGACCGGAACTGCTTCTGCAGCGAGGGGGTGCGCCGTGAGGACCCGTCGTAGCGAAGTTTCTGGGAGGATTGTTTTCGTCGTACGTTGAGCGACGTTAATTTGCCTCAGATCTTGGCAAAATTCGAGCAGCGACAACAGCGGGGGCAGTCTTTTTTTTTTTTTTTTTTCACACTGGCCCAGCTGACCCGGAGCCCGGAGGCGCGGGCTCGATCCCCACAAGTAACCACCCCCCCGGGGGGTGGCGGGCTCACAGCCCTTCATAGGGTTGTTCGTTCGGTTCAACCCGAAAAACCAAACTAAACCAGTACTTTGGTTCGGTTTAATTTGGTTTGAATTACTGATCGATTTGGTTTGGTTTCTATGACCCTTCAAACCAAACCAAACCGGCGAACCGAATAACCCGAATTGGATTAAATATTTTAGTTTAAGTTATATATAAGATAGTATTTATGCATCTTTTCATATAAAGCTAAATTTATTTCAAAAATTTTTAAGGTAAAATTAATGTAATGTATAAACGTATACACAAGATTTTAATAGAATATGATTTAAAACAAATAAAACAAAATTATATATTGATATATCTACTACATCTTAGTAAAATATGGTTTGAACAGAACCAAACCGAACCAAACTTCGTTTTGGTTGGGTTTGGAAGATAATTTGATTTGATTTGGTTTAAGAAAAAATACTCAAAAATCAAATCAAACCAAACCATGAACACCCCTAACCCTTCAAACCATCGCCTGCGCTCTTGGGAGTGGAGGCGGCAGCGGCGGCGGCAGTGGGCTGGGAAAGAAGGCCTCCCCCCAAACATTCTCGGGGTTCATTTTCCTGAAATGCCTGGGGGCCTGCTCATATATATAATCGGAGGCGGCCGTGCTTATTTATTTTAAATTTATTCTTGGTCGACATTATCTATTTCAATTCGTGCGTTGCAGCGTGTTCATCAAATCGAGTACTGGCCTCAGAGATCTGCTCATCAATCCTGGTTTGTAATTAACAGATGCGTATTTAAATTTAGTACGTGATCGAGTGTTTGAATGAATATCTATCAGCTACCTGTGAACCTTATAGATTGAATCAGTAATCTGCTCACAATATTAATCTCGACTTGTCACTAACGCGAGTTGTGAGTATTTCTTTCCCCTTGTGTTGTTATGCCCGTTTGCCTGCCAAGCTAGAACTAGTGTTACCCGGTGTCCGTTCGACTTGAGTTCAACCAAATCGAAAGAAAGTGACAAGATCAAAATATAATTAAATACTTTGATGTTGTTATCAAAAACAATATTTATATACTCTATGATTGATAGATAAATAAATTTTAATTTCAGATAAAATCGAATTGAACTAATTAAGCCGGTTGGACTCGATTCAATCCGAGAATATGGCTCAGTTCTGTTCTTGCACTGGCTGCGGTGGGAGCTCCGACAGACGGGGGAGAGCATTTTGGCGGCCACGCATGCCTCCGGTCCACAGGGGGCGGTGGACAGTCCCTTCCGGTTTAGGGTGGCGATACAGCTGGCTTTGTGATATGTTCCTTTTTAAAGGTAACGTTACAATGGCTTCTTAAAATAGACAAGTCTCGCGCGCGCACCATCGGGGGTATCTCGACATGTATAACTAGCAGTTTTGGTTAATCATTTCAACACCCAACACAACACACGGAGGTTGTTTTCTTTCGACACATATATTCTTCGTTTAAAAAATAAAAATTATATCGGATTAAACCAATATAAAATTAAATCTCAGGAGATTGTGGTGCTCGTCGGGTAAATTGGTTTGGATGTCCTAAACGGAAACACCAAAATATATAGTAACAAATCGAACGCGAGGAGCTGTTCAGTTGATCTCGGATTAATAATAATGAACGAGTCCAGCCGTTTCGATTTGGTTCTGTCTACCGATTCAACACGTGCATGTTCTCTTTGTCAACAAAATAAAAATATATATCGAACTGACACAAGGTCAAATTAATCGAGGTAAAATAACCACCAACCCTGAGAAAGCACTGAAAAAGGGTTTAGGGTGTTCATCAGCCAAGACTCCCATCCGATCGACGACGAAGCAGGTAAATAGAGACGCTTGTTTTTAGAATGATAAATTTAATTAATGGTATCCATTCAACAGCAACATCTTCATGCATGCAGCGTATCACCTGCGTGATTGATGCGGTCGCTTGTTTAAAATGCGATACCAGAGCTTATTATGATCGGCGGTCACGTTCATCGATGCTGCCCGGGACCGGACCTATACACATACAGGAAGCCGCTCGGGGTCCCATTCATTGATATATTCTTCTTCGCTCCGGAAAAATTTAGAACAAAATTGAAAGAGAGAGAAAATCAGCGCCCTCACCGATGTAGAGTAACAAACGAGTCGAGTCGAATCGAGCGGCATGATATTCAAACTCGACTCATTTATTTTACGCGAGTTCGAGCTCGAGCTCGAGTTCTAATTAGCACGTCAAACATGTGTTCAAGTTTAATTCGTTTATTAGTCGAGTCGAGTTCAAACTCGTGCGGTAGTTACACTAAATTTCACTTCACATTCGAACTTAAGTTATATAAAATTCGTGTTTAGAACTCAAATTCAACAAAAAATTATCCGTGAAATTCTAAATTTAATTTATTTAAGAAATTCAAACTAAGTTTAAACTTATTTTTTAATTATTTAATATATTAAGTGATAATATATAATTATTAATATTTATAATATATTTTAAAAAATAAATATATAATATAAAATTTGATTGAATCACTCGTAGTTTATGGGATCGAAGAGAAATTTATTCAAATTCGACTTGTTTAATAAATTAAATTTTATTTATTTAACATAATAAATGAAATCAATCGAAATTTTATCCAGTCGAATTTCGAGACGTTCGTTTGCACCCTTGCTCACCGTCGGAGTCGCGCACGTGACACGGCTCACGTACCGTGACGTGACCGCATGTACTGGCCCCGGTCGGTCTCGCTTAGGCTCCGTCATGAACGGGGGACGCGCTCCCCCTTGTGGCCGGCCGCAGACCAGTTCCGAGCAACGTGCTCTTGATTTTTGATTCATTCATTTATTTTTTTACCATACCAGTTTCACCTTTATTATTATTATTAGGGAAAATTACCACCAGGTCCATTTAAGAAAATGAGTTTACCAAAAACTCCGTTGACCACTTTTTCATCCCATTTAATCCGTTGACAACACATAATATTACCACTAGGTCCGTTTTGCCCAAGGACTGTCCCCGTATCCCCAATTTGCCCTTCCCGCGGCGATGGTGGCGCCGATGGCGTCGGCGACGAGGAGGAGCCTCGCCGGGGGGTTCCGCGGGCGGGGGGAGCGCCGCGGGGGGAGCCACTTCGCGCTGTGGCCACCGGACTCCTTCCTCGGCCACCACCGCGACCCCGGCGCCCCCAGGCCGCCGCTGCTCCAGGAGAGGCTCGGCGTCTGCCGCCACCGGGCCGGCGGCGAGGAGGGGAGGCGGCCGCGGCGTGCGTCTTCTGCCTCTCGCGCCGTGGAGGACGGGGACGAGATCGGGGAGCTGCGCTGCCGGCACGTCTTCCACCGGGCGTGCTCGGACCGGTGGGTCGAGCACGGGAGGGCCACCGCCCGGCCGTGCCGGGCGGCGCTGCTGCCGCCGGGGGCTACCTGCGGGCTCGACCAGCACGCCGACTCGGCCGAGGAGGAGGGGCTGTTCGAGGACTGGACGGCCTTCCCGTCGCGGCCTTCATCCGAGCTCCTTGCCGCCGTGGTAGGCCGATCTTGGTCCTTCTCCATCTCGCGCAGCTCTTCCGTGGGAAGAGACTAGAGAGACTCGAACGCGCCGACACCACCACCACCACCTCCACCCGAGTGGAACTTGGCGGCGGGGGCGCGCGGGGGGGGGGGGGGTTTCCGCGGGCGGCGGGCCGCCGGGGCTCCGCGGGCGGCGGGAGCGCGCGGGGGGAGGGGTTTCCGCGGGCGGCGGGCCGCCGGGGCCCGCGGGCGGCGGGAGCGCGCGGGGGGGGGGGGGTTCCGCGGGCGGCGGGAGCGCGCGGGGGGGAGCCTCGCCGGGGCTCCGCGGGCGGCGGGAGCGCGCGGGGGGGGGGGAGGGGTTTCCGCGGGCGGCGGGCCGCCGGGGCTCCGCGGGCGGCGGGAGCGCGCGGGGGGAGCCTCGCCGGGGGCTCCGCGGGCGGCGGGAGCGCGCGGGGGGGGGGGGGTTCCGCGGGCGGCGGGCCGCCGGGGGCTTCGCGGGCGGCGGGAGCGCGCGGGGGGAGCCTCGCCGGAGGGGGGTTCCGCGGGCGGCGGGAGCGCGCGGGGGGAGCCTCGCCGGGGGGTTCCGCGGGCGGGGGAGCACGGCCGGGTGGAGAGCGTCGCTGCGGGGGAGAGGGGCCGGCGGGGGGCACTACCGCCAGGGCAAAATCGACATTTCATATCCAAATTGGAGTGGGTGTGACAATCTTTTGAAAAAACGGACCTAATGGAAATGTGTTTTTGAAAACGGACCTAGTGGTAAAGTGGTTATCTTAAAACGGACCTAGTGTGCATTTGCGCTTATTATTATTATTTTTCTACGCCAGTTTCACCTGACGTTGAACTCCTCTCGATGTTCAATCCTGCGTTCTGAACGAGCCGAGCGTGTGAACTCGACATCCCGGCCCAATAATCATACGACCTGGAGTTAAGGGGAGCGACAACATATAACTATCAATGCTCATAACTTATCTTTGTAAAATAAATATTCAAATAAAATTTTAATTCAATTGCTCTCGTGAGTTCAACGAGTCGAGTAATCTGGCTGGATTGATCAAACGAACAGAGTATTATTTTTCTTAAATATATACTATGTATCGATCTTTATTTAAAAACAAGTAATCATTGCATATGTTTTATAGAACCTTGTTATAATATTCCCTTGGAAACTTTATTTCTATTATTTTGTCACTTGACGTACCGTGTTTTAGTATTTATTCAACTTAATCTTATCTGTAATTCATGGAATTATAATCTCTTCGAAATAAAATATCTGATTTTGATTTCGACAATTTATGGGGTACAAAGATAACTTAGCAGCACGTTTCAATTTTATCTAGAACGAGTATCAAACATTTTAAAATTTCGATGTCCGTCTACGCCTCTCGGCTGGGTGCGCAACGGAAGGAAAGCGGCCAGGCCACTGCTACGATACGACTACTAGATAGCAGGCTACTTGCTTCCGTGCGCAACGTAGGGGTGGGCACAAAACGGTTCAAACCGAGAAACCAAACCGAACCAGCCCATTCGGTTCGGTTCGGTTCGGTTTGGACTCCCCTTCGGTTTGGTTCGGTTTGGAAAATTTCCAAACCGATTTAAACCAAATCAAACCGTTTAAACCGATTTAATCAAAAAAATATAAAAAAACTATTATAGTATTAATAAAAATGATATTTTTATAAATTTTATAATAAAATAATATTTATTTTCGTTATTTTTAACATAAAAACTAGTATATATATGTAAAAAATAATTAATTTAAATATTTTTATTTATTTTCGGTTTAAACCGAACCAAACCGAACCAAACCGAATTGATTCGGTTTGGTTCGGTTCGGTTTGGGAGGGTGATTCGGTTTGGTTCGGTTTGAAAAAAAAATGGTCCAAACCGGACCAAACCGAACCGTGCCCACCCCTAGCGCAACGGATCCCCCACTACGTACGTAGGTTGAGGCCAGCTCGTCGCAAGTAGGGCCCACCGTCGAGGTCACCTCCCTCACCAGAGCAGATCCCTTCGTCGAAGCATTTTCACAAATTAATTATCAAAATTATGCCTAACTACATCCGGCTAAAATTAAAAAAAAAACTAAATTTAAGACTATCGCATCCATACAATTTATTTTCAGCATTAATCCTACCATGTAAAATAAGAGATTATACATAAAAGTTAGAAGTCAAAACATTGCAGATCACTAAAGCGAACGCCCACCTATTAAGTGACGGCAAACTCTTCCTCGCCGATCCAGTAAAGGACAAGCGGGAGCATCGGATACCCCCCCCCCCCCCCGGGGGGGTGGGGTCCATTTGACCGCGTGTACGTACTCTTACTGCCACGCTGCACCATTCGGACGAGTCCGGGCGGGAGGCCTTCACTTTCACAGCTGGCGCAACAGCTGGATCACCCCCGCCGCGGCTCCCACGGGGGCCCCACGCACGTGGTTGGCGGTGACCGGGACAGCGCCGCAATAATTCCGCTCCGTCGCCGGTGAGCTCGACCTTTCGTCGTATTACTTTTTTTCTTTTTTTTTTCGAACAAACAACACCACCACCGTATTTCATTTACTACGTAGAAGAGTACATACAAGCAAAAGACACAAGATTAAATCACGTATAACGACAGCTCCAAGAGGATATCTCTTTTCTAGGTGACTCAAAACATAACCACAAATCGACCAACACATATAAGTGTTTAAATGATCGAACAGTAGATGAAGGGACTCCATTAGAGGAGTTTGATAATTGTCTTGAGACCGGAAGATCACACCAGTAAGATGTGGATAACGCCCAGGCCATCGGTCTCGAGCTAAATCAGCTGACTATGTAGACAACTAGAAGAGACACCGTCAAGAAACCAGACCACACGACGCCAAACAGAAACAAAGACCTAAAAAACACAAGCCAATATACGTAAGCCGGGCTCCACATCTTCAACGCCACAAAAGGATACAAAACGCCTAAACCCATGTTTAGACAGAGCATTGAAGAGGGAGCGGGGAGGGATTCCTCCCTCCCAACCAAAAACAACTACAAAATGATAAAAAGAAACTTCCCACCGATTCAAAAGCGAGGAACGAAAACAATATAGCACCGGGAGGTTGACAACAGAAAACAATTGGTGCAAATTTCACCTTTCGAAAAAAACCGCTTCCACGGTGGTGCCGAGGGAGGGTTTCTGGAGCCTCTGAGGGGCACCGCAAGCAAGAGTAACGCCCCCAACCGAGGAAGCCGCCCCAAGGTCTTGCCGCTGACGAGCGCCGCGAGGAAGGGTTGCTACTGCCGCGAGCGAGGTGCCGCCGCGGTTTTCGCCGCCGACGAAGGGGCCGCCGTGAAGGTTCCGGAGCCGAGCGAGGGAGTCGCCGCGAGTTCCGCCGCCTACTAGGGCCGCGAGGGGGTTGTCAACAGTCGAGAGCGGGTGGCCGCCGCGAGATTTCGCCGCCAGGAGAAGATGCCGCCGCGGAGGAGAGCCGCGCGCGAAGATTCCGCCACCGACCGAGAGGCCGCCGCGAGATTCCGCCGCCAAGGGGGCATCCGCCGGGAGAAGATGCCGCCGTGGAGGAGAGCCGCACGAAGATTCCGCCGCCGGCCGGGGGCCGCCGCGAGATTCCGCCGCCGGGGCAACGTCCGCTGGGAGCGATCGAGCCCTAACTTCGTGTGTTACCCCGTCCCGCCGACTTTCGTCGGATTACTTGGATGCCCCTCTCCTTCCCACCCGGACTATTCTCCCACCGCGCGAAACGCCCACTTCCACCTCGTCATGACCAGGAATTTGACTGCAGAGTGCAAACAACTTCTTGCCGGTGCCGTTGCTACGTAGTTGAGTACTTGACTTGTTAAAGAATGATACATAATAATAATTATAGCTGCACGAAATTAGGTTTAATTATTTAGTATTCCGAAATTGCACGCGAGTTTGTTTTTTTTTTGGGTGTGTGGGGAGATTAATTCGGTGGGCGGCCTTTATATTCTGGTTTATTTGTATAATATGCCCGCAAACGGTCAGAATCGCCGGTGACCGGAGAACCAGCGCCTCGAGGCACACGCAGCTCAGCAGCTGGACCGGCGCGCGCTGGCGAGACGAGAGCCACTCGAGGATCGGTCCTCGTCGCCTCCGGCCGACGGCGAAACCCGCCACGGCACCCGGAGAAAGCGACGAAGCAGCGCGCAGCTAGGAAGCCGCGAGGCTGGCAGCCGCAAAGGCAGGCGGCGCAGGGGCGACAACCGGGCGCCAGGTGCCCCTGCCGCGACGGCAACCCATCTCCACCTTCTTCCTCGACGGCGGCGGGGGCGAATCGGTTCGTCGGGGATTCGGATCGCGTGGGCGGCAAGCAGCGCTAACAAATAATAACCATGCTGTTCTTCGAAGATAAATAATGAGGGCGGCGACGAGGGACCGAATTTTGCCGGGAATCCCACCCCGTCTATTAAGGCCCTTGGAACTACGCTTTACAAACAAAGAGAGGCGGAGACGCAAAGAAAGGGATACGCCCCCCCCTCTCTCGCCCCTTTTCATCTTCTTCCTCCTCGAGACGAAAGAATCTGTATTTTCTCCTTCAGAAGAAAAGAAGAGGAGCCAAAGAACCGCCAAAAAATAGAACCGGAGAAGCGGGGAATCATGTTCAAAAAAATCGAGGGAAAAAAAAAGTCCGTCTTCCTTGCTTGAGAGATCAGAAATGCCTCCCCCCTCTTTGGTAGCCGTAATAGGAGACGTACCACTTGACGAACTTCTTTAGCCCCGTCTGCAGATCGGTGGTGGGCTTGTAGCCGAGGTCCCTGCGCGCCATGCTGATGTTTGCGTGCGTGAAGGGAACGTCGCCGTTGCCGGGCATCTCCACGACGTTCTTCTTCGCTTTCAGCTTGAGGTGCTTCTCCAGGATGGCCACCAGGGTGGGCACCGTCACCGGTTGGGTATTGCCAAGATTGTATATCCTGTAAGGGGCGGGGCCGCGCTTCTTGCCGCCGCTGCCCGTGCTCTTGCCGGACGTGTCCAGGGACGCGATGCACCCCTTCACGATGTCATCGATGTAGGTGAAGTCGCGGGCGAGGTCGACGTGATCCTTCCCCCTGTAGACGGTAATGGGCTTCCCTTGCAGGATGTTGCGGGTGAAGGAGAAGTACGCCATGTCCGGCCGTCCCCAGGGGCCGTAGACGGTAAAGAAGCGGAGCCCCGTTATGGAGAGGCCGTAGATGTGATTATAGGTGTGGGTGATCTCTTCGCCAGCCTTCTTGGTGGCGGCGTACAGGCTGGCCGGGCGGTCGGTCTGGTCCAGCTCTGAGAAGGGGACCTTCTCGTTGAGCCCGTAGACGGAGCTGGAGGAGGCCCAGATCACCGAAGGCTGCGGGTTCGCCGACTTGCAGGCCTCCAGAAGGGTGACCAGGCCGGCGACGTTGCTGTGGACGTAGGAGGCGGGGTTCTCAATGGCATAGCGAACGCCGGCCTGCGCGGCGAGGTGCATAACGTGGGTGAAGGCGACGACGTCGAAGAGCTTCGCCAGGAGGCGAGCATCGTTCACATCTCCCTCCACCACGAACACGCCGTACTCGGCGAGCCGCGCCTTGCGGGCCTTCTTGAGCGACGGATCGTAGTAGGAATTGAAGTTGTCGAGCCCCACCACGCCGTCGCCTCGCTTCTTCAGCACGACGGATACGTGGGATCCGACGAACCCCGCGGCGCCCGTGACGAGCACGGAGAAGCCCTCCGGCCGGCGAATCTGGGCCGACGTCCGCACCTGCTTCTCCCACTGGAGCCCGCCCCAGGAGGCCGTGAAGTAGCGGGAGCTTGTGTGGACGAAGGACTGGAAGCTGAGGTAGGAGGCGGTGAGCGCCACCAAGAACAGCGCCCAGAGAAACATCGTGCTGGTGGAGGCGAAGCACCGGTGAAACTGCCGGTTCATGGCGTGCGCCCTCTCGATCTTCACCTTCCCCGGCGTCGACGGGAACAGCTCATCCTCCAACACCCTCATCTCCGTTCTCCGGACTCGATCCAACACCCCAGAAACCCCCCGACTCCCTCCTCCCGTTCTTCGGGCGGCGGCGGCGGGACGGAGAACCAAACCGCAGGGCAGCTCTACATAGAAATTTCCCCTTTGCCTTTGCGGGAGTCCCTATCTGCCCCTGCTAAGGAAGCGGAAGAGGATGGAGGCGGTGGCTTATAAGCAGGTGGGGGAGAGGGCGCCGACACCAAAACGCGTGAACGCGTCGGATTTGCAGCCGGTGACAGGTAGCTTAATTTAGAACCGGCTTTATTTAACACACCACTTCCCCTCTCTCCTTCTTGTTCTTTTATAATAACCTTCCTGGAAAAATTACGCCTGGCGGAGTATTATTACGTTGTTGTCCCCGCGGGTGTGATCTGTCTCCGTCCGTCGTCTTCTTCTTGCGGTCGCCTCGTCGTCGCTGCGGTTAAAAGGTCTTTTTCTGGGTCGGCGGTTAAAAGGTAAAGCTGGGTTTGTTGTAGGGGGGGGGGGGTCGCTTAAAGTGTTCCGCCGGCGCACGTAGTACGGAGGGTGGAACCGGAGTTTTCGCCGGCTGGGCGCGACAAGCGCCCGGATGACAGCCCGGGCCCCACCTTGACCTTCTGTCGAATGGCGGGAGCCGTGGCGAGGGTTGACTGGCTGTGGCAAGGTGGGTCCGAACCACGTCTTGTCCCACGTCAGCTTGTTGGGCTCGCCCAGATTTAGCTCGGAGATAATTCTGGTTTATAACATAACGTGTTGCGGGTATGCATATTAAAATTAATATAAATTGACATTTGTATCATATAACGTGTTTTATTTACATTAAAAATTTTAGAATTGATATAATTAATTAAAAATTTCTTGATAAATTATATAAATATCAATTTTACAATTGATAATGATAGAAATATTTGATGGTGTATTTTTTATACACAATAGTCCAATTGGTCAAAGATGTGCCGCTCGTGCACACAACGGGGGCTCGATCCCCTCCGGAGGGGCTGGGCACCTAAGGCCGCCCTCGAACCCAGCCCCTGCTTGCCAACCGAGCCATACTCGGCCGGCAATATTTGATGGTGTTACCAAATAGAACATTAATATTTGGAAGCATATTTTACTCTTACTCCAAAACAACATGATTTATAAACAGTTATAAAGATCTCAAGGATGATAACAAAGTACACTAGATGTACCGAAACAAAGATTTTGTATTTATCTTTTTTATTAAAAACTGATTCGGTGTAAATGTTTTATACTTTTTTTTGTTTTCTATCAACCCATTGCATCCTTAGTCAATCTGAAATTCCATTTTTTATGGGGGGACGCATAGAGTATAGATCAGGTGAGTCCAGGGATGTCAAAGAGATAAGCTATTATTCTATATTTTAACCCAAAAACAAAGGTTCAAGTGCAACAATAACATCTCGATATATGTTGGGTACAAAACCTAAATCAAAAGTTTGGTGGGATTTCAATCAAAAGTTTGCTTGGTTTAAATCAAACCTTAATATAAATTTAGGTTTTAGATCTAAAACACACACACTATGTACGTATGATAGCATGTTTAGTTTGATTGAATACATTCTTTTATGTAGCTTATGTTGTAGAGTACTATGACCTTATATATATTTATTTATTTATTCATGTTAATAACGAACCTTAATTGTTAATAGTCAATCACAAAGGAACTTAGATTGGATTAGCATTGGTCTGTTGTAGTTGACTAAAGTAATAAATATATAGCACATGTTAATTTGGTAGATTATATAATTTTCGAATATGTGCGTCATTTTGTTGATTGATATTAGATTCTGATCAGTTATGATTTAACTTGTGTGTGATACATATAATATTTTATATAAGTAATTGTATAGAGTTGTCTTAATTATACTTTATGTTTTAATTGTTATTTGTATATCTACTTTGATTAGTTGACATATATTTGTATAAATTTGAGTTTTTAATTTAGGAGATGTAATTGATACAGTGTGTTGTGATAAATATCTTATTTAAGTAATTAAATTTTGACAATTAATTTTATTTATATTTGATAAAATGTGATTTTGAGTTTATTATCTCTATTATCAATCCAATTTTATTAATATAGTAAGATAATTTAGATGTAATTCATGTTGAATCAAATGGGGAATGTTGGATTGGGATCTAGGTCCCGACTCCGGCCTAGGCATGACCTGATTAGTTCATGGGTGAACCGACCCGATCCGAAGACCATGATCCCGGCCATTTTTATTTTTTTATTTTATTATTTTTTATTTCAATCCCGGCCAACTCAAGTCCCAACTTTGGCTGATTTGAGTCGATTTGAACCCACCTGACCCACTCCGAATCCCTGACCCCACGTTCCTTGGAACCAAGTGTTACTCATCTTTTATCGATATATTTTAAGAGTTCTTATTCTTCGTTACATGTTGAAATTCGGACGTGATATTTATTTTTCGTTCAAATTCATCCATTTAACATAATAAACAAGTCTGACTGGAACCAACACATTGCTTAATTTGCACTAGAGGTGTAAACAAAATTTAATATTCTGATATTTCGATTCGATTCCGATAAAAATTAATGGGTTTGAAATTTATTTTTGTATCCTATAAATTATCCGAATCAAAATCGAATATTCTAGTTGTTTATCAGAATCGGAATCGAAATCAGTTGATTCGTTTTTTTTGTTAATCCAATTTTGATAAAAAATAATTATATATAAATAAAATGAAGTTAAATGAATTATAAAATATAAGTTATATATTGATAAAATGATAAAAATACATTTTTAAAAAGAATTTATATCGAACTTTAGTAAGTATATGTGTATTATTGACTTATTTTTGAATAAAAAATATATTTAATATACATTTCGAGTTTTATCAAATTTGAATTCGATTTCGATGATAAATTCAAATCAAATCAAAATCAAAATATAATAATTCTGAAATTATCAAAATCGAAATCAAACCCCTTAACCCTTTACCCGTTTACGGCCCTAGTTTCTACCGCTAATTTATACCGAGCTGATCGAGATCCCTGCTCCATCCTTATTTGAAAAAAAAACAAGAACATACCTATTGCGAGCGAGCGAGAGAGAGAGAGAGGGAGGGAGAGAATGGAGCAGCAAGCAGAGGCAGCGAGGAACGCGAAGGAGTCGCTGGACATGGCGTTCCAGATGTCCAACATCCTCGACACCGGCCTCGACCGCCACACCCTCTCCCTCCTCGTCGCCCTCTGCGATCGCGGCGTCAACCCCGAGGCCCTCGCCGCCCTAGTCCGCGAGTTCTCCCCGCCCGCCACCGCCTCACCTGCCGCCTCGGCGTCGGCGGCAGCAGCACCGCCGCCAAAGGAGAGCTACTTTAGTCGCCTGCGTCCGCAGCCCTGACGCCGCCGTCCCCGGCCTTCCCTGCCTCTGATCCTCTGTTTTGTAGCGTCGAGCGTGGCGGTTGCCGTCTTGGAGTCGGTCGATTTTTGTGAATAACAGGTGGTAAAGAACTGGTGTATGGTTGTATGTCGCTCTTCGTTGTCTTCTACGGCTTGCGGAGTGCAGAGATGGTGTTCGATGGAATGCCAAGGCATTCTTTCTTTACAAAGTGGAACCGGAAGGGTTAAAAAAAATGCTAAAAGGGTATATTCTTCTGCGGTGTCATTTTATTGGGGTTGGAAATCAAGGGACTTGATTGAATAACCCTAGTTGGGAGAACTTCAAGTTTGATATAAGCTGTGTAACATCCAGAAATTTCAGTGTTCTTGCTGCGGCAATAGAATGTTTCCTGCCCAAGTTCGTTCTCGCTGGTAATCTACAAGGCGGGATCCTTGACGAGTATGTCCGATTCCTCATAAATTTGTCTTCCACATTATAATGTCATTCGTTGAAGGTAATTGCAGGGATGTTGAAGATGGCAAGGCAAGCTTGTGGTTCTCTATGCACGTCGAAGGGAGACATGCCTTCGGTAGAGGTAAGTATAGTTCTCCTGTAGTGGAGGTAGATTCCCAACTACGTGAGCTCCAAAGTTTAGAATTTACTTATTTTAAAATTTTTCACTACAAAGTTCATTTCTATTATCCGTTATCTGGTTATGCATTTTATCAGTCTATTCGGACTTTTTTGTTCGCTTCAAATAAATATGCGCTCTGAGGCGCCTTCATTAACGTGGTTTAAATTCTTAAGGAATCAAAAGTAACGCCTAAATCCCTTTGCAACATAATTTACATTTAGCGATTAATCCTTGTAAGTTGTTTCGTTGATGCTCTTGTGATTGAATTTCCCACTAAGAGATGAGCTTATCGACCAAGTTCCTCCAACTTTGAGCGGATGCAGTATTCAACGAACCAAGTGGTCGTATGATCTCTTATGTCTATAATATAACGAAGATATGGGCACAATTTTTTCTTTATTTTCTGATAATACGTAGGGGTGTATTCGGTTCGGTTCGATTTTCTGATTTTACTTGAACACCCCTAATAATAGGTAGGCATCACTTTGTTCGTCGATTTTCTTTACCAACGTTGTTCACCTAGGTGAAGCTCGAACCAACTCGGTGCTTTGACTCAACGCAAGCTTGCCAAATACACTGTTTTCCATGCCGTGGGGATTTGGATGAATCTTTATCTTCTTTATTCAACCATCAATTTGTTAGCCTTTTTTTTGGGTGGTTAGATTGAAGTTAAAAGATTGTTATCATGTGCATGGCGGTATGAAGTTGTGACCGCCCAGGTTGGGGTCAATTTTTCTGTCTATTAATTTGACCTCTATCTTTCACAAAATATGCAGAGAAATTTCCCTCTAGGGCACTCGATTTCACGTTTCCGATTGTTGCGCCATGGAAGTAAGTGGTGTTATCTTGCCTTCGATCTGCTGCCTTTATTTTACATCGTCATGATTGTATTTATTCATGATTACAAAAGTTAATGATCTTACCTTCTTCCTGGAAGGGTCGCATGTTCATATGCTTCTATGCTCATGATATTTTGTAGATTGAAGGCGATACAGTCGACCACATTAATCTCTATAAACAACCTTAATTCAGGCATCCCCTGCTAGTAATTAGCTTACAACACAGGCAACTGTGTATCTCTACCTCGGGTGCCTCTTGTCTTTAGGAGGCAACTTCGATGTACTACTTGCTGGCCTCTCTGTAGATCCCCCGGCTGTAATATTGGAATTTTAGGACTTCACCGCAGTAGTAAAAGATGGCAACGCAAAGCGATTATTTTCATATCGATATGATCTTTGTAAGACATCCTGAACAGTGTCTAAAGATGAAATAGAGCACGTGGTTTCATAAAACTAGGCAACTACTTGTATTATTATTATTATACGACCTATAATAAGAGTATATGCTATCATCGATCGTCCTCGAACGTTTTATCTGTAACACTACCGCTAGTGTAGGCTCTTGTCTGGGTAGAGCATCAAGACAATAGGACCCCGTATTAATATCAGCTTCGATACTACATGACGCCGATTCTGAAGCTTGTATCTAGTGTTAAAAAGTCTGATCTAGCACTAATTTTTCTATTTAAACAAGACATCTTTATCAAGAAGACCAAACTCATTGAACTAGTTGAGGTTGACTCCGGCCAACCCAGGTTGTCGACCCGACCGACCCTATCCGACCCCGGCCCATCTTAGGCTGATACGGTTGATCTGGATCCTGATTCGGTTGGACCCCAAACCATATTTTTGTAGCGAAACCTATTTTATCACGACACCGTTCACCATGTTACCTATTCCAATATGGCTTTATAAATACCTTCGCTAATATTTACAGATGCATAGGTACCTGTAGTGGTCGTGGCTAGATTCCGAACGAGGTGTACTCGGTCTTGTCTGAACCTTAGAAGACCTACCCGGCCAACAGATGAATTTTCTTTTTCTTTTTCTTTTTAAAAATCAAAAGCAACTTAAAGCCGATGAGCCATTTTCAACCGAGTCCCTTTGTCTTCTTGTATCCTCCCGTCCTCCTCCCCAATATATTGATGCTACGAGGAAACACCCAGGACGCGATACCCGTCTAACCGAATGTGTCCGGATGCAAATATTGTCCATTTGTTAGCAAAAGCGGATACCTGCTCCGCTCGGAATGTGCCCCTTCATCGTGTGTGTATGACATATATCAATGTGTTTGAATAATCGTATTAAAAAATATATTTATATATTATCCGATATACCCTTTATATTGTTAAAAGATTAATTAAATAAGACACAACTAGAATTTCAAGAATCAGATATCATCTTTATCCACTCGGTGTCCGGAGAACATCCGGCGTATGCTGGCAGACCAAGTAAGTATCGGCATTCGATGGGGGGTTGGCTTATTCTGTTTAGCCAAAAATGGAGTGGATAAGAGCAGGGATGCAAACGAGTCGAGTCGCGTAGAGTATAGTATGGTGTTCAAGTTTGGCTCGTTTATTTTACATGATTTCGAGTTCGACTCTTAACGAGCATGTTAAACTTGTGTTCAAGCTCGGTTCGTTTATTAATCGAGCCGAGTCGAGTTCGAACTCGAGTAGTAGTTAGACTAAAATTCAATTCACATTCAAGTTCAAACTACATACAAACTGTGTTTAATACTCGAAATCAATGAAAAGTTATTCGTGAAACTCTAAATCTAACTCATTTATGAAATTTTATCCAAATTCGAATTTATTTTTTGAATTGTTCAATATATTTAAGTGACAATACATAGTTATTAATACTCATAATTTAACTTTGAAAATAAATATATAAAATAATAATTTAATCGAATTATTCGCGAGTTTATCAAGCAGAGTTTGTTCAAACTCGACTCGTTTAATAAATCAAGATTTATTGTTTTTAAAATTATTCATTCAACATAATAAACAAGTCGAGTCAAACTTTTATCGAATCAGGTTCGAGTTACTTGTTCGAGGTTCGTCTGCACGTCTAGATACGAGATAGAATACCTTATCTGTTCTGCATACCCGCTCCCGGCCCTGGCAGCATCCAGATACCACCTCGATCATGCTGGCCATATCCAGATTTAAAGAAGCAGCAATAAATGCAGAAAGATATATGTCCGGGCAGCGGGCTGTTCGCGACATATGCGGTATTTTTACGAAACGACCCCGCAGTATACGGATCTTTACGGGGGTGCTTGGATGTAAAATAAAATATATTTTAATTATAATTTTGTGTTTTTGTAATAAAATTTGTTAGAAAATATGTTCGACAACTATCACAATTTGTTATTAAAATGTTATCAAGCCAGCGGGAGCTCGATCTCCCGTTGCCCGTGCATGCGACGGATTTTCGTCAAAAGCGATCATGACCAAAAAAAAATATCACAATTTTCTGTTTTGAAAAAAAAATCTTCTAGCGAATTTCACCTTTTCTTTATCTTCTAGTCTCGTCCCCCTCCCCCACCTTATTTGGTCATATATGACACGAATTCTTTTGATTACTATATTTCTTCTGAACATAGTAATTTTATGTCATGGGTTGATACTCACTACATTTTAATAATTTTTTTTACCATGAAAATGTAAAAAAATTTATCGTACAATCAAACACTCCGTATAAAAGTTGTGTTAATAGATATTTTCTTCTTAGGTCAACCCTGGACGACAGTAAGAGAGAGAATGAGCTAGATTCAAATAAATTTTTTGTGATGACAATTTATATTGTTGGTATAAAACTTGGAAAATGATGTGTTTGGCAACTATTATAAACTATTCAAAACTCTTTTTATCGTATTGTGTCCCTTGCCTCTTTTGATCGTACATTGATTTTCACTCTTGTTTGTTATCTCTTCTCCTCGAACGTATGTTAATAGTTAAATTATTCTTTAATTTAATACAATCTTTTGTCACAAAAATATTAGAAAAATTTATTGTGCAACCAAACACCTTCACCCAGTCAGACTTTATCAACATCTTCCTGGAATTGATTTCTTTCTTTGCACTAGTTTCCAAAAAACTTAAGCTAATGGTTCGTTTGAATTGAGAGTAAGCGTGAAAGCGTTTGAAAATGTTTTGCATCTTATTGACTTTTCATGTAAAAAAAAATACAAATGGGCTGGTAGTTGGTACACCAAAAAATTGATTTCCGCAATGATTTGGTTTTATGTAAAAGGTTGTCGGATCATTTTAGCACAGAAGTTATGCGAAGACATTTTCGAGTTATATGATTTATATTCGTCGTTGACTTTCTTGGGTTGTGTAAACATATCAGTCAATTAGGATGCAGTTACTCTGGGGTACTAAACGAAAAGTAAGAGAAGCAATTTACGTGAAATTAAATTTTTAAAAAAAGGTGTTATAAAATCAAGATTTCGCACACATCAAGAAATATTTAAAAAAAAATAAATATTTTTATTGGTAAATATTTGTATATAATACTTAATACTTATTACCATCTGTATTAGTGCAGTCAACTGATCCCTTTTTATTCTATCTTTATAATTCTTTGGCGTATGTTAGACAAGAATAGGGTGTAGATAGTTGTATGTGGATCCGAAGCCATTTGGTTACAGGTAAAATTAGATAGAGTCAACCAGAAAGGTTGTTTTTTCTTTCTTTTGAGTTCTTAAAACACTTATCCCGTGTTTAAAGTGTATTTATCGTGGATACAATTAACATTATTTTTAGCAAGCTACAGAATATTATGCCCAGCTTGACCGGACCAAGGCTACGGGTAGGCGGATAACAGACCGGAGCGCGCCGGCTTCATCCTCACGCTCCGCGACAAAATCAACCCTCCCCTCTTCCCTCCTGACAGCGAAAGCGACCGATCGCTACGACCGCCCCCCGCTCTCTCTCTCTCTCTCTCTCTCTGCGACACGTCAGACATCACTACTACCGGCAACGACGACACCCGGTCAAACATCCGACCGGCATCTTTGATCGGTGGCCCCCAATGCATGCATGCTATTGCTCGATCAAGAGAGAGAGAGAGGGATGGTAAAAGCAAAAGCCTGAGCCCCGCGGGTGACCGGATGATTCGCTTTCTCTAATCACAAGACGGAAGAACAACCGACAAATATCAACACAGATTCATTCACTCTCTCTGGTCTCTACCACACCCCCCTTCTATCTCTCTCTCCCTCCATCTTGCTATCTTTCTCGAAGAACAACCAATAAAGCAGACCCTAGTATTATTGACATTTTGAACAAGTTATAGTTAGTTATATTATCATCGCTATCTTGTTTGTTCCCTAATCCATGTAGCTGATTGCTCTGCCCCCGTGCGGTGGTCGCATGCGCCCTGTGACAGATCCGATCAAGGGGTACAGCTGGTCCAGTGTTCCGTCATCGGGGGCCGGATAGCTCCATCTCCACCGCATCCAGAGACGTCCGCCCGTCCTCCTCGTCGTCCACCTCGTCGCCCACCACCACGAGGAAGTCTCCCGGGCGGTCCGGCTGGCGCCCCGAGCCGCTTTTACTGTCCGGCGGCGGAGCGGGGGCGAGCTTCTTGGAGGCCGCCCACTTCTCCGCCAGCCCGTCGCCCTCCAGCATGCGCACCACCTCCGACATCTTGGGCCGGTTCGCCGGCAGGCACTGAGTGCACAGCAGCGCGACCTGCACCATCTCCCCCACGTCGAACCTGTCGTAGCTGCTCCTTAGGTTGCGGTCCACCAGCAGGTCCAGCTGCTGCTCCTGGTGCGCCCTCCTCACCTGCCGAAGAGCAGAAGATTTCAGAGCCCAGTTCACTCGATCTGCAGGAGGATGCTCTGGTGGGGATCGGTCGTCGTCTAGCGAACAGTGCGGTTTTAATTACCCAGTCGAGCATGGCGCCGCCCTTCTGCTGGGCGCCGCCGCCGCCGCCGCCCTTGCCGCCGAAGTCGAGGGCGTTCCGGCCGCTGATCAGCTCGAGGAGGAGGATGCCGAAGCCGAAGACGTCGGTCTTCTCGGAGGACTGGCCCGTGGAGAGGTACTCGGGCGCGATGTGCCCGACGGTGCCGCGGACGGCGGTGGTGACGTGAGAATCGCCGTGGTCGAGGAGCTTGGCGAGGCCGAAGTCGCCCACCACGGCCTCGCAGAAGTCGTCCAGGAGGACGTTCGCCGCCTTGACGTCGCGGTGGATGATCTTGGGGTCGCACTGCTCGTGCAAGTAGAGCAGCCCCCTCGCCGTCCCAAGCGCTATCCTCTTCCTCATCTGCCAGTCCAGCGCCGGCTTCCCTGCCCGCCCAACACGTACGACCATATATAATAATCCCAAGGCGACGTCCTTAATTAAGTCTCAGAACACAAATTATCGAGTACCGATCGATCTCAATCGATCCTCCGGCCGGCCGGATGCAGTCGAAAGGTGTGTACTACGTACGTACCTTTGAGACGGGTGGCGACGCTGCCGTTGGACATGAAAGGGTAGACGAGGAGGCGCTCGTTGGCGGTGGCGCAGTAGCCGAGCAGGCGCAGCAGGTTCCGGTGGACGGCCAGGCTGATCATCTCCACCTCGGTGCGGAACTGCACCTCGCCGGAGGAGCACACGTCCTTGAGCCGCTTCACCGCCACGACCGTGCCGTCCGACAGCCGCCCCTTGTACACGTTCCCGAAGCCGCCCTTCCCCAGGATGTTGCGGGGGTTGAAGTTGTCCGTGGCGGCGTGCAGCTCCCGGAGCCCGAACTGGCGCAGGTTGCCCAGCTCCGCCGCCGCCGCCGCCGCCCCTTCCTCCTCCTCCCGCTCTGCAACTCCCCTCCATCGCGCCCAACAGAAGCGACAAATTAAACCCACAAGTCACGCACAGAGGACTCGAATCAGCTATCACCGAAATTTGTCTCTAGCGCTCAGGCGAACCCCAAGACGTCGCCGCACGCGGGTGATGATTAATCCGGAAGCCGATGTATGTAGAAACATCGGAGGTGCGGATTTTGTCGCCGGCGGGACAACGTACGTACATTCCATATGTGCATTAGAACATCTGTTAACGATCGATACAGTACAGCGTTCTTAAATTAATATATCGTCTAGCTAGTGATTTTTCCAACATCCAATCAGCCTTCATATTTTTCATCTCTCTCTTTCTCTCTCTCTCTTCCATTCACTCTTTCTGCCGGCCGCGCTCAAGAGGTAGAGGGTCATGGGTGGAGTAAACATTTTTGTCGAATAATTACTAAGGATCAAGGAGAATATACGAACTGATATAATTAATTAAAATATTCTCACCATTAAATTACTTGGTTTCGAAGGATATATATACATAAATACATTGGATGTACGTACTGACCGCTGATGCCCAAGATGGACTGGTGCTTCTGCTTCCTGCGCCAGCAGAGGAAGAATCCGAAGAGAAGAACAAGCATGGAGATGGAGCCGAGGCAGGTACCGACGGCGATGGCGACTCTATGGGCCTTCTTGGACTTCCCTGTACAATCCGATCGACGAGCCAAGGAGATCGGCAGATGAGAAGAGATCACGCATGATTCGATGATCGTCAGCGTAAAAAGTAACTTCGATGAGATTAATTAAAAGGATGCACTTCGGTATGGGTCGGGCGCGGTGGCCGGCGTCGCGGCGGCGGCCGTCCTCGAGCACTCCTCCGCGGAGCGGCTTCCACAAATGAGCGGGTTCCCGATGATGCTGCACCGAAGCAATTAAACGACGACCAATGCCGAAAATTCAGTCGGGATTTGTATACGCATAAATAAGCAGAGCAAGCTGGGAAGTCTGACTTGAACGTCCTTGCCGGGAACGGCAGAACTGGGCCCGAGAGATTGTTGTACGACACATCCCTGGACAAAACAGGTCACCGATTCAGCTAAATGCATGTAATGGCGCCGTATTATGTATGTAGGTACGTTTGACACCAAAATAGAAGAAAATTAATTGGAGTTCGACGGAGCACGATGCTGGTTAAGCAGGGCAAATACAGGAAGGAGAGCTGGGGGAGCTTCGACAGAGACGCGGGAAAGGGACCCGACAAGCTGTTGTTGTTGAGCCGTCTGCATGAAAAAACGACAAGCTAGAGAGAATTAAGGATGTATCTGTACGGGGGGGTGCCCGCGAAACGAGGTCGAGATCAGGACAGATGAATGTGGCTGGCGCTCACAGGTAACGGAGGCTCACTAGTCGACCCAACGAGACGGGAACGGCGCCGGAGAAGCCGTTGCTTGACAAATCTAGAGTCTGCAGCAATTGGAGCCGCCCCAGCTCGCCGGGGATCTCCCCTGTTATGTTGTTGTTCTGAAGCAACCTGAAGGAAGGCAGCGGCGCCCAGCGCGAGCAGGTAGTTAAAGACCGTGGCAGATCTCGGATCACGGAGGGCGGAACTAAATTAAATTACTTCGTTCATGATCAGGGAGGATTTTTCACCCACACTTGCTGCAGATCCGTCAGATTTCCTATCTCCGGGGACAAAGTTCCCGATAGGTTCTGGCTCGGCGCACCTCTGGGAGCATCGTCCAGGTGAGCAGCAGCAGCAGGAGCAGCCATGGGACACCACCTTATTAGGATCCGTCGGCAAAGAAGCAAGCGCATCGGGCAAAACCAGGAGGAAGAACACAAGTGGAAAGAAGTGCTCACAGGACGATGACCCGGTTCTCCGCGGAGCAGGTGATCATAGCCCAGCTACAGGGATCGGCCGAGGTCGCGTCCCAGTTGCCCAGAGCTCCGTTGGGGTCGTTCAGGGCGCGCCTCAGGGTCGTCAAAGCCACGACTGCAGAGCACAGAGGAAAACCCCCGTGAATGGTACCGCGAGAACCAGCAGGGAATGAGAGGATGAAAAGGAGCTCGGACGAGGAGGCGGCACGGACCCTCATGGTTGAGGGGTTCGAAGGAGAGGGAGAGGCCAGCGGAGACGAAGACGACCAGGAGAAAACAGGGCATCAGCTGAGAGGCCATGGCCACGGCCACGGCGAGCGCCCCCTTTCTCTCTCTCTCTCTCTTTCCCCCCGGCCCTCTTCTGGCTAGAGCCGCCTGGACGTAATAAGCAAAGACGGCTGCACGCAGGAGCAGGCAGGCGGGACGGAGAAGACGTGCCAATGATGGCAGAGGTGGAGACTTTGTGTCAGTATGCCCACGCCACACACACACCGTGGTACGCTCCGGCCAGCCCAAAGCGTCGATCGATCTTGACGGGCATGCCCCGATCTTCTCTTATCCATCGGACGGCCACGATATGCTGTGGCCAGAATAAGGGCGCATACTAACTAACCAAAGGGACAGGTTTGAACAAAGCAGGACTCGGCAAATAAGTCGAACTAGAAGAAACTCAAGTTTGAACAAAACATGACTCGGCAAATAAGTCGAACTCGAAGAAACTCATAGTCGCCGCCGGTAACTCGATTAAATGTTTATTTAAAAATTTTAAATCATGTTTTATATACCAAAGTAGCGAAGCTCAGAATTCCAGAGAGAAGGGGGGGCGCAGCGTGCCACCACACTCATTCCACGTACATGGAGGACTGCCAAAGGTATGAGAGAGAGAGAGAGGGACTCTTTTTGGTAAAGATAAATTAAAAGGAATAATTGCATCTACTTTAGGATATTTATATTAGAAAGCAAAAGGAGATGGGGGGAAAGAAAGGCGGCGAGAAAAGAAGGGCCCGGTCAGATCGGGGTCGCGGTGGGGGGAGTCCGTCCGCTCCGGGCGGGTGGGTCCGACTTGAGCCGGTCCTCATTCCCTCCGAGGGGAGCTGTGTTCTCCGCCCTGCTGCCACGTGGCACTCCGATCTGACCGAACCTTCTGGACCGGATTTGTTGGTTGGAGAAGAGGAGAATCGTAATCTTGTCTGCGCCATCGCGCTCGCGCGGTGACCTGAATTTCCCTTTTTACCCTCGTGGGCGCGTATTTTGTGTCCATAAATATTTTACGCATGCACGAAAAATCATGCGCAATGTTGTTGAAGGTCTGAACATACTTACTTCTTTTTGAGATTTTTCATATAGTATCAGATTAAATGAACTCGAGGTTTATTCTTTCCATGAATTTATCTCCTATTTTCGTTTGATCTCACTCCGTGTACCTTATCGTGACTTTGACGGTGCTTGCTGATCAAATGAAAAAGTGTTTAATGACTTAATCCCATATTAAATATCGGAGAGAGAATATTCTCGTATTTTTAGATTTGATCCTGATTATCTTAATACCTTAGTTTTAAAATTTTTCATACATGCCACCTCTTTAATTATCTTGTGCTATACGTACGTAACTGTTGGAAGTAACAGAAAACAAATAGTCCAAATCTCAACTACCGTTCGATTATTTATTTTTTTAATATTTTTATTGTTTTTTACCAGTCAAGCATGAGTTCTACGACAGACTGGAGATGAATTGTGGATTAACGTAAAAACAAGAGAAAAAAAAATCCGTAGGAGATGAGTGTTAAAGGAGGACCGTTTATGTCCGAAGAACATGAGAGCAGATGATCTCCCGCCAACGAGGCTATCTCTTTTCTTTTATTTTTCTTTTCTTTTTTGCAAGGGGAGGTGGATGCAATAATTTTTTACTGAAAGAGAGAGAAGAGAAAGTCAAAAATGTACTGACACTGGGGAGGTGCAAGCGAACCAGCATATACAAATAAATATTCGACAAACCCTTTGATAAACAGAATTTAACTTGGCTCATTTGTTTTGTAAAACGAACTAATTTGAGCAAGAAATAAAATTGGGAGAATTACCACCAGGTCCATTTAAGAAAATCGGTTTACCAAAAACTCCGTTGACCACTTTTTCATCCCATTTAATCCGTTGACAACACATAATGTTACCATTTGGTCCGTTTTTCCCAACTACTGTCCCCGTATCCCCATTTTGCCCTTCCCGCAGGTAGACGGCGTCCCGGGCGGCGATGTCGGAGCAGGAGAGGACGCAGGAGACGACGCGATGTCGGAGCAGGGCGGCGGGGGGGAGGGGGCTGCGGGGGGGAGCCTCGCCGGGGGGGGGGGTGTTTCCGCGGGCTGCGGGGGCTGCGGGGGGAGCCTCGCCGGGGGGAGGGGGCTGCGGGGGGGAGCCTCGCCGGGGGCCGCGGACGTCGTCGCCGGGGGGGGGGGGCGCTGCGGGGGGGCCCTCGCCGGGGGGGGTGTTTCCGCGGGCGGGAGGAGCGCCGCGAGGGGGGGAGGCTCGCCGGGGGGGGTTTCCGCGGGCGGGGGGAGCGCCGCGGACGGGGGGAGGGGGCTGCGGGGGGAGCCTCGCCGGGGGCCGCGGACGTCGTCGCCGGGGGGGGGCGCTGCGGGGGGGGCCCTCGCCGGGGGGGGGTGTTTCCGCGGGCGGGAGGAGCGCCGCGAGGGGGGGAGCCTCGCCGGGGGGGTGGAGAGCGTCGCTGCGAGCCTGCGAGGGAGGGGGGCCGGCGGGGGGCAGGGCAAAAACGACATTTCAACTCTAAATTGGAGTGGGTGTGACCATATTTTGAAAAAACGGACCCAATAGAAAGGTGTTTTTGAAAACGGACCTAGTGGTAAAGTGATCCCCGTAAAACGGACCTAGTGTGCATTTGCGCAATAAAATTCGTTCCGTTGATGAGTCAAGCTTGAACATATGTCTACCCAACTTCACATAAGCGATGGTTGCGCATGCTCGTAAGAAATCAAACTCGTGTTAGACAAATGAGATAAACCCGAACAACATATTATTTGACTAGACTCGTCTGCACGCTCGACCAAAGTCTGCTTCCCGGTACAAAACGGGTGAAGAGAAACCTCTCCTCCCAAGAGAATCAAAAAACACGTACACATGCATGCATAACTAGTTATGAAAGTACGGCACCTCCTTGCGCCTGGATTCCGGGCCACTTACTACTCTTCGTTTCTCCACGAGGGCAGTACGAGGACGCCCAGCGTTTTTAAACAAAACCCCTGGGGTTGGAGTGGGAGGACCTCCAACATGAAAGAAAGAGGGAGCTACGTACGCCTGGAGGAGTCTGATCTTCCGCCGGAACATTAATGGGAAGCCTCATCCCCGACCCCCACTTCTTATCATCTTTTATACCGCTTGCATGGCAGCGAGATGCGCGACGCCCGACGGAAAGCGTGATCTTCGGGAGGACCTGCCGCCGAAGAAGTCGCGTCGAAACCCTAAACCTAAACCGAGACCCAGATCGAAGACGAGCGGAAGACGATGCGCGAATTCCGTCGTCGTCGAACAGCCAGCCGGCTTCATTCGCTCTCGCTGCCGTCGTTTGAAAATTGCACGCGTCACGGTCACCGGAGCCCACGGAGCTGGCTGTGAGGAATCCCGAGTAATTACAGTACGCTCATTCCACGGCGAAAGCCCCGGCGGTGGTGATGGAAGGACGGCAGGCCGCCGGCACCGTTGATTGACGGGGGGGAGCTTGCCCGGTTTCGGATGCCGATGAAAGAAAGAGAGAACTGGAACGGCTACTGTCGGATAGCTGTTGCCTGTTGACGGGGGCGGAGGCCCGTTGCAGGCGCCCGGTTTCCGGTGGGACTGGACTGCCGTCGGCATGAAATTCGTCGGAGACAAGACGGGTGGAGAGGACAGAGAGGGGGGATGCTTCATAATGGCGGCTACAGGGTAAGAGGACTCGGAATAAAATGGGGGAAAAGGACGGGCAAGTGCGGATGTGGAACACGACATCCATCCAGTGCAGTACAGTACAGGGGGGGTTGTGCCTTTGTTGGGCATCGCATGCAACGTAACCAGTGTTTTTTTTTACACTCAAAAATATAAAACAAAAATTTAAAAACCCTAGTGTGTTCGTATTTGGAAACGTGCATATTTTATGTCCTCCAGAGTTTCATTTTTAGTACTGCTTTAATATTGAAATTAATATTTTCAAAGATTAAAAAATCAATATCAAAAATAATATAAGTCGACATTAGTATCACATAATATATTTTGTTTGTATTATAAATTTTAAAATTGATACAATAAATTAAACATCTCTGAATGACTATGGTCCGTATCAATTTCATCGAGACAGTGATAAAAGTACCTAATAGTATTACCAAACATAAAACTAAAAATTGGGTCCAAAATCTCATCGAGAGTTATTTCCAAACCGAAGACAAATTATTGGAAATTTTTACATCTCCTGTTGTCACGCACTTAGTGTAAACTTCAATCATTTCATTTAACAGAACAGAAAGACAAGCACCCCCATTTCAACGAGTTACTTCTAAGATTTCGATCTTTAAGAACTTAGGAATAAAAGATGAACTAGGTTCCCGTGTCGAGTCGCCGCTTAGAAACTCGAAACAACTCAGCTCTAATCAACTCATTTATTATGTCAAACAAAGAAATTTAAATAAATAAATAAAACCCTATTGACTAAACGAGTCCCATTTGAATAGGCTCTTACCCAACTCGATGAACTCACGAGCGTCACTCGATTCAATATTATCTTGAATATTTTATTTTAAAAAATTACTAAATTGCTAGTATTAGTAATTATATATACTGACACTCCAATCCATGAGAAAAGGGCGTTGGAGTCGATTCCCCCGGCTACCAATAAAAATAATAATAATTTAACCAGATATTGCATCCCATGGTATTCAATCGATGCGACCTGTCTCGAACTCTTTGGCTCGCTCGGTGCAAATTTAATTCGGAGATAAGCTAATTATTTGATATCTAAGGGCCTGTTTGGTATGGGGATAAACTAGGATAGACCTGGTTTATCCCCAATCCCCTGTTTGACACACACTTAAAAATGGGTTTGCCTGGATTAAGTTAATCCAGATTATCCCCAAAATCAGGGACAAATGCAGGGATAAGTCATCCTATATAATACTTGGGATAACTTACTCCCAAAATAATACTTTGAGGATACGCGCGGGAGCTCGGGGGGGTGCCGCGGGGGTCCGCGCGGGGGGGGCGTCCGCGCGGGGGGGGGGGGAGCTCCGGGGGGCGGGGTGCCGCGCGCGGGGGGGGGGGGAGCTCCGGTCGGGGGGGGGTGCCGCGGGGGGCTCCGGGGGGCGGGGGGAGCTCCGGTCGGGGGTGCCGCGGGGGGCTCCGGGGGGCGGGGGGAGCTCCGGTCGGGGGGGGGGGGTGCCGCGGGGGTCCGTGCGGGGGGGGGGGGGGGAGCGTCCGCGCGGGGGGGGGGGGGGGGGGGGGCTCCGGGGGGCGGGTCGCGGGGGGGGGGAGCTCCGGTCGGGGGGGCCTAAATTGTTTTTTTTAATAATATTATAATATATTTTTATATTTTTTTTGATTAAGTCGATTTAAACGGCTTGATTTGATTTAAATTGGTTTAGAGGTTTTTCAAATCGAACTAAATCGAAAGGGGTCCCAAATCGAACCGAATGAGCTGGTTCGGTTTGGTTTCTCGATTTAAACCGTTTTCTATTCACCCCTAGTCGGGAAGGGGGGCGGGGAGCGACTCCACGAGGAGCACCATCCGCCGGGTTCTGTCCGGAGGGGGGGCGGGTTGAGTTCCGTCCGCGTTTAAGTTTATTTTTATTTATATATTTAAATAAAATTTTAAATTTATTATATAAATATGTAAGTGGGTTAAGATGTATATGAATATGTTATGAGTAATAAAATAAGATAATATAAATAAAGTAAAAATATAAAAATATATGGTTATCCTCGAATTTATTGTTAACCTACCAAACATAGGATAGGGTTATCCCTAAACTTATCCTAAGTTAAACCAAACATGATGAGGATAGGGTTAACCACAAGGATTGGTTTATCCCTATCCCCATCAAACTTATCCCGATACCAAACGACGCCTAAGGGTCTACTTGGTATCATACAATTTTGGGGATAAACTTGAGTTATCTCCTAAATTTTACGGATAATCCAGATTTATCTCTGTTAACCCCGCCCAAGAAAAGAAAAGAAAATAAGACACAGGACGATGGTCATGCCATGTCATGAATCTAACAAATCAGTGGGAGCACCAAATTTGATCGAAGTACTCTCCTTTTATAATGTAGGAAATCACAATAGATGCTAAATCAGGCAAATCCAATCTGCACAAACTAACATGGTATTACAATAAGGAGAAGTGCAAAATTCATGCATGAGACAGGAACCAAGGGGAAGTCGACTAGGAATAGCACATTTTTCCTATGCAAAGAAAAATGAAAATATGCTCAAAAGACAGCAACCGTTAGCAAAATAAATAATCAACACATGTGCATGGGCCTTAGAAGAAAATAAATAACAATAAAACCATTTTTTATACATGGGCATCACGGCAGCTTGACCCTGTTAAACAAGGCAAATCATGTACATAGGGTGATTAGCAGTTATTATTGGTTTATTAAACCAACGAACCACGACCCCGAAGGGAATGGTCGCCGGCATATGTCATCTTCATTCAGGCCGAACGCCAACGGTCCTCCAATGGAGGGGTCGACGACCACCTTTTGTAATTATTATCTTTTTAAGTCAATCAGCCATGGTTCCCCGGAAGGGTGGTTGGTGACGAATGTCATCTTCTTTTATGTTGAACATCAACGATCCTCCAATGGAGGGGTTGACGACAACCGTATCTAGTTATTAAGCCACTCGGACCGGTCCATCCATGAAAAAGGTCAACCGGTCTCAAGCACACGGTTAAACATGCTATCTATCATTCTGTAAACAGGTTCAATGCGCACAAAAGGGGAGGTGCGGTAGTCTGATGCAAAAAAGAACAGAGCAAAAAAAGAGAAAGAATACATGAGCAAAAGGGGCTTAGCAGCAAGAAACATAACAGACCCTCCCTGTGCCAAGGGAACCCCGGAAGAACCCCTCACAACTCCGCTTGACTGTCCAAGCAAGAACCCACGCAGCAGGCGAGCCCCTCCTGCGTATACGAGGAAGACGGCTGTACGCGGACTGAATAGGTGCCCCCTTTCAGCACAGAGAAAAAAAAGAGAGAGAGGAGGAGGAGAAGGGATGGTGCGCACCTGGAAGATTCGATACCAACACTACTGGTGAGGTTCGGACGTGAGATCCCCTGCAAACGAGAAGAAGGCTGCGGAATCACCTTGTGCACAATCCAGTAGAAGCCGGGATGAGTCTGCGGGATGCCGCCACGAGGTTAGGCATCGCATATTGTCGTCGAAAGCTATAGCGCGGCGGGCGAGCCCTTACCTAAGACCGCTGCCCCTGCCCAGCCGTTGCTTGGTCACCTTGTCGCTGGGACAACAAGAGGGCCGGCTACGTGATGAAGATGGCTCCTCCGGCAACCCTCGTTGAGCCAGAGACTCTGGGCCGAGCAAGAAAGAGGTAAGAGAAGAATGAAGAAGGGAGAGTGTCCCCCGCGGCCCGGCACGAGACGATACTCGGAATTGAAAGTATTACGGGAAGAAGAGAGCCCGATTGGGAGTACGAGTGAAGGAGAGAAGGGGGGGTCGCACCGCTGCTTAACTCTGCCAGCACTACTTGATGCAGTCAACCGCGGAGGAGGTGGCTAGTCGAGGGAGAAAACTCGGCCGCACGGCGTCCTCGACCCCTCCGCCACAGATGTGTCCCTAGTCGGCGTCGTCTCCACCAACCGGTGTCGTCACCTTCCCTCGCCGGTGCTACCACCTTCGAACGAGGCTACACTGGGAAAGGAAACCACGCCGCAAGAGAGACGCCTGGAACCGCTGAGAACCAGACGCCGGCCTTTCTCTTTGGAGCTGTTCCGTCGCGAAATCATGTACATGTTAAAGCGTGGAGGGACAATTTTGACCATGGTCATGGTCAAAATTGGAGGATGCAAGGAGCGCTGTCCAAAGACTACACGAGCCCCTTCTTGCACAATTGATTACGGGCAATGTGTATTTCAAAAAATGAAGAGATTACAATGTACTAAAATAAGGTACATGTGTATGCAATGAAATTTGGTGTTTAAGTTAAAAGAAAATAAAAGGGGGGATGTGCTTTTTCGTTTAAAAAAAAGAGGGGAGGAAAATGATGATATCCTTCGGTCAAGAAAAAAAAGGAGAGAAAAGAAGAAAGGAAAAAATGAGAGAAAGAAGAAAATAAAATCAATAAAACAAAAGAAGAGAAAAGGAAAAAAGAAAAGAAGAGAGAGGATGATAATTACAATACGTAGAGGAGGAGAAAGCCTTGTTAAAAAAAAGAAAAGAAGGAAGAGAAAAGAAGATGAAAAAAAAAATAGAAGAGATGGTTTCTGTTAGCAAAAAAAAGAAATAAAAAAATTAAGAAAAAGAAATAAAATAAAATCAGTAAAAAAAGAGGGGAGGATAAAAAAGAAGAGAAAAAATGTAGAATGGGAAAAATTCAGCAAAGAAGAAGAAATAAAAAATATATATATATAGAAGAAAGAAATATTGAGTTAGGTCCTGAGTTAAAGGAGAATCTTTATTTCATCTTATATCAAATGGGCCACTAACTTGGATCTCATTGGGCCGAACTTGCTTCTTAACATATCCAAGTTTGTTGGAATTTTTAGAGAGATTAGGATCCCTCTAATGAGCCCTAAATGAGCTTAACTAATGTTGATTTATTTCTATATGGGCCTTTATTTCAGCCATTTGGGCCTCAAATTTTCAAGAGGAGAGGGCCCAAAAGCTGTCCCAAATAGGCCATGCGAAAATCCTCTTGCAAGATGATTTGGGGGACATTTTGTGTAATTGGCCACCCCAACCCTCAATAAAAGTGATCAAAGCCCAAAATACCCTCACCTTTTTCCCTCACACCCACCATAAAGCAAAAAGCATGGTGAAGTACTTCCAAAGTTACCCTCCTCTCACCTCACACCATCAAAAACAAGGAAAAGTTGGGACATTTTGTGGACCAAAATGCCCATCTCTTTTGGCATATAAAAAACCAAGAAATCCTCTTGGAGAGGGGAGAGGCAACATTCCCTAGGCAAGCTTCATCTTACGCAAGGCACAAGGCTCCCCCCTTTTCCCCATCGTTCAAGAGAGTGCAAGGAGGGAAGAGAGGTCCAAATTCCATTTTTCATGGAATTGGCCAAGTCTCAAGGTACACCATGGGTTCAATTACATCATCTTACACGATGACAGCATGTTGAAGCATCAAGCAATTAATGGACTATTAGGCAAGGAGAAATATCACTCATCTCATCAAAGCCCATTAAGGCTCTCAAAGCCCAATTGGCCATCATCAATGAGAGATCAAGACCCTGTGACCTTACTTCAAGTGAATCAAATCAACTAAGGCCCTAAGGAGAAATATCATTCATCAAAGCCCATCAACGCTCTCAAGGCCCAATTGGTCATCTTCAAATGAAGTTCAAGGCCATGTTAACCCATTTCAAATGAACCAATTCCAATCAACTAAGGCCCAATTAGGCCTTAACAAAAATGAACAAGAGACCGATCCAAGGCCCATTAAGATGGGACTTAGGCCCATTAAGGCTCTCAAAGCCCAATTGGCCATTATCAAAGGAAGATCAAGACCATGTGACTCCGTTCCAAGTGCATCAAACTCGGTCAATTAAGGACCAATCAGGTTTCAACCGAGATGAGCATGAGATCGACCCCAGGCCCATTAACATGGAAAGTGGGCCCGTTAAGTCACATGATGACCAAAACTCTAATTAAAACATCATAAACAAAGTCCAACTCCACTATGAAAGAGAAACATCCCAACGGTTCAAGAAAGATCCACCCAACGGTTGGTGGACGAAAGAGAAAACCCCCAACGGACTATCAAGGCCCGTCAACTCGGTCAATCCCCAATCGGGAGATACCGACTAGCGGATGAGAGAGAAACCGCCAACGGTTGGTGGAGGAAAGGAAAAACCCCCAACGGACCATCAAGGCCCGCCAATTCGGTCAATCCCTAATCAGGAAATACCGACTGGTAGATGAAAGAGAAAACCCCCAACAGACCATCAAGGCCCGCCAACTCGGTCAATCCCCGATCGGGAAGCACCGACTGGTGGATGAAAGAGAAAACACCCAACGGACCATGAAGACCCACTGATTCGGTCAATCCCCAATCGGGAAGTACCAGTTAGTGAATGAGAGAGAAAGTTCCCAATGACTCACCCAAAAAAAATTCCAAACACCCTCAACTCGGCTCACCCCCAAAACGGGCAATGTCGATGAACAATATTTCAAGGCCCATTAATCCGGTTAATCCCCGATCGGAAAATACCAGGTAATGGATGAAAATTCCAAGGCCCATTAATCCGGTTAATCCCCGATTGGGAAATACCGGGTATGGATGAAAAGTCCAAGCCCCATTAATCCGGTTAATCCCCGATCGGGAAATACCGGGTAATGGATGAAAATCTCAAATACCATCAACTCGACTCACTCCCAAACGAGCAATGCCGATGAACAAAATTCCAAGGCCCATTAATCCGGTTAATCCCCGATGGGGAAATACCGGGTAATAGATGAAAAGTCCAAGCCCCATTAATCCGGTTAATCCCCGATTGGGAAATACCGAGTAATGGATGAAAATCTCAAATACCATCAACTCGGCTTGCTCCCAAATGGGCAATGCCGAGAAACAAATTTCAAGACCCATTAATCCGGTTAATATCCGATCGGGAAATACCGGGTAATAGATGAAAATCTCAAATTCCATCAACTCGGCTCGCTCCCAAACGAGCAATGCCGATGAACAAAATTTCAAGGCCCATTAATCCGGTTAATCCCCGATCGGGAAATACCGGGTAATGGATGAAAATTCCAAGCCCCATTAATCCGGTGAATCCCTGATCGGGAAATACCGGATAATGGATGAAAATCTCCAGCGCCCTTCAATCCGGCCAATCCCTAAAAGGAAATGTCGGGTCGTGGGTGTCAATGTCCAAGACCTCGTAAGTCGGTTAATCCCCGATCGGGAAAATACCGCTTGTTGGATGTGGAACCAAAAAGCAATGGATCAAAAAAAGGGGAGCCGTGAGACTAGATTCAAGGCAGATGCCGCTTTCTAGCCCCCCTGGATCTAGTCCGAAAAAGAAAAGAAAAGAGAGGGAAATAAAAAAAGGGAGAAAAAGAGATATTGGGAGAGGAGAGGCAGTGCTGATGCTCCTACTTGTTCTTTCATTATTTATATTCAAAGAAAGTTCATATTTTTCTTTGCAGTTGTCCCGTCTTGTAAATGTGTTACCATGGCAGTTAATCAGGGGTTACTGAGCCGCCACTTGGTGTAATTAACATCGAATCCTTTCGTGGATTGATGGAGAGAGGTCAAACCATAATTGAAAGAACCCACACCATAACCTCGCTATATTATTTATTATGACCCTAATGATCATCAAATTATTATTTTTTAATACCGAAAGAGGTAGAGCGAGAGCCTTGTCGTTACCGTTGAGGATTTTTGCGCCAAAAGGATAAACGAGGGAAAAGGTCATTGCACCCGCACGGTAACAATATAATATTTTATTCTATCTCTCATATAATTTTCACCAAAGATTAACCACAATTTCCGTCGCAAAAGAGTTTAAAAGACGAAGCGGCAAAAATCGCGAGGTTCGTACAATCTCCAAATTATCCTCGTACCAAACAGCACCTAAAACTTTAGGGGTAGATCAAATATATCTCCTAATCGGGTCAGCCGGATCGGTTTTATTCATTGGTGTATATATGTATATACTCGCTGGAAAGCAACCACCGCCAACTAACATTATTTAAACTTAATGCAAAGGATAAGCCGGTTCAATGGGGTTCTACACCGAACCTTAATCCATTGGTTCAATTCAATATATATGTATTTCTATATTTGACGGATTTAAAATTTTAAATGAACACCCCATGTTAGTGTATGGCGTACGTGGCCAAGCATCCCAAAAAAATAGAGAACGTCACGTTTTCCCGGAATAACCGAAAAGGGTATTTTCGGGAGTATGCGGAGACGGTTGCGGTTGGGACGGAGGTGTAGGCGGAAACGCCTTAAAACATGGAATAATCGGGAGAACGGTTCCCGGTTGTAGGATCTGCATCGGAGTCCCTAAACGCCGAAGAAACTTCGTCTCTCTATCGCTCTCGAGGATCGCTTCCCAACAATACACGCATACGTACGTACGTACGTACATACATCGGCAGCTCCGCCTGCTCCACGAAACAGACAAAAGGCTGCGATCGATCGAGCGTCATCATACGAAGAAGAACATCTGGCGTACGATGATGAGCCCCTTGGCGCCGACGATGATTCCCCCACCATCGGCTCTGCGAGCGTGACGCACGCTGTCCCTGAATGCGTCAAAGCTCGCTCCCTTCGGTTTTCCTACTAGGTGTTTCTTATCGTCCCTTGATATTTGAAGCCAATGTGATCCACGTAAACCTTTGAGAGATGTTTGCTGTAAGCAACGAAACTTATGTCACAAAATATTCAGGTAATACTTTTTTTCTTTGCCTCCTCGCAGCCGCCCTCAATTTTTCTCTGCACGACGTACAAATGCTCACGTGTATCGATTTTGACTTTGATACTTCACCATATATATATAAAAGCTAATATCAAAAATAATACCGTATCATATTTAATACTCCCACCGGAGAGTACAGTACTGAGCGCCTGTAACAATATTCCACTCCGTAGTCGGACAGCGTTGAAAATCAACGGAATCCCGACAAGCCCATGCTTGGATGAGATGTTAGGGTGTGTTTTTTTTTGGACACGATGACCCGGTGGCCAACACAAGGCGCAGCTCCCGCGCCGGCGAGGGATCGAGCGCTGCCGGGTGCAGCGCTCGATCCCCACTATATGCCACCTCTCCCCCCATGGAGAGGTGGACCCGGCAATCCGTCGCCGGGTTCGAACCCCCGCCACCCCCCCGCGGGGGTGACGTCGTGCCAACCGAGCCACGCTAGGGTGTTGGAATCGAAGTTTTACTCTTGAGCGGATGTGTCTGATGGCAATATAAAAAAAAGAAAAAAAAAAGGTATTACATCTGATACCGTCGCCAACAGAGACCACAGGGTATGTATTAAACTAAGGAAGACAGAGTCAAGATCGTGTCGGTTGGGCCTAAAATCGACTCGAGTCGGTCGGGGTCGAGAAAAAAAATAATAATAAAATTATTTAAATATATCAACCCGGACGGGATCGCGAGAATGGTTCGGGATTGGCCGACCCAAAAATCGGTTGAGTTAGCTGACCGGGTCGCCGACCCGGCACACCTTGTATCAAACACTTCCCACGTCCAACAAAGGGAACCGATGGTTTCCTCGACTCACATATATTTTTATGCTTCGCAACCTAGTAATGTGCTTCTCGCTACCTTTTCTACTCCTAGGATAAAGGGGAGAAAAAACGAGAGGCAAAAAGGTGTATTGTATGTAAGAATCCTAGCTATGAGGCTACTATAAACACCTTCTTATGCCTCATTAATGAGATGCTTTTCATGGAGCTGATCCGGTTGAGTTGGGCCGGGTCCTCCGGGGAGCGGAGGAGCCCACGGACGACAGGGTAAACCAACCTTGGGCCCCGTTTGGTTCTGATTTTTGAGAAGATGTACTGTTTTCAAGTTTGATATATTCACATTCGATACATAAATATTAAACTTGGCATGACCAAACATCACAGCATTGATACCTGTAATACCCCGATTATGTAAATAAAAAAATATATATATAGTTCTTATATTTATTATTAGTTCTAATTATCTACCTTCCTCCTTTATTCTTCCCATTTTTTTCTCCCTCCGGATAATCTTTCTAAAATCGCCGTCCCCTCTCCCAATCGAACTCTAACTCTAGTCTCCCGGTCCCGATCGGACTCTCCCCCCCCCCCTCTATTTTTATTCCCCGCGCAGCACCCCCACCTTCCACGTCTCCCTCTTCTCCTCTTCCGCGAGCGCACCCGGCAGCCCCGCGCTCTTCTCCTCCTCCTCCTCCTCCTTCTTCTTCTTCTTCTTCTTCTTCTTCTTCTTCTTCTTCTCTCCTGGTTGCACCCACCGGGGAGCCGCCGGCGCCACCCGGCCACCTGCACCGCCGGACCTCCCTCGCGGTGCCGCCGTCCGGCATTCCCTCCGCCGGTTGCGCGCGCCGCCGGCCGGCGCCTCACCGCACCCTCCGCCGGCCACCCTCCCTCGGACGCAGCCGCAGCCAGCGGACGCCGCCCTCCTTCTCCTTCCCTCTTCTTCCCTCCCGCGCGGGTGCAACACCCAGACACCCCCCCCAACGTCGCCGCCCGTCGAACCCCCCTCCGGCCCACCGTCCGCCGCGACCCCCGCTGCCCCGGCCCGGCCCCGCCTCCCTCCTTCCTTCCTCTTCTTCCCCTCTCGCGCGCCGTGCGCGTCGACCACCGCCGGCCACCCGGTCGCCAACCGCCATCGCCGGCGCCACCCCACCCGCACCGGCCAGCCCTCTCCATCGCCGCCGCGCGCCTCCGCCGGTGTTTTCCCTCCGCCGCCAGCAGCGCCTCCTCGCGCCGTCGCCGTCGCCCGACGTCGCCCGCCGGCCACCGCCCGGTGCGCCCGGCCTCCGCCGGTCGCCGCCTGCCGGCGCCAGCCCCGCCGGCCGCCGCCGCCCGGCGACGCCCACCCACCCCCCCCCCGCCGGCCCCGCCAGCGTGGCCCCCCCCTCCGCGCGTGGTCCGCGCGTGCGCCTCCCCCTGCGCCCCGGTGCGCCAACCCGCGGTCCCCCTCCGCCGGTCTCTCTCTCCTCTCTCATATATATCTCTCTCTCTCTCTCCTATCTATCCTATGGCATATCTCTTTCTCTCTTCTATTCTCTCTATTATTATTCATTCAATATTATTCTCTTTTTTTCAACAGATTATTAAGATATCATTCGATTCGGCTTTATATCGTCGTCATGACCACGACGGTATATTCTTCACCCGGATCGATTCCTTGCGCCGTTCGTCATCGCTGTTAAGGTAGGCGTCTCGGCTATCCTTAGCACTCTAATATTTTGATTAAATCGTAATAATCATGTTTAGATCACCAGGATTAGAATATTGTAGTTAATGGGCTGTTTTGGATTTATTAGCATGTTTAGTTAGAGTTAGATTAATTTGTCTAGATCATGCATGCTTAGATTAATTCGGTTATTCAAGTATGCTGGTCATCATGATAGGTTGTATATGTTAAATCTAGCTAGCTTAGCATGGTTGCATCGCGATTAACCTTAATCATGTATATCTCGATTTGATAAAAAGCCGATGTAAGATTTAGGCATATGTGGTTAGAATTTAGTTTATTTTCTTTTATTAGATAGATAGTTCTGTTTAAGCATATAATTGTCATATTTAGGTTGTAAATTGCATGATCCCATTTATATGCATTAGTTTGTGATAGATTGTGGTGTGGTATGCAAATATGTGGTGCATAGAACAATGGGTGTTCATCTATGTATTTTAATGTTTGAAATGCCAATCAAATGTTTATGTGTTTACTGTCTGAGTTATTTATATGCTTGCATGGTGTTGAATGTGGTTGGTGCAGTGAGCTGCAATGTGGTTGTTTTGTACTACACCAGACTAAATTAGTGGCCCGTGGGCAGCAGAGGTTAGTTGAATCTGGAGCATCCTTCGATCCCAGATACCGCGGTTCATCCTAAGTACTCCCCTGCCTAGAGGTACTATGGGATTTAGTTACTATATGTTACTTCCTACTATATGGTAAATCTGGTGCTAGTTTTGTGATGTGACTGCATTTATCAGATGGAGCATGGTATTTACTCAGACAGGTGTCTAGTTGTGTATGTTGGCACAAAGGTTAGTGTTCTAGTTATGTTCTTGGTTTTATGTCAGGTTATGTGCATACCTAGAGTAGTCTAATGTGTAGGGTATGTTGGTTTTAATGCATATAGAATTCTGTTATCATTTGGGGTAGTTGATTGATCTTGTAATCAATTAATTAAAGATATATAATTAGTTAAGAGCTATGTATTAAATCTGATTTTTAGGCTTATTATTCTATCATACCATTAGAAATCATTATTATAATGGGGTAGTTCGGGTGTAAGTCCTACTGGGTCTGTTGTGACTCACCCCTTCCGTTGTTAATATTTTCAGGAGTGCAGGTTTAGCGCAGCAGAAGCGTAGTGGTATTTTGGAATTCGAGGAGCTAGTGGTGTACTCATTCAATGTTGGTATTTAATTTGTCTAGATAGGTGTTTGTTTATGGTGATATTATGTTGTAAAGTATGGAATTATTTAATTGGATTGTGATTTTAGTCTTATTTGGTTCCAGACCGATATCCTTTCCCGTTACGTCGCCGAATTATCTTCCGCTGTGCATATTAAAAATCCGGGTCGTGACAATACGACTGCTTAGTACACCATCCAGGCATGACCATTGTACAGATCACCCGAGATCCGACATGGTTTACTTCCTCACGGGTTGACGATCTGGCGTGGATTATCATCAGCACATTCAAGGAATTAATATTCAAGCCTGATGTTGAAGTCCCGCTTGCTGAGCTATATTTTCTTCTCGCACGCAGCGGATATTCAAGTCAAAAGAATGTCTGAGAGGACAAATAAACAGAACCTCCCTCCCCCCCCGGGTTATACAAAGTTTGCTGTTGTGCTAGCTGCCTTCGGTTGATGTCTTATGCAACAAGTTGAAATAACTAATTCACCTATTTACTACATAAAATTGTTGCTATGGAAATTGATCTCCCCTTTCTGTTTTATCGAAATTTTTTGATTAAAAGCTGCTGCCGGCTCTTTACAAGCTTCTGTCCCTAATCTTCTGGTCATTTATATACATACGCTTCATGTTCTCAAGCGTTGTAATATACTCACTCTGATCATAGGATGTTCTCGGCTTATGATCAATTTTTCATTACGTGGTCAACTCAATTCAAGCCTTAATCTAAACGTATAAGCGTATAAGTCATGTTGAAAGATCTTCATCATTAACTTAGGCCTATATATATATATTTATTTATTATGTCTGGATCATATAAGTTTCTCATCTTCCAACTCCCCTAGATTTGTCCCCATCAGCGCTGGTTCAACTCAAAAATCCAGACACAACTAACAATTTGGTTTGGCTTGGTTTTATTTTTAAGGTCACTCAAACCAAACCAAACCGATGAATTGAACCCAAATTAGACTAACTATTTTATTTTAAGTTATATAGAATATAATATTTATGTATATTTTTATATAAAAATAAACTTATTGCAAGTGTTTTTAAGCCAAAAGTAATGCAACGTATAAACATATATCCTAAATTTTAATAGACTACGATTTAAGACTAACTAAATGAAGTTATGTATTAACACATATAATCTATATCTTGATATAGCATGGTTTGAATGGGACCAAATCGAATTAATTTAGCTTGATACTAACCAAATGAAGTTATGTATTAACACATATAATCTATATCTTGATATAACATGGTTTGAATGGGACCAAATCGAATTAATTTAGCTTGATACTAACCAAATGAAGTTATGTATTAACACATATAATCTATATCTTGATATAGCATGGTTTGAATGGGACCAAATCGAATTAATTTAGCTTGATACTAACCAAATGAAGTTATGTATTAACACATATAATCTATATCTTGATATAACATGGTTTGAATGGGACCAAATCAAATTAAATCGAATTAATTTAGCATGATTTGGAAAATTTGAGAAAAAAAAGTTAGAAAAGCCGAACCAAACTATGAACACCCCTAGTGCCCACCCGATTATATTTGTTAGGTATTTTATCAAATACTATCGCATGTATTTTAAAAGTAGGTTTCTTTTTCTTTGTTGTTCAATACTCACCATCGTCATACAACATTGTAAGGTTTATAATTAAACACTAATTATTTCCAACTTTAGTGGAATCTCAAATCTAACGATAAAACTTAGGTTGCTCAAAATTTAGGGGCCTAGCTGTATAAAAAACAACTTTTTTCTTGCTGTTTTCTATCTTAAAATGCAAAACAAGAGAGAGAGAGATGTACAAGCATAGTGTTTGACAACGTTTGTTTTTTCCCAATTTCAAAAGAGATACCATTTCTTTCTTTTGTCAGTCTGTCACAAAACAAAAACAACGAACCACCCAGTTTTGTTCTCAGGACAGACATGGGAGGGGGAAAGGAGTATTCTTTAAATTTTGAATTGCGCAGGGCAGAACAATTTTTAAATTCAAAACTATCAAATAAAGAACTATATCTAAAGTAGAAAAAAAAACCCAAAGAATCATACCTGAATACACAGTTATGATTTCCTTAGGCAAGGGTAACAACGGGCCGAGGCGGTGACGGTAACAGCATTAGGAACAGAGGAAGGGGGTGACACGACGCGCCACGCGAGGGTCCCGAAACCTGTGTTTCCCCGTTTCAAGGTCGCGTCACTCGCAGGCCTGCCGTCCCTCTTCCCCACGCTCGGTGTTTCAGAACCCAACCCATGTCTTTTCTGCCCGATTACCGACCGGATCCGGGGACAAACCGAACCAGGATCCGGGAACGCGGTTCGGGCTTTCGTTTACGTCCCCCGCCCCTCTCCTCTGCAGCAGATAATGAATGAATGAGGCTGCGGCACCTCCGCCGGAGCGGGAGGGAAGGGAACCCCACGGGTGGTCACAACAGAAGAGCGAGCACCGAGGGAACTCGGGGTCGGAAAAGACCCATTGTGCCGAGTTTCCTCCGACCAGCCCGGGCGCGGAGAACGGGAGAAGAGACCAACATGCATGCCGTGGAAACAAGGGAAAGCCAACACGTAATCACACCGAGGCGAAGAAACCAAGTCCACTCCGCCGTGTGCGGCGGCGGCGGGGAGATGATGACGATGATGAAAAGGCGATTCTTTTTCCATTCTGGTGCATAAATGGGAAGGGCCGGAGGCGGGAGAAGAAGAAAGACACGGAGGAGCTGCTGAGATGATTGAGCCTTGAGCGCCAATATCACATTACACCATCGGGGTTCCGAGCACAATCGCGCGTAGAATCACTAAAAATTAATGAAAGCTGAGGAGCAAAATGCCTGGAACTCGCTGCCGGTCACCTCCTCCGAGCCCGGCCGCCTACCCCGCCACCAGCGACGGACAGCCTTCCCCCCGCCACCGGCGACCACACGTCCGCTGCCTCCAGCCGCCGTGCACCGGCGGCCAGGCTGCACCGCCCGGGGAGCGGCCTGCGCCATCGCTCTACGATCCCCCCCCGCCCGACGCAGAAAGAGACGCTACGCTGCAGACGAGCGGCGGGAAGAGGAGGGGGGCAAAGAAGCCGCTGGAGCAGCCATCTCTTCCCCACCTTGCCGTGCCGGCCGGTTGCCCCTCTCTCCTTTGCTTCCTTGCGGGTAGGATCGAAGCTCGGTCTTTCTATCTACTCGCTAGTCCTCCTATCTCCATCGTCGTCCTCTCCTCCCTGTCAGCCGGAGAACCGGAAAAATGCACGGCAAATAAGTAAGGATGACGACGTTTTAAAACAGAGCAGCAAGAACAGAGTAAAAAAACATAAAAGAAAGGGAGAGGGAAAGGCACTAGGCAGAGAACCGCCCGCTAAACTCCCGCTGCGATTTTTTTTCTTGTGAATGGCTTCAAGACGCGCTTCCCCTAAATGGCTGTGCGGTGTACCGCTCGGCGATGCATTAGACGCCAAAAGAGCTGTCTTCCTCCTCCTTCCCACCACCACCACCATCCCCCTCCCCTCTCCGCCCGCGCCCAATACATTCCCCACAGTGGCGCCCCTGACACCCTGCTTCCCTCTCTCTCATCCTACTGTTTACCCTTTCGCAGGCCAACAATGTGCAAGGACCGCTGCCTCCTCGCCCTGCGTCGCCGGAAGCCTCCCCGGCATCGGAAGTAGGGGGGTGTTCCGGTAACTGCATGGCGGCGTGGGGGAGGGGGGGGGGCCTTGCGGTTGCAGGGACGTACCCCTCCCGGATTTTACGTATCCATAGGCGCTTGTTGCTGTGCTCCGGAAGTCGCAGAGACGGTCTGACCGGCGACGGCGGAAAGCGACCGACCGACCGCCCTCAACCAAAAGAAAAAAAAACCCACCTCTCCTCCTCCGCTCCCGGCGTCCTTGCGAGAAGAACATACATCCCTCCTCTCCTACTTAGACTTCGCCTCCGATCTCTCAGCTTTACTCTTGTTTAATTATCATTGCTCTGTCGCCGGTGATCTCGGGCCGGTAAGAACGCGGACCTGACAAGGACGGTGTGGACATGGGGATGCGCCGCAGCTGCAAGCACCCCCATGTGCGCCGGCCTGCCACCCCGCCCGCCCGTCGACCAAGCCCAACTCCGCGGGCAACGCAAAACATCACAATGACATATCCTTTCCCCCCCCCCCCCGCCTTCTCTCTCACCTCTGCGCCTCGATCTCCACCCAACCAGTCGGGAAGACCCCGGACACGGCGACGAGGACCACCGGGAGTGTAATACCCCGATTTGTGAATATGTTAAAAGATTAAATCAGTGGACTACCAACAACACCGGTTAACCATTTTTCGGAGGTTGAGTTGAAAGAACTCCGAAGTTAAGCGTCTCGTTGGGAGTAAGCGAGATGGGTGACCTCCCAGGGAAGGCTCTTAATTAAGAACGATTGTTGCTAATTTAATCGGTCGTTACATATGATATCAGAGCATGACCCAGCTGGAAGGTCCGGTGTGACTCGCCTGGGTATGTGATGTGTGTGATCTTGACGAGGGCGTCAAGTCTTTAAGGGGGGTAGATTGTAATACCCCGATTTGTGAATATGTTAAAAGATTAAATCAGTGGACTACCAATAACACCGGTTAACCATTTTTCGGAGGTTGAGTTGAAAGAACTCGAAGTTAAGCGTGCTCGTGAGTAAGCGGATGGGTGACCTCGCAGGGAAGCGCTGCTTAATTAAGAACGATTGTTGGGCGGAGTCGGTGATTTAATCGGTCGTTACAGGGAGGGGCAGAGGCCCTTCCTCCCACGGCCATGTGGCCGGCCGGGCCTCCCACTGATCCCGCGTCAGTCTCGATGAGGAAGAAGGGGGGCGGGCGTGAGAGACCGGACGCGCAAGGTGAATGATCGCGATCGGCAATCAGGCAACGGCGAGGGGGGGGGGGGTACAGACGACAGAGCGAGGTGGAGGATGTGGAGCCGCGCCGGGACAGAGACAGGCAGGCTGTCTGTATATATCGGCGTTTGTCCGCCGTCTTGAGGTTCGAGGTAAATAGCTAGCGTCTGGTCGCGCGGGAACGCTACGTCGACGATTTCTCTGCTTGCGTAGTGTGGAGGGAGGGGGGGAGGGAGGGAGCCGCGGTGAAAAACGGATGATATATGCATATCACCACAAGAGAAGGACCGGCAGCCGCCATCATGGGCGGCCAGCTTTTGAGAATTAATACGCGATTGGAACTAAGCAGCAGCCCGGACAAGCAATGCATGACGAGGAAGATCAAGAGGACCGAGCCGAGCAGAGAACACAAAGGTAGCAGGGCAGCAACTCCCCCAACATCCCTTGTCACTCCCCACCTGCTGCGGGCTGCGGCCGGCGGGGAGTGGAGACACGGGGGCGTGAGAGGGAGCCAACAGGGGAACGGCCTAGACGGGTCGTTTTCGGTTTGGATCCTGGAGATCTCTCCGTCCCTCCCTCCGAAGAGAGAGAGAGAGAGAGAGAGAGAGAGATGAACGGCGGAAGAGCTGGCCTTCGACGGGGCGTGACGACGAAGCTGAAGTTCTGCGGAAGAAGCTTGGCAGAGCCAGCGATATCACGCGAAGGGAAAGGAGTGCTCCTCGCGTGCGCTTACCTCCTCCTCCTCCTCGGAGCGGCAACGACGCCGGCAGACCTCGGAGGCCCCGCCTCTGCCTCTCCCTCGTCGGGGTGTATGTCGCCGGAATGCCGTGTGTCACGCCGCCCTTCTTCGCTGCTCCCGCGTCCGCCCGAAACCGGCGGCACAGAGAGAGAGAGAGAGCGCGAAGAACGGCCGATACCCGTTGCTGCTGGCTCGTTCCGGGTGGGGGTGGAAGCGGGCGGGGAGTGTTTCCGGTCCAACATTGCGACGCTGCCACCGCCGGCGTCCGGTCGTCGTCGACCTCGAGAATCGGCGCCACCGCAGACACACACACGGCGCGGCTCCCAAGGGGAGTGCCCCCTCCCGCCACCGGGCAGGAAGACCCGTCCGATCTCCGGGCTAACGACCGGGGGTCGAATGGGGTGGCTCCCACGGGCCCCTCGTGGGCTCGCTGGATCACCGCCGCCCGATCGCGATCACCGGCGCCGGCACTGCACCGCACTCGCACGATTGGTGGGGGACGACACAGTGCCACGGCGGGGACCACCGGCTGCCGTCAGATCTTGATCGCACGACAAGGATGGTGGGTGGCGGATGCTCGGCCTCGTGGGCCGAGCCGCCGTTCCCGGGCTGTCTTTTGTGCCGCCTCGTGCCTGCTGCCGTCGCGGCCTGTTTGCGGCCCACGATCTTATGCTATCGAGACGGCTGTTGTGCGCTCCTCGTGGGGGCGAGATTTCTCCATGTTTTATGTCCTCCAGCGCATCATCTCTCTTTCTCGCTTGTGACACCGACCGCGGTTAAAGCAGAAGAAGATGATGATGATGATGGGACCTTAATGAATTAAGATTGCGACCACGTGGTCCCGAAATGCAGAGCAGGATACGACCGACCCCACCCAGCCTTGCAGGATTTCACTCGGGAGGTGACAACATGAGATTTCACCTTTTAGGGTTTTGTGCGCAAGGAAGGAGCCGGTGGACAAGAGAGATCGACGGCAGATCAGTCGCCGTACTGTTAAGCAAGTTCCTCGACGGGGTCAACGATCCAGCAATAGCGGTAGGGAAGTGGTGGCAAAAAGATTTTCAGTCGTATAGAGTATCGAGGAGTTTAAGATCATGTTGTGTAGACGTTGATATTACAAGCAGGTTCTGTGGCCAGAAACATCGTGCTGACATTCACAAGTACCGGTTGGGCGCACCTGAACCCTCGAATTGCCGTAGACTCGTGGATGATTTGGGTGTGGGCAAAAAATAATCGAAATTTTAAGACTGTTTGGCATCATAAAATTTTTAAAATTTTAAGAATAATTCAAATTTATCTTCAAATTATCTCTGTTACTTTAATGAACGGGCATGCACTGATATTTACCTAACTGTCTTCCCTTCTTTTTTATCTCGTACGCAACCTCAAGTCCTGATAAATAGATAACATTAGATGTCTTTAAAAGAGTTCGATGCCCTAATGTTTAGTAGGCGTGCCTGGAAATTAATAGGTCGATAATTCAATGATTAAAATGACCTAAATCTTTGAGGTGGGTGTTGGATACAATGGTCCTGTTTTTGTTATCCCTCGGCAATTAGCTACTCACTAAATATGTTTCCTGTGTTCAACCTAAACCAATCAGAAATAGGCCGGTTTAATTTGATTCAGGCTAAGGAGCGTATAATTCAATTCCATTTGGATCGAATTATTTTGTTTCGGACCGAACCTAGCTATCAGTAAGTGAATGTCCCTAACTAATGGCCAGTTTTGGTTAGAGTATCAAAAATGATACTATGTTATTATTGATATCGATATTTCTAAAGGATAGAGTATCAATATCAAAATCGATACAAGTTGACACTTATATATATTACATAACATGTGTTGTTTGCGCTACAAATTTTAAAATCGATAATATTAGCTAAACACCTCGAAGTGATTACCAGCAATATCAATTTTAAGATTAATAATGATAGATGTGTTTAATAGTGTTATCAAACGGGACATAAGAGCGGGTGTGCTGGAATATTAATTGTCCGTATGTTCGGTGTGGTCTAGATCCGGTTCCAACACCCGACCAGCGAGCCCACATACATGGCTCTTCTCCGAGTCTCGCCGTAAATTGAATTTCTTTATTATATTTCTATGTTTTCGTAACAAATCTCATTAAAAAAAGACGTCAGACGACAACTGCAAATTTTTATTTTTAAAAGTATTTTTTTCTTGGACAAAGAAAACAACATGATCTTGTGATTTCTTGTATCTTTTCATCTTACACGACTCCGATTCTTCGTTTAGTTATCCTATCTCGGTGAACCCGACAATTATATGCCATTGGCTTTCTTCCACCTGATATCACAAAGAGGCTAAGTGTGAATAAAATAAATAAGTCAAGTTGGAGAAGCGTCTTACTTAGCTCGACTCGATTATTCTCTTTGTGCGGATCAAAGCGATCGAGAGTCTTTTTCTTTTCTTTTCTTTGCTTTTTTTACCGTGACGATCCGCGTTTGGCCCAGTATATACAACACAGAAATCTTAACAATGAAATAGATTCTATTATTTCACTCAAATAACTAATAAATTAATAAGACAACTTAACCAAGTTAAAAAATGTATACGTTACACAGGATATAATTAAAATAGTCTTCGACGGAAATAGAAAATAAATATAGGTATGTAGTTGATACAAATACAGGTTAAGAACAATGTACAAGTTAAGGGGGTCAAACAAGATGTGAAAATAAACTTGGAAGATAAAACGGTATACAGATTAAAACAGTCAACACGATCTTCAAAATTATGAAACAATGGCGTAAGAAAAGTTAGAAATAATATGCTCACAGAAATGGGAGAGTGGTAAACAATGGCGGACGGATGAGGACTGAATTTATCCAAAGCCTGCTTTGGACACTTTGGGGCTTAAAGCGCTCAAAACGGACATTTTCTTTAATAAAACCGCTCAACGCGACAAAGGGAACCAGCCAGAGAAGACAGATTTTCCAGCATTTCTTCTTTCATTTTTGTAGTCAGCAGATGGAAACTTAATTTGCCCTCATCGTCCGCGACTTTCATTCAACTACAGTCTATGTCTATATATGTATGTATATTGTTTGTATTTGAGGTTTTTGTCGTCGAAATATTTGTTATGTTTGATTGTGTTTTGATATTTTTAAGATAATATATATCATATGTTAAGCATTTTATTCTCAACGCTTTCTAGTATAATTAAGATTCTTTTTAGGGTTTTCGATTTTTAGTCCTAAAAATCCCAACGTTAGTTCTCCTTACATTTATTAGTCCCAATGTTTTTTTGGTCCTTATATTTTTTAGGATTTGTTCCCCCTTTCGACGACGGCGCTCTCCGACGACATTGATGACCCTCTTCATTCTCTCTGGATTCTTATACCGATTTTTTGTTTGTCCCATCTCTTAGGATCGATTTACCTCATTTTTTTTGTTTAAGATGCTCTAGAAATGTCAAATAACAACTTCACATTGTCTGTAACTGATTTTTTGTTTAATTTGTCGTGACTCAATTTATCTTGCAATTTATGGTTTGCCGTCTAGGTTATTGCATGCAACTCGGGTCTGTCAAGTGTAAATCATGGTACGAAGTCTGCGTGGGCATGGTTTCAAGAGTTTGTCTGTACAGGAGCCACTCTGGATTGGCGTTGCCTGTCAATTTTGATACTGATTTAGTCTGCAGATGCCTTGTTAGTAGTTAAAGGCCTCATCCTGATTTGTTTTTGATCAGCTGGATCACTGTCAGTTGACCTGAATTGGTTTTTGATCCCAAGTCCTTCCACCTTGGAGAAAATTTCTGCAAGCTTTTACTTTCTTTCATGCTGGTTGCATCTCGGTGAATGAAGATACACACAAATTATTTTTTATACCGACTCTATTATTTTAAAATAACATGTTACATATTTTTTATCTCTTAAAAATGATCATAGTTGAGTTGCTCAGCCACAGCATAGCCGGTCACAGCCGAGTTGCTCAGTCGCTGCATGTCATAGAGCGCACACACAGGAGCACGGTGCACACAGGAAGTAACGGTGTAATAATACAGCGTCACGCAGGGCAAATGGGTGATTTTTAAAATAAAGTATTATTTAATGACATATTCAACGAGATATTGTGAAAAATAATATGGCGTTGGATTTTAAAGGCTCTCGTTGGCTTCGTGAACCCGTAAACAACATATTTCTCACCATCTCGGCAAAAATGGAGAAACAGACGACGGGAGGGGGACAGTGGCAGCTGGGAGGGGGTAAAACCGGAAAGATGTGTTTGTGAACTTGAGGGCTGGGAGTTTGAGAATTTTTTAGACTATGGGATTAAAAAATAAAATACTTAACTCTTGGGACTAAAAAATAAAAAGACCCTCTAAGATGGGGGCGGGACTTGATTTCCTCCTCTTTCTTTTTACTTTGTTTTGCCACAAGAGAGATGTTGCTTTGCCGTAAGAATTTATTACGCTGGTGTGTGCGGACTCACGCCAGGTCGGCGTCAATCCGTTCCGACTTATGAGTGCACGACACATGGCGGAGGACAGGTGAACTCACACCCATCGTCATTAGTTACAATTACCGAATAAATACGGACGGTTGCAGAGCGACGTGGGCAATTGCCCCCTTTTATTTTTTTCTATCCGAAGAAAGACACAGCTTGCTTCGTATTAATAACACGGGGGCGTTGTCGATGCCCTGCCAGAGCAACACGGCCTTTTTGTCGCGTGGGAACGGTGAAGTCCGACTTATTTATTTCTGTTTCGTATACTTTTACCTTCGTTTGTTTCGGTTGTCGTTTGATCATGTTTTGTCATGTCAACGTTCTTTGTTAGCACCATAGTTGCTAACATCGTCTCGACATCGTTAGCTTACACGATATTCATATTATTTTGATGTAATCATTCGATTTCGTGACAATTGTCAGATTTCTCCGATTAAATTCTTAACTCTGTTATTTGATCGTTTATACACTAATAAGTGTTGGCCGATTTATGATTATGTCAAGATTTCTTGAAAAAGATTATCTCCGTAAAACTTTGTTCATATTTGAGTTGATTGGGTGTCTTTCCCTTTTATGTTTGTTGTAATGTCGCGTATGTATCTCTTTATGTTATAAATGTATATGTTTCTTGTCCAAACAAAAGAAACAAACGCTTTTCTTATTTTTATTTTCTTTCCACGTACCCGATTTCTATTAGAATAAAGGGTGTAATATTCCAATTTCGAGTCCGATTAATTGTAATGACCAACTAAATCAACTAACTAATGACCAACTAAATCAACAGACTTACCCAACAACCATACTAATCAAAGCCTTTCCAAGAAGTCACCCCATTCTTGACTTACTCTCAACTCAACACGTTTAACTTCAAAAAAATTTCAAGTCAACCTCCAAAAAAATGATTAACCGATATTGTTCGTAATCTATTAATTTAATCTCTTAACATATTTACAAATTGAGATATTACAATCTATCCTTCTTAAAGATTTGTCGCCCTCGTCAAGATCACACACAACACATCACATGCTAGACGGAGTAACACCGAACCTTCCGACTAAGTCATACTCTGATAACATATGTAATGACCGACTAAATTAACTAACTGACCCAACAACCATACTAATTAATAACCTTCATAGAAGATCACTTATCCTTGACTTATTCCCAACAAAACACGTTTAACTTCACATTTTTTCAACTCAACCTTCAAAAAATAATTAACCAATATTATTGATAATCTACTAATTTAATCTATTAACATATTCATAAATTATGATATTACATTAATTCTAGATCATCACATTTCAATTTCTTTTGGATTGTAAGTTCATTAACGGAATCTGAATCAAACTTGATAATTTCTAAAAATACATATTCGAGTTCAAGGTCAAACTCGACCGGACGGAGTAGATGAATAACTCAGATGACCCAAATTCGAATATGTCAAACTTTTAATAAGTCAAACTCCGGCATTAGTCGGACTTACTCGGAAAATACCAAGTTTGAACTCAAACACAAGTACAAAAAAAGAGAGTCAAACGTGGTTTTGGTTAGACTTTTTGGGAGAAGAATCTGATAAGAACTCAAACCAAATAATTTAAATATATCGGTCTGTCGTGCAACAAAAATAAAAGAGATACTCTAAAAATAGAGAGAGAGAGAAAGAGAGATACGCACGCAAAAAACCTATGCCAAAACAAAAAATCCAAAAGACGTGAACACTAACTTTTGATAATATTGTCCAAAATCCCCTGCTCACAGTCCAAAACAAGCCTCTTTAACACCAAACTACTTGGCTACACCCGAGCTCTTCTACTTCCACAGTCGTTGCCAACAAGACCACGGTGCAAGCCTCCAGCAAAAGGATCTTTTTTCCCTTCCTCTCGTTCTAAGAAAACAAAGGTGTAGAGTAAAATAGTTTGGTTCGATCGCATATGGGCTCCTCCAGAGATCTACTTGCCCTGAATCTCTGGTTCAGATCCATGTGTACATGAAGAAGATGGTTAGCACTGGCAGCACCGGGAGGAACGTGCATAAGCCGACACTGACGTCGGCCAGCTAAGGCGTGCCCCCTCCCACCTTCCCCCCTGCGACGCCGGACCACCTTCCCGCACAAGCCGCCCGCGGCAGGCCAGTATCTCTGCAGAATCACCCAGTTTTGTCTCCACTCCAACCCCGCTCCACAACTTCGCCACCGCACGTTCTTCCCCGGCACTCCACTTGCAAGGATTTGACAATAGTTCGATTAACGGCACGGCATGTTCTTCCGATTTTTCCTCCATAATCGAAGCTTATTCCATCAAACGAGGGAAGAGAACGGTGAGAGTTAACATAGAGAGATATGGAAGGGGGAGAGGCGGCTTGCAGTGACGAGCCGGTGGACGGATGTCGGCGAGCCCTATCTTCCTCTGAGAAAGCTCCTGCACACGGTCAGCCAGAAGTTCCGGTCGGGCTCGGTTGTCTGCATTTTGTCCTTCACTTCATCCGCCATGGCCCGCTGCAAAGGCGCAGACAACAATCTTGAGGAGGGAGGAGGAGGAGGAGAATACCGAGAGGGGAAGTAGTAGAGGCCTTAGATTAACGCACCTCAATGAAGTTGTGGCTAGCGAGACGGTCCACGAGGCTGGAGAGGATGTCCTTGGTATACTCGGGGTGCCCCTGGACGCCCAGAGCGTACTCGCCGACGCAGAACGCCTCCACGCTCGTCCGGTCAGACGACGCAATCACCTTGCCGCAGCTCGGCACCTCCAGCACCTGCTCCACAGAAATCCCCAATATGCAAAAGCCTAGGAGAAAACTGCTCCCAGCCATTCAACTGAAAGGCGAATTTCGCGTTCCATTTGCGCGGAATCGGCAAGAATAAAGGCTAAATAAGAGGGGCCTCTCTTGAGGAGGGAGAAGATCTGACCTCGTCCCTGTGGATCTTGATGATAGAGGCGGAGGGAGTACCCGCGCAGCCGTCGAGAAACCTGCACGGCGGAAGATCCTCCGCAAATCTCACCTCCCTGACCCCAATGTTCCAGCCCCCGGAAGCCTTCCCGACCCTGCCGCCCAACGCCCTGCACAGGATCTGAGCAGCGAAGGACCATTATTCGACAACGATCCCCACAATACATGAGAGAGCGGCGAGGGTGCGGGAGGAAAGGCGAAGAGGCTGCACCTGATGACCGAAACAGATGCCGAGAATCTTCTTACGCATGGAATGGAGGGTCTGCAGGAGGAGGCACAGGCGGAGAATCCAGAGATCGTCCCCGTAGGCGTCGTGGGGGCTGCCGCTGACCACGAAACCCTGGTACTTGCGGAGGTCCCCGGCGTCGGGAAACTCCCCGTCCACCACCCTGAAGATGTCCCACGCGTCCCCTTGTTCCCCAAAAGCCTCCACGAACACGTTGTAGTAGCCGCCGTAGATCTTGCGGACGTAGTCCGAGTCGCGCGCGGCCAGCAGGAGCGCGTACCTCCTCCTCTCCCCCTCCACCCTCATGGTGGTGTCTCTGCTCGGCGAAGAGGGTGGCCGGGGAGGGGAGGCCGCGTGGCGGAGGGGATCCTTCCGGAGACGGGGTGAGCCAACCGTGTGAATCGGAGCGGGTGTGCGACCCGGCGGCTTCCTCCTCCGTCGTTTTAAAGGAGGCGCGGGTGAGGCGGACGAGTTGAGTTGAGTTAGGCGGAGACGAGTTCGGCTGGGGCCGGGCCGGGCCGCCGCGGCCAGCGCAGAAAGCGGGCGTCCGCCTCCGCACCCACGTAACGAGGGTGTAAAAAATAAATTAATTAATGTATGGAATCCACTCATCTTCGTATAAATTAGTAGCATCAAACCTTATATATTTTAATAATTTATGAATAAATATTTAATTGCCTTATTTTAAGTTGTATGATTCTGAGAAAATTTCAATGCATATCGTTACATATGATATTACATCAAAATAATAAATAAATAAATTATGAAACATCGTGTGCGTAGAGTGGCAGAAAGATAAAATTAAATTTTAATTTCACTGCCGAATATGTCCAGTTTGCAAACCCACTTGGCAGGGAATTTTCCTGTATTAACTTTATTTATGTTGTGACTTAATTATCATCTTCAGATTTGATTGAAACTTTATCTTGATCGAGAAAAAAAAAGATTTGAAACAATATGTGAAATAAAAGGTGGTTGGTATTTACCAAGTTGCACCACGTGGCCATGCCGCCGCTAGCTCGTTGATTGGGTAAAACACGTCATTAGGAGAGGGGTCGCCATCGCCACGTCGGCATCCAGCAATGCCAGCTCATCCTCACGTGCTTCTTTCCTGCGTAGTTATCTCGTCCTCCACCGTCGTCTCTCCGAAAATGAGGTAAACTTCCGAGCACCAAAATAATAAAAAAATCGGTAAAAATTTAAAGCTGCAAAGGAAAACTTGTTTGGTTGCAAAATTAAAGTTTATATCATTTCTGATATTGATATCAGATATACTAATATTTAGACGGTCACTAGCGACGCTCTCTGAAAGTTGCAGTACAGAGTTGCAGCAGGGGCAGACAAACTTGTTTCACGTGACATCGCTTCCTGGAGGAAGTAACTGATTCTGTTAGTAGTCTCTGTTCACGTGATCAATTAAGTTTTTATTATAATTTTATATTTTTGTAATAAAATTTATTTAAAAGATATTCGACAACTATTACAATTTTAGATTTTGAAAGGAATTTTTTTCTTAGACAAAAAAATCCCTTTTTAACATTGTGGTCCCTTGTCACCTTGTTTGGTCGTAATCACCAATGCACCTTACAAGTAACCGGAAACTTGGCATCATAAAAATCCGACTCGACTCAATTATTATGTTGAATAAACATGTTTGAACAAAAAAAATCTCAGCTCATTGCAATAGTCAAATTTTAACACACTTTTACCGGACTTGATAAGCTCACGAGTAGCTCCATTAAATATTTGATTAAATAGTTTTTTTAAAAATTAATTTATAAAATATTAATAATTATATATTGTCACATATATATATGTAATAAGTCAAAATTTGAGTATAAATTCGGATAAAGTTTCATGATGGGGTGATATTTGAGTTCCACCGATAATTTTTTATTAATTTAAAGTTTTATAAATAAGTTTGTATCGAATTTGAATTTGACTACAGTTTTATTAAATAACAAACCAAGTTTGAATAAGTGTGGTGCGTATTCGTTAAAACTCGAGCTCAAATACATGTAAAACAAACAAGTTGAACTCAATTTAGTTCCATTCTCTTAGGACATGTTTGGTACGAGAATAACTTAGGGATAAACTAGCTTTATCTCCTAAATTTTGGAGATAAACCTGATTTATTCCTAAAAAATTTGGATGCCAAACAGGCCGTTAGAAACTTCCAAACGCTTGCCCGAAACGAACGTACACAAAATCGTGTACCTACGCCAAGTGGTTTCCGTCATTGAATATACATATATATATATAAATATATATATATTCTTGAATATTCTAATTCTAGGAACCCATTTGGTACAGGTTAAAGACAATTCTCATTTACACCCTAAATTAATGTTATGGCAAACGGACCGTTTATTCAGTGTACAAGTGGATTTCACTCATTTTATATTTAGATTAAAAAATATTCTCTTCGCCCTCAACTCAATGAAAACAATCCGTTTTTTATGTTTGCAAGGGTAAATGCCAAAACCTAATTCACCTTTTGTTTATCTGCATGATTCCTACCGTTTCAAGGTGCGGTCCGCAATACAACAGAGCACTTCTCCGTATTAGCTGCGAATAACGACGAACAGTTCATTTACATTAGCTGGTCGAGCGTGACTCCTTGCTCCCGGAGGAGCAGGGCGAGGGATCGCCTCCCGGCAGTTACAATCGGGCACCCCGGGGGGTGAACAGTGGGGATCGAGCTGCACTCGATCCTTCGCCACCTGCAACGTTGCGGGGTTTGCGGTCACTGGGCCACTGTTCAAAAAAAAAGTTCATTTACATCAGCTCATTTTCTTCACTCTAAAATGTTAATTTTCCACATATTTAAATCGGGGCATCCAGTCACATTTATCTGAGGCGTGGCTGGCCATTCTCGTCCGAGTCAATCTACCCGAGGATAACAAAGATCAATGTATAAATAAATCATGGAATGAGAATTTTTCATCAAGTAGAAATCATCGCCTAACTTGGACAAGAAATAAGTGAGAACTCGTCCGTGTAGACATCCCTTCGGATCATCAGTGACCGAGGGGATCCTAGTCCTGAGCCGTCCCACACGGTGTGGATGTAGCAGTGGAAATCCACCATGCTGATGCTTGCATGCCGCGGAAGCATCCCACTTTTCATTCAAGTCGATCCAGAGCTTCTACTGATCAGGAAGAAGATGGTTTCCACGTATGTGTTTTTTTTTTGACAGGTCAAGCAAATGATCGATCCATCACTTACATATTCATAAAAGTGTCGCCAAAATACACAATACTACTACAAAAGTTTCAGGGAACACCAATAATGAAGTACACGCATACCTCCATTAGATGAAGATAGAATTATCAGGAGATTCAAGACATCATCGTGGACATCCTCGCGGACATCCTCGCTAATCAAGTGATAATGTATTACACAAAAACAATGGAGAATCTACATGGAGAGAAACAATGAATTCGTGACACCAACATCAGGTAAGATGAATAACTGAGATATCAGCACTCGTATCATCATCGCCTAGCATCGACATTACATCTGTTAATTCCGCCAATTTGGCATAAATGTCTTCAATTTCAGGATGTGACGTATCCTCTGCATTAAAAGAATGAACTTCATTCTTCACTTCTATCCAACTCCAACCTGGGACCTTTCTCACCCTCCCCTCCCTCATAGCCCTCTTGATCAAGGCTCTGTCACTCCACTTTCCCGAAGCAGCATACACGTTCGACAGAATAACATAAGTAGAATGTTCCTCCGGCTCTAATAATAATAGTTTTTCGGCTATGAGTCTTGCTAGTTCTATTTCCCCATGAATCCTGCATGCACCTAATAAGGGCTTCCACACTGTTTCATCAGGTTCAAATGGCATAGAATCAATGAGCATTTTGGCCGAACCAAGATGCCCAGCTCGGCCAAAAAGGTCAACTCCACAGGCATAATGCTCCATTCTGAGTTGTATACCATAGGCAGGTTCCATGGACTCTAGAAACATCCTTCCTTCTTCTACTAAACCCATGTGACTACATGCTGAGAGAATCGCTACAAAGGTCACATGATCTGGTTTGACTCTAAGTTCTTGCATCAGGTGAAATAGTTGGAGAGCAATGTGACCTTGGCCATGTTGGGCATATCCAAATATGATTGAGTTCCACGTAACAGAGCTGTCTTTGTGGGACTCTTCAAAGGTTCTTCTTGCATCATCAATTGCTCCAGACTTTGAATACATGTATATCAATGAACTTGCAACAAAATCATTCATATTGAAACCTAATTTCGGTAGTAATGCATGAACCTGCATACCCAATTGAAGAACAGCTAAATCAGAGCAGGATCGTAGTGCAGCAGAGAGAGCATAATGATCGATAGGAAGGCATTCACTCTGCATCTTATTGAAGAACTTCATTGCTTTCTCACTGAAGCCACCTTGGGACAACCCAGTCAAGATACAATTCCATGAGACGTTGTCCCTAAATTCCATCAAGTCAAAGCATTTCACCGCATCATCCATACTACAGATACGATCGGATTTGATATACATTGCAATCAGTGAGTTGCAGACTGAAGTCTTGCTCTCCAAACCCCTCTTCAGTGAGAGAGCATGAAAGGCCCTACCACAAGCATGTTGTTCCTGTTCAAAGCAAGCGCTGATTACACTTGTATAGGTATAAATGTCCTGCTCCATGCCAAGCTTTTGCATTTCAGAGAATAGTTGAATTGCATCATTGGCTAGTCCATCACAGGAGTAAGCAGCAAGAAGAGAATTCCATGTCACCAAATCTCTAACACCGTCCATTTCAATGAAAACCTTCTGTGCATCTTCGACAGCTCCACATTGGGCATAAGCAGTGATAGCTGCATTGCACGCTATGGCGTCCTGGAACCACCCATGCTTTATGATCTTGCCATGAACTTGTAACACCAGATTATAAAGCATAGGATGTTCCAACAATGTAAGGATGCTAGCAAATGTTGCCTCATCGGGTCTAACACCCTGTTTCTCCATCTCTCGGAAGAATTCCAATGCCACGACACGATGGCCCATCTGCGCATGACCTGAAATCACCGCATTCCAGGAAACGACGTTTCTGGCAGGCATTAACGCGAAGCACAAATCCGCGTCTTTCATCGAGTGACATTTGCAATACATGTCCACCAGTGCGCTACCAGAGAACACGTTGCCCTCCAGGCCCACCTTGACAATCATGCAGTGAAACTGCTGGCCAAGACGTACACGACCGGCACCGGCGAGTGACTTGAGGACGCTCCCGCACGTGTACCGATCAAACCATAGACCCTTGCTTGCCATGGCCCTGAAGAGATCCCACGCCGACTCGAACCCACCGCTGGAGACTTCCGCGGAGATCATGGAGTTCCAGGTGACGACATCCCGGTGCGGCATTTCGTCGAAAAGCTTGCGTGCATGGTTCACGCCTCCCCATAGCGCATACGACGTCAAAATGGTATTCCAGGCGTAGGCGTCCTCGGCCGCCCCAACCTTGACCATGCGCCCATGGTTCTTGGCAGCGACATGCGGAGCCGAAGACAGGCGGCGAGACCGTGCCGGCGGGAGAGGGAGCTTGAACGGAGGGTAGCGCCATGGGGAAGTAGTAGTAATATTCTTATTGGGGACACGGCAGTGAAACATGTGACTTCAAGACCCACCATGCTCCATGGATGACTCTGGAAATTGCGGACTAGTCTTCTACGACAGGCCTCGATACAAGGGCACATACACAATATTTTTAAATTCGGAGATATTTCAAATACCTCCGACGGAAAAGCTCTGCGATCCTGGTCGAAAGTATATAGTCAAAATGATCAAATATCAATAAGTGAAAGCATCGATAATAAGTGTTGTTAAGATTACTTAGTGGTATGTTTGGTTAGATTATCAAAAATGACTCTATATCAATTTTGGCATTGATATTTCTAAATAATAAAATTCTAATATCAAAATAATTACCTGTAAACGCCCGTATCAAGTAACATTTTTTGTTCGTACGACAAAATTAAAATTGATTTTACTAAACGTGATTTATATCGATTCCAGTTTTAAAATTAATAATGTTGGAAATGTCTAATACCCTTACCACACAGGCTGTAAAATATATTGAGGAATGTGGTTTTGGACCTTATAAAATATACCTAATTTACTTTTTGTTTTGATGCAAAATTATATATGTAGCTTTTGTCTTTCAAATATATATTTCACACAATACGTTAAGCATGATGGGATTACAATATAATTTCTTAGACGTGTAAAGGGTCATTTGGCACCAAATTATTTAAGGGATAAACCGGGGGATAAACTCGATCTATCCCCAAAACTTAGAAAATAAGCCAAGTTTATCCCTTAAATAATCTTGTACCACATTGTCCCTAAGGTGTTGTTTGGTACAGGGATAAAAGGGATAACGTGGGGATAACTCAAGTTTATCCCCAAAATTTTATGATACCAAACATGTCCTTCTCCAAGTTTATCTCCAAAATTTTATGATACCAAATATGTCTTAAGGGTCTGTTTGACACCACAATTTTTTGAAAATAAATTAAGTTTATCTCCTAAATTTTTATCTCCTAAGTTATCATCGTACCAAACATGGCCTAAGAGATCAAAATAGGACAGATATCCTTATTTGACAAGATACTTTATGTGGATCGAAAGCAAAATCAACCAATCCATTTTTAGGAGATCTAGGCCAAGCGGAAAGCGAGTGATGTTGATACATTATTTAATAGGAGTCATAAGGTTAGGTTATATCATATTAGAGACCTAGTCGAAATGGAACATGTTGGTGTTTTCCTTAAAACATCCCATCCCATCCCACGTCTTATGATCAGTAATACTAACAGCATTACAGTTTGTGTTGGCCAAGCAAACGATTATGATTGACAAAAAAAAAAGCTTTACGCAACCATTACATTTACATATATGACGCTATAAGAGACTAATCAATACCTGAATACTTTTAGATACAACTCCAATTAAGCCGGTGAGTACTATATCATTTCATCAAACTTTTTAGTGACAAAATACAACATACAGGGACCTATACATATATATATATATGTTTATGGCGATTGAAGACCAAGCATCCACCATTCTACCTATAAGACGCATGAGGAGCTTATTCTTTGAACCGTATGCCACAAGAGCAGAGCATGCCTGCGTTTGAGGCATTCAAACGAACAGGTGCAACGCACACCACCATCCTACGCCGACACAACACGAGGCGGATCCCCCGAAGAAGAGAAGAGACTATACCGTCTGTTTCACGACCCGTTGGGCTCCTGGCACGATCGCCTGACCTCCCCCTCACCGCCGGTCTTCACCCCGACGCCGGCCATCCGCACGAACGAGTCCGCCCAGCTCCGGAAGAAGCCCTCCCGGCTGCCGGAGAACGCCTCCACCTTCCCCCTCGTCCGCCGGTCCGACGCGAGCGCCGAGTCCGACTCGAACAGGCCCCTCCGCTCCAGGAGGTTGCGGTGGTACTGGTTGTCGAACACGAGGGGCGTCTCCGGGTCGTTGCTGACGGCGACGGACGCGCCGGCGGCGCACAGCCCCGCCAGCTCCGCCGCGTAGCCGCCGTCCAGGGAAGCATCCACGGCGGTCAGGCTCCCGTTGGGGCCGGCCTTGAACCGCCCGCTGAACGCGCTGCAGTGGGCCGACCCGATCGTGTGGGCCCCTGCAAGAAAGGCCCGTACCATAATTCTCTAACTCTGTGCTCCTCCAAAAGAATTATCCGTTCTATTTATTCTAGCACGTGCGAAATTAAACAGTTGAGACCTGAGAGGATAGGATAAGCAGCTTGAATTAATTGGAGAGTGATGTAACGTGACTTGATTGTAAAAAAAAACAAAGCCAAAATCACTTCGCCTATGGTTTATGTACACACTGCAGCATGACGACCGATATTGATGACAAGGACACGACGACGGTTTATCTTCATTTTTCCTTTCATGAAACGATGACAAGGTTCATAAATGCACTACGGCTAAGAGGATTTCGGACCAAGTCAGAAAAAAGTGTCGCGTACAAGCAGCAAACCTGATCAAAACCTGAAGGCTACCTTCACTTTTTTGATTAGGTACTGTAATCGTAGTGCATAGAAATAAGAATTACAAGAAAAATAGTTTATGAGGGTACACCCAAATAATTATAAGAAAACAGTCAACAACCAAATGAAGATTGAATGTACAACATTATCAACTGCATCACACTGTTCATACTTTATTTTCTTTCTTTTAAAATGTGAACTGTTTTAATCACACGAACCCACCAATTGTTAAAAACATAAATGCCCATTTTTTGGAGCCCCGAATCTCTTCAGGTGGACACTCGAAGAGATTTTCTTAGATGAGACACCGATGAAATGATACATTCCTCAGCCCCTCTCTCTCTCTGAGAGAGAGATTGAGAGAATCTCCTCGTGTGTCCACTTAAGAGGATTCACGCTCTTTTTTGAATGCTCTTTTGAGATGGAGTTCAGGTCGCCGTTGGGCCCGCCATTACCAGAGAGGGAGACGAGATCATCCAGAGAGAGCCCCTTGGCGGAGAAGAGCCGAAGCATCTCGTCGAGGGTGAAGGTCGTGTCCACCATGTTGGGCCGCACGCTGGAGGCCGACGACACCAGCCCGTCTCTCCGGCCCATGGGTACCCGAACGGACGGCCCACCGGTCTGTTCAGCCAACACTCAGTTACTAAGCGTATAGGCATAAAATTAATGTTCGTTCCCTTCCCATCTCAAATCTAAAAATACGGTTCCATATGTGAATCAGGAAGCATGGCCGAATTAATCGTGTATGAAACGCGAATGTGTTTAGATGATGGTTTAAAACTGTGGACACTAAAAAAAGGTGGATCACTGCGGAAGAAGAGAGGACCGAAGAGAAGAATTTATGTGGGCTTAACTACATAGATCTTCTCTATCTTGCCAGCCCCACCTCCACCTCCTCCGTTCGAAATGTGCAAAAGAGCGCCGATAGACTTCGATGCACTTCTCGTCGACAAGGCACGCAGGCATCAGAAAAAAATCTAATATTTTCCACCAGAATGGCTGCAATGCAGAGGGGGCATAGCTAGTTAAATACGGTTGAAATGTAATAAGATAAAAATATTTTCATATATAAATAATTTATATATGTTTAGAAAACAGTATAATTTTGGTCAAACATTTAAACGTTTCTGAAACTGGGCCTAATACAAAATAGGTACCAAAAATAGGTATACAGAATATTATCCCGGTCATATTTTGAAAATAGGTACCAAAAACACAGATCATACAAACTTTTAAACCAAAACTAAAAATTATATACTTACCCGGGTAAGCAAGAAGCCAAGCTGTCAAAGTACTTCCCTACTAAACTGCACCAGCAACTGTTCCCCCCCCCCCCCCCTCAAAAAAAACGGATCACCTTAGTTTCAGGGTGAAAGACACACCCTCATTCTCCAATTAAAAAATGCCACAACCTCGTGTCACTTAAATGATAATTCAATAAAAATCAGTTCAACTATTACCGAATCAACCAGTTCAACGTTTCTTAGTCTTTACTCGTTCATTACTGAATCATTACTAAAGTCTTACTAAGTTGCTACTTATCGAAATTTTACTGAGTTGTTATCTGAGGTTTGTGTAACTCATTATTGAAGTCAATGTAACTTGGTATTAAACTGTTATCAAAGTTTTACCGAATCATTACTAAAATATTACTAAAACACAACTCAAAATTTATTAAACCGTTACTGAAATATTACTGAAATCAATCTAACAAGTTACTGGCTTATTATTGATCGGTTCAGTAATAAATGAACCAATTCTTAATGAACAATCACTTAAGTGACAGGAGATCCGCTATCGGGGGGGGGAGAGAGAGAGAAAAGACGACGCCAGCCATGACCCTCCGCGCTACATCTGTTACGGGCATAAAATATGGGAGTTTTCTTCCGGTCCCTGCATACCTTATGGACGGCAAGTGCATCGAAGCCGTGCCGGCGCTCCTCCTCTCATTTCGCGTGCAGGAAGAGGTGGTGGATGGATTGATGCCTCCGGGGCGAGCGGAGACCGAAACGACGACGGAGGGAGAACTTGCAGCTGCAGCTGCTTCGAGTCGGCTGGACAGACCAAAGACAGCAGCCGACGACACAAATCCTCCTCTCCGGTTCCCTTCTTCCTTCCCCGCTTGGGGAATCACGATCCACCGCGGCGAAGCGGAGGAACAGGGAGGCGGCAATGCTCTCCGAGTTCGCGGCGAGATGGTCGCGAGTCCGAGACTATGGGGCCATTTGTTTGCACGTAAAATGTGCTACCTGGACACGTTTTCCCAAAATGGTGATCGGTTATTTGGTTGCACGTAAAAGGCTGGTCAAAGAAAAACCATCTCCTTTGACCATGTTGAAAGCAGGATTTCGGCGTCCCAAAATTTTGGACGGAAACCATTTTCTATAATGGTTGATAAAATTGACCTGAAAATATTATTTTGTTAAAAATATATATTATTTTTGAATAAATGCTGTCAATTTTAATAAATGTAAGTTACATTAACATATTTTATTTAAAATTTATTTCAGTAGATAAAAACTAATTTTATTAATAAAAATATTTATATTTATATTTGGTGATTGACATAAGTACTTAAAATTATATTTTTTATATAAATAAAATAATAGATCATATTTTAATATATTATTAAAATGTTATCGGATCTAATCTTTTCTAACATGATTTATTTTTATGTGCTATCAAATAAAGTAAATATTTTAGAAAATAAATATTTTATATTTAATTATTCTATTGTTTAAATTTTAAGTTGGTAGATATCAGGAGCATGTTTTATTGACAAAAATTATATTTTTAGGAACTATGTAACTAAAGAAAATAAGATAAATGATCTCATAAGAAAATATTTTCAGAGCAACCAAATGTGATCATTTGGATTTTAAATTCTCTGAAAATGTTATGCAACGTAAAAGGTTTTCAATGATTTTAGTTTTACTGGGATCCAAATGGACCCTAAGGGTATTTTTTGTTCCGAAGGGAAAAATATCGCGATCGACAGTTTTAAACGCGAATGGGTTTCGTATGCGGTGGATTCCGTCCCTATCTTGGTATTTGAGGCGAGAACGCAGCCAACATTTATTTTAGACGGCCTGGATATCAGAATGCAGTCAACATACTCATGATCGCCGGGCGAGACTTACCAGTTCGACGGCGTCTCGGGCGGCCAGAACCAGGATATCGGCGCAGGAGACTGCGCCGGGGCACAAGATCTCCAGCAGCTGCTTCGCCGACTCCACGACCTCAAACCCGCCCAACGACTTGTTGGCCGGGTCGCTCCTCTCCGTCCCGCTGCCTTGTATCAGCACCGACGCGTCGCAGCCCTGAGAGCGGCCGGAAGACGGTGAGGGATACATCCCGGCGAGAGACCACGGAGCGACGGGACGAGCATACATATGTATGTATACAGGATTTCCCCAAATCGGAGAACTCCTCCTCTGTTCTGATGCGTACCTCCACCATGCAATCGTGGAAGAGAAGCCGCAGGAGCTTTCCGGGAATCGTCGGGTCGAAGGTGACGGCGGACCGCACCGTGTCCTTGACGAGGACTTCCACATTTGGGCAGGAAACCGCATAGAAATCTGGGGAAAGATCCAGGGGCGAAGAAGCAGAAGAGGAGGAGGAGGAGCAAAAGAAGAAGAATGAGAGAAGACAAGCAAGAAATGGGCGCAAAACTGGGTACATGGCTGGAATGCTGGGTTTCTGCTGCTGCATACATGCTCTGCTTTGTCCTTCAAATTTAGGGCGGCGGATCAACGGCCATTAAAAGAGAGCTCGGCTGTCTTCTTTAAGGGCGCGCGCATTGAATTCGGCTTCTGGCGTCGCGGTGGTGTCACGAAGGAGACGGCCGGCGCGTCCCCGCGGATTACACAATCAATGGCTCGCCTCGTTCATCCTTCCACTGCTCAGTTCCATGCCCCCTCTGCTCCATGCCCTAGGTTTCCATGGCAGCGATTGCAGTCGACGCGTGGACACATTTACTCACCCAGCGGTGTCCCGTAATTGCTCAGATGTGACGACGCCTCCGATTGTACGGACCAGATGCCGGGACCGGAGAAGAAGCCGTTGGATTTCAGATTCAGATCTCTCAGAAGAAAAAAAAAATTGATAATAAACATCCGCGCTAGCGAGCATGGCATCCATGGTGCCAAGGCAGTTCTAGATCGCCGGAAGGACGACGAACATACATTTGCTTGAGCCGCGCGAAGACATCCCTGAAACCCTTGACCATATTTCGGTGGTTTCTGCTTCGAGGAAGAAGCTCCCACCGTCCGTCGTCCGGAGCAAGTGAAAATGAGGCGCGGGCCTCGTCTTTGGTGAAGAACAGGCGTTGTGCAGAGATCAATTAATGATCACGGGCATGTTTTTCTCTGCACATTGGATCCCCGTAAATATTTCTAATTACGTTCGTACGTCTAAACAAGATACGCATTGGGACATCTTTGGGACATCTTCGGATATTGCCATCACATCTTACGCGCATAAGTCGGCAAAGCATACGACACATTCTAAGAATATGTCGAGAGATTGATCAGTAAACTAGTAATAAAAATTATTTCACTGATTATTAGATATTAAGTCGAAAGAACTTCAAATATAAAGAACTTCAAATATAAACATGTTTTGTAACATCTGGTACTAAAAAAAAAAAAACTCTCAAACTTGTCTTCCACGGGCTCCCTCCAAAGTTCTCTCTTATTATTTAGGCAGACATCTCGAACATATCTAACATCATTAAAATTTGATATTTGATATTTATCAATCACTTACTTTAGATGTTAATTTAATTATATTATGTGCATATTAAATATGGTGATTACTCATAGTTCGATATCTTATTAAGTCGAGTAGATACATACTGCATAGTTGATGATTTTGTTAAATTAATTGATTTTATCATGTCTTAATTGTTGGTTATCATGTGCTATAGAATTTAAATTGCATGGTTATGAACTTGATATATCATTATATGTTAACTTGATTGGATTTATGTTATTATTTATGATTGTATGTTAATTAAATTAGCTTGAGTTTTAGATTAATCAAAAATTTTAATTTTTTTATAAACTCCAAATGGTCATAATTTGTATAACAATTGATATGGCATGGCATAAGTTGCTTGAATGCATGTGTACATTAATTAGAATGAAACATTGAGTTATGCAGGCTAATTAGTCGAGCCCGTGGGCAACGAAGAGTTATAATAGTATGGTGCATTCTTCGATCTTAGATATTATGATTTGTCTTAAATGTCACTCATATCTAAGTGTACTATGAGATTTAGTTTACCTATATGCTACTACTATATATGATAGATCCGGTGTCAGCTCATCAGATGTGCAAGACGACACATTCGTTACAAGTAAGAAAAGATGTGACATTATATTAGAAGATATGCTATATGGTATGTCTCATTTGTAGTGATCTATCATATAGGATTTATAGCAAGTGTTCATGCATATAGTATTTCTTCAAGATCGGGTCGTTTTCATTTTAGATTTAACTAGGTGCTGGTTGGTGTGAAATTTTAAGAGTTGTATAGTAGTGCAAAATATGGGATTAAGTCGTCAATTATTATATTGAGTAGTTGTATATTTATATAAAATGAGTGTGGGTTTGATTATTTATTTATTTATTATTTAGGTATATAAAATGAGTGCAAGTATATTAATTATGAACTAAAGTAAAAAACAACAAAATATCTGAAAACAGGTTATGTAATCTTTTACCGCACAATTTGGGACATAAAATTAGGAGTGCGGATTTTAAAATTAAGGCAAAACAGGCACTATCTATAATCATGGTCATCGTGGTGGTAGACAATACATTGTCAAATTGATTCAGTAATGAAATATATTTATATATATACACACATTTTTAAGATAGTACTAAAGCAAAATAACTTCGAGTGAGGGGAGCTTCAGATTTAACAATTTGAACGAAAACCTGTGCCATAAATTATTGTGGTCGTGGAAAAAAGAGTGGACCAGTGCCCTATATATGAAAGTTCACGATGGTATTAATGGCTAACAATGACAAGAATAGAAGCAATGTCATATTTAAACATGTGTATATTGAAATTCAAAGGGCTAGTCAGTATGGGAGAAGGGCCTTGTTCGTTAGAACTTAAACGCATCTAATAGCTTTGTCTTGGCAATATTCGAGTCTCCTTGTCCATCTTCCCAGTAAATATCAGACAGCTTTTGTCTCATCAACACGAGTTTTAAGAATTTTGTCCGGAATCCTTTGCCCACAGTTTAAACCAGACGCAACCTTATTATACATCAAAACGTCACATATTTGGTTATAATATTAATTTTAATATTTATGGACAAACAAGGCATGCATTATAATATAAAAATATTATTTTTTTCAGTTTTGTTATTGTCTATTCTTTAAAAATAATAGAGTTTTTTAAAATTAATTTTTAAAATTTGTAGTGTCTTGCGACCACGAATCCCGACATGGCGAAGATTCATTGAACCGCAAGACGTTATGTTATTGCCAACGGCACCCAAAACAGGAGCCTGCCATTTCAAATTCAAAGAGAGAGAGAGAGAGAGAGAGAGAGAGAGAGCGCTTCCCCCGTGCTCTCTTTGTGCTCACCACCTGCACGACTCTCCCTCTTCACCACCGCTCTATCGCTACCGGCAGTGGTGAACCCTCCTCCTCTTCAGTCTTCAACCTTTCCCCCGAACAGAGAGGCCGGACGGTGCAGACGGACGGCCGCGAGGCATGGAGGATGCTTACAGGACAGCGCCATTCCGGGACAACCGCGTAGCGTCCTGGAAGGCTGAGGAAACGGGTCTCTTTTTCACCTTTTCGTTCTCTTTGGCAATGTTCCCGAACATGCTCTCTCTGTTTTGGTTTCATCACCGTCTAATTTCTCTGGTTCCTTTTTAGATTTATCGCCTATTGTGATAATGGTTTTTTTCTGGGATCCTCGACCTTTTAATTTATGCGCTCCCCCTTCGGTCGGCTGCATTTCTGATAGAGCCTATTGACACGATTCAAGACAATGGCCTTTTTAACGTTTTTCTCTTCATCTTCTTCAGCGTTACGGCGTTTCCAAGCTGCTGGGTGGATCGAAGGTATGGTTGGATCAGTTGGTTTGTCATCACAGCCATCAGAGATGGAGTTCGTGTCTTGCTTGAGGAATGGATTTGTTCTTTGCAATCTGCTTAATAAGATCCAACCGGGAGCTGTGCCCAAAGTAACTGACAATGTCGTTAATTCGTTCCCTTTCCATTTTTTTCTCTTTATCATTTGTTCTCAAATTATTTGTCTGTTCATTTGGAAGGTCATCGACAATCAATCATCTCGTTTGAACTTCGACCATCAGCCTCCACCCGCGTACCAGTACTTCGAAAACATACGCAACTTTCTTGTTGCTGCAGAAGAGCTGAGAGTGCCAGCATTTGAAGCTTCTGACATTGAAAGAGTAGGACACCTGTAGCTAAATAAAATTGTTTCCATCTCAGTTCTTCACCTCGTCTGATGCTACTAGCGTTTCAGGATTCGCTAGATTCTGGGTCAACAGCTAAAATAGTTGACTGCATTCTGGCACTTAAATCATTCCATGAATGGAGGATGTACAGCGGTGGAAATGGTCCGTGCAAGTTTGTCAAATCTCCTGCTCTCCCACATTCTAGTAGATTCTATTCGCATGTTACTTCTACCACATCTGAGCAATGTAGACGCTTGATGCCAATCAATTGCAATAACCAAGAGACTCCCAATCAAGCTCCAAAAGGTGAAGGTGATAAACACGGAAGAGTTGATAAAGTCCATTTATCTGTTCTGTTTCCATGACTGCATTTTTAGGCTGATTTATTTTATTCATTTAATTTATCAGATTTACTTGTCAAAGTGTTGTCTGAGCAAATTATTGGTTCGAAAGAGAACATAGACCATAACCAGGCTTCAGTGCTTAATGGTGTACTGGTAATACTCTCGATTTAGCATGATGTTCAAATTCCATTTAGGTAAAAAATGTCTATTGAACTAGAGTTATTGGTGCAGGATCCGGTCAAAATATTTACTGAGATTATCTCAAGCAATCTGACTCCACAGGTGCATATGCTATTCTTTATTATTTTTCCTATCTAACTACTCAAAACCATAAATTCTCGAGGATATCTCAATTTTTGAGTTTTTTTTCCAAGACTATGAACATAACTATCAGGATGGTAGCATTGAAGGAAGATAAATAACTCTGTTATCAAAGGTTGTTGAAGCCAACTGCCTAGGCGACGAGGTGAGGCGAGGCACCCGCCACCACATTCATTCAGCCTAGGCGACCTAGGTGGTTGGCCCTTTGCCACCAGGCCTCTGCAGGCATTCTTCCCCGCCCTATCAGGTGGGGAAGCCTGGTAGGGCCTTTAGGCCATGTTTGGTATGAGGGGATAACTTTGGGGATAAACGAGGTTTATTCCCAAAATTTAGGGGATAAATCTGGTTTATCCCCAAAAAATTTTGGTGCCAAACAGGCCCTTAGTCACCATATCTGATGACTTTGGGTCTCGATAGACCCAATACACTGGATCAGAACCGATACAACTTCAAGTCCTGATGGCAGCCACGGAGGCCACAGAGGCTGGGGCGAGGTGAGGGATCTCTTGCCTCTGCCGCCTCATGCCTCTTTGACTACATAGATGAATACACAAATGTGTGCACACACATACTCACAAAAGAATGCTTATGATATCTGATAATGCATTTCTAGGAAACATTGTAAGTTGTAACCATGTCATCCTGGTAACCATTTATAGTATAAGAATTTATTTTAGACCTAATAAGGCTACATGTGCCTTTTTTCCTGACACCTAGGTTGTTACTCTTGACCAGTTTTGCCATCCATCATGATCACGAGGGATGTGGATTATCAGAGAGAGAGAGAGATGTAAATCAGGGTTATATAGGAAAAAATTAACCCAAACCAAACCAGATAATAACATCAACCCAAACCTGATCAAACCGAACTGAACAGGTTAAATCAAAATATTTTACTGGCCCATCAAATATAAGCCCAGTAATTGATTTATATAAGAAATAAACTAATGTCCACCAACTGGTGAAAGCCAATTGAGGACTACACACTGTGGAAGACTAATGGAACCTTAAGTTCTTTTAATAACTGTCTAACCTTCAGATTTTATGAAATCTTGATTTGGGAGTGACTACTGCACATACCAGGACTGAACAAGTCAAGATATGCAATCTGCAGGTGTCTCCATTCTCTCTTTCATATGCTAGCCTTTTACATAATCTTCTCTAACTTCCACTGGTTTCAGATCTTCTTTATACTAGTAAACGAGATGAAGCTGCTGTAGGTCCCATTTTCAAGCTATTTTTTTTTCAAAACCGATGCAAAGAGAACCAGCTGCTCAATTTGCTTTGGTTTGGTTTGAGACTAAAAATTAATTAAATATTTAAAATAATTAACTATTTACGCATATAGTTATATACTCATTTAATTTATATTAAAATAAATAGTATTTTAGAATAAAAAATTATTGTTAAGAGACACATTCTTGTGCATTTATCTATTCTACATTATCTGATGTTATTTGGTTTCAACATATTTAACTCCAATCATTGGCACTTCTAGTAATCTATCAATTTTTTTTTAGTGTTGCAGTTACTGTCCAAAAAAGGCCAGCTGTAATCATCGGCAGATCTTGGAGGTTCATGAGAAGGAACTTGGAGTAAGCTTCTTGATGCGCGAATATGTCATCACATATTTAGTTAAAAGCTGCAGTTAGTCATGATTGAGCACTAAACTTGAAACCGTGGAACTTGTGTCAAGATACAAATAATCATATATGCAAATTCAACTTAAGCTTTAATCTCAAATTAATTACCATCCTCCAGGTTAAGTTGGGTCTACCCCATCCTTTTTGTTTTCATTATTTTGAAATTTTTTATTTCTTAAGTGGAGCTTACCTAGATCTTTAAACATATATAATCATATATGCAAAAATGTCCAACAAATTATTGAAGTCCATCTTGCCATGTGCGGATCCCTGTGGGATTGGTTTCCCTGTTACACACCCTCACATGTTTTTTCAACTGATGAGGGGATCTCATCCATAGTTTCATGAGAACTATTGAAACCTCATGTTTCTTATTCTGTTTATTGCTTCAGTTCACACATTTCTTGTTTCTTCTTAGATTAAACGTTACATATTTTAACAGGGTTGAGGGTTTTCTATCGCTAAAAGAGTCACCTCTCTGTCTCCCCACACTTCCACTGTAACTTCTTCCTTGGGGGGATGTATGAAGGAGGGCTTATGTTCATCACATTATAGATTCTTCAGGTCCTTGATAAAATTTCTTAGGCAGTTTTGCTCCTCTATGCCCACTTGTTGATCTGGATCTGTGGGTTTACCCCTAATATTACATTATGCTATGTCAGGTAATTACTATTGATCATCAAGTACATGAAGCATCACTAGTGGGGAAACTTCTATTGGTTTATCTGTTTGTATTTCTACTAAAACTCTTGGAGCTGCGCATTCCTGAACTTCTACACATATATGCCTCAGATAGGAAAACAGTAACTACTGGTTCTTCAACTAGATGATGGTCTCTGTCGCCAAGTTGAAGATGAAGAGCCAAGTCATCTCTCTACCTCTCTTTCCACCTCTGACTTTGTCACATTACATATTCTTCAGGTCCTTAAAAAGCCTTTTCTTAGGCTTGATTTTCGCTTCTCTTGGTGGCTTGGCCTATACGTTGATTCTGTTTACCACATCCTTCTCTTTTGTTTTGCTCCTCTTGGCTTAAATTATGCTTCAGCAGGTAATGAGGAAACACAATTTTATTTATTACCACTTTCCATTTTACGTTACTGTTTCTCTCTAATGACTAGGTATAACTAGAATGCACCTGGCTACAAGGATTTATTCTTTATGTGCGTATTTAGTTTTTTTTTCTGATAAGTTCTTAATCTCCTCTGTATGGAACATTTCATTCATTCACATTTGGCTTATTGCTTTGCTGCCCCAAACTTCAATTTCACCCTTCTGCAGGAACTTAAGGATATGTTATCTGGAACAAAAAGAGAGATTTTCTCTTTACAACATCAACTACAAAGTGATTTAACACTAATAGGTATGTCTTTGCTGAATGTTGTATGGCAATTACAATCTGTCTTATGGTGATGACATGTTCTTCCCGTTGAAACATGTCAGCCACAGGATTTTTTTGTTGCTCTTTTAATAGTTCAACATATATAATTTCCTTGTTATTCTGATCCAGCAACTTGTTTTTGCGTTATTCTGATTCAATTTTCTACGAAAAGTGTCAAAGACAGATATGAATGAAATTGAACTATTGAATGTGACATGGTCTTTGTGAGAAACAATGGGCTGTTTCCAGATTCAAAATATCAAATCACTGATTCCTATTGAAGAAAATGATAAAAAATCATAACTGTATTCCACAAATTTTCACTGTTTCAGACTTGTCAATTCTCATGCACATATATTAGTAGGTCAGGGTTAGCACCTCGTGAATTCCATATACACTTGTACACCCTTTACATGTTTACCTGGATGCTTGGAACCTTGAGAAATTTCTTCTAGGCAGTTGGATCACGTGGTTGCCAATGTCTTAGTATATTTTTGTCCGCTGAGATGAAACTGATATTCATGAAAAACAAGTTGAAGTGCTTACTGAAACCAATAATTCCTTTAATATGCATACTATCATACTATGTAAATATGTGCTACATCTGACAGTCAACTTCCCAAATTCATTGATTCATAGATTCCTTTTGCTTACGTCTGTATGCTCCTTATTCCTTTTCGTTAGGAAATCAAATACAAGATCTTTCTGTTGCTGCTCTTGGATATAGTCAAGCCATGAAAGAAAATCGAAACTTATACAACATGCTCCAGGATTTGAAAGGTTGACTGCCTTCTCTCACATTACTTGGAAAATTTCTAGTACAAGTAGTACTTATCATAAGTTCAATTTCAGGAAATATTCGTGTATACTGCAGAATCAGGCCCACTTTCAATAGTGAAGCAAAATCATCAATTGATTTTATTGGAGATGATGGTTCACTGATAATTGTGGATCACCTTAAGGGGAAAAATGATTCACGCAAAATTTTCCAGTTTAATAAGGTCTTTTGTGCGACAGCCACACAAGGTAAAAGTTCAGTCAAAATATTTAATTATTAGCTTGTGCTCTTACTAATTAGAATGGTCAATATAGAGGAAGTATATAAGGATACACAAGCCTTAATCAGATCGGTGATGGATGGATACAATGTCTGCATCTTCGCTTATGGCCAAACAGGTTCCGGCAAAACTCACACAATGGTATGATTTCCTGCAAACATTAAAAGATTGTGCAATTAAAGCTAGGCCCATGTTTGATTTTTTTTTCTTTATGTCAGTTTGGCCCATCTAATGGATCGGGCAAAGACTTGGGAATCAATCATTTAGCCCTGTGCGATCTTTTTGAAATATCATGTTGCCGAAATAAAGTTATGAAGTATGAAGTTCATGTTCAGATGGTTGAAATCTATAATGATCAAGTCAGAGATCTTCTCGCAGAAGATGTGACTAGCACAAAATATCCTTTGTTGCAGAGCCATTTGCTCAGTCTGTTAGATCTCTTCGACTTCAATAGGATTTTTCTTTCTTTTATTGCTTAAAGTTATGGATTCTTGACTGTTAACAAACTAGAGATCAGGAGTTGCTCAGGCAATGGGGCACTGAATCTTCCAGATGCAATTATTCATCCGGTAAGATCTCCTGAGGATGTCAGAGAACTGATGAGATTAGGAGAACGCAACCGCATGTTATGTTCGACTGCTCTCAACCAAAGAAGTAGCCGTTCTCACAGGTTTGCTTTTAGATATTTTTAACTGCAAGCACGTTCTGTACGTATTTCACTAACTTTTTGGAAGGTATATATATATATTAACTTCTGTTTTACTACTATGCAGTGTCCTTACAGTTCATGTACGAGGAAAAGAGATATCCGGTGATACAATCTACAGCCGCTTGCATCTGGTTGATCTAGCAGGGAGTGAAAGGGTGGATAAATCAGAAGTTACAGGAGACAGACTGAAAGAAGCACAATATATTAACAAGTCCCTTTCCTGTCTGGCGGATGTGATTACAGCACTAGGTCAGAAGAACTCACATATACCTTACAGGAACTGCAAACTGACGCAGTTGTTACAAGATTCACTGGGTAAAGAGATGTACGAGCTACTTTTTGACTAGCAGCGTCTCAAAACTCTTCCACTTACTACATTATCCAACCATTACTAGGTGGACAGGCGAAGACTTTAATGTTTGCGCATGTGAGTCCAGAAGCTGACTTTTATGATGAGACTCTGAGTACGTTGAGGTTCGCACAAAGAGTCTCCAAGGTTGATCTTGGGGCCGCTCAAATAAACAAGGAAAGCCATGAAGTTCGTCATCTAAAAGAACAGGTAAGATGATCCCGTTTGCCATCATATCGGTGCACGTCAAGCATCTTGTATTTTCAGAAACATGTAACTGATGTTGGTGCACCCGGCAGGTGGAAAATCTTAAGAAGGCACTTGCGAGTCGGCAAGTGGAAAGATCAGAGTACCGTCACAAAGTGAAGGGACGAAACCACGACCCGCAAGACGAACTTACTACATCATGTGTGGACCACCGTTTGATTCTGGAAAACGACGGCAACGTAGCAAACGAGAGGGATGACAACAAGCATGCCCAAGTAAGTCCTGTTACGTTCTTAAAATCTTGTACTAACGGGAAGAACCGGCAGCCTCTAGCCAAACGTTCAGTTGTAAGCCCAACTTAACTCTCTGTGATACGGTTCTTTCCAGATTAGATTGATTCTACAGTTCTCGTTTTAAGTTTTATGGCTGTTTTTTTTATAAAGCCATCTTTTTTATTCTGACTGTTCGCAACTGCATATCTCAGGTCTATTCCAGCACAGCCCAATTAGCATCAGAAGGAAATGCCTTGATAAATGATCTTAATGGGGAAGTAATTAGGGTGGACGGTCGTGACGCTGCATCGTCCACCATGGGTAGCCATGATCACCTGGCTGGTGTCAAAAACTTGAATAAGGCAGAGCCTCCTCAGCGTTCTCCTCCTCCCATTCGTTCCTCTCATCAGAGTCGAATTCCGAGGGTGGATAACAAATGTAGGATCATGCCACTCCAGCAGCCAAAGACGCCTGAATCATTCAAAATATTGGAAGAAGAAGCAACCTCTCCAGGTGTGGCCACCGGAGGATTGTCCTGCAAGACCGGTTTGCGCCGCAGCATTAACACGGCCGGTAAGGGATCTCAAATCAGGAAGTCGCTGCGAACTATTGGCAAACTGATCAACAGTTCAGACAGAAGGTACGTTTGGCAGAGCGGCTAACAAATCATACTGCGATTGGATTTGGATTTCTCCTCTCTTATCTCGTCATATAGACCGTCGATTGGCTTCCAGAAACCATCAAGCGCCGCAGGAGAAGAAGCCATCATCACCTGTGCGCGGTGGAAGCGACGGCGGCGGGGGTATCAATTCGACGGCGCTGTCGGCCAGCGCGCGGGCGTTGAGGCGGCAGTCGTTGACTAGTCTTCCAGCTTCGGGTCTGCGGCCTTCCCGAAGATCTTCGCTGGGCGGGAACTCGGCCGACTCATGTAGGTCGACAGACACAGATGATCTCCCGACCTGTAATGCCATACATCAATCTGACTGCCGTTTCTCCGCGTCCCGCATGGTAGGTTCATATGAAGCTCAGGTAGTGGCCAAGACTCCACCGTCGGTTCAGACGACTGCCAAGGCGACAAAGCGATGGCTGTGAGAGTCGGAAGCATTGACTCCGTCTTCGTCTGAGGAAGCTTCAAGAGCGCCTCTCTCCATGGTTTTGAGGTTTGTTGGAGGGGGGATGGTATAGGACTGATATTATTATATATTTTTTTGATTACCATGTCTCATTTAATTTTATTTTCTATCTTTCTTGACAGTGAGGAATGTTGTAACCGTGAGTATGATCATGATGCCACACAGCAGTTATATTTCGGTTACTTGCTCAAATCTCCTCCTACACTCGTTGACCAAGTTGGGCTCAACATTGACACGAAGGACTAGCGCACGCTGTCGTCACTTCTTGATATAATGATGAGCAAGTGATTAGATCAGAAAATGAGTTCCTTTTCTTCAGCATTTTAGGCTCTAAACTTGCCTGATTGTAACTACTGCAAGGAAAGAACTTCAACAGTGGGTTGCTCTCTTGCAACCAACCGCTGGATTCGGCCGGATTGTCTTTCACACAAGCATCTAGCTAGCTAGATCTCGTTCTTGACGGTTGACTTCTTACCAGAAAGTTTATGGGGGGTGTTTGGTTGCATGACAATGAAAGTTTTTGTTTTAATTTTTAAAAATTGTAAGAAAATTTGTTAAAAGAGGTGTTTGGTAACCATGATAATTATATGTTTTAAAAGTGATTTTCTTCTTGAACAAAAAAAGAGAGTCTCACCTCTTTCTTTTTTCTTGTGGTCCTCCACTTTGTTTGATCATGTGTGGTAGTTACTCTTTTTTGTAATCACATCCTTTCAAACATGATAATTTTATGTCATGAGTTGGTTCACTTTTTATTTTAATACAAATTTTTATTATGAAAATATACAAAATATTATCATGCAACCAAACACCCCCATTAGGCTGTTTCTCTCAGTATACTTTGGTGTACATCAAACTCTTATAATTGAATTACACATGACTTCTGCTCCATTCGTCCTGAATCTGACTCTGAATTTGATAATAGGGTCAGGTCCACAACCGTTCGGAGTCTGCTCCTAGACGAGTTCCAGTCTTGTTGGAAAAGTGGATATAATATAATCCCACCACATCGATGATTAATAAAGAAAGTTCACTTACTGATATTTTTTTGAGCACTTCAGCCAAAACGTCATTATTTTGAAGTTTGGACAGTCATTTTAATACAAATTCTTATTATTTTAAACTCTTATTCTCGGAGAGGGGAGAGTGTTGTAAATTAGGCATGGTTCTACATCCACGGCCGAAAGAAAGTTCATTTATTTGTATTTTTTGGACCGCATGGTCCCGGTCAATTGTCTATAAGTATGTTCATTTATATTTTCTGAACATTCGAACCTCGACGTGATGGTTTTACCTTTGAAACCGCGACTCGACCGGATCCTAGCTTGTTTTCTCGGATCCTTTTATTGGGCATCATCTTTAATCGATCTGTTTCTTTTTTCCGGTAAAACCGATGGGAGCGAATCTGATCCCAGCGCGGGAGCTGGCTGATTGCGCGCCGCCCCCGCTGTCGCTGGCCCCACGAAAAGCGCGTGGCTGCCGTCAGTCACTCATGTCTCGCCTTCCCTCTTCTCTCATCCCGCATGTCCGCGATCCGTTGTCTTCCAAGATTAGGATGCCGCGATTTCATAAGACGGGCATCCCCTCGGGCGCTTACCACCTCTCCCTTGCCGCCTGCCTCGCTCTACCCCCGTCTCTTCTCCCCCCTCCCTTGGCGACGCAGGCGGCCGTCCGCGAGGCTGTAGGTTTTGCTTTTCAGGTACTCGAGATTCGCGAGGTGACGACCGGGATCTCTGTTCGGGCTCGCTCTCCTAGAGTTAGGAGATTCGCGGGAATTTGATCCGCGTGAAGATCGCCGGTAAGGTGCCGCTTTCGTGGATATCAGATCTGACTGGTTCTGTTATTCTTTTGGGTCCGTCTGACTACCAGTATTGATTGCTTTCTTTTCGCTGTTTCTTGTTGTTCTTTTTTTTGTGCCGATTTTGTTGTTTGCATTGCCCTGCGGCTCGTGTTTCCCATTCCCACCTCATGGTACGATCGTATTGCCCCCTTTCAGCAAGCAAAAGACAGAATGGAAGGAGAAGAATTCAAGCAATGTTATCATGCCGTGCCGTTTTTCGAATTTCTTGCATCATGTACTATCTGAATCTTCATGGGAATCAACTGATCGTGTATTGTTGATGATGTGATGCGGTGTTCTCGATCTTTTTCTATTTAGTATGTCTTGGCACTGATATACGACTCTTCTTTGTCCGAACACAAGGATCTATGTCCGCTTCGGATGTACGCTCATTTTCCCGACTACATCATTTGTGTTTCGATCGCTTTTCACTCATTGCTGATGGAACCTAGGGCTTGTTTGAATTGCAAACTGCACCCTCTTGGAACTTACCGTGTTCAGCTCGAAGACATTCCGATCCGGAAGGTTCTTACTTCTTCCGTTGGCTTTTCCCATCTGGCAAACTCGGTGAAATGTTGGAGCTTCTAACTATGCAAATTTATGTTGAAAAAGTGGTATGTGGACTGGCTGTACTTTTAGCTTTCCCAGACAAAGTGCATTTTGAGATAATCAAATGCAGAGAATGAACTAAACCGCTAGAGATTGCAAATCCTTTACGAGGCACTTATGGTGTCTTGCATTTCTACGATCACTCATATATTCGGTAGTTCTATGATGCACCATATTTTTGTCTTCATTACGAGAACATGGGTATTTGCTCATGGCATATATTTGTTCATTAACGGATTCCTGGCATATAGATCATTGACGTATTTGCTCATGGGTATCTTCATTCCTTATGAAGATGAGGTTTTCTGATGCTTCTTGCAAGAAGTTGGCTGTACCCATATAATTTCTGACGGGGGTTCACTTACATTACATAACAAAGACCTTAGCGTTAGCCAATATTTTTTACTTGATGCAGTTCTTTGGTATTGCCGATATTTGAGGTGTAGCACAAGTGGTTCAGATTTAGATGGTCGATAGCAATGTTGTACAGTGGAAGTTTCCTTTGACTCATCTGTGTTGATCTTTCTGTTATCATCTTCTTTATTTTTTTCTAGTCTTAACAGCTTGGCTGCCTCTTGTTGTTCTTTTGGGCTTGGCTTTCCTTTTGATTTTTACTTTCTGTGTAAAGATCTGTCTTAACTTTCCTTGACTTTTATTTTATGCAATAAATGATCTGTGGCCTACTTTTTGTCACTCACAAGAAAAAAAAAGCTTTTAACTGTTCATCAAGCTGACTGAATCCACGGCTTCCAAAGAAGGGAAAGATCAAAGTTCTTCCCTTCCTAATGCTGATATTTTGAGGTGTGTAGGGACATTGGTTCAGAATTAGATAATTGATAGCGTTGTGGGAGTTACCCTTGACTCCTTTCTGCTGATCTTCCTGCTATCATCTTTTTTATCTTTTCTAGATTTTAACAGCTTATTTGCCTCTTGTTTTACCTTTTAGGCTTGTCTCTTTCCTTTCGATTTTCAGCTCCTCTATATAGATGTCTCTTGATTTTCCACAGCGTTTATTTTCTGCAATGAATGATCTGTGGCCTACTTTTTGTCAGTCTCACATGAATGATCTTGACTTTCCTGTATATAGATCAAATATTGCTTTCATAAAAGGGTAATAACAATGAATTTTTTGTTCTGTATTATCCAAGGCTAGATATCCATCGGCATAATGTAGCTTTTCTTTCTTTATGTTTGTCAACTCTGTTCTGTTGCTTGGGCCGCACTTCCATACACATATCAACTGAAATTTAGATCCATAAAAGTTAGTTATTATATTGACTCTTTTCATGTTCCCAATCCCTGTTATGTGAGCAGCAAGTCACTGTTGTGCGAGGGATCTTACAAGTGCCATGAATCTTCTGTTATTTTGTAGAAATGGCTTCCGATTTTCTTTTGCTGACTGCAGGATTTTTGCGAAGGCTAGACAAATGGTTCTTGATTCCTTGTCGTCTCCGCACAGGAGATCGCACAATCCTTCTTTCCAGGCTGCTTTCAAGAAGCCTTCAAGTCGTGATGAGCTGGGCAGTTGGTCTACCCTGTTCGAGCGGCATCGGTTTCTCCTAACCATGCTGGCACTCTTGGCGTTCCTGTGCACCATCTATCTCTACTTTGCCGTTACTCTTGGTGCTTCAAGACCATGCTCTGGCTTGTCGGGTACTGAAAAAACTCTATGCGAAGCAAAATCTTCTGGGATACATACGGGCAAATTGAAATTTTTCTGACCGGAAATGGAGTCTACAAAGGTAGTTCCGCAGTCGTAAAGCGGCGGATGCCTATCCTTGACCTTTTTTTTTTCAATTGTTCTTTTTGGTAGACATGGGTCTTCTAGAGCTCTGTTTTATTTTCTTTTCTAATTACCGTGCAAAAATGTGGGCTATGCTACTCGATCTACTCAGGTGTAATTTTCCTCCCTGCATGATGGCTCACCTTTGCCATTACATTCTTTAATTACATTTTCTTAAAGAAATACCTATTTGCTGTATGTAAGACCCGTGTTTGTAGCAGCATTCCCAGTGTTGCTAGCAGTGGTATATTATACAGTCGTTGTTCGTGTTTTATCAAATTTGTTCCATTGTACTTGAAAGCCCACGATTGCCGATTATGTTGCATGGTCGGGCATTTACTGAAAAGCATACAGTTCAGACGTTAATTTGGGGACAAACTTGAATCTTCTAATACTCCTCAAAAGTTTTAGGGATAAATTAGGATTATCCCTAAATTAAAATTGTACCGAATAAACCCCTTGTTGCCTCAAAAGTTTTGAAATCATTAAGACTTCCCTGTCAATTGATATATTAAACTTTTCAAGAACACCCGGTTTTGTGGAGTCAATTCTCAACTCCGCCGTTTGTTTAGCTACATTAATTTTTTTTGTTCGAAAAAAGGTTTAGCTACATTTAAGAAAAGAGATGAGATCGTCTTAGTTGCGAGGTCAATCTTTTTTTTTGTTTGAAGAGAAGAGGTCAATCTTAATTAGTACCCGTGCTGTTTAGTTATATCTAAAACAAAACAAAAAAGAGAAGTCTTTTTATCACATTCACAAAGAGGTATACCCCCATAAACATTAATATCAACGTAAGCAGAGAAAGTTGAGCTAAATTCTCTCACTTGTTTTACCGACAGAACGTACTATTTTTTTAAGAGGCAACATGCCATCCGTAATCATGTTTGAAAAAGCCCAAGCAAATGTTCTGTTTGTTAGAGTATCATAAAACTAAAACAATGTTGATATTAATATATTTTAAAAGGATAAGATATTTGTAGAGTCCAGCTCCTTCGTCCTCAGCGCCCGTCGACAACTTTCCGTTCCTCTGGGTCTTCGCTCGCCTTTAACCCTAGGGCTACTAATGAAGTAGCTCATCGTCTCGCGGGTTGGGTTTAGGGTTCTTCGGGATAAACTGTGTTTGTCTTGATCTTCTCTGTTATTTTGCCTCTTGACGAACTGACGGACCAGATTCTTTTGGATGCATCAGGTGTTCGCTCGGTATCCTCCGTTCCTCCTTGATATATGAGCTTTTCTCGTGAAAAAAAAGAAGCAGCTGCCGCCTGCCGTCTGTTCCGTTCGAGTAATCTTCCGTCATTTTGGAATAATACTATTTTAAAATAAATCCGATTTAACCTTAAAATTTTGGGGATAACCCAACTCTATCCCAGAGTCCACCTCGGTTTTGTCTGCACTACACCTGTCGCTGGAAATCCTTCCGAAGAGCCGAGGGCACAATATTTCATCCATCTACCTCGGTGTTTTGGGACGAACGCTCGACAGGCACCGTAAAGCTTGATCGACCATGGTCGTGGCCCCCGCGACGGACGCCTCTATAGGCGCTGCAGCAGAGGAGCACCTCGACGTCCTAACCAAGACCGGCGAAAAGACGGGAGTCTCCAAACCCAGGTTGTTCCCCCTGCCACTGGAGATCCGTATCTCTTCTATCATAGGCCGAATGTTGCGTTGGTTGTGATTCTCCCGTCGATGTCGCAGGAGCCAAGTCCATCGGGACGGCGACTACCACCGCGCTGTGCATGTCTGGATTTACGCGGAGAGCACCCGGCAGCTCCTACTTCAGCGGCGCGCCGACTGCAAGGACTCCTGGCCTGGCCAATGGGATATATCCAGCGCAGGTCATATTTCCGCGGCCGACTCCTCTCTCCTTACGGCTAGGTAGGCGTGTTAACCGGTGCTTCAGGTGCGATATCTTCTCCCAAGTCCTCAACCTGCTATTCTTTTGCTTAGTCAGAAGCTTGCATGTTATTCAGGAGGGAACTGCAAGAGGAGCTTGGTATTAGCCTTCCTGCAGATGCTTTTGAATTGCTGTTTGTTTTTCTCCAAGAATGGTGAGCGAACCGAACTTGGTCACGTTTATGGGCGTTCTCCTGTGCTTTCCCTTTCCATCCACTAAGATGGCGAGCTGTCCAATTTGTTTCCCTGTTTCTTTCAGTGTTATAAATAATGGAGCTTATATCAATAATGAGTTTAATGATGTGTACCTGGTGACAACATTGGAGCCAATTCCCCTGGAAGCATTCACCCTCCAGGTACGAAGTTTCTCTGTTTCTGTCTGACTTTCTGTTCCCCTTTTAGCTTTTGCTACCTCATTGAGGGGGGGTCCTCATGTGGTGAAGTATCTGTTGTGTTGGGATCCTTGGGGACTGATTTTCTGCTTTCTACTATTGCACTATATGGTTTTCATACGTCTTTTTTGCTCCCAGGAAACTGAAGTTTCTGCTGTCCGGTACATTTCATTGGAAGAATATAAAAATTTTCTTGTCAAAGAGGATGAAGAATATGTACCTTATGACATGAAAGGGCAGTACCATCAACTATTTGACATAATTGAACAACGGTATGCTGATAAGAATTATTATGGTTAATGAAGTTGGTGCTTTTCATTGCCGATTGTTTACCCTTGTTGATTAGTTTGTCCTCCATTTGAAGGATTGCCACTAAATAAGGGACTCAGTCCTTAGATATCTCTTGGTTCTTATCTTTATAATGGTGTCAAGATGACATCCTTCAAATTGATTACTTGTGAGTTAGAATTCTTGACTTATGTGTTTATTGCTGTTATTTTTCGCTTGATAATGTTGATAGGTTCTCAAAATTTGACTCCTTATAATTTACTAAAAATATCGTATTCTTGTATGGTGGTTACTTTCAAAACGTGCATAACACCTTTGTGTTTGGTGGATAAGGAAAGCTGGCAACTTCCTAGAGCTTTGCATACTGGTTGTTTGTAGGGGGCTTACAATGAATCAACCTCCAATTAGAATGTTTAGAGTAATCATATAGCAGATTGGTAAAACATTTGCAAAGAATATTTCCATCTAAAATATACTTATGTAATTGAGACTTCCCACCACCCCATTCTGTCTTCAGCTCCTGATGGACTGTCTTCAGTTTTGAGCCATAAGCTATTTGCTAAAAATAGAAAAGAAAATCTTCTCTTTCAACTGTCATGATTTCCTTATAAAAAGGTTTCTTGCAATACTTAGTATGATCTATCTTTAGGGAAAGAGGATCCCTGAAGGGATGATTTGGAGATGCAAATTAATCAAACATACTTGTCTCCATTTCAAAAGCATTTAGATGAAAAGAATCCTTCTAACTTGACAGTTGCTGAACAGGAGAGAATATGGTCACTATGTGTGTGCACCTCTTTTTTACATCTGTTCTTTAGAAAGAAAGACATCTCCGGGACTTATCTAGGAAAATAGATGGTACCTAAGATATTAGGTAGTCCGGTGATAGTTTAAAAATATTAGAACCGAGGTTCGGGTTCTTTGAAAATTTCATTTTTTTTTACCCTTCTCCACCGGATGGTGCGAGTATCCGGCGTTAACTTACATCGAGCAACGGCTCGAATGCCTTTGATTAACCGTCGCGACAACCTGTTTTTGGAGACGTGCACATCCACAAAATAAAGTAAAGAACTCAAAAGGGCAGCGGCCTTTTGGGTCCGATGAGATGCAAACCGACTTGTTCGGGTTGATTTCATTTGTTTGTTGGTTGATTTTTAGATCGACTTGAAAGTCGGTTTTGAGTTTTGGAGTTTGAATCAATTTGTTTGATTGATTTGTTGAATTTTCAGATTCTGGAATTTTTCAGATTTCTGGATTTTTTGTTTTAGGTGAGTTTTGATCCACGTTTTGAGATGTTTGAAATGTTGTTTATTTGATTTCTTTTGGGAAGAAGTTTAGTGGATTTTAAGTGGATTTCAGATTGCTAAAATCAGATTTTTGAAGCTGGCTAGAATATGTTTTTAGTGGATTGCCTAAATCTGATTTTTTTTGTTTGCAGATTTAATTGAAATCTGATTTTTTGAGTTGACAGATTTAATTTGAATCTGAATTTTATCTGTTTTGGATTCGGTCAAAACCTGATTCTTTGGTTTAATGAGTTTCAAAACCGGTTCACTCCTTTGTTGAAGATCGGTTGTTGGGTTAAATCGATGTGAGTTCAAGTTTGAATTTCAGATTTCTTTTAATTCTGATTTTTTTATTGTTTTGATTTTCAGATTTGATTTAATTCTGTTTTTGTTTGAATTTTTAGATTTGATTTTCGGTTTTTGATTTTCTGTTTGAATTTCCAGATTGATTTTGAAATGGTTTTTTTTTTTTTTGCGGTTTGCATCGCCTCTGACCCATCGGGTCACTTTGAATGCTCGGTTTCATGCGTCAATATGAACATCGAAGTTTCATTTCATTGAAAGATGGGATGAAGTACATCGGTGTACAATGTGATTGATCCTTCCCCCAACATAGGTTTCTTTTCACTACTTTGGAAAAATTTTGGCATTACGACGGCATGCCGGCTATTTTTCCAACTTAGTGAAAATTTATCCATCCAAAATAGCCAGCCTTAGCTTAACCATATTGGGGGAAGGACCGCCGGCTACGGCAGCATGCCCGCGCCACCGTCCGGATCGACATTCCGGGGCGGACCCGGGGGGAGTCGTCCAAGGTTGGAGTCCCCGCGAAGGGTGGATCTCCTTAATTTAATATTGCTTTCGCATTCTGAATTTTTTTTATTTGTTCATTTTTTGGAACAAGGCCATGGAGGCCGGTTCAATTTCATCGGCGTTCCGAGCCGGCCTTCAATCTTCATAGGCCCGCAGGGCCTGTCTTGGACTGCTTTGGGCCGGAAGGGCCTATTGGGAAGCTGCTGCACTGCTGGAACTACTTGGCTGGACCGACTTAGAAGGCCACCCGGCTGTGCCCTTGGCCCGTCGGACGGTTTCCAAGGGGTGCCGGGCCGTCACCTTCAAGTCGGTCCACCTTCAAACCTCTGTCCACCGCTTCATTGGACCTCTGCAGAACCTGTTTTGGGAGTTTTTCTCCCCTGCTGCAGCGGCCTGGAGTGTGGGGAGAAAAGGTTGAGACATGACCTGTGTAGGGGTCTGATTTGGAGACCGAACAGGACCTGGTTGGGGTCTGATTTAGGGACCGGACAGGGCCTGTGTAGGGGTCTGATTTGGAGACTGCTTGGGACCTGTTTGGGATCTGTTTAATGGGCCTCAAGGGGGGCCTGGACAGCAGGCTGAGAGGAGGCCGATTAGGGACCTGTTTTGGGCCTTGGAGATGGGACGATCATAGACCTATGTGGGGTCAACTTAAGGAGCCTGCAGGTGAGCTGGAACCGGGTCACAAGGAGACCTATTTTTTTGGGCCTGGATTGGGGGCCGGATTTGGACTGGCAATGGACCTGGATTGGGGTCAGTTTGAGGCTCCTGCATGTGGGTTGGAACCGGGTCACCAGGGGACCTGTTTTGGGGTCTGAACGTGGGCCTGCAGGTGGGCCGAAACATGGGCCTGGGGATGGGCCGAACATGGGCTGTATATGGACCTGGATTGGGGCCGAGTATGGGCTGGAAATGGACCTGTTTGGGGACATAAAAATGGCCTGTCCAGAGGTCAGCGTAGTCCACTCTAAGGGGGTTTAGTTGGGCCGAGATGAGGCATTTTCTGCAGATGAATAAAAGGTAGGAGAGGGCTGCTAGAACAGGTTGAAAAGAGTTCCCTTAGAGGGCTACATAGCTAGTACGTATTACTCCTTCCTACCTTGTCTTCTTCTTCTCTTCTTCCTCTTCTTCCTCTTGGCGGCAGGCAGCAGGTGCAGTGGGTAGCAGGAGCGCAATGGGCAGCAGGTGCAGTGGACAAACCGGCAGCCTATCGGCGTCTGAAGAAGCCCCCCTTCTGGCTGGTGCGCCCCTCCTCCTTTTATAGAGAGTGGGGGGCAGATGAATAGCCAGCAGGTGTGTGTACGTTGGTGACCCTTGGCCTCCTCCATGGAAGTTACTCCATTTAATCTCATTGATTGAGTGGCTGCCCCTTGATCTCCCCCTGGCCTCTTCGGTTTCCCCCCTCCATAAACTGACTAATGAATGGGCTGAGGTGGCAGGTGGTGCGGCTGGGCCTGTTCACACTGGAGCTGAAGTGGGCTGGGCCTGATTTGGGCCTGCAGTGGGCAGCCGTGGCCCAGCCAAGCCCTGCTCCTGCTGGGCTGTACGCCAGCTTCCTTATGGGCTGTATTTTTTCTGATTTACATTGGCTCATAGGCTGGTCAATTGGGCACAAATTGGGGTTCCCAATTGGGCCTGATTTGACTCAATTATGGGCTCTTTCCCCCTGCTTCAGGTTTGGTTCTTGTTGGCCCATTTGTCTTCTTCCCTTTTTTTTTTGAAAAAAATGTACGCCAACACTATGTTTCATTGAAATTAAGTTAGAGTCCATAATTGGCTTGAATTAGGCAGATCAGCCTGGATTATCCAGTGCTGATGCCAAATTGATTTGGCCGGTCCTGCTATCTATGAATAATTTCCAGTGAAATAATTCACCCTTCTGTGATTTAACTTATTTATTGGTAACAGAAAACAAATAGGGTCTCTATCAGATTATCTTTCAAAAATTGAGCATTAGACATCTTTCATACTTGTTTCATTGCTTCTTCTATGTACTATGGAAGATACTCAGAGGAGAAGGAGCAACGGAGCCTTGCCTTGCAAAAGGAGCTAAGTCGATATGTTCCTATCCATTTTCAGACAGAGGTGAATAGTTGACTTTGTACCTTAAATCAGCTCATTTTTTGATAGTTTATAGTTGATTTTTTTTCTTCTATTATTCCACCTGTCATTTTATGCTACAATCTACTCTGATAATGTTGACAATTATTCAGGGTTTCTGTTGATTTAGCTACATCCCAGATCCCACACTTTTTAGGCTCGTCTTTCTTTACAACTTTGATATTCACCTGCATATCCTCTACCATGGATATCAATGCACTTGGAAGAAGTGAAGAACAAGAAGAAAAATATTTATTTGAAGTTATTTTCTGTATTCTTTCTATTTGTTGTCCATCCCCTAGAGGGCCAAGACTTCTCAGCTGATCTTGGTGGCCCAGTTTGTACATATATAAATATTTATTTATTAATGGAAACTGATATTTTTATAACAATATTATCATTTTATGCATAATTATTTAGTTATTGAATAAGTTTATGTTTGTTATACCCAACATCATTATAGTCAGCTTTTATGTGTTATCCTTTAAAAGTGTTTGGATATATATATATTTTAAATGTGTGTAGATTTTTTTTAAAATTATCTATTTTTACATGTTAGTATAAAATTTAAGTTATTAAAATTAGTACCTGCTCATTTGGCAAGAGTGGCATGTCTTTTGAAATTTATGAAAACCTGTTTGGCATCAATTAATTAAAATATTTGCATGATTACTATAAAATGCTATACAGCTGTGAAATACATATTTGCATGATTACTATAAAAATGTTATACTGTTGTGAAATTAATATGCATCATTAAAGTTTAATGGAAGCAAAATCATATACAACTTTGTTAAATAAAATAATTGATGCCTATCAGTTTTTCAGCTGCTAAAATGTCTTATCAAATGAGGAAGAATGTGTTAAACTTGATTGTTTTACTTATGAATATATGATCATAATCATTAATGAATAGAAGACTTTATTAGCTAGTTCATTGGGTAAAAAAGTGGGTCTTTCTTTTCTGTGAGAATAAGAAGTGTTGTTCCATATGCATTTACAGTTACGCCAAGTCAAAGAGGGCATTGAGGATAGAGGGTGGTGGTTACTCAGAGAAGTTGCATTCCATAGCTGTCTTGGAAAAAAAAACATTTTTTCTTTAAATTTAGAGAGGTTTACCAGGGAAAATGTATCTCACTCAAAATGATAGTTACGTTCAAACATGCTTTATATATATATATATATATCTTGTCCCTGTTTTTATTTTAAAATAAAAGAGAGACAAAAAAATGTATCCAAACACCCAATTAAATTTCTTATTCTAAGCTTATTTAAATCAAAAGGAATTATATTATTTTTAGATTTAAAGAATTAGGTTCTAGGACTACCCCCGCTTTTCTGGGTGGGCCAGCATGCCCAAGCCTTATAATTGTGAGACACCATGGACGATGGGCCATATAAGGCACCCAATCTGATTGAACTGAACCGATGATTCATGGTTCAGTTCGGTTTGGCGGTTTAAACTGTTTTGTGCACATCCCTAGTCAGGACTCAAGGGTTGATCTTGATCCAGATTTGGCAGAAGCCAAGGAATGACTAAGAGCTGGCCAATTCCATTCTAACTCGGCCTTGATTTGTTCTGATTTGGCCTGAGTCAGTCTGGAATTGGTTAATTCCTGCCAATTCCAGACTAGGATTGGCTGATCAAGCTCATGATCTACCAATCCTGGCCAGTCTCAGCCAGGCCTAGCAGGTTCAGGATTGGCCAATTCTGATTTAGATTAGCTGATGCTGGCCAACCTCGCGGGATCCACACTTCAGTTATCTCTGTGGTTGGAATATCTCATAGGATCCAATTAGCTGGTTGCAATCCCAATATAGATTGGCCGATATTGCAAACCATGGAATTTTAGCAGTAGTAGACTGTGGCCTACTTTATCTTGTGTCACTTTGTCATTTGGTTTATGTGAAACCTCGAAGATCTTATATATAAAAATATAAGAATAACATGTGTGGTATGACATAGTTTGAAAATTCATTTGATTTCCGTTTATTTGGGAAATGAACTTTCATTACCTTATCTTTGGCTACTATGAAAATACATGATATTTCATAGAAAATATTAGCCAAAATATATGATATGTGTATATAAATATATGTCGAGGTTAGGGTTCATAAAGTTTGTCTTTGGACCTCTCTCCATCGGAAGTTGCGAATTTCCGATGTTAATTACACCGAGACTCTCGGACACCCTTGATTAACTGTCGTAGCAAATTGTATATGAAAGAAAAACACTCATCCAATCCGAATATTAGTGTCCGGGTATTATGACCCATGAAAGCAATGGAAATACAAGCTGCATCGTAACGACCATATAAGGTCAAACTCAAAGCTTTGCAAAAGATTAGTCTCTCGACCCGATGTCTTATATTAAGACACGAGTTGGATTATTGAGGCTAACCAAGATCTGAGCATATTCAGATCAGAATCTATATTGATTTCCATATAAGTTCTTTTATTTCGAACAATGTGAAATCTTGGTCATATGTACCAATTTTATGGTCTAAGTCCTTTTTTAAGTCCATTATTCCTAGACTTGGTAAATGTTTGAGAAATGGTCTTACAAAATTTGGAGGGTTCAAGTATGATATATGTTTGGATTTGGAAAGAGACTTTAGACACCCCAAGTTCCAAGTCTTGATATCTTAGACTTGGTGGGATACCCGAAATCCCAGGTTTATAAATCTTTGGTTTCTGCACCTAATATGCTCAATCCCATCCGGTTTGGTCCAAAATATACATAAGACTTTGACCTACTTTCAGGTTGTCCTGGACCCCGAATTTCACATGGCTTCCATTGATGAAGGCTTCTAGCTTTTGTATAAATGAGACCGGGCCTAGGACTTGATGTGTGAGTGGGCATTGTTTTCATAACTTATCTAGGGTCAGCCGGTAAACTGATGTAGCCAAATGGGAGGCTACAATATGCATCGTACAGGGGACTGCTATATGATCCCCTGTGGGGTTCGAATGGGAGGTTGGATGGGCTGATAAATGACCATTTATATGGGTCAATATGAGGACTTATAGGTGACCTATGAATGGGTTAATATAAGCTGGATATATGACCTGCTTATGGGCAGATAGAAGGGCTATATGTGGCCTGCTGTATGGTCAATAGAGATATTGAGATATGATGGCTCTCTATGGGGTCGGGTAGGCCATACACATGGACCAAGAGGGGACTGTCTTATGTCTTAAACAGGTCCTGCTCTTAAGGAGTATACAGCTGAACAGGGTCAAGTTGAGGGGCAATGTGTAACATGATATGGCATTGGTAGGGAGATTGATTGATGACCTGTATGGAGGCCAAACATAGGGCCGACAGGTGTCTTCTTATGGGATCTGTATGGGCTAAATAAGTGGTCTATTATCTGATTGATAAGGGGCTGGTAAATGTCCTTATGGGGTGGGTATATGCCTTTCATGTGGGTTGGAAAAGAGGACTATATGTGACCTTGTATGGGGTCCTTGGGAGGCTAGAAAATATGGCCAGTTATGGGATTAGCATAGGCTGGATACATGACTAACTATGGAGTTGATATATATTTAAACCAAATGACCTGTATGTAAGTCGACAGGGACTGAACGGATGACCAGTACACGGGTCGGATAGAAGGGACAAGAGGTGGCCTGTACATAGGTCGATGGAGGGATGGATGAGTGATCAATATTGCCAAGTTCTGGACCAGAACATGATCTCAAAACTGACCTTAGGCCGATTGGAAATCTACACTGAAACCTGTCTTAATTTGAGATTAGCCCGGAGCCTGAAATTTTCAACCTTCACACTTCTTAAATCCGGCCATAAACCTGCCATAGCAGACCCCTTTATATTGGCCAAAGGATATCTACCTTAGCCTCTATCTCAAGTCCTCATTGCTTCCAATCACTTCCAGATCTATTTCAATCCCTCTCTTCATATGGCCGAGAGGCTCACCAGAATTTTATTCCAATTTTGGAACGGGATCATTATCTTAAATGATCAACTTGGGATGCATATGCTCATAAATGTCAATCTGAATCTTGAGCGATTACTTTTCCAGATATCACCCGTCCTCATGGTTTGATATTAAACTATGATCAGATTCCAGGGCCTACCATATGATAGGCGTATAAAACAATCCAGGCTTATATGAGCCTGAAATGCATGTCCATTGAGGCACTTATATGGCCTTCCCTTTCAGCCATCCAAGACCTGCTTATGTTCAGATTTGACCTTTGATCAATTATCATCGACTGTATGCGTATGTGCAATAAGATGATACTTGGCTATCACCCTCTCCTCTTTGTAGTTAAGTCCCATTAGCTCCCTCTCCATGTAGGCACAGCCGGATTTAGTCATGTATTATCAATTGGATACTACATATGTATATATATACCCAATTGCAATGGTGTGATCTTTCTATCATAGGAAATCACCCTTCATTAACATAGGGGGTTCGGTCCGGGATTGACCCCCCTCTTTATATGAAATTTGTTGTTCCAACAATGAGCTAAGCTCATGGAATGAATTAAGGTATATTGCCCCATTTTCTGTCCGGAATGGGAGTATAGAACCACACTCCGGCCCTGATCTTGAACCTGTTTCATCTTGTGAGATAAGTGCTCACCCTCATTTATTTTTTAAGCTTCAAACTTATGCTTCCTTTTCTCTTTCATTCTTATGAATTGGTTGAAATCATGGGATATGTAACACCTTCTTGTGTCGATGGAGTTGAACTCCAATCCCATCCAATCTGAGGTCATCTTTTCCTCCTGGCAGTACATCCGTCTGTAATTACTCTTCTCTATCATGAGGTGGGTACACATATATATATAGCCAGGCCCGATTAAGACCTGTTATGGGCATAAATTCTATGCTACACATGGTTCTCATAACCGATATATATATATATATGTATGCAATGGTCTTTGCTCATCTTTTCATAAGTATCATCATATATGTCTTAATTATGCCATATGGCATATTACATATCCTCATATGGTAGGATATACACATGTCCATGGCCTCATTATGTCAAGACCATCCTTCCCTTCTAGGGAGTACATATAGAGATGGACCAAAAGACTTTGTGTATGACTTCAGTCTTGTCCAAGATGAGCTCAAGGGGCTAGGCCCTGTATGGGGCTTCAATTATGCCCTCGGCCCTCTGATTTTATGATCAGAGGGTAGTTCATTGCAATATGCCTCTTCACAAGGTCGGATGTCATGTCTTTACCAAGGCCCGGTTGGCCATCCTCTTCCCATGTCCAAGGCTTTGGCTAAGGCTACCCGGGGAATCTTTGGTCCATCATGTGGGTCCCAAAGAGGCCGGGTATAACCTCATCTTCATACTGTGGCTGTCAATTCTCATTCCATTCCTGCTGGACCTGTCGGATTTTTTTTTTTGAACCTTTATCTTCAGAAATTCAAGACCCAAGGGGAGCTCTAGTGAGGGGGTCGAGGAGGGGTTCAAAACCTGCCCATGCATGCATAGAGGTAGGCTTCATATGGTGCTGTAGAAATGGACTCATTATTGGAGCCCAATGGTATATCCGGATATGGTTTATAAGATGAGTATGACATTGATATAACCAAATGAAATCATCTATGACCTGCCCCCTGATTGGCTTCATTGTTGCCCTCGGAAAGGAGGTCTCTTATGGATCTATCCTCTTGGAATATATGGGAACATGAGGGTGAATTTCAGATTTGAAATGACAATCATTTGACCCCGCGGGGCTTTGCTATCTATCTACACCTCCCCGACTCAGCCAAAATGATATTCTAGCCAAGTTAGGAAGGGATTATGAACCTTAGCTAGTCAAAAGGACATGGTGTCCAGAGATGGCCGGGCAAGGGGATAGGAATTGGCATGTCAATGGGTATGGTGTTTAGAGAGGAACGGATAGAAAAATGGTCATGATACCCTACCTTATAACCTTCAGACCTTGCACCTATCCTGCTGTATGGAAGCGCAGACCTTCGATGCTTCCTCTCCTTGATGTTTCAGAGATGCACTCAACTCCTCTGCTGAAATACCTTGACAAGAGCTCCCTCCTTCCCTTCTAGCTATTCCCTTCTCCGACCCCTTTCCATGTGCGGGGGCAGGCCCTTTTATAGGCCCTTGAATGGGTGTTGTTCACCCAAAGAGGAGTGGGCTGCAAGGGAGTGTGCGGGTAGAGGGAGTGGGGCCATGTTCTCCCAACGTGGGGAGAGTGGGGGCTTGACCAAGTCTTGGCTGTTGATGGAGGATCTGGACCCTTGATTGGATGCATGCCCTCGGATCCCATTTGATAGCTCCATCCGAGCCTCTCTTCCACTGGTCCTGTCGATGGCAGATTATTGGCCATCCGGGGCTTAATTGAAGCTAGGCTTTATTGCCTACGCCCAAAGGATTAATCTATCTTGATCAAATATCCAATTAGAGGTGGATCCAATGGATATTACCCTGTTAAGGATCCAATTAGCCATCTCAATGGACCGGGGAGCATCTATGTCCCAATAAACCTGTCAATTGATCCATCTCGGCCCTTGATTACATGTTATCCTAATCAATCAAGACCCTTGATCACTTAATGGATATTAATCCTATTAAGGATCCGAGAGGATTAAGCATCCGGAAATTAGTCTTGCTAATGACTTGTCTACCGGATATTCCATTAAGGTGGATCCATTGGATATTATCCCATTAAGGATCCGGTAGACCCCTCTCACTGCTCTGATGAGAATCCATGGATATTGGGATCCAATTAGCTTAAAAACCAGCCAATCCTGGCCATTGGATCAATTTCATTTGAAATCTCCAATTCATTCCCTCGCGGATCAACCTCCTCCTCCTCTTTTGTTGCAAATTCTGTTAAGTCTCCTATGGGAGACAGATTTCTCCACCGCGGGCCTTCTTCTAGCCAGCCTTCTCCCTTCCTCCTGTCGCATCCTCTTCCCTAGGCAGATTCTGTTGCAGCTTAGCCATTGCCAAGGGGGACTACTGGACCTGCCACTTGGAGCTCTCGGGTGCCTCCCTCTTCTATTTGGGATCAAGCCGAGGAGGTGAACCTCCCCCTAGCTATTCCCGGGTAAGCAAAGCTTTGATTATTTCAAATTCTGTTCATTCATGCTATGCCTTCTCACCTATTTTCTGTCGGCAGCCTCCCTATTTCCCTTTATCATGCTTGCATTTTGCATATCCATGTGTGGCCGGCTATGTGGGGATGTCCCTATATGTCCATCCCTCTGATTTATATACTCAGTCCGGTTCTATCATGCATCATCTTCCGTCGGGTCTCCATCAATTACCCTTATATCTCTCAAGTATATGCATATATGGATATCCTTGAGGACCCGGCCTCTTCTCATGTTGAATTGAGTTCCATTGAGTAGGTCGATTAATTGTGCTGATTTGCACATATATGTGAAGATCCGGACCTTCTATGTGCTGGATTGGCTCTTCTTGAATGGGATCCATCGGCTGCCCTTTCTCTTTTCCTATGTGTATATCTGGTAGTGGGCCTTCATATGACAGCTTATCCCTTAGAGAATCATGGCCGGGTCTATTAAACAGGAACCAATTTGGCTTCTGTTTTGTCATTTCCGGCTCTCCCCTCTTCAATTTTTGTTGGGAACATTTTGATTGACTCATACATGTGTAGCCTTCTATGATGATTCCATATGTTCATCTCCTCGACTTATATGTAAGGTCTGGTTCTCAATCTCCTATCTGTTTATATAAATCTGAATGCATATGTGAAGATCCAGCTTCCCTATATGCTGATTGGATCTTCTTCCAATCCTTGAGCCCAATGGCTGCCCTCTGGCATGTCTTCAAAGTAACCATAGCCGGACTTATTAAACAGGGGCCAATTTGGGCTTTTTGTTTGCTATTTCCGGCCCTCTTCTCTTCAGACTTTTGATAGGAACATGTCTTCATGCTACCAATCAAATATATGCCTAGCCGGATATATATGTATATACCGGAAGCCTTCAAATAAGAGCCAGCATGGCATCCTTTTCAGATTATCCCCGGGCCCTCCCTTCCTTCCAAAGGCCTTCCCATATGGCCTTCAAACAGGAGGTCATTCTAAGTAGGGGGCTAGATTTCTTCATATGCTATATTGGGCCGGTCTTGGATATATGTCCTTGGGCCCCTCTTAATTCATAAACCGATGGTAGGCCATAGGGAATTTAGTATTTTCATTCCCTATTTACATATGCCTATATTTCATATGAAATTTAGAGTGCCAACAGTTTATTTATGGCAAGATGGCTGACATCAATTGCATTGAAATGATGGTGGTTGACCTACTTTTGCTTCATAGGGGCTTCTCCTGCTCGCAGGAGGAGAAGACTTGGGGTGTATGCTTACTTGGTTTTCTATTGGCTATATGATTGGAGAGGAGCAGAAGTTCAGTGATTGTGATACTGATGTCTTTAATCCAGTGGCTCATTCATTCAGACATGTTATCCAAGTTGCTCAAGATCTGTTCTCTGAAATCTGAATATCCAGTGGCTCATTTATTATTTACAACTTTTCATCCAGCTCATATGCACTTCTCCAGCCGATCTGCAAATAATAAAATTGATGTTTTTAGATTTTTTCATGCAGTTATCTGGGCTGTCAGAAGCTAATCAGAAAGCTCTGGTATACATCATCGAAGCAGCTATGGCCATCAACGAGATCTTCTATACTCAGGTCAGCTTCATTAACATAATTTACAGTTGATAGTTGCTTCCTAGGTATAAAGATAAAGGGCCTGTTTGGTTAGAGGTAAAAATTGATACGATATTAATTTTGATTTTAATATTAGACGCGTCAACAATAAAATATATACTATTTACTATCAAGTATTAAGAACAATGCTGATATAGGTAAGAAAAAATAATGACCAGTTTTCTACATGTGGGAGATATCCAATAATTTTGATCTTCTTTATACTTTTATTATTACATGTCAGAGGAGAATAAGGGGATTGAGCTGGATGAGAAGTGTTTAGTGCATTTCTTACTCAATATCCTTTTGTTTTTTTTTTCAGGTTTGGAGTAGTAATCCAGCACTGAGAGATTGTCTTAAGGAGCACTTGGACTATTCTAGCTTGGATAAATTAAAATGGATGTGCTATTCCATCAATAAGAGTCCCTGGTAATTGTTGTGTTCGAGGCTATGCACTTGTTTGGTAATTAGTAATATTAAGGTTGTCATGCATATTGATTAGAATGTATCAGCCACAAAAACAAGGAGGCTGAACCATGGTTGGACCCTGCTTTGGCTTGATCAACCAATCTGGTAGGAGCCAAGAATTGGTCCAATTTGGCATTGACTTGGATGACTGACTTGGTTCAACTCAACCCAAGTTGGTCAAAAATCAGCTGATTCCTACTGGGGTCTAGGCTTCATTGACCAATCTCAAGCTGGCAGAGCCGATATCATCCGGATCAGCCAATTCAAATACTGATAGATTGTTCCTCACACAAAATTGGGCCTATACTTGACTGTTTCTTTTTATACAGACTGACCTTGGCCAATTCCACCGGGAATAAGTCAGCCAATCTGTTGATCCCGTGAACCATGCCCTAAAATGCTGAGAAGTGTTTACCTCAAGTGCTCCACATGTACTTGTTCTGTCTTGTGGGCAATATTTTGTTATTGTTTTGACATAGTATTTAACAGATTCTAGTAAACAAAATATTGAGTTTATCAAGTTTTCCGGTTTCCTTTTATGATTGAGTTGGCAATCTGCAAGATGCACTTAATTTGGTTAAGATATCGATGTTTCTCTGGTGCTTCTACCCATGTTGCTCAAAGTTTTAAACAAAAACTGTATTGCACACTTAAAATATGTATCAGGAATCCCATCCTGACTCTTTTTGGATTCAGTGATCGATGATCTGAATTTAGTCCATGTTCATGATGATGCAGAATGTAAAATAGTGGAAGCATTAGGGAATATCAGCTATTGTTTCATATTAAAGTGGAATTTATGAATAACAAGTAGTCAAATGAAGTTTGTTTCTTGTTAATAGGTCATGCCTTGACGAGAACAAAGCCTTTCTGACAACTGCTGATTCAGCAATTAAATTGTGTGCAGAAGCCACCAGACCCATTCCTGGCTGGAATGGAGTTAAATATAAAGCTAGTTTTCCTGCAGTTAAACCTCCGGGTGCAAATTTCTATCCTTCTGATATGGATAAAATGGTATTGCAATATTCTTCTATTTTGATTTCTATGATTTAGGAGGCCTTTTCTTCTATATTTTGGAGAACTTCATGGTACTTATGGCCTCAGATTAGACAGTTTTAGGGAGACGAATTTGATTAACTAATATATTTCATCTTTGTGGAAACTTGTTTTCTAATTCTTTCTACTTTTCTTATGCAGGAATTTAATTTGTGGAAAAATAGTTTGAACGAGGATGAACAAAGAGCGGCTACTGGGTATTTTAATGTCATTAGAAGAGTTAGTGAGCTTGCCTTAGATATCACTTCTGCATCTGGTATTAGCAACCCCCATGATCTTCTTATGGTTCCTTTCTCACAAGAGTATAGACCTTTGCTGGAGAAAGCTGCAGCCCTATTGCATGCAGCAGCAGAAATTACTGATTCCTCAAGGTAGTTGGTTTATAGGAAAATATCTTTCTTTTTATTTTCCTTGGAAATCTAACGGTAATTTTCTTGTTGCTTAGCCTAAGGAGGTTGCTTAAAGGCAAAGCTGAAGCATTTCTTTCAAATGACTATTATGAATCTGACATAGCTTGGATGGAGTTGGTCGGTATCCTTTATAATTTACTATAAATGGAAACTCAATCCCTTTATTTTGCAGTCAAAAGCATTTGCTTCGAATAGTTATTAGTGAGTGATTATCATGTATTTACTTGGTGGCACCACTGGAGCATAGTCACTTAGCCAGAGAGCATATTGTGTAAAAAGGACAAATAATGGCAAGGAATTTCAAGGGGATGGTGGGATATTGTTATCTTTTAGAAAATAGCCTCTTTCAGGAATGAAATGAGGATATTTTTTCGTTTTCATCATTTATAAAAGTTTTGTTCTACGTTTTGGAGAAATTAGCAGCCCAAAGTAAATATTTTCATTCACTTTCACGGTGACAGCTTGCAGATGGGATCTTTTATTTTCATGTTTTATGCAACTTTCTTTAGTCTTTTTCAATCATGATTTATACCTTATTCGTTTATAGGATTCAGATTTGGATGTTACAATTGGACCTTATGAGACTTATGAAGATGCATTTTTTGGATATAAGGTATTTTTTGCGTATACAGCTAGTTCTTTTCATTCAACTTCACTGTGGACGTCTACTATTTTCTGCTCTCTGAGTGGTGTCTAGCACATACCACCTTTGCTTTTCATTCATGCTTGTCTCCAGACATTCGTTGGAATTTGCAGCCATTTTCTATAAGTAGTATCACGGATGAGCATTGTACCCTTTTCTATCCACTCTTTTCCTATTCCATTTTATTCATAATGTGTTATTTTTGAGTGAGCCCTTGTCTCCTTCAAACTTGTATAGTTCTTGTAGGTGATGTGGTGGGGGCATTGGTTTGAGTTGGCATTCCCGACCGGGTCAAACCGGTTCACGTCAAGATCGAGCAATCAACACCATTTGGCTCAGATCTGATTCTGCCTAATTTTTTGTTTCTTTTTAAGAAAGGTGGCTTATCCACCCATTCTTACCTAGGGGAGTGTTGCTTCATTAATTAGGAAAGTTTGTAGTTATTAGTTGTTAGGTAGTTATTTTTAGTTTCATTAATCAGAAAGTTTAGAATTAGTAGTTGCTATTTCATTCTCATTAAGAAGTGTAGTATTTTGAGAGCTTGTAACCACTTTAAGTTGATAAGTAGTTATTGAATTAAGAAGTGTAATCTTTTGAGAGTTAATACTTGTTTTAAGTTGATAGATAGTTGTTAGAAGGTGAAGATGTGTATACTGAATGAGTAGGGTATCTCAATCAGAGGAGGAGTCTATCAACGTTACCTACTATGCTAGAGTGGGAGGCCACCTTTAAATGGCACATGGATACCACAATAAGAGTTGCAATGCATTGATCTAGACCTACTAGAGAGATCTGAGTTGTTTAGACGCTCTCTCAATAGGGTCGAGTCCTTTCCAACCAGTGAGAGTTTGTGGGGGCACCGATTTGAATTAGCATTCCCAATTAGGTTGAATTGGTTCATGTTGAGATTGAGCGATCAACACCATCTGGCTCAGTTTCGATTGTGTCTCATTTTTTGCTTCTTCCTAAGAAGGGTGACTCATCCACCCCTTCTTATCTAGTAAACTATTGCTTCATTAATTAGGAATGTTAGTAGTTGCTAGGTGGTATATAGTTGCTTTTAGTTTCAGTTATTAGGAGGTTTAGAGTTAGCAGTTGATAGGTAGTTGATTTTAGTCTCATTAAGAAGTATAGTCTCTTGAGGGTTAATAATTATGTTAAGTTGGTACATAGTATTTAGAATTAAGATGTGTAATCTTTTGAGTGTTAATAGTTATCTTAAGTTGATAGATAGTTGTTGGTAGGCGGGGATGTGTTTGAAGGGAACATAATTTTTGAAATGGGTTTTGTAGGCTAGATTAACCCCTTGTGCATCCTCATTGTACCATGTTGAAGAAATCTAAACTTGAAGTAAGAGCATGTTTTCTTTACTTTTCATTATTTTTGTGAGGGAAGAGTCTGTGAGGAATACCAAATTGGCCAGTGTCGGGAGCTCATGAGAAGCATCATCCGCATCAAACACCTTGATCGGTCAACATCATCATTAGCTTGACATTCTCAAAGAAGCACCACTCAAAGCCTCCAATGCCGGGTCAACATTTTTTCTATCCACCTAGGCTTCACGACATCTCTTCAATGTCCATTTGTTGCCAACTGAGGAGTCTAAGTTCTTGGTCCTGTGAACCGGATCATGTGTGGATGTTGATTTAGAGAGTCAATCAGTCAACAGGGGTGCCAGCGAACTAATATGCTCGACGAGTAGTTCGATACTAGGCTCATTAAAAGCTTGACTCAGATCGTTTATTAAGTTAAATAAACAAGTTTGAACAGAAAAAAAGCTCGGCTTATAAACGAGCCGAGTCTAAACAGAGACCTGCTCTGCTCGGTTCGATAAGTTCACGAGCATCTCGTTAAAATGTTCGATCCAATACTCATTTAAGTATTCGATTAACTATTTATTTAAATAATTAAATTAAATACATTATATTTGTTATATATTTATTTTTTTAATGTTATGTAAAATTATATTTTTATGTTTAAATAGTAGTTTAAAACATGTCTTAAATCGAGTTTGAGCTTGAACTCGAGTTTTAAGTAAACGAGCTCAATCTCGAGCTCGAAAATAAGTTTGAATATGAGTTTGATTCGAATTCGAGCACAATTTTTATTTGAGTTCAAGCTAAGTTGGCTCGTTTACATAAACGAGCTGCTCAACGAGCCGAGCTCGAACTCGTCGAGCTTAAATCGCCGAGTTCGAACAAAACTTTTGAAAGCTTGTCGAGTATCGAGCCGAGTTTGAATGGTTAAATAATCGATCGAGCCAAGCTCAAACAAAGCTCTGCTTGGCTTGGCTCGGCTCGGCTCGGCTGGATTGCACCCCTACTAGTCAATCCTGTGCATCATGTTCCCAACCTGTTTCCCATCCTCTGTATCATGGCAATAGTTGTCAGGCTGCAGCAAGGATCGCAGGGAATCGACCACTGGATCGGCTAGTGTTGATTCCTATCCAATCTAGATTGGATCGGCAAAATCAGCTGATTCCATGGGAGAAAACTGATCCAGAATTGGTCAGATCAGTTCTTAACAAATCATTAATTGAATAAAACCCATAAAATCAGTGTAAAATCAGTGCCAAAATGGGATTATGGTCTGATCCAAGCCTTTTGGAGCCGGAATTGGCACCAAAATGGGCCCAAATGGCTGCCACTGCCATTGTGCATTGCCACTGATTCCTGCAAGGAGTCACCTGAATCAGTATTGAATCAGATATTCTGACAATAAATGGGGATTCTGCAATCCATGGGCTGCAGGCCATATTGCACTTAGGCACTTATTTGATTTTGCTTGTGGTGTGGATGTAGCCAATTTGAGCGGGCAGGACAATATATATACACACACAGAGAGAGAGAGAGAGATTGAAGACTTAAGTATAGCAGGATGTTGGGTAACTTTATCTCGGTATATACTTCATGAAAGTTCTACACCTTCAGTCTATTAGCTACCAGATTGCTACTGCCGATGTAGTTCATGATCGTGTTGTGCCAGTGTCATATCCTTGTAGTTCTTTTTTATACAAATAAACTTTTTGTGATGACTATGCAAGTTGCTAGTAGGGCTTGTTAGGCTCTCAGCTATGGCTTAAACAACTTACTATTCAGGTTATGACGTTATGCATATTCGTTTATACTGAGCTTGAAATATGATTGATCTCTACTATTTCTTCTTGCTACCTTATAATTTAGCAGTATTGTGCAAGTTTGAAGTTGATATATTTTATACCTTAATATTGTAAGGCAACATTTGAAGCATTTATTGGAATAAGAGACAAAATTGGTACGTCCCAAGTTAAACTCTTTGGTGACTATCTACAGGTACCAAGGTTATAACTTTGTCATCCATCTTTTTGCCATATTATTTCTTTTCTGACTATGCTGATAACGTATCAGATTTTGGAACAAAATCTTCCATTAGACAAGAAATACAAATCGGATAATGTAGTTTCTGCACCAATTCGTGTTATCCAGCTCATCTATAATGCAGGGGTAAGCTTTCACTACTTTGTTAACTTGTGTGGGATTAGTGCAAAATTATGTTCCTCCAAGTTAAGACATTGCTCCGGGATTAAGTTCTTGATGGACAAGATCCCACTTTCTCAAGGTAAATCTGCATTCCAAATTTCACAAAGGAATGGCTGTGCTGGACCTGCTGTTAGTATGTAGCATTAAAGGAAAAGTGCATCAATTTTAATTTCTTGTCATTTTTTGGATTTCCCTTGGGCACATAATAGTAGCATCTAATCCATGTTTTTTTTGTTCATATCTAGCATACTGTTGGCACCAAATTTTTTACAAAAGTCAAGGGTGACATGTTAAAAAAAAAGAGAAAAAGGAGTAGGAAGAGCTCCGGTACCTACCAATTTTACCTTTAAAACATGCTCCTTGAGCAAGAACTACACCCACTTTTCAGACCCTATACGGGCCACCAATCCCCTCTGCGCAACCACTTAACAGACCCTTGTCTAAACCATATGCAGGTGTGTGAACCTCTTTTTTCTGTTTTTTGGAAAGGAGTTTTCTATGTATTTGGGGGAAATATGGATGCGGCAGACTTATCTAGGAAAATAGGTTCAGGTTCTTTGAAAATTTGATTTTCAACCCCTCTCCACCGAATGGTGCGCATATCCGGCGTTAACTTACGTCGAACAACAACTCGAATGTCCTTGATTAACCGTCATAGCAACCTGTTTTGGAGAGTGTGTGCATCCATAGAGCATGTTGTACTAAAAAAGGTAGCGGCCTTTTAGGCCGGATGAGATGCGAATCAACTATTTATGGTTGATTTCATTTTTTATGGGTTTGTTTAGAGTTCGGTTTTATGAATTTCAAATTTAAGTTTAGTTTCTTGTCGATTTTAGAGTTGTTTGATTTTTATTCAATTTAGTTTCGGTTCGGTTTTGATTTATTTTGCTTGTTTTGATTTTTTTTGTTTGTTTGGTGTTATGTTTAGTTTGATTTAGTTTAAGTAGAATTGCATCAAAGAGTGAAAATTCCAAGTGGAATCTGGACTTAGAAACCAGGGCCTGTTATTAGCAGGATCTTGAGGCAATTTCAACTTTCCAACCCCAAGCAAACCTCAGACCAGCAGGTTCATAGACCCAAGAACTCGACTCCTTATCCAAATCTTGATCCACAAACTCATCGGGCCATGGCTCCCAAATGTTTATTTTGTGGGTGTGTATCTTTCATGTATGAATTGCTATGGCAGTTCATCAAGGGAATTCGAGTCATTTAACTAATTGCCTAAAGAACATTTCACCTGTTAGTTTATGTTTATGGGGTGTTTGGTATAATTTTTTATACACTTTCATGATAAAGTCTATAAAAGGTTGGGAACCACAAGGAAAAAACAGAGGTTTTTTCCAAGAAAGAATCCTCTATGGAAACATAATTTGTAACAATTGCCAAACACCTTTATTAACAATTTTTTTTACAAAAACAAACACCATGTTAAATATCTAACTTATTTTGTAACTGCCAAACTTGGGATCTCATTTGCCTGTAAGTAATCTATAACGGTAACACTCTTTCTAGATAGTCTTTCTGAATTATATCCTTATAGGACTTGGTTTCTGCTGAAGGAATATGTTGTGTTTGAGCGCAGTGTCTGATTTGCATTTCAATGTTCTGTGCTTCAGGATGTTAAGGGCCCACAAACTGTTGCTTTTAATTTACCAAATGATGAACGGATTGTCAACAAGCGAGGAACATCAATGGTTTTACTCAAGAACATATCTGAAGCCAAGTACGGAACTATATATAAGCTTAATTTATGTGTATTTGTGTTATTCTTGTGGTGTCGGATTTCATTTCTATACATATCATTCTCATATCATGTTTTTACTACTCAAGATCAATATTTTTTTAGTGATAGTGTTTCTGTTGTTGGCCATGTTTCATACTTGCAGGTTTAGGCATATTCTTCACCCCATTGCTGATATCTGTGTCCTAGAGGAGCAGAGGGTGCATATTGACTTTGAATCCTTTTATGTGCACACTCTTTGCCATGAGTGTTGCCATGGGATCGGACCTCATGTGATAACTCTTCCAAATGGTCAACAATCAACAGTGAGACTGGTAGGTGAAAATAGCTTTTCTTTATATATATATATATATTTGTATGTTTCTTTTTTCTGTAAGGTACCCAATACTCAGGCATGATCCAATATGCCAGAAAAGAAGGCCAAAAGAAGTGCCCAAGGTGGTAGACCATAAATACAGTAGGCTACAAAAACAGGTCCTGCACAGAGTCAAAAGGAGGAGTCTTCCAACCATACAAGTCCATTCAGACATGATCTTTAAGTAGCTAGGAACCAATTTTTGACGTAAGAAATAACTCTGCTTAACGCTTATGAGTGAAAAATGCCTGAAAATTGTTTCTCAAATATCCTAAGATAGCATTATAGCAGTATGTGCCAAAGGATAACCAGAGATACTCCAGTTGTCCATGCTTCTTCTAAGGGTTGAGCTTTTAGCATTCTCCTTACATTATAGATGAGGAGATTACAACATGAGTGCTGCTAAACCTGCCAGATGAGTGAGTTGTGCGCCATTTCAGAACTTCAGCTGTTGGTTGCCTTCTTCACTGTAATCTTTACTACTAGACAATGCAACTTCTCTATTTGCTTAGACCATGCAACGTTGACCTGCCATCCACAGTATTTTGGATGTTAATTTCACGTTCTCTTTATATCATATAGTGGTCTGTACTTTGGGTTGGCCTGTTGGAAATCTCATTTCGTGGAAAAAATATTTTCTTATCTTGAGGGGATTTAATTATGTTTGGAAATTTGTGAGGTTATATTCTGGCTTTTTATTTTTAAAATTCGATAATAATTTTTAATCATTTTTTTTGTAAATGGGCCCCACTGTTTGATTCTCTTCCAGACAGGTTTTATGAATCTGCAGTTCTCTCTTTAGATAACCTTGGAGGGTGCTGCTAACTCTCCATGCACCTCTGTAGAGGTTTCAATGCCTCAATTCTCCACCCTGCTCTCTCTTAGTGCACAGCACCAGCAGGGTGTTCCTTCTTTTTTTTGTATGGCTGTCTGTCTCCATCTACCAGGTCCATCCACTCTTTATATTTCAATAGTTCTTGTCATCAGCACCATCTTCAAGACAGTTTCTCCACTACTTCCAGAGTGGACAGCCTTTGGGGAAATTTAACAGGTCACCCAGTCACTTGTTCAATCTCCTTTGGCTTAATCTGTATTCTGCCAAAACTGGAGAATGCAAGATTTTATCCGTACTATCCAGTAACTAGTTATGGTTAAAACAAATTAGTTCATGTAACTTGCATATGCGTGAGTTAAAGTAACCTGTACATTTGGTATTATACTAACGTTATTCCAGCTGTCTGACTCACTATGTACATAACTGTGCTAATTTTAAAGAGTAGACATGACTGGTCTTCATTATATTCATATTGAGAAAAATTTTATTATTGCAGCGGTCACGCAAAATGACCCTGAGCTTTTCTTCCTATTCAATGGATCAATGATAATTCCTGGCATTCCTGCTTTTCAAATTTTCCTGCAACTCTCTCTCTCCAAAGGAGCTCTACTTTTGTCCGGTTTTTACGGTAGCTACACGAGGAAATGCCATCTATGTTTATGAAATACCTGTTGTATCTGATCTTGTATTTTTATTTTGTTGAATCACCAAGGAACTCCAAGAAGTACACTCAGCTTTTGAGGAAGCAAAAGCAGACATTGTTGGGCTTTGGGCACTCAAGTTTCTCATCAACCAGGTTTTAATATGCATATGCTTTCTATTCACCTTTAAAATTATGGTTCATGTTGTTGTAAGTTAATGTAGTAGTAATTTTGTCAACTGTAAAATGTTTATGATTATCCTCATTAACTGAATTTCAAAATGGTTCATACATTTCCTCTTCTCATTTCTTACGTCATATACAACATTTCTTTGATATTATAGATCACTCGCATAGTTCAGCTTAGGTTAGAAATATACCAAATGAACAATCAACTAGCAGCAGATTCGATCTATTTGCATGACTTCGTTAGATATACCTTATGAAAAATGGTAGCCAAAAAGATATTCTTCTGCCAATTTAACATGATTAACCATTTACTTTATAGGAAGTAAAGAAAGATAATAATTCACACTTCTTGGTTACTCATAGGCTTTCTTTTTCTCTCTCCAGGGGTTACTTCCCGTAAGCTTTGAGAAATCTGTCTATGTATCCTTTCTGGCTGGATGCTTTAGGTCTGTGCGCTTTGGATTAGAAGAGGCCCATGGGTAAGGCTCCATTACTTAATGTGAGGTATCATTCTTCCTGCTATAATATATATATGCCAACGTTTTTACTTCTATGCACAGAAAAGGACAGGCGTTGCAGTTTAATTGGTTAGTTGAGAATGGAGCATTCCTTTGTCAACCAGATGGAACATTTTCTGTTGACTTTTCTAAGGTATACTGCGTCAAGTATTTAAGCCAGAAGGGAGTCACTTATTTTCTCTGAATGTAACGGCTTTGAGCCATTAAATTTTATTGTTGGCTATTGAAAGGTGGAAGGTGCTGTTGAAGAGCTCAGTAGAGTAATCTTAACGATTCAGGCCAGAGGGGACAAAGCTGCTGCAAAGATGCTTCTCCAACAATATGGAAAAATGACTAAGCATTTGCTTGGCGCTCTGGAAAAACTAGAACGGATTCAGGTATACAGAACACGCGTATCTTGGTAGAAGTATATGCATGGATCTGAATCATCGACACCTGCCCTGCTAATGTTTACGTGGTCGAGCTTTATGATGCACAAGATTTGTGCTGTCAAGTTTATATACAATCTTTTAGAAGTAACTATAGTACTATACTACTCCATGTTGAGTCCCTCCGCTTCGTGGTCATCGACGAGCTAAAAGTCAAAATGCTCAGTGCTTCAACACAATTATCAGATATTTGCTTCCTCGAGTTAACAACTTAATGCAGTGGATGAGAGTCTTTGAGAGGAAACACTTTTTTCTTTTCCAAAAGTTTCATAATTTCTCATCCTTTCCCCTCATTTCTGGAATCTAGCCTTTCCTAATTCGTGAAAAAGAAACAAAGTGAAGATGCATGCAACACACAGTGTAGTTCATTGAGGCTTAATCTTTGGGATCTGTTCCAGATCAAGATGTTGGGATTGTACTTGGGCACTAGGACCTGCTATTAAGGGTTAACCTTGCTTTTCCTAACTGTTTCAGGTACCTGTCGATATCACTCCTGTATTTGTGCTGCCGGAGAAGATCCTGAGCGAAGTGCGCTATTAAGGAGACGCGTACGCTTTACTCCATTCAATAAAAGTTAAAAACAACCCGGGATGCTTTCCCTGTATCCATCGATGTGAAATTGTTCGTATTTGTCAACCCTGTGAAAGAAAAACTCGGAGATCAACGTGGGCCTGTGAATTTCGATGATTCCGATGCACCCAAAAATAGATTTCTTTTGCCTACCAACCACTATAGTATCGTCTTGTTGCAGTTCTTACCTAGGAACCTTTATATTATAGTATGTTCTGTCGCCGATAAGTAGAATTTTGCCAAATATGATGCCGGACCCCAATTAATCCAAGAGTTTACAAGCCAAATAGGTGGCCTTTAAAACGTTTAAGATGCGGTGAGCCAGCGTAAATGCTTTATTAGGATTAAAGCATTATCATCGTCGTGTCTTTATCAGGATTAAATAACATATTTGAAGGTTCACACTTTTTACCCAAAAAAAGTATAAACATTTTAATTAATTAAAATTTATAATAAAACTGTCACTAAGAAATAAAATTTGTTGAATTTCTTGGACCGTTGACTCCTCTCTTTTGTTTTTTGGCCTCAGCTCTGTCTAGGGCTGTAAACGGGTCGAATTCGATAGCGGATTCACCAGAATCTGATTTCGATTCCGATAAGGGTTAAGAGGTTCCGATTCCGATAATTTTGAAATCACTATGTTCCGATTTCGATCCAATTTCGATTCCGTTATCGAAATCGGAATCGAATTCGATAAAATCTGAAATGCATATTAAATATTAATTTTTATTCAAAAGTGAGTCAATACTTTACGTATAATTAATAACTTTTGATATAATCTTTTTAATTTTTTATTTTTATTATTGTATCAATTTATATATTATATATTATAATTTATTTAACTTTGTTTTATTTAATTTTATTTATATATAATTATTTTTTATCGAAATCGGATTAACGGAAACGAAACCAATTGATTCCGATTCCGATAAGCTACCGGAATATCCGATTCCGATTCCGATAGTTTATAGGATACAAAAACAAGTTCCAAACCCGTTAATTTTTATCGAAATCGAATCGGAATATCGGAATATCGGATTCCGTTTACACCCCTAGCTCTGTCGATGTTTTAGATCTTCTGAAGCTAAAAATGAAGGGGAAAGATTGTGTCCTTAGGCGCGAACTTCGGATCCATGCAGCCCAAATTGGCTCTATTCAAATTATAAATTAAATACATAATTTATATATATTATTTTATAAGTAAAAATGAGAATGTGTACATCTATACCTTTACACTAAATTTAATGATATATTGTTTTTTTAATTATTTTAGTTCGATTTAACCTTAGATGATTTGAAACGAATTAAGTTTCTGGTTTATGAAATCTAACCATTACAAATCGAAATAACAAGACTGGTGGGTCTGTTTTAGTCAAGAGTCGCTTCTTTGGAACTATACTAGCGGTACTCTAAATATTTGTATTGTATTTAATGAAACTGATAACGTTAGCTATTACTGAGAAGAATTGATCGCACATGTAAGTAATACAATCATGTCCAATAAATTTCCAAATCGAAAATCAAACTGTATTTGTTTGGTTTGTCTTAATTTTGTCTGGGAAAATTTTCTGAATGTTTAACAAAAGCGAACTAAGAACTCTAGATAAAGATATGAATTCAAGGTAATCATCTGATGTTAGTGGGGTTTATTAAAAATAAAATTTAGAAGGCGTTATTTGCAATGCAATACATTTTTAATGGGATGTTTTAGTTATATTATAAATTGAGTTTTTGTTACAAAAATATATTTTTATAATATTTTTTAAGAAAATTTGATGTTTGATGATTATCATAAAAATATATTCGTATGGGACATTCTTTCTTGGTCCCTCATCTTTTGCAAAAATTTTTTTTGAAAAGCTGAATACGCATAAAGCTAAATAGGACGGTTCACAGCGTAAGTCGACGAGTCCAGGCACAGCTGTTGGACCACGTTACAAGGGAGGTCAAAGGAACCGGAGGACGGGATACCCGGATCCGGCAAAGAAAGACGCCAACGCGCCAGAAGATGTGCCGCGACATTGGAGTCCCTAGGGCAAGAAACAACAGACTTCCGTGGGGAGGCCTTAAGCGAATGACGGCAGTCGGCGATGAAGGCGCCAGCTTTCCACAGGTCAGGACCTGTTCCGTTGATGGCGTTGACGACACCCAGGCAATCGCTCTCGACGGCGATCGAAAAGCCTTTGAAGAGCTCCCAACCGCAGGCTTCTGCAATCGCCTCAGCTTCCACCGTTAGCGGGTCGTTGAAGAGAGAGGTACGGGCCATCCAGGCAAGTAGAAATCCATCAGCATCTCTAGCTATAATTCCCAGAGCCCCACCCTGCTCGTTGGTTGCCGCATCTACATTGATTTTGATAGTGTTTTCCGGGGGAGGGAACCAGCTAGACGGGCCAGACTTAGGGGACAAGTTAGCTTGTCGAAGATAAAAAAGGGCTTCTCTAAAAGCAATCGACAGAATACGAATAGGGTTCTGATGAGTGTACCTAATTGTAGATGCACACCGAGCCTTCCAGATTTGCCAAATGATGGACAAACCCAACACTCCTAAATAAATCTCATCGTTATTTGGTTTGATGATCCAGTTCAAGAGTGAGAGGACTACTCATCTTTTGCAATTACACATGATTTTTACTCTTGCTGTTATCATACTTTATCAAATATGATTATTCTATACTTCAAGTATATTTTAATTTAATATAAAATTTTAATCACAATACTATATAAAAAAATATTATGCATCCAAACACCTCACAAGTCACAAGGAGGGGCATCCGCAGTAGTAATGTAATGCCGCCTTCCTGCCTTCCTGGTTTCGTTCCCGGTTCAAATTCGGAAATCCGAAGGCGGAGCAAGGGGGGTGAAAGAGAGCGCCATGGAAGCGCAGACGCACCAGCAGCAGCAATGGCGGCGGCACCACCCGTCTCTGGACGATGTTGTGAACATCCTCAGCAAGGCCAATCGGGACCTCTCCGCCGTTCACCACCACCTCGACAAGGAATTTCAGCGCAACTACCCTGACCACGTATTACCTACCTATGTGCAAAGGACTTTGGCTGCTTTCTAGGGTTTTGGGTTATCTGTTGACGGTTTATTCGCGAGGTGGAGCCGTATTGTTCCCTTTTTGGCTAATAATTTCCGGGGGTTTCTGCTTCTGCCACCCCGCAGGTGAATCCCTACAACCTCGTTTGCCGGATTAAGAAGATCCAGCAAGATCTGGCGTCGCTCAAGGAGATGTGCCGCGATCTCCTTGCGGAGAAGCAGGTGTCAAATCGTGGTAGATCGCGGGTTGATGCATTCTCTACGTTGAATTGCGGAAGTGACTGATGCAGTTTTCTGTTTCTGCAGGACTTGATCGACAGAGCAAAGGCGACACTGTTGGGACAGAGAAGCACACTGCAGCGTCTGCTGGCGTCGTCTGGTCTTCCTCTCATAAGCGGTGATGACGCATCTGCGTATGATAACCTAGATCAGGTGAGCGTGCTAGTTTTCCGGTGGCAGATATGCTTTGATGTTTGTTGAGGATATTTAGAAATCGCGATGGATGAAGATGGTGACCTTGAACGGGTCGACACTCGTATGCTTGGGATACTTCTACGGTTAGGAATGCACTTCACTGGTATGCCCTACACCCGGGCATTAGAACTAGTGGTGTTGAACTTGAAATATTTACCGGTGAACCTCCATCTACAGCCGGTTGCTTAATAGGCGTCGATTTATGATTGATATGTTCGCCATTAGATGACGGTATAGAGCTCGTTGCTTGAGATATTACACCCAAGAATAACAAAGAGAAAAAATTCGGTTGGCTCGATAATGTTTCAGGGTCCATCCCTGGTTTATTTGTTCTGTTAAGTCAAATTGTAGTCCAGGTGGTCCTAGATATGATTATCATATATTAGCCTTACAAGTGAAACTATGACCTTTTTCTGGATTTTGTGTCCTATATTAGGACTACACTTGTGATTTAGTGCTTCTAAGGTCATAATCTTGGAGATTATTCAATAATTTAGACTGCACGATTGTTGCTCCCCGGTGATACCGTGATACTGCAATTTTCACATATCTCTCTGCCTCTGGTTGATCAGTACAGAACATCAGTCTTTACCCAGAACATCAGTTGATTAATGGTGCCAAAGTTTGTGTCTCTTCATTCGACCATATGTTTTCTCGTAGTTTTGCCCTCAATGAGCGGTATTGAGATTCATAGCACTTAAGAAACAAACAGATTTTAGATCTAAGGGACAAAGTATGGATGATGTTTCATTTTCAATATGGCAATTATTTGTTTCATGAAAGTCTTCAGCTTTCATTTCCAACGTGGTAATTATTTGCTTCATGAAATGCCTTTAGCAATGAAGGTGAACCAACGTGGGATGCTAATAACAGAAAATTTATGTACTTCTCTCCTGAATGCTACAATAATTTATAAATCCAGTCCCCTTTGGTTGCTGTTCTACCAGAGCCACTCTCTGTAGAACAGTTATCTCCGTTCAATGTTAGCTTATGGGTGCTGTATCCTATTATTATTATATAGACACATTTCTGGAATTCATCCATTCCACTTATTCCATATTTTTCTCAGATGACATCAGTTTTTAATTGCCTTTTTGGCTTTCAAAGTTTGGAATTTGCTTCGTGGTTGTATTTTCATAATGGTGCTGAAGATATGCACTATTTCCAGCAAGCCACCTAAATTACGATCTACACTTGATTAATGTGGAAGCAAGCTATTTTGTGGATACAAGGTCGTCACTTGGTATACACGAAATCAGAGTTGAACCTTGCCACATTCTCTTTTTCCATCATCTTCTACTTTTGATACTTGGTTCGAGTTATCCACAACTGTTTAGGTTTACATCTTGCGGAATCCCATAATCTTTTCTTTTGTTATTCTGTTTGGGGTCTCTGAAAGAGTAGGAATGTGTATCATTGCTCCGCTTTAGGGGTTTCGTAAGAGTGGGAATGTTACTCTGAGCAACTAATGTGCATTGTTTATTAACGTCCTAGGTCGAATGGAAATTCTTAATTAGACAGTGACTATTAATTTATAACTTCGATTAGCAATTCACTACTTATTCTTGAACTAACGTGCATTGTTTATTAACGTCTTAGGTCGAATGGAAATTCTTAATTAGACAGTGACTATTAATTTATAACTTCAATCAGCATCTCACTACTTATTCTTGCAGGTGATAGAGGAGTGGTCAGAGCAAATGAAGGCAAAAACAGGTATAACAGCAAAGCTTGAGATTCTTGAAGCTGGTTTAGAGCCAGATGTTAAAGAAAAAGGTATAAAACGTCTTTATGACCTAATGATGCAGGAGCGGTTCAGGATAGTCACTCCGAAGGCATCAACCAAATGCTGTTCTCCTCAATTGTTCAGGGCGAGGGATGAGAAGAGAATGTTTCTTAGTAAAATCCTGTTGAGCTCCGGAGATCCGGGAATGTATTACGATTGTCTCCAAGAAGCAGGTTTTGCATCACTTACTTTTGATTGATTTTGAGTTTTATGAGTTAGTTTGTATGGAGTTTGAACTTGATTGTGGATTGAATTTGAGTCAAATTGCTATTCTAACTCAAACTTGACTCAGATTAATAAACTAGCTAAACTTGAACAAGAATTTATGTGCTCTTAAAAACTCCATTTTGAACTCAAACTTAAAATAGTTAAGACTTTAGTTCAGCATATTACTAGACTTGTTTGCACTCTTCTCCTCGGAGATCGAATGCATATTGAGACTCAAATTAATTTGAATGATGTTAAATAATTAAATATTATATTTATAAGTAATTTATTTTATTATTAAAATATATTTATATTTTTTGACTTGTAAATTAATAATTTGATTGTATATATAAATTAGTTATTTAACTACTGGTTTGTACTGAACCATAATCTACTTAAAATAGATGAAACCATTTAAGTGTAGAAATCAATATGCGAATATATTAATTAAATTAAGTATTTTGTATCACAAGAAAAGAGGTTATATATGAAGTCAAGAATTTATTTTTCTGGTTAAGCCAAAAACAAAAACCCCCAAATTTTCAGTGACTCCAACCAGCCTAGAATCCAAATCCACCACCGGGTATGCGGGAGGGCATGGGTTCGAGGACACCTGAGGTGTCCAGCTCTCCCCTGGGGGAGAGCTCTCTGGTGGGGGTCGAGCCGCGGGGGCTCGATCCCTCGTCTCCCGCGTGAGCTGCGGGCTGCCGGCCATCCGGGCCATGTGAACAAAAAAAAAGAAGAAATCATTCACTTGCATATTCGAAGTCATGCAAAGATCAAAGCCTTCGACTTATTACATACATATATATATGCTACTTTCTTTCACCTCATGCTTAGTGCTTATTTACATATGTTGTTGCTAAATAAATCTTTCTGCATGTCTGTCACAAAATTGTACATTTAAGTAGAATCTAAGATAATAGTTAAAAATATAAATTTATAATATTTGATGAGTATGTGCTGTCAAAAGTGGTAGAACGATACGTAACTATTAACTGATAAAGATGGAACCCCGAAAGAAAAAGAATACTCACCTTTTTTATTTAAGGAAGTTTTCTCCGTGAATGTGGAGACCGTCAAACATTTTGACAAATTTTGTTGTAAAAATATATTTTATGGTAAAATTTTAGTTTTATCAGACAACCAAACATCATATAAGCCACCCCTCCCTGATGAATATGTGTTAAACTTATTAATATTAATTCTAGTATCAGATGATAAAATTTTGATGATAACCTACGTATAATTAATAAAGATTTTGATAGTCTAACCTGATACACGGTAAAAAAATGCTGTGCTTCCACTCCCCATAATTTAAGCAAAGAGCGGCTCACGTGCTTCAGCGGTTCACCTCACGGGACCACCGTCCTTCTGCACGTGATTCTCTAGTTAGCGGGAAGCTTCCCCGTCCGACACGACAGCTATAAGACTTTTCGATCGGACGGTTGTGATTATTCGACCTGGCGAAACGCCAAAAAAATGGAGTCCGCGAAAGCCTAGGCCATCGGGGACGCGGTGGGCCCCCCCACCCCTCCTTGACGTTTCCGACCACTGCGGCCGGGTTCGCGACGGAAGTTAGCAGTTAAAATAACCAAAAAAACAAATAAAGTCGCCGTAGCGCGTACCAAGGTAAATAGAAAAGTTGTGGCGGACTAACATAATAAATGCCCGCCCGCTGACCACGGGACGGCGCTTCACACCCCTTATTATCTACGTTCTTTAAATCTGACTTCTTGATGGGAGACAGAATCAGGTGCTTTTTTTTGACTGAGATCTGTATATATTAATTAAGTTAATATTTTACTTAATGATAGGTTACAAATGTTATTTCTGACCTAGACGAGGATCGTATCTAAAATACAGAAGGTTAAATCCTGTCTTTTTATTTTTAAGATGGTATTGAGATATTAGAGGCATAGTTTAAAATCAATCAAGTCATAGACCAGAAGTATGATTAATCAGACCAGTCAGACACGACATTAGTCTCCCATTACAAGAGTAACATTTCAGGTTTTATCATAGAGAGAGTAAAACCGTTTTAGTCGCGAGATGTTTTTTGCAGTGAAAAGTTACGATAGGATGGAGTATTGAACGGATACTGCAAAATACAATGATTCAGTGGAACACATGACGAGTTAGAAAGAACCATGAGTGTATAACATGCTAGAACATAGAATAGAAGGCCGTTCAAAATTTATAATTACCCGAGGAGAGGATAGTCTTCTCAATCTTGTGTTCGGTGTTATTAACAAAAATAGGTGTCAATTATCAATACAATGTCGGGGGGAACAGGTCAAAATTTGGAATTGAGAGACCCTCTTGACCAAGTATAGTTTCACATCACAGAACACAAGTCCTTCAAACTCTTTATCATAAAGAACTGAATTTTGTTCGGTACAAGATACAAAGATTAACTCGAAGATGACTTTGGGTACATCTAAAATTGCATTTGTACCCAAACGGGCCCCCTCAGGTGCAGATAAGATAAAATTGCGAGTGTTATTAATGACATGAACACTGGAACAAGTCAAGAAAACTTGAGGGCAAGTGCAAAGAGCAGAAACACGTACGAAACAGGTGAGAAGAGAAGAAACCCGTTCGGTACAGGGTTGGTTTGACAGGAAATAAGAACACATGCATCTGATTCATCCATACAAATTCAAGAATAAATTGAACTTTTTTCTGAGTGAAATATTTGTGTCGAACGGTGGTGGTCAGGGACCCAAGGGCGACGTTGGAAAGCTGCTGGAAAGCGTCCGGTTTCGTGGTGCAGAAGAGCAGCAACTACAAGACGACATGGTAAACGCTGTACCTAAGTGACCGGAAGCTTTCCTTCCGTTTGCGCCCGAGCCGACCGGCAACAAGACTACGACTAGGGCGTATGTTCTTATCCATGATGTGAGCAGAAGAGCAGGGGTTAAGAACGAGAGATCCGCAGTAATTAACAAATGTGATGCGATTGTGTTCTTGGGAACATCATCGCCGTCTCCTCCAGATGTGGAGATCATTCCAACCAAATATGTTCAGTTCAGTACCTCTCTCTTTCTCTCTCTCTACGTACATATTACCTGGCGGCAGCAGCAGCAGCAGCAAAGGAGAGGAGGAAAGAGATCTCTAACCACCCGCCCATGCCCCGTCCGTCGATCTAGTCCTTCGTGTTCAGAGCTGCCAGGAACCTTGAAACGACCAGTCGCGTTGGACCGATCTTTACCGTGGGTGAGCTCGTTCCTTTTCGATCCGTCCGTCGGCGGCGTCGTCACCACCCCCGGACTGCGAGGTCGGCAGCCTCGGGGAGGTCAAAGGGAACAGCGTCAGGAGCTCCGGCGGGGCGACCCCCGGGGGGGTTCCTCGGGGCGAAGGGTGGAGGTAGAACCCCTTCTCCGCAATCGCTCTCTCCTCCTCGGACACGCCCGGCGGCGAGAACACCGGTCCGGATCCCAGCGGCGTCACCGGGCTGGTCAACGACGCCTTGGGAAGGGCTCCCGCGCGGGCGATCAGGAGGTATTGCTGCCCGGGCGTGGATGGCGGCTGCGGCGACCGCGGCGACGGATAGGCGCCGTGTTGCCGTTGTTGGTGGTGGTGGTCGAGAGAGGCGAGGCCGAGCTTGATCTCGAGCTTCCGCACGCTGGGCCGCCGGTCCTGGAGCTTGAAGGCCGGGCGCCGCGGCCCGACGAAGGAACGCGCGGAAGGGGGCGGCGACGTCACGGGGAGCTTGTCGGGGGCGTCCCCGGCGGGCGCACCCGTGTGCTTCTGGACGAGGTCCCGAAACGTGTGGGGCTCGGCCTGCACGAAGATGGTCGGCGGGGGCGTAGCCGCGGTGGAGGAGACGGAGATCTGATGCGGCGAGCCGGTGCTCGTGGTGGTGGTGGTGGTGGTGGTCGTCGGCCTCTCCATCCTCTTCCGGCTTTGCCTTCTCTCGACCCAACCGCACCGCCGAAACGGGAAGCAAAGCAAGAGCAGAGCAGAGCACCCCGGCAAAGCCAACGCCGCCGGGGAACGAACGAGGAGGAAGAAGCAGAGCTAGCGGCGGCGGGCGGGGGAAGAGATGAGGGCGACGAGATGCCAGTCGCTTATATAGGAGACCGGGACGAAAGAGGGGGGGGGGTGCTGAGGGGAGTTGACTCGGTGGGAAGGAAACCGGTGGGAGGGGGCACCGGAACGTGTGATTACCGGCCATCTACGTGGCAGTGGGGCCCCCCTCCCTCCCCCGTGACTACGCAGGCGTCGTGGTCGTTCAGATCCAAGTTGGAGGAAATACTTGCTGACCAGAGAGAAGGGATGACGACAAGGTGCGGAGAAGACAGGCAGGGACGGAAGTCTCCTCCTCCTTGCTTGACTCGGAAGTCCATTATTGGGTAGGCCATTAAAAGGACGATCGAAGAAAAAACGTAGCCTGCCTTTGAAAGTAGTACGCGTTGAATGCTCTGGAAGAGCCCTCTTTGAAAGCTCCGTTTACTGCGCGCAGACAATCTCTCCTCTTTTCCGACGTTTGGATTTGGATTTTTTTCTTCTTCTTTTCTGTTCGAAGAACAGCCAGCCAGCCAGCCAGCGATTATTTATTTCGTGCGCTGATCTTACTTGATGTGTGTCTGCGACGAAGGAAAATCTATTAATTTAATTATTTGAGCAGGAAGCTTTGAATAGGGAGATCTTAGTGCATGTGTAGTAAGGGAGAGTGTGAGGTTGTCTCTCTCTCTCTCTCTCCATGCGAACATCTGACCACGATAAAGCTCTTGCTTCACGAAGCATTTTGGTTGTGCTAGTTAGTGGGGGAGATGAGATCTGGATTTAAGATTGTGCCGGGAGGTTAAATCATTGGGCTATTGACTACCCTTGTTTAATGATTTCTGAGTTGAAAAAAGAACTACACAGTTAAAGAGTACATTTTATCGAAAGAAATGTTGGAGTCGACGACTTCTTAACTAACCAACATAATTAACATGTATAGTAAATTAACTAGTCGATTCATTTAATCATTATATAGATGTGGTTAAAAGTTAGAATAATCTCATATCAGATATTGCAAAAAAAGACTCGTCGAAATATGAATATATATATACATGCATATGTTGTTGTGTGCTCCGCTCGTTGATGACTCACTAAATTTAACACAAGGATTTAGAGTGTTCCGGTAGTGGACTTCCAGCCTATCCATCTTGAATACCGTCTAAGTTTTTTCTCTTTTACCGGCCGCGTAGTTTAATGTAAAATATATTTAGATATATATATTTGATATCCAAACAGGTGCCCGCGTATACATGTTCGGACCCCAACAACTCTACTACCGATCCGATAGATGGATGTTTCTTCAGGGTCCAATAAATAATCATCAGACGGAGGACTCAAACAGGTCGGCGGCACTGTGGGCAGAGAAGAGAATATAATGCGTTCCGAAGAAGGTGGTTGTCGGGTTTGGACAGAAATCGTCGGGGGCCCGGCCGGCAATAAAAGTTGGACCTCCCTCCCTTCTCGACCGTTTAGCCTGACGCGGAGAGAGAGAAAGAGAGTGTGGAATGATGCGACGTCATTACACTTAAGAAGAGAGTCGATCAGAGACCGAGAGGAGGAGTGTTTGCGTGGGATTCACGAGGTCTCTTCTTTTGTCCGATGTCCCTTCTGAGTAGCTTTTATGCCGAGCTTTCCCTCCGGTTCATCATCTCTTGGGTGGTTCTTTTGATGGAGGCGGAGCAGAACAGAACAGTGATCAGGAATAAAGAAAGACCGACCGGCGGGCAGGCCGGGCAACGGTGTTCTGTGCGAGACTGACTGGTCGCTGTGTCAGATTAGATTAGCTCTTAAAATTGTTCTTATGTTTAAAGATAGGTTCTCGCCAACTTTTGCGGCAGAGCAGGCAGCAGAAGCGTCGAAGAAGGAGGAGGCGCTGCTGTGTGTTCAGTCAGTCAGTCAGGCAGGCAGGCAGTCGCTTCGGTGACGACGGACGGCGACGCCCGGCACGGCAGCTTCGACCTCCGCGGCGTGGCGGCTGGCCGGCCCTTCGAATCGAACAATTCGGGCGGAGGTGGTGGTACATCCCTTGTCGGGTATGCATATGCTTCGGCAGGTCCGCCGGACGGACCGGAGCGATCCGCCCACCTTGTCTGTAAGGAAGGCTCCGGAGGATGCAAACGAGAATCTTACTTCTTACTAATAGGGATGTCAATGGTTACCGATTATCCGATTATCCGACCCGTTCGTTAGTTAACGAACAGCAAGTGGATAGTTTAAAATTTCCGAATAAGTTATCCGCGTTCGTTTACCGATTAACCGTTATCTTAGCGGATGCGGTCATGGATACACCATAAACCGAACCCGAAAACCGTTATTCGTATTCGCTAACTAATACATAATACGATATAACTCACAATTTATGATATCTAAGTATATATGACCCATCTAGAAAGTCTTATTGTTCTTAACTCACCGGTTCACCCTCCTCCTTGAGAACTTAACATTGGATAAGCCTTGTCTTGACGTCTAACAATGATGGTTTCATCCTCTTCTGCTTCTTGATGGTGCAATCCACGTACACACTTTTGCTGCAAATCGACTATCTCATATTTTATGTTGGACATGTATTATTTTTGACATGTAATTAAGATTTTTTTTCTATCTTATATTTTGTGTTGCACATCTAATTATTTACTACAGACTCAAAAATTAATTTTACTATGGACTTGTAAATTATTTTTCTATATCTCATGTTTTGTGGTAGATATATAATTAAGAATTTTATTTTTGTTCATTGCTATAAATAGATACTTTTAATCGTAATATGTATATTTTTTATGTGTGTCTTTATCGGTAAAATTATATTTACTTCTTTATTTTGCTAGGTTGTATTATACGTATGTTATCTCTTTATATATTTGATAACCGTCCGTTGTCCGACCGTAAACCGTTTTTAAGCGGATAGAACAATGCGGTTCGCGGATACACCCGATACCGATAGTTAACGAACAGCAAGTGGATACACCTTTTTCTTATAGGATACGGATACGGATAATACTATTATTCGACCCGTATCCGACCCGTTGACATCCCTACTTACTAATAAGGGTGCAAAGCAGACGAACCGACATCTAGAATAGTGTCATGTTGACTACATAAGAGAAATGCCCGTGTTTATAAATTTGAATCATTCTAACTCGAGGTCGCGATTTTAAGTTGGTTAACATGGTATCAGAGTTAAAATCTGCAGACAATCCTCCTTCATCGACCGTCATTCGTAAACAACGTACACGCGTCAAGGTTAGAAGAACTTACACGTGAGAGACGAGTTAGAATAGTGTCATGTTGTTTAGATAGAAAAGACACTCGTGCTCGTAAACCTGTGCCCCGATACACACTCCCACGAGAGGAAGGAAACACGGCTCCATACAAAAATCAACCTGTCTCACTGGTTAAGTTAAATTAACAAACTTAGAACAAAGAAAAACTCACTTAATTAATGAGTCATGTTTTCCTTGCTCCATTCGATAGACCAGTGGCTACGCATTTAAATAATTAACAAATAAACTCTGAATGTTAATAATTTCATAAAATCATTTTAATAGATAAAATGTGCGAAAATAAAAAAAAAATTATATGATTGGATTTTGTGAACAACCAACGTTCAAATTTTATAAATAATTTTAGATCGATCTCGAGTTTTGTCAACAAATTTATATCGAGTTTATACTCCAGTGTACATTGAACTTAGTCTAACTTACTTGTAAGAAGTCATGTTCAAACTAGAAACTGTGTAAGGTAAATGACTTAGAGCTTAAACAACGTACCAGTTACGTCTGCTGGCCGGGGGTCGCAGGCAACCCTGCGTACTGTTGCATTGAGGGTGCAACACACCTTAACGTAGGAGGTAGTGAGTGGTGTGGCTACCCGTATGAGTTTGAAAGTGATACAGTTTTGAGGCCATAGAAGATGCAATTAATTCCTCCGTGTTATTAGTTTTATTCTATATAATAAGATGTTTTGGTGGCATGATAAATTGATTTTGTGTTGTAAATTTATATTTTGTAAAAAATATTTGACAACCATTACAATTTTATATTTTGAAAGAGATTTTTTTCTCAGATAAGAAAAGAGACTACACACTCCTTTTTTTCTTGTGCCCACACTCACCTTTTTTTAGCTATAGATGCTCTCCACTTGTTTTTTCCTCACATCTCTTTAAATGTGATAATTTTATGTATGATTTAAAATTTTGGTCGATATAATTTTTAATATAAAAATTTATTGTGCAACCAGGCAGCCCATACGATCTTTTTTTTTCAAAAGGGAATAGATAGTTCAAAAAAACCTTTTTAAAACATAAATATGCAATAGTTACTGAACATCTCTTTTTAACAATTTTTGTTACAAAAATATAATTTTTCGACCAAGATTTAATTTGTTATGCAATCAAACACCACCATTATACATACATACATGGTGACGTTGTGAGAGTGGGTAAGTAATTTAAATCAAGACGGATGATCTATTTTACTCTTCCATCATGACCTACAAAGTTAATTGTTGTGATTTTCTTATTGGTTCTCCTGTAATGTCTATATATATATACCTGATCACACCCCTTCTCTAGGACACCAAACGGTTCAACTTTAATAGCGAACTCACTTATTGTATCCGGTTCTAATACCAATTCGATAGCAAAATCATTGGTCTCTGATTTCTATTTCAGTAAAAGTTAAGAGACTTTAATTCTGATAATTTTAAAATTACTATATTTCTATTTTTATCAAATTTTGATTTCATTATTAGAATCAATAAATCTTAAAATATATACTAAATATTATTTTTTATTAAAAATGAGTCAATGAATTTACATAAAATTATTACAATTTGACATAATCTATTTTAAATTTTTATTTATTTTACAATTAATTAAATTTAAAATTAATTAATTTTACTAGTATGTATTTGTTTTTATTAATAAAATAAAATAAAATAAAATAAACTAATTTCGATTCTAATAAACCGTCGAAATATCTAATTTTTATCTTGATAACTTATAAAAAACAAAATTTAAATCAATTAATTTTTATTTGAGTGGAATGGAAATTTCGGAATATCCGACTCCCATCTCGGATCCTGAAAGCGGTGACTCGGCTAATCCGATTCGTTAGCCGTTGCCGCTCGCTCGGCCGGTCAGCCGAGTCAGCCCTGCTCATCATCCTTCTCTGGTTTCTAGGGCAGAAGCGAGGCCGGCACTCCGGCAAGGGACTCGACGGCAGACGGACGAAAGCATAGGTGCCTACGAATCTGCTTCCGTTCTCGAAACCAGCCTGACGACGGCAGAGACTGGTTCGACGTCTTCCGCTGTCCGTGGTGTCTGCTACTTGTCTTCACCATTCAATACAGCCGCCAATCGTCTTCACGGTTCCTCCGCCGCCGGTGTGCCGCTCACCGGTCGCTACAGCTCTTCCGGACTGGTAACGTGTAAGTCCGCTCATAAGCCCAGTCTCTAGACGAGCTCTTTCGGGCCGCCAAAGAAGTGTCTCGCAGCTTCGAAGCACTTTTGGAGTTCCCAATCTTCGGTCGATCTCTACAAACTTGAAAAGGGCGAACAACTTAGCCCGGTTGTGGAGATCGTCTTGCACGGCAGGTTTTGTTAGAATAAATGTCCCGTATTGGAAGAATGCCGTTCGAACAACGTTCACCTTTTTCATTCCGTATCGCATTCTCTACCTCAGTTCTTCTTCCAAGTATATCCCCGTGGATCGCCTCTTTCACTAATCTCTCATCCCGATGCATCTCATTGCAGATCAGATGCAAGGATCGTCGTCAACTACAGAGCTAGATGTTAATACCAAGGCAGGGGATACTTTTGGATACAACAGTAATGCTTCTAAGAAGGCAAGATTGCAGTCGATGCTATCTGCTCTCCTCTCTGATCCACTACTTTCTGACGTCCCAAGGAAACCAACTATCACCGACGTTGACACCTTGATCAGCTTTGAATTGGGAAGCGCCATGAAAGTATCAATTATGAAGATGGACAATTCTTCCTTTGGTATATTTCCTCTGGTTGGCATGAAATATCAGTCGGAGTTGTTCCTTTGGTCAGTCTCAGTTTTGCTGTTTGTAAGTAGAAACCAATAAGTCTAATTTCATCTAACATTCAATTTATGTCACCCGACAATTGATTTCATGATTTGATCTATGTTATCTCAGCCCGAGGCCTTGCCTCACCTCACCTCTTCCGCTTGAGGCTGGTGTCTGAGGCGAAGTCTAATTTATAATATATATGTAATGTTACATATATATATACATGAAATACAAAATGTCGTAAATACAAAAGTCAGTAACATAAATCTACAACAAAAGAGAGCTATAACACCAATTTAAAACTGACTGAAAAAATGCAAGAACTCAATTGCATTAATCTAGAACAACTTCATAACATCAGTAAAATTTCTAAAACTTCAGCAATATGCAACATAAAAAGATTAGATTGGTTCAACCAAGAAAGAAATAATATCCAAAGTCATGCAGCCAATTTGATTACATGAGTTTGATTGTATCCCAAAATCATGAGTTTGAAAAACGGATTGTGACATCTTAAGTCATAGGTATATGTTTCACATTAGATAAATTAAACAAACAATGAAACAACTCGATTAAAATAATTAATTTATTAATATTAATAATAAACATTTGAAGGGTTAGGTGTCAAAGCGGTAAGTGGTCTGGGCAAGCCAAAGTGCTTGGCCGCTTTTCTCTAACTCAATAAAGTGATCATTTTGTGTCACTTAAGCGGTAAAGTGGCCCAAAGCGCCCGGTTTGGTTGCTTTGGGCCACTTAAGTTAACTGAATCTACATAAGACGCATCCAGATGTTTCTTATTAGGTCTATTTTTTAGACTTGTTTAGTTGTTTTGTATTTATTAGACCTATTTTGTTAGACTTGTTTAGTTGTTTTGTATTAGTACCACTTATATTTCTGTGTACTATTGAATATTTTTTTGCCATTGTTATTTACTCGTTATGTTTTTTATATTGGCAAAAATGGATTGCATGTAGCATGCTGTGGATAAATGGTTTGCAACTTTGCATATTTCATTAAAGAATGATGTTAAACATATTTTGTATGGCATTTTTTAGTTTTCTATTTACATATGCATTTTATGTTTATATATGCTTTATTGCTAGGATTTTTTTGTTGCATTTGGTAAGTTGGCTGCTTATCCCAATTAGTCATGCTGGCTACTGCCTTGTCGCTTAAGTAGTAAAATGATCTTTAGTCGCTTTGTCACCTTGACAACTATGAAAATGATCAACTGAGTGGTGAGGGGCGGGGGTGGGGTGGAGACTGACTGAGAGTGAGTTGAAGATGGTTGCAAGGAGGCTGGGACTGAGTGGAGGGGGAGAGTTGGGGTTGGGACGGGATTGAGTGGAGGCCAAACAGGGAAAGGTTAGGATGAAATCACCTTCGCGAGCAGTGAAGCAGCTGAGAGACTAGAGATGGCAATGGCAGGGTGGCATGGCGATTGGCACCTGGGAGCTGGGGCATGGGGTATCAGCTGTGGAAGGAGAATCGGGCAGGGGGACAAGGAGTAGATATGTTTATCAGACCTGGTCCGACAGCAGGTATAATACCAGGTTTAGTGAAGTGGATGTTAGGTGGGCAGGGAACGAGGTGGGTGGCACCTCACCTTGCGAGGCGACCAAGGCTCCTGAGGTGAAAGCAGCCAAATCAAGGGAGAAATCATTACCTTGCCTTCCCTCGTCGCCTAGCCTCATCGCCTCTGCAACCAAGGCGATCACCTTTAAGTGGAGGGGGAGAGTTGGGGTTGGGACGGGATTGAGTGGAGGCCGAACAGGGAAGGGTTAGGATGAAATCACCTTCGCATACAGTGAAGAAGCTGAGAGACTAGAGATGGCAATGGCAGGGTGGCATGGCGATTGGCACCGGGGAGCTGGGGCATGGGGTATCATCTGTGGAAGGAGAATCGGGCAGGGGGACAAGGAGTAGATATGTTTATCAGATCTGGTCCGACAGCAGGTATAATACCAGGTTTAGTGAAGTGGATGTTAGGTGGGCAGGGAACAAGGCGGGTGGCACCTCACCTTGGGAGGCGACCAAGGCTCCTGATGTGAAAGCAGCCAAATCAAGGGAGAAATCATTACCTTGCCTTGCCTCGTCGCCTAGCCTCATCGCCTCTGCAACCAAGGCGATCACCTTTAAGTGGAGGGGGAGAGTTGGGGTTGGGACGGGATTGAGTGGAGGCCGAACAGGGAAGGGTTAGGATGAAATCACCTTCGCGAGCAGTGAAGCAGCTGAGAGACTAGAGATGGCAATGGCAGGGTGGCATGGCGATTGGCACCGGGGAGCTGGGGCATGGGGTATCAGCTGTGGAAGGAGAATCGGGCAGGGGGACAAGGAGTAGATATGTTTATCAGATCTGGTCCGACAGCAGGTATAATACCAGGTTTAGTGAAGTGGATGTTAGGTGGGCAGGGAACGAGGCGGGTGGCACCTCACCTTGGGAGGCGACCAAGGCTCCTGAGGTGAAGGCAGCCAAATCAAGGGAGAAATCATTACCTTGCCTTGCCTCGTCGCCTAGTCTCATCGCCTCTGCAACCAAGGCGATCACCTTTAATAACATAGGATTTGATGCCCATTTGGCAAGCAAAATTGCAGTTTTAAATGAACTAGGTATCACTAGTCTTTCTTGAACTAGTTTCACATATTTGCATTTTATTCACCTTCCTAGTCATTAAATCACAAGCTTAAATAAAAAATAAAAAGGCTAAGGTGTAGTGTTTCTTTTAAGGCTAATTTCTTTCCAGGTCATTATGAAACCTTTGTTTATTTATAAGCTGATTTTGACCCTAAGATGGTGTATATAAAGTATTGACTTTCTTATAATGCATAACATGTGCTTTATTGGCTGAAGGATGGTGTTTTGACCTTAAATAGATGTTGTGGTTCTCAACTCTGCTACTGTCAAGGACTTGAAATTAGCAATTGTGAAAAAAACGGAAGAGATGCAACATGGACAAATGGGCCACCGCCATATTTCATGGTACAAAGAGTCCTTACCATCTTTTCAACTATGTAATTGATGTATAACTTCATGCTTCAAGATTTCGCAAACTTAACAGAGTTTGCCCACTGCATAAATGCCAAGAAATACCTACTCACTAGCTTTTGTAGAATTAGAATTTTTTGATAAAAACTTCAATAGATATGGACTTTATCTGAATGGAATTTTGCTGTGACTTATCCCTCCCGTTATGATATTTGCAGGAAGCATGTTTGGTCAAACTTTTGTCTGTCCCACCAAAATGACAAACTCACCCACGACAACTCTCTGCTGCAGGATTATGGCATTCGTAATAATTCTCAGGTAAGCTTCATGTCTCTCTGTGCGTATTGTAACATTCAAAACAAATACAACAATTCAGAGTCTAGTGCATCACCATGTGTTTATCTGTTGCAATATTGGACTTGTTCTTTAAGTCATCGTAAAGGCTTTTTTTGTATTACCAAACCATTCATGCATAACGTTGTGGAGCTAATAAAGCAGCTGTGTTAAGATTTTAAAAATCATAGCTGTTCGCAGTATAATATGAAAATCTAGGTCAAACAAGTATTACAAAGACGATATTGAAATGAAGCTCACAAGGATTTCATATAAGGAGAGTTGATGAGCTGGACAAACGAAAGAAGTTACTTTTTATATTTGTTGGATAGCCCTGAGGCCTGTGGCTACTCATCATCAACTTGTTGGCTATTGTTTACAATTGAAAATGAACTTGGTTTGAAGTGGTTAATAAGATGCTACTGCATCACCTCTATATCCCCACGGTACTCACCGAGAGAATTATCTGCACCCACACATCAACCATAAACAATAATTATCCGATGGGATAACCGCTTTTCCAAGAAAAAGCCAGATTTCCACAAACTGATCATCATGTACTTAAAGACAAAAAAATGCTCTTAGATCTTGTTAACAAACCCTGGTAATTTGGTGAGTCTGCAAATATTTCCACCTGATCACCCTGTATGAAACCTGGGCAGTTAGTCTCCTGCTTTACAGACAAGCTCGAGTCAACTTTTACCTGTCAGGGCAAAATTCTTTGATGTACTTGGATCTTCATTTTTGGTAGATGATAAATAGAAAGCAACGAAGCTTTCTTATCGAGAGACAGTTAATCATCTGTTATATCACCTGATATGTTGAGGACATATCAAGAATTTAAGACTGCATTCCTGGAACTGGAAGCATGATCGCATCGGAAAGCTTTTCCTAAAAACTTGTGGCTGGAACATGTTCATTACAAAGGCTAGTGGTGGATTCTTCCTCGATGTCTGAACTTGCTGCCATCTTATAACAGGATGCAGTTCCTTCTGTGTGGGGATTTGATTCTGTTTATCTACTTTTGGAAACTGTAGTCGTTCTTGTTTGAAATAAACCTTTGGAAACATCCACAGCATTCGTTGCTGAGGCAGAGAATTATTTCTATTGAGAGACTAACGATGCTGTTGTCCGCCGTTTATGTATTTGTCACGTTGGCCGGAGAAGATACATGATGGATCGGACTGGCCTTGATCTGTGTTTCTTCAGGTGCAATTTACGCCGTGTGTTACCTCAAGATTATCTCAGAGACACTCTCGGAGGAAGAAACACCGTTTCTTTCATGGCCTTAACAAGTACGTTACAAAGCAATGACCTAAACGCCCTCTTCTTCTCCATATGTTAAGCGTCGTTCGTTGGAAGCTTGATCGTCTGAAGACTGGACGGCTTGAGTGTCAAGACACGACTGGTGTTTTCTGCTTCAATGTGCCGACGGATGTCATGATCCATTTTTTTGTTATTGTCTGGGGTTCTTATCTCGTGAAAGGGTGTAGCCATGGTTTTCGGGACCACCTTCTCGGAGTAATACCCTGTGTACAGTTTTTGGTGCCTGGTCGTATTTACAAAATGTCAGCCTTTCTATAGTTATATCATTATAATATGTAGTATAGTGAAAGTTTATGGATACAGATCATTTATCACGTACCAAGGCGGGCACCGGAAGATGATGGTAAAAGAGGTCACTCCCGGCTTTCTTCTATCCAGCGATTTTCCCAGTCATGTCTCGATCTTGTCACTCGGCTACTTCGGCAAATGTTGTTACGAAGTTATGACTTATGGCAGAGAAGATACTAATTATAACATTATCAAGCACGTTATTTTCTTGTAGTTTGTGTTTCGGGAAGTATCAATACATTGCAGTGAAACTAATTATTCATACTAGCATAAAGATGCAAGGCATGTGTTACTACGCCAACCAGGAAACTGCCTTTGCCTTCTTCAATAAGCATATTCTTGGTATGGCATGCATGCCTCTTAAATCTTCGCATATCTATGGCTACATAAAACTGTTTCCTTCTTAGGGGTTACTTCCACTTGCAACGGTGCTTTTAGGACCTGTTTGGCACCAAAAGTTTTCTAGGAATAAATCGAGTTTATCTCTTAAATTTTGAGAATAAATTAAGTTTATCTCGAAATTATTCTCGTACCAAACATGGCCTCAGGGTACAGGTGTACGTGGAATAGCGACTGGCCGTAGCAACCTTGAGCGGTTACATGATTGGAGTTGGGCGGTCTTAGTTTCTTGTTTCAAAATCATTTATCTTAAATAAGCTTATTTTTAAAATTTAAAGCAATAGTTTTTGTTTTGTTAACATTGTAGAAGGACATGAGCAGTAAAATAAGAAAACACATTATTAAACAACTAACAACATAGTCTTGTTTCGATTACCCCCCCGTGCAAGTTTGTAAGCCATCATCTCAAAACAGCATGTTTAACGTTAAACCAGCCAATTAAAAATACTGCAAAGTAAAGCAAGTGCATAATGTTGTAAATTTCACAATCAAACAAACAAACCCTTAATGGGTGTTTCGCTTCTTGGCTCAAGCTCAAGCCACATTGGAGGCGTCTACAAAGCACAGATAACCTGCCTGCTAGGCAACTGAAACGTTATCTTCAAGTCTTCTTGCAGGCGTTCCAAGTGCTAAAAAAAAAGTCATTTTCAAAATTTCCAGAGAAAAATCTACACAAATCTGTGGAGCGCTTATCGGTGGATGTTTATATGTCGATCACATCTTATCAACGCGCAGAGTTACCTTAAACTCTCTAAATTCAACTTATTTGCGTAACTTTATAATTTTAAGCTCAAATCAATATTTTTAAATTTTTTTATATATTTAAGTGACAACATATAATTACTAATATTTATAATTTATTTTTAAAATAAATACCCAATCAAATATTTGATCAAGTTACCGATTTATTGAGTCGACGAAGAGTTTTTTCCCCAAAATTTTACATTAGTTTTATTTAAGTTATTTATTCAATACGACAAACAAATTAAGCCAAATTTTTATGTAGCCGAATTTAAAGTTACCTATAAATTTTAGTGGTTCGTTCGCACTCCTACCGACCAGTAAAGCCGTGTCCCCGCAGCCCATGCGCCGGGGACAGCTCGGCCGGGTCAACCGGGTTGATTTGAGCAACGGGCACACTTAAACTTCCCAGAATTCAAAATTATCAGATACCTTTGTCGTATTAACAGCGGAGGATCCAAGATCACCGTCTAACGAGGTCATGTAATCACTCTCTTTATTTTACGAGCGTGAATTCTTTCGTGTGGACGTCCGAGAAATTCTTTTTAACTCCTATCGTAAAAGAGTTTACGACAAATCATCGTTTCATCGATGTCTCGTCAATCTATCCGTGAGAGAGATCCTCCAGAAGATTGAATTTGAATTATCCTTAAAATTTAAAAGATAATTCTGATTTATCTTTGAAATTTTACTATATCAAACATATCCTAAAAGTTCTATTAAACTTACTTATTATTTTAAACTAACGTGCTATTATTTTAAGTCAATAAAATTGAAAAAAAATTCATTGCACTGTTAATAATCTCGATCAACAGTTATTAGAACATAAACGTAGATTTTTTTATCGAACATACCTCAACAAGAGTAATACTATTGATAAAAATATTTTTAAAAAATTTGTTAGTTATTAAAAACATTGATTTAGTAAATTAATTTAATCATTACTTTTTTTTCTTTTTCGGCCGAGTGGACGGACAGGACTCTTTCCGCACCACGTACGTCTGGTGGGGTTCCGTATTCCGGCTCCCCCCCCCTTCTCTTCTCTGCTTGTCTCATGGTTGACGTGACGTGACTGACCGGACAGCGCATCGCTTCCGGTGGATCTCTGTCTGAGCTGCGCCGCCCACATGTTTGCCACGTGTTTAATCTGGAAATAAATTTTATTTATTTTTAAATCTTTCCAGATAGATCATATTTAAGTAAAAAAAAAAATCCCAACTCGCGGCTCCCGAGCTTTCGCATTCGGGCCCATTATGGCCGTCATCGCAGTTGGGCTGCAAACAGACGGACTCAGCTGTTTGCCTTCGATTCTCGCAGAAGTTTAAAGGTGATTTCGAGTCCGATTTCAATGAAATCAAAACCATGGTGATTAAAATTATTTTTGCTCATCTGTCTCTTTTCCATCATTTTTTCATGCACATAAGCGAATAAGGAAGCCTGTGCGTATAATATTATATATATATATATTTAAAGTAGAGGACGTTGCCTTGAATCGGAAATGCATAATCTCATCTAAAATTATTTCTAAATGTCATTGCATCTTAATTGTATTTTCACAGCAATTTGAATTTAGTTACTTAATATTAAAAATATATGTAATTTTCTCAGGTGAGGTATCTCTAATCTTACAGGTATACTCTTCAATTTATTTCTTGCCAAAGATTATTATGTATCTTTAACTATTACAATGCCCCCGAGAAGGTTATTCATCTTGATACTACTCTCAACACACTTAAACGTATCTTTTAAAGCCACTTGATTAAGGTTACTAAATAGTTCACTGATTTAATATCTCAATGTAGTCTTACTAAATTATTATAATCTACTTAATTTCTTGGAGTCTCGATATCTAGTGAGCCACTGGGTTTACATGGAACTATAAAAAATAAAATACTTGAAGTATGAAAATTTCTAATTACACGCACTTTTAAGAACTACCGCAAATAACCTTTGGGATCCTCGTCTGAAGTCTGAACCAAAAGGGAAAAAAAAAACCATGACTTGCTGGATTCGCGTGCCAAACGTTACTTGAGGAGAGCGAATCACCTCAGGTGAACTCACATATGGGCATTCAATACATGATATAAGTGGACTGCGTCTCAAAAAAGAGAACGAATCACCTCAGGTGGACTCCTCCGACGAGACGGCTTCCCAAGGCGCCGGCCTCGTGCGCGGCCGGTGTCCCCACCGATATCGGCACCGCCAAGCACCGTCTCTGGCCGGTGGCGGCCCAAAGGCGCCGCCTTTCAACGCTCCGGCTGGTTATTTGCTCCGTCCCGGGGTGGAAGTCGGCAGCTTGGCGATCCTGTACTCTGTAGAGAAACCGGCCGTGACCCGTAACGATAAGCCGGAGTCCGGGGAGGACGGGTGCCCCACCAGTATCTGCACCGGTCTCGCAGGGCCACGGGTTTGCTTCCTCGTCTGCGTCCCCTTGGCAGGCGCCGACGCGCTCATTTGGATATCGGGCGCCGCCGCCGCCGTTGCTCTTATAGGAACCCAACGTTCGCTTATAAAGTCGCAAGCGCTTCCCAGTTACCGAACCGGAGGAGAGGCACTGTGAAGTGCTTCTGTCCGTGCTTGGCGCTGCCGGCGTCGATCGCGCAGCGGCTCCGCTCATAAAAGAGAGGATTTTTAAAGGGGCCAATACAAGCATATGACCTCCCAAGTGACGGCCGGTACGGAAAGATGTCGTCTTCGTCGGTCGCCCAGGATCCCGCTGCCGTTTACTCCTCCCTTATCTCCCACCGCCATGGTTCCCTCTCGGATCCCAACGGCCCCCTCTCCTCCCTCGCAAATGGGTCTTCTTCATTTCCTCTGAACTCCCTCTACATCGGCGGTTCCGCCTCCCTAGCCTGTCGATGCGGGAGAGGCGCCCGCCAAGCCTTCTCTGCCCGCCTCGCTTGCGGTCGCTCGAGGGCGCATAGGCTCTGGGACGATTTCAACAAGTTCGTGAAGTTCAACTACGGGGAATTTCCCTCCGGATTCGCCTCGATCGGGGTCTCGGAAGAGGGGGCAGCCGGCATTGAGGACGCCCCCGGGGTGCTAGAGGACGGAGGGGATCATGTGGGTGCCGTGGAGCTGGTTCGGCCGAAGAGGGTGCTCATACTGATGAGCGACACCGGCGGGGGGCACAGGGCGTCGGCGGAGGCCATCAAGGAGGCCTTCCGTGAGCAGTTTGGCGAGGAGTACCAGGTCACTTTTCTTCGTTTTATTTATTTATTTATTTGCGTTCTTGTTCTCTGAGGTCCATGGTCGGAGGCGTTCTTGCTGAATGTTGTTAGTAGACGGCTGATGCAGGTATTTGTTACGGATTTATGGTCCGACCACACTCCATGGCCCTTCAATCAATTGCCGAGGAGTTACAACTTCCTGGTGAAGCACGGAGCACTGTGGAAAATGACGTACTACGGGAGTGTTCCGCGCCTCGTTCATCAGCCCCACTTTGCTGCAACTTCTACATTCATAGCTAGGTGAGCTATTACGCTTTCTTCCTCCCCTAGAAACTATTCTCTGTCGACGTAGAACTGAAACCAGAGTTGCCATTTTCCTTTTCGATTAATAATCCAAGCATTGACTGTTAGTCTCTTACATTTACGTGAATATTCGTTTCCAGCCTCAATTTCTTCTATTTGAGGTATGTGAGCACAGTTTGCGGGAAATCTTTTCATTCTTAACAGTGAGTATTATTAGGCTTTGCGCAGCTGAATCTATTTTTCCCACATCACTTCCAGTCCTTGGCACCTTACATTTTAAGTGAGATCAGCAAGGAGTATAATCTGAGACAATTTGAAGCTTTTCTATTAATGCACTTTACCTGCCGATGATGTTTCATAAAATGCTGAAGATCTAAAAGTTTCTATTTGCTGGTGGTTGGTTATGATTTTAATTTCTTGAATCGAGTGCCTGTGGCAGTCATCTTTGTCTAGGAGTGAATTCAGTGCAGTTTTGTTCCAATTGAGTTTATTTCCTAGCTTAAACCAGACTGAAAGGGCTAGCCAACTGAACTGAGCTGAACTAGACCAATATTAAAATAAACAATATATAAAATAATTCTTGTATATGAGCAACATTTATTTATAACAATATATTTAAAACATATATTCTTCTATAAAGATATGTATGGATAAAGTTGTTATTGATAATATAACATATATTATATTTTGGTTTATTTCATGCTGGCGGATTGGTCGGATTTCACAATGCCATGGAACCTAACCAAACAGATTTGAATCAACCTGATCCAAACATGGTTCAGTTTGGTTCATCGGGCTGAACTGAACAGTAAACTGCCTTACATTCGTCACATAGTATAATAGCATTTAATAGAATGCCATGAATCCACGATAAATTGGAAAGAACACTATGAATTTAACACGGTTTCTTGGACAAGGATCTAGTGGCGCCTATATGATTCTTCAATGGGTTAGTCTTTGTCCTTAAAAATATCAAATCATAACTTGTATCTTGGTTATTTGTGTTGTATTTTGATCCCTGTAAACCTCTCAAAATTAGAAATAAATATATAACCCAAATGCTAAGAATGAAAATATGCATTGATGTGAAGAAAAATGTCTTGTAATACAATTTTTGCTTCCATATTTAAGCAAATACATTCTCCATCGGGTTTTGTTTCACTTATCATGCCGATGACTTATCGAGTATCAGTTTTGGATAACTACCCTACCTAAGGCATGCCTCAGACACCTATATAATTCAGTTCTAAATAAAAGGTGAGAATATCAGCTCTATGCACTATTTTTCTATCAACATGGTACTTGTGCCTAACCATAATTTTCTATATTTGAATGATTTGCTAATCCTGTGCTTTTTTACGATCTAAGCAAATTCAAACTGCAGATAATTTTGAAGCCTTTCCTTTAACTTGAAATTTTAATTTAAGCTTCCTTAACCCCTACTAAAATTTGTTTCCTATGCTTAATGTTTGTGTGCATTTGGTTTGCTCTTTTCATCACAAGCTAGCCACATCTATTCAAATTTTAAGCTGGTGAGTTGAAGTTTTTCCACCTTCAAATTCAATGGCTCTTCCCTATCTTGGACAACCTTTTAGCAGTCATTGCCTTCTTGGCTCATTACCATGGGATCCACGCTAGTGTCTTTGGGGCATGATGAGGAACTCTTTGTATAGTATCATTCATGTTGTTTTCATATTTTCTTATTGTTGGTTTTAGTCATTTTATGCAACATTACGACTACTCTTTATCTTTATTCAGAGAAGTTGCTAAAGGACTGATGAAATACCAACCAGATATTATTATCAGTGTTCATCCACTGATGCAACATGTCCCACTTCGAATTTTGAGAGCAAGGGGCCTTTTGGAAAAGATTGTGTTTACAACAGTTGTTACTGATCTCAGTACCTGCCATCCTACATGGTATAGTCTTTTTTCTCTTGGAGTTTCTCCATCTTTTGTTGTGTGTTCCTGCATTAATGTGAGTGTAGGTATTAAAATGATTACTTTTCTGCTGTAATTCCATTTCCAGGTTTCACAAGCTTGTTACGAGATGCTATTGCCCATCAGCAGAGGTGTCAAAGAGGGCATTGAAAGCTGGACTGAAGCCTTCTCAGATAAAGGTTTATGGCCTTCCTGTGCGGCCTTCTTTTGTGAAACCAGTTAGATCAAAGGTGGGCTATCTCTTTTACATTAAGACACTGTCCAGGAACAGTTGAAGCTTTACGCTTACTTGATCTTTGCTCTCAACCTCAAAGTAGTTCTTCATTTTCTGGATTTTCCTTTTGATGTTGGTCAATCAGGTTGAATTAAGAAAGGAGATAGGAATGGATGAGAGACTACCAGCTGTTCTACTAATGGGAGGTGGAGAAGGCATGGGTCCTATTGAGGCCACTGCTAGAGCGCTTGCAGATTCATTATTTGATGGGACCATAGGGGAACCCATTGGGCAAATGCTTGTAATTTGTGGTAGGAATAAAAGGCTCGTCCACAAATTGCAATCAGTTGAATGGAAGATCCCTGTTCAGGTTTGATACAACTTTGCAGATGTGATTGTTTTTTGTTTGGCTAGAGAAACAGATAATGTGGTTGCTAGTACGTACGGAGTTGCTTTTATGTCTCTACTATTTGAAGGACTTCACATCGTTCGGATTCAATAGTGAAATCTCACGATAAAGGTTAAGGCATTCTAATTCCAATTCCAATTACTTCGGAGTCACTATGTTCCTGTTTTGACTCTATTATCCGAATCATATCCGAATTCGATAATTTCCGAGATATATTTTACATATTAATTTTTACTTGTATCATTGTATGTAAGTAAATAAATCATATAATCTCACTAAAGGTTTATTTTTACTTTTTCACTTTATATATCGTGTTTTATAATTTATTTAATTATTTTAGTGATGTATTGAATTCTTATCGAAATCAGCAAAACAGAAATGGAATCAATTGATTTTGATTCTTGATTTTGATTTCAATAGCTTACAGAATACATTAAAAGGTTCCAAATCATTTATTTTTTTTCAAAATTGAATAGGAATTTCGGAGGATACCATTTACACCCCTAATCCTTTGTCATGGAATAGTCCTTACAGGGAATTAGGTGGGTGTTTCCCTCTTGAGCTTTCTTCCAGTTATTGAAAGACACAAACACAACTAGGCTGATCATGTCCTGCCTCTTGTGTGGCAATACCTGCAACTTGTCCAGGTCCCTTCTTGCATCTTTTCTGATGTATTGAAGTAATATAATGTACTCCTAGAAAGCTGCTCTATGTTTCTTCTAATAACTTTTTGTTGAAGGCCAAAAAAGTCAGCTTTTCTTCATTTTACTTCTTGATTTGGGGGGGGGGGGTCTCCTTCTATGAGGGTACTGGCCTCCTAAAAATGAATTTCTAGCTGTTTAAGTGCGTTGATTGAAAGACTTAGGCTGAATTATCCGTGTGATGGGATGCCATGAAATTTCAGACTTGCAAGTTTTACCACTGATGGTACTGTCCAGGGTCCCCAATTTCGGATTGAACTATTGTCCGTTTAAATGCAATTTAACTTACTCTTGAGAATGCGGTGCCGCAGCAGGTAGAGGAAGAAGCAAACAGAACATGAAACGAAATCAGATTTGGTTCTTTGATTGGTATTCCAGTCTAACAAGCTGATCTAGGAGAATGACTGTGGTTAGGATGACGGTGGTCTCTGGATAGTTAAATCTGTAGCTTCAATGTAAATTAGTTTGTTCATAAATAATATTCTGAAATAGTAAAAAGTGGATATGACGATACAATGTAGGTAACTTGTGTTAGAAACTCTGTAAAAATGTTGTTTAGTCCTTTTCCATGGAGAGAAAGTATGTTGATAATTGAAAAGACTAAAGTGTTTTGGCTCATATTTGTCTTTTTGCAAGTAATCTTTGTTTGCGAACAAGCAGAATGTCCAGTTACATGCCGCGTATTCCAGCAGTTGCGTTGATAAAGCTACTCATTCAGGTTTCAAAAAGAAATGTTTAGGGAGTGAAATGGTGGCATACACGTTGCAGCAATGAATTTCATACTTACAGTTAACCAAGATATGGACATCTTGTGGGATGAATAAAATCAAATAACTGTTATCTGACCTTAAATATGCCTATACTTACATCCTTAATTGCAATTAGAGGTCTTGACACCATCTGCTGTTGCCAATGTATATTTGTGAATTTTAGTATTCTGCCAAAAAAAACTCTTGCTTGTTTGAGGTTTGTTATTTCTTGTGATGTTGGGCATTTTATTTTTTCAGGTAAGGGGTTTCACTAGTAACATGGAAGAATGTATGGGTGCGTGTGACTGCATTATTACAAAGGTAAACCCGATGTTGTTGATGTCTCCATACCATATGTACACATATCTTTTGCCTTGCTTATGGTTGTTAAGAGACACTTGATTTTCAGGCTGGACCTGGGACCATTGCAGAATCCATGATTCGAGGCCTTCCCATGATTCTAAACGATTACATCGCTGGTCAGGTATATTTGGGTCATGGAAATGTCCTAAATTTTTATTTCATCTCTAACCTTTTATATTATGGAACACAAATCTTATGGCCCGTTTGGTTAGAGTTTCAAATTTAATACTATATCAATATTGATATTGATAATTTTAGAAGTTGGAGTATCAATATTAAAATTGATACAAGTTGACACTTGTATTACATAATGTGCTTTGTTTTCACTATCAATTTCAAAATTGATATTATTAACCAAACACTTCTTAGTGATTACTAAGAATATCAATTTTAAAATTGATAGTGATAGAGGTGTCAAATAGTGTTACCAAACAAGGCCTTAGCTATCCATCTCTGAAAATAAAAAGTTTACGGTGAACCACTTAAAATTAAGTGGTTTTTTTAAGATATTACTGGCGCATTCAAATGTTAGTTCATACATTTTACCAAACGGTCTGAACTCTGAACCAATTAGATATTTTATCAAACAAACTGAATGACTGGTTCAGGGGTTAGACATCAATTAATCAAGCTGAAACAAATAGGGCCTAATAAGTGACTTGATGACCCTTTGCCTCCTGCCTTTGACTGCTAAATGCTGGTAAAAAGTTGACAAACCTGTCGAGGGGCTGATCGCGTGCTCTATTTTCCTCCTGACAGGAAGCTGGAAACGTCCCCTATGTTGTGGAGAATGGATTCGGAAGGTTCTTGAAGTCCCCCAAAGAGATTGCAAACTTGGTTGCGGAATGGTTCGGACCAAAGGCCGTCGAGCTCAAAACCATGTCCGAGAATGCTCTGAGGCTTGCACGGCCTGATGCAGTGTTCAAGATCGTCCATGATCTCCACGAATTGGTGAGACAAAGAAGCTTCGTGCCACACTACTCGTGTACATCTTGAGGCCATGATTCTTATGTGTCGGTAAATCGATTCCCCCATTTTCTCACCGTACGACACGACTCTTCTCCTCCCCCATCACTTTTGAGCCATTCTTTTGGTCTTCGTGTCTGCAGCGTTATGCCTGATAAAAATGCTAAAATCCCTTGTTGTTCTCCTCACCATTGTTCCTCTGAGTCTGACCACGGAGGCATCTGTATGCTTGATCTGCCATCGCTCTCGTTCTTGGCTTCGGAGGAACAGTCGAAACAAAACGTATGATTCCCCCGACCAAGGGAGCATCTGCATGCCAAGATCTGTTCTTGTTCTTGGCTTCGGAGGAACACTGGAAGCAAATGCTTTCGCTTTCAGGAGTGATGATGGAAACTAGATAACGCCGAGGATGAAGAATTACTTGAAAGGAAAAACAGGCATATTTGACGCTCAAATCAAATATTTTCTAGGTGTAGTCGTACATATTTGATTATGTGGTGTTTGGTTGTACGATCAATTGAGTTTTGGTTACAAAAAAATATTTTTAGGGTATTCTTTCTTGAACAAGACAAGGGTTGGCATCTTCTTTTTTTACCCTTGTGGTCCCTCACCTCTTTTAGTTATATGTGATCTTCACTTCTTTTTTTTGTTATCATCGCACCGAACATTATAATTTTATGTTTTTTGGCCATGTAGTGTTTTATTTTAATATTAAAGTTTACACAAAAGTGTACAAAAAATTCTTATGTGACCAAACACCTTATCAGATTTTGATATTGGAAGTTTAGACTTTTATACCAAGCATGGTTGTACGACAAATCGAGTTTTGTAACAAATTTTGTTAAATTCTGGTAGATAATTATTTTTTCTAGAACAAAAAAGAGGTGGTGGTCTCCCAATCTGAATATATATACGTACGGCTTTTGAATACGAAGGACTTCCTTTTTCTTTCTTTCTTTTGAAAAAAGAACACCCATATCGTCCTAATATGAAAAAACCTTCTTGTTAAAATCTCAAATTAGAATGAGTGAAGTCCCATAACATAATATGGTGTATCTCAAGATCTTGTAGGAGTTAATTTATTTAATTATTATAAGTGAAAACTTGTGAAATACTGAGAAATACATCTTCAACTGATGAATATTTATGGCCCATTTAATTAGTATTATATTAAATACACGATTAGGTTTTGATATTCATGTTAGACACAACAGCATTAATAAGATACTACCAAGTATCAAAAGCAATATTGATATTGAGACTTGATGGCATAACCAAAAAAGCCTTTAACTTTTGGAGGCGGAGGGAGAGAGAGAGAGAGAGAGTCGATTTACCCTCTACAGGAATCTTAACTCGATTAGTGTAATCCGAACAATAAAGTTATAAAACCGTGGTTTATTCAAATATAATTATATTTCATGAGAGATATCGATGACTAACATTTTTTACGTGTATTACCGATCTATCGTAGATGAGTTAGTGTCACTTACCCGTTGACGGTACATCTCATGTGTTTGAGCTATCTTTGGACGCTGGGCCTGGACCGGATCTTTTGTGCACTACGGTGTGCACCTCAATGTACACCACTTCAATAATCTATCTTATATTACACTCAAAATAGTTATTTTTAATATTTTAAAATTGTGAATATAAATAAATATCATCTAATATTATATTCTATATAAATTAGTATCAAAAATATTTTTTACATATTTATTTGAATTAAATGCATATTTAACTTGTAACAAAGTATAAATGTTAAAAATATTTGATAATATTATATTTTTATTGATATATAATCTTTGTTTATATTCACAATTTTAAAAAAATTAAAAATAATTACTTTAAGTGTAGTATAAGATAGATTATTGAAGTGGTGTGCATTGAGGTGCACGCCTTAGTGCACAGAGGATCCGGTCCCCGCTGGGCCACACTCCCCCTTGGGGGCAAGTTTCTAATGATGCTCGAGTGGGGCTCGATCATTCAACGGTGCACGAAGTTGTCCGCTCCTTGGCCACTAATAAGTCATGTGACTAAAAAAAGTTCCTACGAAATTTAGAAACAAATATAACTCAGGTTTTAAAATTAGGCGGTTACAAATCGAATGGGTTATTATATCTTTAAATTTTATTGACAGGTTTAATAAGTAGTAAATAAAATTTAAATAATCTATGATTGAGTAAAATGAGTATTTTCATTTGTTTTTTACAGCTTCAAAAGTGGTTCCAGAAACTTTAATTTTATAAATAATGTATTTAAATAAAAGCTACCAAGCCAACAGGCAGCTTGCTGCGCCCCGCTTCCTACCGCTTATCAGCCGCACCGCCGGAGGACAGCCGGAGAGGCTATCCGTTCTCGCGGAAACTGCGACCTTTCGCACTGGTGTAGGTGAATCGCCATGGAACTGTCGGCGGCGGAGCTGAAGGCATACGACGGCTCTGACGAGAACAAGCCCATCTATGTGGCCGTGAAAGGCAACATCTACGACGTGACGGCCGGCAAGGGTTTCTACGGACCCGGGGGCGCCTACTGCATGTTCGCCGGGAAGGACGCCAGCCGCGCGCTGGCCAAGATGAGCAAGAGCGAGGAGGACGTTCGCCCGGAGCTAGATGGCCTCACGGAGAAGGAGCTTGGCGTTCTCGACGACTGGGAGAAGAAGTTCCAGGCCAAGTACAGTGTCGTCGGCCGCGTCGTTTAGCCTAAAATCTCCGGTATGTAATCGATATACGATCGATCCCCGTACCCCTCAATATGATGGCACTTTGGTCGAGCATCTTAGAGGAATAACGTTTGAACATCCGGAATCTGTTCTTCACCCGGATTCGGCCAACGCCGTCTTTATCTTCCGTTACCTAATATCTATGATTGCAGAGATGTGTGCTTTTTTCTTGTCGCTGTTCTTGTTTCGGTTGGTGTACAAGGATGCGTGCTTTCTCTTGTACTGCTTTTGTTTTGGTTGATGTGAACGCCATAGTCTCGTACGGGATCCTGAGGGCGAAACCTACTGGATCTGAGATCTTGATTCGTCTCGAATTTTTGGGGATGAAAAAACACTTTTTTTCAAGTGCCACGGACCAGGAACACTGATCTTTGTATTGGTTACGTAGTCCCATACGGGATCCTAAGGCTTAAATCGACTGGATTCTAGATCTTAATTTGTCTTGAAATTTTGGTGGTGAAAAACACTTTTTCCAGTGCCACAGACTAGGAATAGTAGATTTTTGAAGAAAAGAAACGAATTGGGGATGCCTTCTTTCTTGTAAAAATGTTATCTTCTTTTGCGCAAGGTGAAATGCACTCTGCAGAGGGGTGGGAGTCTCTGGGATTCTTCTCTTCTGGAAGGGTTTTACTGTTTAGAGATTTCCCAGCAGTACATATCCCTCTTGCAGTTGTCATATGTCATCATTATTAGCCCAGAGACTGAGAAGTGCCCTTGAGTGGGTTCATCCATTCGCCATTTGGTTCATGCCAGATGGGTTTTGTTGTGCATATGTACATAAACATTAGCTCTTGCTCTGCCGGAGCAGCAGTCAGCCTCGGTTGTTGTTTCACTTCGGCAATGTTATTCTATTAGATTCCTCAACAGGGGCTTGATTTCACAACTTCTAAATCATATTATTAGAGGGTATTAAAGTTGCTTGACAAAGACAATTGAAGAGAGTTCTGATTTTGGCTTTTTTAAGAATTGGGCTTTCTGTGTTGGCGTTGAGGATATCTGACGATCGTGTGAGGCATGGTTTCTAGACTTCAGATGTGAACGTACTTTCGCCTTCAGACAGACCTTGTCCCTTTGGAATCCATGTCTTTGGATTGTGCTTCAAATATGAACCGCCTTTGCTTCCTTGTCGGTGATTGTCGCCAGTCAATGATGGGGAGTTTTGGAAATGACATCTTTGATCCTTAGGAACAAAACTGATGAAACTCTGATATTCGTGGTATTGGATATCTTGTTAAATGGTCATCTTGGAACCATGGATTTGTTTGGTTGCTTGCCAAACTCTCTTGTGCCTTTTCTCCTCACTGATCTGCTGCACCTGTGTCCAATTTTTGATTTGATCTGAAGTTTGGCGGCGTTTGATTGGGCTTGATTGAAATGTCTCAGGTCTTAATTTTACCTCTCTTCTTTTATCTTGTGAAAAGAAAATCTTATGTATCCAACTTATGAAAAAAAAAATGTATGCCAAGTTACTTAAAATTAAGTGTTTAATAAGAGTTTAGGTGTTACATTCATACATCTGTCCAGACATTTCACCGAACGGTCTTAAAATCTGAATATCATAGTTTGGAGATTACTTCAATCTACTCAAATAGGACAGATTCGTAGATTTTTTTTAGATTATTCGATGAAATGTCTATCCTCTGAACTTTTTAGACGTCAAGATGTTCCAACCATTTTGCAAAATTAATGTCTGAGTGTCTCACTTGACTCTTGAAAAGTTGGTTTTTGGTGACCTCATATACCTTTTTGTTTCAGATGTGTAAGAGTTAAGATTCTTCCACTACAAGATAAAATACTACAGGTAAATTGTCATAACTGAGTTAAGGCTGAAGTGGATTTTGGGCAATCAGTTGAATTAGGCTTGTCGTCCATTTTGCTCAGATCTCCATCTGCTTCCACTGCTGTTTTCTCCACCTTTGCTCTGCGGAGAATCTGCTTCTTCATGATATTTTTTTTTCTTGGTATTTGTGATCCACCGTGCCTGATGTCCGACCGACTCTTCCTTTCGCTACCAGAATCGACTGACTTCGTACGATATCAAACTTACTCAAATGTGAGCCGTTGTTATTTATGAACATGAAGATTACATCAGAAGTTCTTGTTCTGCTCAAGCGACCGATGGTTCTTTTGGTGCTCAAGCAGACAAAACGACGCCTAGGCGGTGGTACCCAACGTGACTGGCTGGGGTGAACGACCAGTCCACCAAACATAACCAAAAGAAAAATCATAACAATGAAGTATATATAAACACAAAATGTACATCTAAATGGAAAATTAAATAAATAACTTACGAAATATTGTTTACATTCTTATTTAACGAGATATACAAATTAATTATCGACAACATACGGTAATGCGATCTAATTTTGTCTATATAAAAATATTACAGGTGAATAACAACGATAAAAACATGTTCGATACTGCATAAAAAAGATAAAAAGTGGTATTAATACTAAAATACCTAAACAAGTCTAAAAAGATAGATTCAATAAGAAATATCCGAACTTGGCTTCACGGGGTTAACTTAAGCTGTGCAAAGCGATCGAAGCAGGTGTTTTGAGTCGCTTTATCACTTAAGCAGCCCAAAATGAGTACATTATTAAGGTAGAGAGAAGCGGCCGGGCACCTGCCTTTTACTTTCTGAAGATATATACGTTTTGAGTCGTCTTTATCACATGTCATGTTTACTTTCCGAAGATATATACGTTTTGGGGACATTTTGAGTCCACATGTGGATTATAAAACATCTGGCAATCGAGTATAGGGATCGGATCCTAACACTCTGTTTGATAACACTATTAGGTACCTCTATCACTATCAATTTTAAAATTGATATTGATAAGAACTATTAAGGAGTGTTTGATTAATTGTATCAATTTTAAAATTTGTAGTGCAAACAAAGTATATTATATAATACAAGCGTCTATTTGTATTACTTTTGATATTGATATTCCAATATTTGAAAATATTAATATATCAATAGTGACGTAGTACCAAAAATAAAACTCTAATCAAACACGGCATCAGGTGTGGAGCCATTGGGCTCGATTTTGGATCCGATGGCTAATGCCCTGTTTGGTTAGAGTTTCATTTTTGGTACTATATCAATATTGATATTAATATTTTCAAATGTTAGAGTATCAATATCAAAATTAATACAAGTTGACACTTGTATTACATAATGTGTTTTGTTTGTACTATAAATTTTAAAATTGATACAATTAGTCAAACACTTCTTAATGGTTCCTATCAATATCAATTTTAAAATTGATAGTGATAGAGGTACTTAATAGTGTTACCAAACAGGGTGTCACCTACTGGTCCGATCCGACACCCAGAAATAGTGCACCACACGGATTTTAAACTCTTTTAAAATCTATCTTAGTTGATCAATTATTCAACTAAATCAACGCTGTGTGTTCAAAGTATCATTTTGCGCATACGGTGAAACCCTTGACTTTTCACATACTCGATCCCACGTACGATACTCAGCGTAATCACCTCACAACTTTCTCACAAACACTTGGATGATCTCCACTCTTCCTCTTTTCTCTTGAAAATGATTTCTTAGAAGTAGAAACTAGAAACATCCAACCACCTCTCATTTTCTTTTTCAAAGTGCATCAAAATTTAGGCTAAAAAGATCTGACATGATCTCTTCTTGGTGAGTCCGATCGAATTACTTTTTTTAATTATTAACTCTTTACGTATATTATTAACATCTTATTTATAAAGAGTTAATAATATATTTATCATCAAGGAGTTAGTTAAAAAGATAAAAAAAACATATATAGTTGAGTGACCTTGCATCACTCCCACGTACGACACTCAGCGTAATCATCTCACAACTCCTTGTTGGTAGTTCACTGATTTAATATCTTATCATATTCACAAACAGAGATATTATAATTCGACAATTTTGTTGTCGAATAGGTTGTATAAGACGCCGTTACTTGACGACATTCTCAGTTGGACCTCAATGGAGATTCTTTTAGTGTTAGATGATGCATCGGCACTGTTGGCCACCGGCTGCCCCGACGAATGGTAGAAGAATGTGCTGCACAGCACCACCAGGAACCGAACATCGATTGTTTCAAAAGAGGATGGTGATATCCCAAAATCGGAAGCACTTTTTGATTTACGGAAGGAGAAATTCTCTCCTTGTAATTTCTTCCTCCTCTTATGAGAAGTAAAAGTGAAAATGGTTGTGTTTCCAAATGTAGTCATGGAAATAAGAATGACTTAGGTTTGATACCGTAAGTGAAATAGATAGAAGACTTTCCAAGAGGTTCCCAAATGCACTCGTAGGCTCTTAAAGTTGTTTAATATCATGTCTTAACTAAAATAAATCTCTTAATGTACATTGATAAATCTCTTCAGGTTATAAAATTTATCTTTTCGTGAAGAACTGCTATTTTTTTTTCTTTCATGGTAGAACAAGGTAAGATATATTATATATATATATATATCCATTTGCATGATATATATCTCGTATCTACAAAAGGGGCTTTTGTCACGACCCGGAATATACAATTGCGCAGCGGAAAATAAATCTGGAATATCGGGACAGTTTAGGAGAACAAACCATATCACAAAATCTGAATACTTAAATCAACCTGTAATATTCCAATCAAATTCAAATTCCAAGTAAACACTACAAACAACCACAACTAAACAACTAAGAGGACTTAACACATAGTCCAAACAACCTCTGAAAATCACACCAAACAATTACTAAACTAACAACAGAAAGGAAAACTCAAGCAACCTAGAAGATATGAGGTGATCACTCTTCACCAAACTCCTCCTCTTCAGGGTCCTCGAACGGCTCTGGATCAACTCCAAGGTCTTCCTCGAAATCTTTTCCAAAGTCCTCCTCAGGGAGAGGCTCCTCGAAATCTGCTGAAAAATTTAATAATGGGAATGGGTGAGTCACCACAGACTCAGTAGGTCTTACACCCGAACTACACTACTATACTAGTGATTTCTAATGGCATATAATACATATTAAGCCTAAAAATCAGATTTAATACATAGGGTTTAAACTAATCATATATATTTAATTAATTGATTACAAAGTCATTCAACTACCCCATATGATAACCAGACTCTATATGCATTAAAAACCATCACAACCTGCTCATTAGACTACTCTAGGTATGCTCACAATATACACAACCTGACATAAAACCAATGACACATCTATAACACTACCATCTATGCCAACATACACAACTAAACACCTGTCTGAGTAAATACCATGCTCCATCTGATAAAATGTAGTCACATCACAAAACTAGCACCAGATTTACCATATAGTAGGAAGTAACATATAGTAACTAAATCCCATAGTACCCCATAGGCAGGGGAGTACTTAGGATAAACCGCGGTATACGGGATCGAAGGATACCTGCATTCAACTAATCTCCGCCCATGGGCCACTAATTTAGTCTGGTGAAGTACAAAACAACCACAATGCAGCTCACTGCACTAACCACATTCCACACCATGCAAGCATATAATTAACTCAGACAGTAAACACATGAACATTTAATTGGCAATCAAACATGAAATACATAGATGAACACCCATGGTTCTATGCACCACATATTTGCATACCATACCACAGTCTATCACAAACTGATGCATATAAATAAGATCATGCAATATACAACCTAACCATGACAATTACATGCTTAAACAGAACTACCTATCACATAAAATAAAACAAACTAAATTCTAACAACATTATGCCTAAACCTTACATCGGCTTTTTATCAAATCGGAATATATATGATTAAGGTTCATCGCGATGCAAACATACTAAACTAGCTAAATTTAGACATACACAACCTATCATGATGTCTAACATACATGAATAACCAAATTAATCTAAGCATGCACAATTCAAACAAATTAATCTAACTCTATCCAAATATGCAAATAAATCAAAAACAGCCCATTAACTACAATCTTCTAATCCTGATGATCTAAGCATGATTCTTACGGTTTAATTAAGTATATTAGAGTGCTAAGAATAGCCGAGATGCCTACCTCAACGGCGACGGCGAACGGCGCACGAAGTTCCAAGGAAATTGAATTTGGCGACGAAACTGCCGCGATTGCGTCGGCGACGAAAAATCGAGTCGGGTAGGTGTTTTCAAAAACTGTGGGTAGAAGAGAAATCATAAACTATGGAGTTTAAAAGAAGATGATAGGAGAGAGAGCAGCAATACCGCGGAGGGGAGATGCTGCGCGGCGCACGGCGGCGCACAAGTGGTGCAGACGGGCGCACAGGCGGTGCGCGGAGAGCGGCGGCCGCGTGGCGGGTCCACGTGGCGGGGAGGCACCGGCGAGGCGGCCACGGGGCTGCGCGGGTGACGCGCGCGGGGCGGCGCCGGTAGGGCTGGTCAACGGTGCTGGCGGCGCGGCCGAGGTGGCGATGACGCGGCGGGCGGGGCTGGCGAGGCGAGCGCGGCGTCAACGGCGACGCGGCGACCGACGACGTGGCGGGCGGAAGACGGCGCTGGTGACGCGCGCGGCGGCGCCGAGGCGACGGCGGTACGAGGAAGCGGTCGCGGCACGACCTCGAGGCGGCGACGCGGGGCGGGACGGCGCGCACGACGGCCGAGGCTGGGAGGCGCGGGAACGTGGCGGCGCGCACGTCCGCGAGGTACGAGGAGGCGGACGCGCGGCGGTTGGGCAGAGGCGCTTCAACGCGCACGCGCGCGGCGGAAGGGGGAAGACGACAGGGCCGGCTGCGCGTCCAGAAGGGGAGAGGAAAGTAGGGTTTTCGGGGGAAGAAAAAAAAGCGGCGCGCAGGGATGTGGATGTACGGGGAGGGTGCGTACGGGGGTGGGTATCGATGGGGAAGAAAGAGGATAAATAGGGGAAGGAGGAGGATTAAAATAATAATAACTAATTAATAACTAATTTTTTTTAAATAACCGGGGTATTACACTTTAGTACCGACGTATGTGATAAACAGCATGCACCCTCAATTATCTACTAGTTGGGTTTAATTAAACAGTGAACCAGCTTCGACTTAGCGTCCAATACCTCGAATCATGTTCTCACCTCATGATGGAAATTAAATAGATCTCCGAGTACCGTAGGCACAAATTTTAACACGAACAATCGAGAAGTTCTTGAAATTTGATTCTTGACTGTTTGGGGTCGACCGACGGAATCAATATTATCCTTAACTTAATCAAGCTAGCACGTACTAGCTAATTAACGGGACTTCAGCTAAACAGTCTTGAAGAAGTTGTTTCTGATGTTCGACTACGTACGCAGCATACATATATATATATATATATATATGTTGGGCGTTCTTGGTAATAAAAGAAAATATTAAGTGCAAACGGATCCGAGGCTTTCGAATTTTTGAACTTTTTAATTTTTATTCGGATTAATGGATTCAGAATCCGTCAGTACATCTTATAAAATATCTGAATTTGAATCAGAATCTGACCAACGTGTTTGTTTTCCTATAGTTTAATCTGATAAAAAATTGACATGTCTATATATGAAAACTGATATATATTATATGCAAAACAAAAGTTTTAATTGTGACAGATATAAAATGATAAGATAACAAACAGTACTTCAGTATCGTTAGATGAAATTGATTAGCTTATTCTGAATGAAAACCGATAAACAATATACACAGTCTTTCCGGGAGAAACGTCAAACTTTCCCTTCCCTTCTCCATATCCTCTGCTACGCGGTGGAAGAAATCGCTTCTTGGAAACGGAAAAGTATATAATACTTCTTTGACGTACCAGAGGGGGATGGCCAGGCAGTTTCATAAAGACCTCCCATCAGATTCCCGAGTTGCTCTATCCGATTCTGTCTACGTACGGCTCGTCGCGCCTGAAGCTGGCGCGGTCCGGTGACCCCAGATTCTCTCAGGTGACGTGAGTCATCCGATCCCCAGGAGAAGAACACGCCGCCCATCCAGTGCCCGGCCACGCGCCGCCGGGATAGCGGCCGGCGGCGCTCCCGCCGAGGCGACACCGCTCCCCCCCCTCGTTTTATAAGCGAACCAGAACGTTCGGACTGCGCAGGCTGGCAGCCCCGGGCTAGGGTTTCTGTCGAGCGCCGGACACCGACGAGGTCGACGTCGTACGGAGTCGCGCGGGATAGATAATCCGCCGGCCGCTCGCTCCTTCGACAGTTCCTGCGGGGGGGAGAGTCTTTGAGGAGGAGATGTGGGACTGGCAGGCCGGCGACCCGATGCCGTGGACCGAGGCGCCGGGCGCCGACGCGGAGATGCCCATAGTTTGGGAACACTTACAACAAGTCGGTTTTCGTCGTCTTTACTTCGTTCTGTCCGGTCCCGGCCGGAAGGTTGAGTAGGAAAAGTTCGGTCTCTCCGAGCTGCTTCTATCTTGATCTTTAGACGAAAATATCGTCGTAGGGAGTGTGCGCAAGAATTAACAGCTTCTCGACGCACCATCGGGATTATTTCTAGCTAGCTAGTGTGTTCAAGAACACGAGTGTGTGTTTTCTTTTTTTAATGCCGATGTTCTTCTCTATGTATATATATATATATCTCTGATTCGGCCGACTTCTGATCGACAGCGGCAGAATGTAGCTTCGGGCGGCGGGTCATCTTTCCAATCAGATCAGAACAATCTTGATCCAGATGGTGTTCTTCCACTGGGTCTGCGTCTTACTCAGAGCCTCTCGTTTGTGGATTTAATCCAGACGAAGCTTTCTCAAGGAAGCTCTTCAAAGCGGCGTCGTGATCCTGATCAGGACGGTGCCCGCCGCCTCCAGGGCCGCGAGAAGAGGGCTGCTAGTCAGGCTGCGAGAAAACTGAAGGCCTCCAACTTTCCGGCGCTCTCGCTGAAGATTGGGGCGTGGGAGGTATATATTATATATCCGAAAACTCTGAAAAGTACATAATAAAATTTCACCATGCAAGTATAGATATTATTCTCTTCTCTGAAGGTTGTATATGTTATAAGTCATCGTCGATGCATCGTTGTGAAGAGAAGCCGCACAGTGCTGCTCGATCGGTTGTGTGTGTGTGTGTATATATATATATATATATATATATATATGCATTAGCATAGTTATCTTTGCTCTTTGGCTGTTGGGTTTCACCTCTCCTGCTGCTACTGTTCTTGTTTTGCACTGATGTTGATTACCATTGAATACTTAGGCAAAGTAATCTTGAGATCGATGGTGAAGAGTGTGAAATACACAGTTGGAACGCGACTAGCTAGATCTCTTGTTTCCGCTTCCATCTTGTAGCTTAAATATTACAGGTTTAGGTGTAAACTTACGGCTTTCCCTTTTTATAACCAGTGGATCTCTAGACATGAAGGTGATGTGGTGGCGAAGTTTTACTATGCCAAGCAAAAACTGGTGTGGGAAATCCTTGTAGCTGGTCTCAAGAACAAGATTGAAATCCAGTGGTCTGACGTTGTCGGTATAAGGGCAACACATAACAATGGCCGAAGCGTTTTGGAGATAGCGGTAATTTAATTTCTCTGAGCATTTGCAGTTTTTACTCAAACGAAACAAGGGGATCTTCGCTTTTTGGTTTCGTTCGGAGGAGATTTCGTTTGGTTTCGGTGGAACCGCCATATACGGTTTGGGTTTGTAAACGATTTTGATTATATTGCAATGTAGAAGTAAATATATATAGATGTTCTCAATCTCTTTAATTAACTATGAGCAATGTTTCTCTTCTCGTCCTTCGTAGATTGCGAAGATCCCGTCTTTCAGCAAAGAATGCTTTCCAATGCCAAGAAGGCATACTGCGTGGACTCCAAGTTCAGATTTTACCGGCGGAGAAGCAAGTCGCCACAGGTTAGGAAAAAGGTTTCCCAATTATATGCACTTCTCATCACCGATCTTCCGTGTTTCTGTGTGCAGTTTAGTTTGCCACTTTGAACAATAAATATTTCTGGTAGATACTTAATTCACTGGAAGATGATATATTATAGGAATATTCTTATTGGCTGTTTATTTGAAAAATTCTCGAGATGTTTGTATCTTTTTTTCGTGTTCTTTCATGCTAATCTGGCCGCTTGATGACTGGCAGGAGAGAGGTCAGAAGTGCAAGAAACTAATTTAAATTGTTGTCGAACACACAAGAATAACCGATCAATAACATTGATGCGTACTCTTCCACAATATGAAACGGTTTATAACAAGTAACAATATTGAGTATGTCAGATAATCAACAACCTTTCTTCCCGGTTCGTTGGTGTTCCCTTTGTGTGTGTGTATTTCTGCTTGATATGGGGAATAGGCTTTAATTTGAAAGTCAACAAAAATGCCTAATTAAGTCACTGCATCAAGATATATAATTGACTTTAGATAATAAGCAAGAAGAAGAATGTATTCGGCAGTCTATCTAGCGTAGTCACCAACATGCGTAAAGTGTCAGGGACTATATATATATCCTTCCCCTGAATGTATATTACTTATTATGGAGAAGAAAACTGGGTCTCCTGTATCCTACACTCTAGGCACCACAGACAGCCCCATTGATATCCGTACGGTGGATATGGAGCTGTTATATATGCAGTGTATCATCTTCATTGTAGATTTAGATATATACTTGAATCTGCATCTTCTGTACAACTTCTGTGCTTCATGGCTGATTCAACAAGGCTAGATATTTAGGGCTGGCTAGAATGCCTAAGAACTGGTTGTTCGTTGAAATTTTCTAAAGGGAGTTTTCTGTGTTGTGGAAGGTAGGAAATAATACCAGACGTTATTATATAGGAGATTTGAGATTGTGTTTTGTAAAGAAGGAACTGAGGTTGGTTTTGTGTGACAAATCTTGTTTCCTGAATCCTGATGTAGCACGTACCTTCGTATAATTGAGACACTTAGTTCGATGGCCAAGTGTGTGTGCTGTTTGGTTTACTTTCTATACAATCGATTTTCTTGATCGCTAATGCTGGAGGAAGTTTACTTTCCCCATATTGATTTTCGTTTTTCTGCCTTTCACAGGCAATTAATTACACAGCTTGTCTCGCATAAAATTTGTACCTTATGGGGTGTTTGGTTGCATGATAAGTTTTTATACACTTTCATAATAAAAAATTATATTAAAATAAAAAGTGAACCAACTCATGACATAAAATTATCATGTTTGGAGGGATGTGATTACAAAAAAGAGTAACTACCACACATGACCAAACAAAGTGGGGGACCACAAGAAAAAAGAAAGAGGTGAGACCCTCTTTTTTTGTTTAAGAAGAAAATCACTTTTAAAACATAAAATTGTCATGATTACCAAACACCTCTTTTAACAAGTTTTCTTACAATTTTTAAAAATTAAAACAAAAACCTTCATTATCATGCAACCAAACACCCCATTAGCAACTTTCACATATATTTTCGTCGTGCACATATTTCTTGACCAAAATGCTATCATGTCCGAGATACACACATGATGATGATTATGATGATTTTTCCCTTTCTCGATTTTGCATTTGCAGGACGCACATCTTGCAGGTTCGACAAGGTTTGCTGAATAGGCATTTTGAAAAGCTCATCAAATGCGAGCTTCACTTTTGTTTGCTCAGTAAACAGCCTGCCATCGTGTTAGATTCTCCATACTTCGAGCCCAAAGAACATTCAGTCCTCGACGAGCAAGATGGCACAAAGTCTTCCGAACTTGGGAAGAAACAGAATGAATTTGATTCACCAATATGCTTGGGATATGATGATTCTACCTCGCCTTGTACAGACCAATTTTCCTCTGAGAGTGAGACGATGGATATGGTCACTGCAGCCCCAAATGTTTCATCACAAGATTATCTCTCATCAACCGTAAAATCTTTCACCAACTGGGCAGGTATGTTCTTTTCACTTGTCCATTAAATGAAAATATCTGTAGAATGAGATGTTAACGGCCCTGTAGGCAAGAACGTCCAATAATTAGAAGAATGTGAAAAATAGGAACTTGGTAATTATAAGGCAATCAGCAGATTGCAAGAAATTGGAAATGGTATATGCATGCATGTGTTCTAACTTATTTAGATTTTCTCCTGATCTATGATACCTCTTTAATCTTGCTTTCGAATATAAGGTCAACATTGTTTTACGCTTATATATATAGCTAGGCCAGAATTTTCCTGCATTTGCTTTATTTAATTTAGGAGGGTATAACGGTTTACATTTGTTTAATTTTTTCAGAGATTGATCTCCCTTCTGTTCATAGAAGAAATATTAATACAAGCTATGACCTGGGAGAGACTTACAAAATGAATGCCTTGACTCAATTCCAGCAACATGATTCTAATCAGAATACTACGAGCAATCTTATATTTGAGGGCGCTGCCAACGCCGGCAATGCATACATAGATGGGATGGAAGCGCTAAAGCAGTTCATGATGAATGATGATTGTACTCTACCACCTACAGCCTTTGAGGAAGAGCGCTTGATGTCAGAGATCGAGTCTTTTTCTCGCCTGATTCATAAGAACCCAGCGGCAACTACTGCTCAAAGCCAACGACTGCAGCGAGACAACAAAGATGGTGTTTTTGGTACAAAATTAGATGGAGCTGATTCTAAGAATTGTTCCATGCTGAACGACATGTCGACGTTGCTTGACGTTGATTCCTCGTATCAAAGATGTGAGGATATATTCGCATGCATGCTGCCACAAGCAATTCCAAACAACGAATACGAAGAAATACCCTTTTGCCACCTCCCTCGGGTTGCATCGTTGTCCCATTTTCTGGACATGTATAACCAATGGTGATGCTGGTAACATGGCTTGTTGAATTGTGCTTGGAAAGTCACAGTGGTGAATCTAGCTTACTTATCCATCTGTTGTCAATTAATGGAAACTCTACACTACTTGCTTCTTCATTTGCATCCGGACCTTCGTCCAAATTCTCCTAGTCTAACCGGCAGCTACAAATCGAGAAGTAAGATGGGAATGGGGCAAGGCAAAGGGAAAGTTGCACCATCTATATATTTCATGGCATTGACATGAATTGTAAATATTCTCACCTTATACAGGATTGTGCAGTTTAGTTGTTTACCAACATATGTCCACATGGGATTGACTATGGGTTGATGGGTAGATAGGATTTTCATCTATCTATTTACATTATTGTTAACTCTTTTGTGTGTTGATGTGTTTCAGTCGGTACATTCTTTGTGATTAGAGCTAGATTATTTTCCCTTTGATTCTCTCTTAGGCTGAAGCCCGAGATTCTTCTAATTTTTTTTAAAATAACACACTTTTAAATATTTATTTGCAAAAATAACACACTAATTTTGTTCACAAGTAGCACATTTTGATTAAAATCGCTATTGGTGTTAACAACTTAACTTGTAGCTAGTTATAAAGTCATTCAATATTTGCACAGTGATATCTTCAGCATCTTTAACGAAAGTTGTTCACGTTGATAAAGATTTTAAAACTTGCTTTGACCAATAGTGACTTTAAAATAGAAATCGTGTTAAATGCGTTAGCGATGCTAGAAATTACTAAACTTTTTAGCAACTTTGAATAAAGTTTCGACCTTTGAGAGCAAGTTTGGTTGGGAGTGAGTTAAACCCCTAACGACCTCTCTCTCTCTCTCTCTCTCTCTCTCTCTCTCTCTCTCTCTCTCTCTCTCGCCTGCTCTTCTCATGACGTTGCTTGACCTTGATTCCTCGTATCAAAGATGCGAGGATATATTCGCATGCATGCAGCCACAAGCAATTCCAAACAACGAATATGAAGAAGTACCGTTTTGCCACCTCCCTCGGGTTGCATCGTTGTCCCATTTTTAAGTGAGTTTAGTTTTATATTATAAAAAAATATTTAATAATATGTTAAGTCCTTATATATAGTAAAATATTGAATTTTTTTTGAGATCCTCTTTCCGAGAGGAAAGAGATGGAAAAGAGTTGTGTGCTGAGGGTAATAAAGACCCAAGGCTACTACGTACGTGAGCGCCACTCACATAATATATTATAAACATGACAATTCAATCTTCAAAAGAATGCGCACAGAGGTCAGTAAAACGGTAGATGAAAAACTAAGAGTTCGGATCGCCTCAGTTCCCGGGTGGAGGGGACTCCCGCAGTCCCCAACCGGAGCGCGCCACGTCAACGGTGGCGTAATGTGCCACCGCGGACCGACGGAGCCACTGCCGGATAACGGAAGTGCGGAGACGGAGAACGTCGTCGAACGGCCGTCGACGGAGGGGGAGGGCCGTGAAGCCGTCGTTTCCGAAACGTCACCTCAGTCATTAATGCCTGTTCACGGCGCTCGACACAAGCTTAAAGAATATTATTTTTATTATTTGAACTCGGTGACGGTTGACGGTCACGCGGTAGCGTTTGTCTAGACGGCTCGGTAGTGATTGTCTAGACGCTCGGTAGTGATACAACGTCGACTCGGTAGCGCGGCTTCAGACAACCGCTCGGTAGTGATTGTCTAGACGCTCGGTAGTGATACAACGTCGACTCGGTAGCGCGGCTTCAGACAACCGCTCGGTAGCGTTCTTGTAGACGCTCGGTAGTGATACAACGTCGACTCGGTAGCGCGGCTTCAGACGACGGCTCGGTAGCGTTTGTCTAGACGCTCGGTAGTGATACAACGTCGACTCGGTATCGCGGCTTCGCACGACGGCTCGGTAGCGTTTGTCTAGACGCGTGTAGTGATACAACGTCGACTCGGTATCGCGGCTTCGTACGACGGCTCGGTAGCGTTTGTCTAGACGCTCGGTAGTGATACAACGTCGACTCGGTAGCGCGGCTCGGACAACCGCTCGGTAGCGTTCTTGTAGACCCTCGGTAGTGCTACAACGTCGCCTCGGTAGCGCTGCTTCAGACCACCGCTCGGTAGCGTTCTTGTAGATGCTCGGTAGTGATACAACGTCGACTCGGTAGCGCGGCTTCAGACGACGGCTCGGTAGCGTTCTTGTAGACGATCGGTAGTGATACAATGTCGACTCGGTAGCGGCCGCCTCGACAACCGCCGCAGGCGTCTTGTAGACGCTCGGTAGTGATACAACGTCGACTCGGTAGCGCGGCTTCGTACAACGGGCAACCGCAACTGGTAGCGTTCTTGTAGACGCTCGGTAGTGATACAACGTCGACTCCGTACCGCGGCTTCAGACAACCGCTGTAGCGTTCTTGTAGACGCTCGGTAGTGATACAACGTCGACTCGGTAGCGCGGTCTCGTACGACGGCTCGGTAGCGTTCTTGTAGACGCTCGGTAGTGATACAACGTCGGCTCGGTAGCGCGGCCGTACAACCGCTCGGTAGCGTTCTTGTAGACGCCTGCGTAGTGATACAACGTCGGCTCGGTAGCGCGGCTTCGCACGACGGCTCGGTAGCGTTTTCTCTAGACGCTCGGTAGTGATACAACGTCGGCTCGGTATCGCGGCTTCGCACGACGTCTCGGTAGCGTTTGTCTAGACGCTCGGTAGCGTGTCAAGAAGGGTTCGGTGACGCGGCCTCGACAACCGCTCGGTAGGGTTTCTATCATACTCGGTAGCGGCTCGTCAAATCGCTCGGTAGCGACGGCCAGAGTTCGGTAGCGACTCGGTAGGGCTTCTTCCATATTCGGTAGCGGCTCCTCGACTCGGTAGCGCGGCTTCAGACGACTCGGTAGACAGGCTTCAGACAACCGCTCGGTAGCGTTTGTCTAGACGATCGGTAGTGATACATAGACGGCTCTGGTTGCGAGTATTTCGGTTCTCGGTGAGTCGGCAAGGCGGTGCGGCTTATTAAAAATTTTGACAAATGGAAATGGCGGGACGGAAATGATGCGCATGCCTCCGTGGTTGTCCGAAGCTCTTAGGCTCGTAGCGAGCTACCTCGGCAGCGGTAAAATAAAATTTAAAACTTTGAAAAATGGATAAGCGGGAAAGGAAAGCAACTGATAAGACGGTAGCGGCTTGTCGGAGGCCCGGTAGCGTGTCAAGAAGGGTTTCGGTGACGCGGCCTCGACAACCGCTCGGTAGGGTTTCTATCATACTCGGTAGAGGCTCGTCCACGCTCGCGATTCCCGCACTTTTCGGAGCCCTCGTTCGTCCGGGAACCTCTTGGCAAGATCTAGCGAGCGACGAGCGCCTTCTTCCCCCCCTTCGAAGAAGTTCAACCATCGCCGTCTTCCACTCATCATCTATAACGGGTTTTGCGGCGCGTAAAGTTTTTTTCAACACCCGGCAATAGTTCTTCGAAGTTGCAGTCGTCCAACAGAATGTTGCCGCCGCTCGTTGTTCCTCGCGGCCAACAGTCATTCATCGCCGAATAAGTCCGGCTGCGTGCACCATCGCCCGGCACGAAATACGCAAGGTAACCCTTCGAAGGTGTTTTTCATACTCTTTATACGTTGTCGTCGCTCTCTACACACGTATTTCCTGAAAACGCCTTGGATTACAGACATGGAAGCGGTCCACGAGATGGCGTCTACATCCAATGTTCATGGAGCAAAAGCAGGGCATGTGCTACACCGATGTTCATTTGCTTACTATCGCACGCAAATTGCTACCATTCCGATCAAACAGTCCATGAGACCTCCTTGCACAGACTCCTTTCGGCGGTTTTATCGATATGCCCGAATACGAGTTCAAGACATCCATGATCCGGGAAATCCTCCTACTTCACGAAGGCGGTGGAGTTTTCAACATAAATGGCCAAGAGTTAAGACTACGGCCGAATGATGTGGCCCTTATTTTGGGGTTACCCGATGGCGGTGAACCCATCCAAGCTTGACAAAGACGAAAACCCAATCGGATGATATGTTCCCTTTAGGGGTAAGTGCCACAGAGGTGGCATCTTGAATTTAATTGGAAATCTTGTATACCCTAGTTGATCCGTGAGATGTCAACAAAACGGTGTCACTGTGGATAGCATTCATGTTTTCATGTTTTTTGCTCCCGAATTCAAATAGAACACTTCAGAAGCAGATCCTTTACTACGTACAAGATATTGGTTCCACAGGAGGTTACAATTCGGCCACCTATGCACATAGTGTCTTGCTGGACCGCATGGATGACGTTGCACAAAATTAAGGCCAATAAGTCCCCACCCTATCTACTTGGGTGTGTGGCCGTCATACCGTAAGTATACAAAACCATTTACGTAGTGTTTCTTCTTATCATATGTTGTGCGTTGGTCTCACACTTCTTACTGTCGAATGTTTATATACCAGACTTTTATTTTTGAACATATCAGCGGGTTAACACAATTCTGTGGGAGAAATGATCCACGCATTTTTAAGTGGAACATGGCGCCCTTAAAGAATAAAGTGGAATTTGCGGATATACTTAAACAGATCACAGGACGAAAGTATACGGTGAGTTTGAATTTGTATACATGATAAATACATTGTTCGTGTGTTGTTCTTAATTTTCTTATTATTATTGCGTACACGTAGTTGTAGATATTGTAGACGAGGAACCGAGCGGATCGAGAATTCGCAACGAAGTACCTACGCCCAACTTGGGTGATATACCGTACGAGGTGTCAACAAATTGCCTCGACGAACAATTTCTCATTGAGAGACAAAGAGGACGAAATTGGAGCAATTCATTAGAGAAGGATTTGCCCAATTCCAAAAAAGGATTGATGGGTTCGCTCAAGATTTGGCACGGGGAGCGAGAAAAGAGAAGAGCCCCGGGAGAAAACAACCGAAGAACACATCTCCAGAGTATCCGACCATCAACCCCAGCCCTCGTCTACGTCGATGACATTTTCCACCATGTACAAGCAGGGGAGGTGGATATGATGAAGACCGCTCTCCAAAGATTGTGAACGGAGGCGTCAATTTGATGCTACACTTACCGCGGGACCGGAGTGTACAAGGGATCCGATGTCCGAATTGTTTGACATCCCTTTGGAAACTACTGATTCCCAATGGGCCCCCGCCGCCCACTCAAGTTGGAAATGAATTGTTGTGTATAGCGAAGAGGGTGAAGGGGAGGACCGTACGAATAAGATTCATATGATTACAGTCACCATATGAGGCTCGACCACAACCCCTTGGGATCGAGCCACCTCCACCGATGGAGACCGCGCCATGCAAGAGAATGTATTGGACAAAGGCGGTCATTCCACCGTACGAAGTGAGACCATCCCCCCTCCCCGCTATGAACCCAAAAAGGGAGGTAGAGGAAGGGGAGGTAAAGGAAAGGGAGGTAAGGGAAAAGGTGGTAGAGGACGAGGAAGTGGAGGAAGGGGTGGCGGGAAAAGGTAGCGACGGTTGTTTCGGCCCGAAGTGGAGGGCGTCAATCCTGAGCTTTTTAAAACCATCCTTGACCGTATTCCCGGTGAACACGTACAAAGTCGCCTGCGGGTTAATTAAGCCAAGGTTAGGAAATAATGTAAAGTTATCTCGCACTTCACTATTTTATCGTCATATTCTCTTTCTCCGTCGAACTAACCCCTTAATTTATTTCTTCGGAATCTCGACGATATTTTTACATACACATATTGGCGAAATCAGGTCAGTGCCTACGAGATCGTTGAGTTGTTCAACGTGGGATCCTACGTATCGGAGGGGTCACTGGAGGTGTACCGGATCTCTTAAAGAAAAAAATGGATGTCCAACAAGATGAGTATCGAAAAGTCAGGGTGTTGCCATCATCGGTACTTGTTATGAACAGACACCCAAACGTCATCTTCAACAGACAACACAAAGAATACATGGAATTTGCCTTCCAAACCAAGTCTTCCGATGAATTCATGCAGACGGAGCGCTTCCTTCTTTGCCCGCCACAATGAGGGACATTATTTTCTTATCTTATTAGATGTGGGGAAAAACGCTTCTCGGTATACAACTCCATCAACGGCCATCGAAGTACACTCTGGAACTAAGGTCGCGGTGAGTATATCAAAAAACCAATACTATACTTTTAATTATGCCCTTGCACTTCAATACTAGATATAGTTCCTCCAATTGTGTAGGTCAAAGATTTGGAAGAATATAGTTCGGAACGTTTTTGATCTTGACAAAGATTGTGGATTGGCCGGAATACTATGAGATGGATTGTCCGCAAGGTACCATGGGGAGGTATGTAATCCTTTTTGCGTCCTTATTAGATGAACTAATTACACAAAAGGAGAATACCGACCATACATCCTCTACGGGTCGCCGTTAATCGCGCCATATATGTGATGATGTATGCCGAGGAGCTAAGTGCTAAAGGTCGCCCGATGCAACAGCCGGTTCACCGAGGAGGAAGTAATAAATGTGAGGGCGATTTAGCCTTACGTACGTGGAAAATGTCCGTTGCTGGCCGAGGCTACAGATTGGAGTTCCCGACGGGTTAAACGTCAGTTGGAAACATTCGTGCATTCATTAATTCATTCATTCATTCAGTTGTAACACGTTGTAAACGTCAGTTGTAAACATTCTTTCGTTCATTCATTCATTCATTCAGTTGTAACACCTTATAAACGTCAGTTGTAAACATGTAATCATTCTATATTAATAAAAAATCGCAATGTCTTTTGTGTTTGCAATTACCGATCTCCTCGACAGAGAGCCTACCGAGCCTCCGACAAACCCGCTACCGAGCTAACGCCGCTACCGAGGTCCGGACAGACACGCTACCGAGGTCTGATAGACCCGCTACCTTGCTGACAGACGCGCTACCGAGCACTGACAAACCCGCTAGCGAGCTCTGACAGACGCGCTACCGAGCACTGACAAACCCGCTACCGAGCTCTGACCGACGCGATACCGAGCACTGACCGACGCGCTACCGAGCTCTGACCGACGCGATACCGAGCTAACGCCGTTTCCGAGCATCGACGGCGAAAGTAAAACCGTCACCGGTGACGACGAGGTGAAGCCCGATACCGAGCATTGACGGACCCGCCGCCCCCCGACAGACCCCGCTACCGAGGTAACGCCGCTCACGACGAAGTCAAACCCGCTACCGAGGAATGACCGTCGCGCTACCGAGAGTAGACATACCCGCTACTGAGCTTTGACCGACGCGCTACCAAGCTACAGAGCTCTGACCGACGCGTGTCCAGACCGCTAAGAGAATATAATATTTGCCGTTTTCGTATTTCGTCGAGCTCAGATATCTCCTTGGCTTTATAGGGTTCTTCCCCACCGGCACTCCACCATCGCTACAGAAGCATCCTACAACGCGGCTCTCTTCCAGATTACTGAAGCACTTGGACGATCTCCCACAGATTGGGTTTCGCCGACTCGCAAAGCACGTATATGGACGCCGTGCGGGCAGAAACACCGAGTACATCCACCGGTGTTCGGGCAACCAAGGTACATGTATTACACAGTGTACTTTTGCGTACTATAGGAGAGAAATTGCCGCCATTCCTTTCAAACAAGTCCACAGAGACCTCCGTCACGTACTCCATTCGGTAGTTATCTTGACATGCTCCGCGTACGAGTTCAGCACATCGATGATCCGGGAAATCCTTCTACTTCACCAAGGTGGTGGAGTTTTTATCATTAACGGGCAAAACATCAAAATACGGTCGGAGGATGTCGCACTTATTTTGGGTTTACCCAATGGCGGTGAACCTATACAGACGAACACCAAACTAAACGAATCGGACAAACTATTCCCGCATAACGAAAGTGCAAGTGAGTGGCCTCATCAGGTTAATCAGAAGCCTTGTAAACTCTGATGATCGAAAGGATGTCACCATCACCGTCTCTCTATGGATAGCATTCATGTGTTCATGTTTCTTGCTCCCGACATCGAATAGTACGTGTCCAAAGGAGATTCTATATTACGTACAAGACATTGGCTCCATAGGTGGTTACAATTGGGCGAGCTACGTACATAGAGTTTTGTTGAGCCGCATAGATGATGTTGCAGAAGATTAAGGCCAATAACTCCCCACCCTATCTCGCTTGGGTGTGTGGCCGTCATTCCCCGTAAGTTGGCGTAATGTTGGGCAAATCATTGTTCTTTAGGTGATTGATGGCCGGTATCGTAATGTAATTTTGACCCTTTTCGTATCTCGAGCTTTTTTTTCTTTGAGCATTTAAGAGGTTTTTCTCAATTTTGTGAGAGGAATGTTCCATGCATTTTTAAATGGAACATGGCTCCCTTGAAGACCAAAATACACTTCGCTGACATATTACGACAGATCACGGAAAATCAGTATTCTAAGAGTTACAACATTTCAACACGAGAATTATGGATGTACTCAATTAAATGGGTGTTGCTCATGCTACTAGTACTACTGCTCGCACAGGTCATTGTAGATATCGAAGCGGAGGGACCGGGTGAAACCGAGGTTCACTCGGAAATACCGACCCCTAAGTACGAGGAGATAGTTAAGAAATGTCGTGCAGCCTTTGGATCAAGAACTTGCCCTCGAGAGACAAAGAGGGCGTAATTCGATCAACTTTACGCTCAAAGATTTGCGCAATACCGAAGAGGCTTGATGGGTTTGCTTCGAGCCGGAAATTGAGCGTGCAAAGAGGGTAGCCCCTGGAGAAAAAATTTGAAGAAAGTTCGGCCATCCCTTTAAACAACAACACTCAAAAGAAACATATGTAAATTTCTCGTCATCTAGAAGAGGAGGTTCAATCCTTAAAGACCGTGCTACCTCGAAAGAGAGTCAACGGCGGCAAGAATTGGATGATGCATTCAGTGCCGGGCCGGAGTGCACGAAGGAATTAATAAGCGCTATTCGGGAGCAAGGAACCTACGATACACAACTCGTCGGCCCTACCACCTCCGCAGATGAAGGCTACACCAATGGAGACCCTACCACCTTCCCACGTAGAAATTAATAAAACGGATGGAGGTAAGGGGAGGGGTGGCAAGGACAGGATGGTCGCAGAAGAGCGGCCGGGGGAAAGGTGGTCATGGAATCCGGGAAGTAGCGGCGGGTGGCCAGGGTAGGAAAAAGATCATGAAGAATTATAAGGACTATGAAATCATCCTAGATTGCATTCCTCCGGACCTCAGACGAAGCTGCCTGCGGTGGTTAAACGACATCCAAGATGTCAAGTATAATTCCGGCAACTCCTAAAAGTAGCTTGCGTTCTGCAATCTGTCGATAACATTTATTTACCTCATTTCAGCACTCTACAATGTCGTCACGTACACGAAATGGTGGAATTACGTTGATGCCCAGCAAGCGATTGCCTTTGTTCAACAACAAAGAGTTCGTGTTCCGTCGGGTTGATTGAGGTGTACTTTGAACACCTACAACAACAAATCCAAGCGAACCCCCAACGCTACCGAGCCGTTAAATTGGTGCCTCCATCCACTTTAGCACCGACCAGAAGGCTTCGTTTAGGCCACCACACGCATACAGATGGATGAAAGCAATACTACAAACCACCCCGCAACCGACTTCCACGAATACGGACCGCTTCATCATAGCGGGGCCACACAGACAGTCATTTCTTCCTCATCTTAGTTGAGCCTAGCTTAAGAAGCTTTAAAGTTTACAACTCCATGAACGGCCACGCAAAGTACACGCCGTTAACGAAGCGGGCGGTGAGAATGCCATGTAACATAGCTCCCATGACTTTTTTATCAAAACACGCTTAATGAAATTGTGCTCATGCGTGTAGGTTGCGACCGGAAGGGTCTCCTAAGAACGTTCTACAACCTCGACGGCATCATGGAATGGGTGGAAATGTATGGAATGGACCGCCCACAATGCCCATCGTGGAGGTATATGAGAACATTCTCAACCATCCTTGTCCTTCCCTGTTAAGCTTAGCGCAAACGTAAGACCCGCTATTGAAAATACATCGTATCCGCGCGGCGTTAATCGTGCAATATACGTCATGATGTTTGCCGATGAGCCGAGCGCAAAAGGTAGCCCACGGTGGAATTTCACGAGAGGACGACGTCATCAAGACAAGGGCGTACCCGGCGTATCGTGTCATGAAAACCGCCGTTACGGGTGAAGGGGTAAGGAGATCGGGGGATGTCAATTCCGGTGACATGCATGGACAATTGTAATATGTATGAAATGGATGCTAACGAGTAGAAGTGCATCTCCACTAATGAGTTATATCCGTGTCTATTCTAAACGTTTAAGTGCACTCGCTACCGGCCAATGACCAACGCGCCGAGAGATGATTTAAACGGCCAACGCTACCGAGGCCCGTCCGGACGCTACCCACGGACGAGTAAGTCGCTGCCGAGAGATGAGCAGCCCGCTACGAGGCCTCGTCCGGACGCTACCCATCGGACGAGTAAGTCGCCGCCGAGAGATGAGCAGCCCGCTACCGAGGCCCGTCGTCCGGACGCTACCCACGGACGAGTAAGTCGCCGCCGAGAGATGAGCAGCCCGCTACCGAGGCCCGTCCGGACGCTACCCACGGACGAGTAAGTCGCCGCCGAGAGATGAGCAGCCCGCTACCGAGGCTCCGTCCGGACGCTACCCACGGACGAGTAAGTCGCCGCCGAGAGATGAGCAACCCGCTACCGAGGCCCGTCCCGACGCTACCCACGGACGAGTAAGTCGCCGCGAGAGATGAGCAGCCCCGCTACCGAGGCTCCGTCCGACGCTACCCACGGACGAGTAAGTCGGCCGCCGAGCGCCGGCCCGCCGCTACCGATAGGGGAGATATGACGTACTCGCAATTCGGCCGCACAATGAGGGACAAACCCGCTACCGAGATGTGAAGAAGTCGCTACCAACGAAGACGAATTCGCCACTGAGCGATCATGAAGTCATAAAATATCTTTGTAATTAAGAAAAGTCATGAAACCGCTACCTCACAAACCACCATGTCCATGATTACATAACTTGGAGTTTTAAAACTCTACAAAGATGAAATTGTGATCAATCCTCCGATTCCCGGGATCGAGAACCGCCGGCACCGGTAGAAGTCTCCATGTCGTCGAGTCCATCGTCCCTCCGAGCATCTTGGAGCATTCCTCCAGCCTTCTTCCTCCGCCGCCCGTCGTCTAAGCTCGGCCACCTCCGACTCGAGGATGGCCACGCGTTCCCCGGAGGTATTCCACCAATAACGCGTTCTCACACTTGCATGGCATAATCCCGCCCTCCGCAGGAGCTTGTCTACCCATACAAAAAACCCACACGGTACACGCCGCACAAGATAGATTGGAAGGGGTTATGGTTAGAAGATAATTTCAATTTTTCATTCTAAGAAATTAATGATATATACTGACGCTGCAGAAGTAGAACTTCCGCCCGTCATCTGGTCCTCCGACAGCGGTGCCCATCTGACATTCCCCGTGGCCATAGCTGCAATGTACCGGTCGACCGTCGGCCATCTGAGTACCGAAGGATGTAGGTTACAAAGTAGAGAATCATTTTAGTAATAAAGTTATGCTAACAAAGTATGCAGGTTACCGATAGAATAAAAGGAAAAGGATGAATGTCTAATCAGAAAGTCAGTTTCCCGACTATCGTCTACTCATAAACAGAAGGATGTCCATATGAGTTACATTACGCATCATGTCGATTGATTCCTGAGTCAAGAGGAATTTGCCGTGAGGTCTGATTTTGAGATTGACTACTTAAAACATAGGGGTCGCTTAATTCCTCTTCATCCCCGCGCTTCAACATGAACCGATGAACTTGACCTATTCTTTGTGTTTTATATTTTTCCTTCTTTTCCAGCAGATTTCATCCCCGCGCTCCGACCCTTCTCAAGCCTCGCCTTTGAACCGAAGAGCAAGAGATCAATTTGAGCTTCTTGCATTGGTTCCCCAACGGTAGGGGACCTCGGACGACAACCCGAGGTTCGCCTCCACATTGGCTTCGTGGAAAGGATTCGGCATGCCTTTTCTTGTGAATTCTTTAAATTTGTTAGGAAGTATTCGTAGCTGTCTTGTCCCTTTGCTGCAGTTGCACATAACTCCACTGCACTTCTCAACAGATGCATGTACCTCATTTGGCATAACGTCTTCTCATCGACGATTTCATTGTTTTTGACAATGGCATCCCCAAAGTTAATGTTGCAAGCCGTCCTCGTCCACCTAGTCAAGATATAACTTGGCCGGAATAGCCCTAATTTGGAGATGTAATAACACACGTAACACATGTCTACAGAGTATTCCAAAATTCAAACTTCTTACAAGAACATTGAACACCGTCGTCTACACCTCTAATTATCTACACGATGCCAATGCTTGACGTCGTCATATACGACAAAGGTGTTTGCATATCCGAATTCCGCAAGTGTAGCTCAATGCACTTCAAATACCGATCTTGAATGATTTCGTAGACCTCGGGTGTGTAAATGACAATTGCTTGCTCAAGTATCTTTGATCGTACTACAGTCTACTATACGTATATCTCATCTTATGACGCAACTTCTTGGTTGTACCTCCCGTCATCAATTAGTTTTTCAAAGTTCTCAAAGAACAAACGCATTGTTTGTCTAATATCTAAATAATCTTTGAGAAGCTTGTTAATGCTTTCACATCTTTGTGTACCGACCATATCAGCAAGAAGGTGTTCCTTCCATACACAAGTGCCCATTTTTTCCTCTCCTCAAACAAAGATTTCAGCCATACGTTGTCACTCAATTGATATGTTGACAACATATCATTCCACGCCCCGCGTAAATGAATCTTCTTCTTCGTAGTCGTAAATACATCTCTCGAAAGTCTTTCTTAAATGATGTTGTGGCATTAAATACATGGCTCAAATGTTTCCGCAGCATTTTGGTACATGTGCCACACACATATCCCGTGACCGGTTCTTGGTAACTCTTGCAAGATGGCATTGCTCATGGCCTTATCCCGGTCGGGCTTAATCATAGTAGTTGGCTCCTTTCCTCCCATGACACCTACAAACGTATTGAAAAGCCATCTAAATGTGTCGATTGTCTCATCGTACAATGTAGCCGCACCAATATGACAGATTGTCTATGATGGTTTACCCCTACAAAAAGGAGCAAAAGGTCGGCCATATTTGTTGGTCTTATATGTTGTGTCAAAACATAGGACATCACCAAACCTTTCATAGTCCAACCGCATTCTAGAATCGCCCAAAAACATTGGGGTGACGAGGTCGTCCTCATCAACTTGTAAAGAATATGTGAAGGTGGGATCTTGACTTGCCTACGATGGAAATAATGAAGCAATCCTCCAGGTGTCAAATTCTAACATCTCGCCTTTGTCTCTTAGTTCGTAGATAATTCTTCATATCGTTTTGCATGAATCCAAGGTTTCTTCTGCCACCCACTTGGTTGGACATCATATGGAAAAGCTGCTTAGGTCGTATACCACTGCTCTCACCAATGTCCACAATGGAAGCTTCAATTTCTGGAAATTTTCTATGGGACCGAAGCATGTGTGCCTTGGAAGGACTTTCCACCTCATGATTATGCTCAGTCTCCCATCGTGTAATTTTATACATTCCATTAACGTGGAGGACAAAAGTAATCCCACCAAACAACCCATTCGGGTCTCCGGGCGGTGAACTACAATTGTATCATATCGTGGGTCTTTCTTCCTCCAACCTTCTTTAGAGCATACAAACCGTGCTCTCCTTACAATTCCTTGCTTATCCTTTTTTAAGTTTTCTCTTCTAACACTAAAACCAACATGTTTCGCATATTCAATATATGAAAGATAAGCATCATCAACGGTCGTAAACATCGACTCATGGGATAGACCCGGTGTAATTGTTCCCGTAAGTTCATGCCCTTCCGGACTTCCCATGTGTTCCCTAAACTCGGCTACCGCCGTGACGAATGGGGGTTGGGTCATTAACCGGGGAGACGTTCGCCGGACATGTTGACAACGTACGTGTTCGCCTTGTTCATATACATATCAACCGGTGTTATAATGTTTTCACGCATGTCAACCGAACTCGCACAATGGCATGCAAAGACGAAAAGAGTGGTTCACAGAAACTAGGAAACATGTGAGAAGTTACTAGCAAACGTTCAACAGGGGAACAAACTAGCAAACAAAGCTTAAACTCTCTTCGGCCTCAAAGAAGAACAACGGGCGCATAAGAATCGTTGAAGACGTGCGCCAAAACATGTTAAGAACACGTACCGAGCAGGAGATGTCGGACGCTCGAGGTGAAAGCGGGGGATGCACTTGGTCTGCAGAACACCTCGCCGGGTATGCTGTTCGTGGCACTCGCCTGAAGACGCCGGAGATGTCAGCCGCCAACCCGAGAAGCGCCTGTTCTTCGCTGTGCTTCAATTGGGAGTTTCTAGTCCTTTTTAGTCTTTCTCACGGATGAGGAAGGGAGAAGCATCATTGCGCGGTTTAATGACGATGTAAAATGTCTGACAAAATAGCTCGACAACGATTCGGCTCGCACGTCTACCGTATCGGTGACCTCGGTCGAGGAGCCGCTACCGAATATGGAAGAAAGAAGCCCTACCAAGTCGCTGCGTAACTCTGACCGTCGCTACCGAGCGGTTTGACGAGCCTCTACCGAGTATGATAGAAACCCTACCGAGCGGTTGTCGAGGCCGCGTCACCGAAACCCTTCTTGACACGCTACCGGGCCTCCGACAAGCCGCTACCGTCTTATCAGTTGCTTTCCTTTCCCGCTTATCCATTTTTCAAAGTTTTAAAATTTATTTTACCGCCTGAGTAGCTCGCCATCGAGCCTAAGAGCTTCGTACAACCACGGAGGCATGCAAAGATCATTTCCGTCCCGCCATTTCCATTTGTCAAAATTTTTAATAGCCGCACCGCACCGCCGACTACCGAGAACCGAAATACTCGCAACCGAGCCGTCTATGTATCACTACCGATCGTCTAGACAAACGCTACCGAGCGGCTGTCCGAAGCCCTGCCTACCGAGTCGTCTGAAGCCGCGCTACCGAGTCGAGGAGCCGCTACCGAATATGGAAGAAGCCCTACCGAGTCGCTACCGAACTCTGACCGTCGCTACCGAGCGATTTGACGACGAGCCGCTACCGAGTATGATAGAAACCCTACCGAGCGGTTGTCGAGGCCGCGTCACCGAACCCTTCTTGACACGCTACCGAGCGTCTAGACAAACGCTACCGAGACGTCGTGCCGAAGCCGCGATACCGAGCCGACGTTGTATCACTACCGAGCGTCTAGAGAAACGCTACCGAGCCGTCGTCTGAAGCCGCGCTACCGAGCCGACGTTGTATCACTACCGAGCGTCTACAAGAACGCTACCGAGCGGTTGTCTGAAGCCGCGCTACCGAGCCGACGTTGTATCACTACCGAGCGTCTACAAGAACGCTACCGAGCCGTCGTCTGAGACCGCGCTACCGAGTCGACGTTGTATCACTACCGAGCGTCTACAAGAACGCTACCGAGCGGTTGTCTGAAGCCGCGCTACCGAGTCGACGTTGTATCACTACCGAGCGTCTACAAGAACGCTACCGAGCGGTTTGTCAAGGCCGCGCTACCGAGTCGACGTTGTATCACTACCGAGCGTCTACAAGAACGCTACCGAGCGGTGGTCTGAAGCCGCGCTACCGAGTCGACGTTGTATCACTACCGATCGTCTACAAGAACGCTACCGAGCCGTCGTCTGAAGCCGCGCTACCGAGTCGACGTTGTATCACTACCGAGCATCTACAAGAACGCTACCGAGCGGTGGTCTGAAGCAGCGCTACCGAGTCGACGTTGTATCACTACCAATCGTCTACAAGAACGCTACCGAGTCGTCGTCTGAAGCCGCGCTACCGAGTCGACGTTGTATCACTACCGATCGTGTAGACAAACGCTACCGAGCGGTTATCTGAGGCCGCGATCCCGAGTCGACGTTGTATCACTCCCGAGCGTCTAGACAACCGCTCCCGAGCCGTCGTCTGAAGCCGCGATACCGAGTCGACGTTGTATCACTACCGAGCGTCTAGACAAACGCTACCGAGCCGTCGTCTGAAGCCGCGATACCGAGTCGACGTTGTATCACTACCGAGCGTCTAGACAAACGCTACCGAGCCGTCGTCTGAAGCCGCGCTACCGAGTCGACGTTGTATCACTACCGAGCGTCTACAAGAACGCTACCGAGCGGTTGTCTGAAGCCGCGCTACCGAGTCGACGTTGTATCACTACCGAGCGTCTAGACAATCACTACCGAGCGGTTGTCTGAAGCCGCGCTACCGAGTCGACGTTGTATCACTACCGAGCGTCTAGACAATCACTACCGAGCCGTCTAGACAAACGCTACCGCGTGACCGTCACAACCGTCATTACCGACTTCAAATAATAAAAATAATCTTCTTTAGGGTGGTGACGAGCGCCGTGAACAGGCATTAATGACTGAGGTGACGTTTCGGAAACGACGGCTTCACGGCCCTCCCCCTCCGTCGACGGCCGTTCGACGACGTTCTCCGTCTCCGCACTTCCGTTATCCGGCAGTGGCTCCGTCGGTCCGCGGTGGCACATTACGCCACCGTTGACGTGGCGCGCTCCGGTTGGGGACTGCGGGAGTCCCCTCCACCCGGGAACTGAGGCGATCCGAACTCAAAAACTAAATGTGCAAAAAACTAGTCCCAATAAATCGATATTGTAGTTTATTTTACAAGTTGTGCATCGGATGACATGTTACAATTACTGAACTTTTTTAGATCAAGTCGAACCAGTCTAATTTATTGAGTGGGTGAACTAGCTTACATCTATCCGAATCAAACCAGCTGGCACGCTCAGCACGTCTACAGCTAGCGTTGCTGGGCTGGTGTGAGAGATTGTCCTGAAAATAGAGGATGACTGAGATCTGTGTGTAATTCTCTGATTTGAAACGAAAAAGAGAACATATCATCAGTGCTAAAAGTGCTGCAAACAAACATGATGAAAGAAAGTGTGGTTCCACAACCTGGCAGCTTCACAATGCAAATAAAATACCCAGCTCGAGCCAGCCACATCCATCTCCGATGTTGAGATCTCCCCCTTTATCAAGTTCGGGGGATCACACAGCCGTCTCCTCTCCCCTCACCCGGGCAAGATGATGAAGTGCAACTTCCTCTTCATTGGATTCCACAACGCGGGCAGATACGATGAAATAATTACCGGAGCCTCAAAGGCACAGTTTCGCCTGCGTCCGAGCTCGATCCCCTACGGGATAGCAGCATGCCGAGGCTCAAGGATTCTCAGAGAAGGAGGAGGGCAGAGTTACCTGCCGAATCTTCTTCTCCCCCGATAGATAGAACGAGCACCGCCCCCGACCACGCCCCAAGCCTTTCTCCGTCTGAACTAAAAAAATGCAAGGTTTGACATCTGAACCGTGCAAACTGTTTCAAGAGTTAAGTGGTTGGTTAAGTCTGTAATTAAGAAATTTTATCAAACAATAAAAAATCTCTAACTTCTAACGGAATTAGAGGTTAGAGATTGATTCCACTTTATCAAACTGGGCTCAAGTAGTAAAAACAAACCAAATCTTATAATTAACATCCGAGGAGAAAATAGAAGCTTTCGTAATAATACCACTTAATTAACAACGTGTTATCACGTGAAAACCCAACATAATTGGCCGCGTACCTTTTCGGTTATTTCTCTAGAAATTAAGTTTAACGAAATATGATCGACATGAGAACTTAGACATACGTACGTACATGGCATATGATCAAATTGAGACCAAAGACCTCTTTGATTGGGCTGAATAACGTTTAATCTCTCAATCAATATTCAAAGTCAAAGATTAGGCATTTAAGATCATTTCGACAAATATTTGAACTAGTATACCAGACTTTTAAAAAATCACTTAATTTAAGTGATCAGTTTCAGTTTTTTTTAAAAAAAATTACATACATAATTAAATAATCAAGATTTTATGCCTCACAAACTAAAGATGAATCGCTACGCCAACCATATATACAAGATTATTAGCGGTGGACCTACTCCATAAGGATATACATATATAGTCCATCTAATTCTTTTTAATTTATAGGGTGTTTGGTTGGGTTTTTCCCCACTCTTTTTAACATAAATTTTAAAAATGAAAAAGTTCGGATATTTTTGTTTACTCTTGTTAACACTCATCTTTCTTTTTTAAAAGTGAAATGTTATGTGTATCTAATCACTTCCAAAATAAAATTAAATAAAGTAAGACTTGTTTTATTTGTAAGACAGACATGGAGTCGGAGCTGCAGGCCATTCTCTCACGCAGGTGAACCATCTCTCCTGGCGATCAGACCATTCTTTCGTGAGACCGGATCCCCTCAGGAGGCCTCCTGAGGGGGTCCGGTCAGGTCACTCACATTTTTTTGACGTGACAGGTGATACGATGGGCATTAAATGTGATATGATGCCTGCCACATCAAACAAATGTGAGTGGTCTGACCGAACCCCCTCAGGAGGCCTCCTGAGGGGATCCGGTCTCTTCTTTCGTGCGGGCAAGAGAGTCTGCAATAACCATCTCTCTCCCAGTGCCATCTCTCATCACCCTAGTCTTGCGTGTGGCGGCCGATCGACCTGCCATCGCACTCTACTCGTCAGACCTGCCTTCACCCTTCTATTCTTCCTAGCCCAATCATGAGAGAATGGCCCTAAATAACAAGGAGCAAACCAGCAGGCCAAGCGCTGAGAATTGCAAGGAGCAAACCTTTTGAAGCATGGTGTTGATAGTATTGACAAAAGTTACCGTCATTTGTGTGCCTATATTACCTAGCTAATCCACTCGGGAGCTCGCCATAGCTCCTGTCATCTTCTCCATAGCCTAGTTCTTATTTTTATTTTATTTTGCAAAGGCCATCTCTGAGAATGAGACCCCCTTGAGGGCTCGAAAGATGTCACGCTTGAGCTCTTGCCTGTAGTCAAGCTGGTTGAAAGACGTAATGACGAAGTCTATGTTTGATATCAATTTTGATTTTAAAATTGTTGGCAAATATCGTATTATAAATTTTTAAAAGTACGTCAATTTTGCCAAACGCACATAAATTAAAATTGATACAGACTATGATTTTGATTTGAAAAATAAAATTGTATCAATATTAAAAATATGACTAAGCACTCTATTAATAAGACTAATCAGAACTTAGGATCTGTTTGAAACTTAAGGCCCTGTTTGGTAACACTATTTGACACATCTATCACTATCAATTTTAAAATTAATATTCTTAGTAATCACTAAGAAGTGTTTGGTTAGTAATATCAATTTTGAAATTGGTAGTGAAAACAAAGCACATTATGCAATACAAGTGTCAACTTGTATCAATTTTGATATTGATACTCCAACTTCTAAAATTATCAATATCAATATTGATATAGTATCAAATTTAAAACTCTAACCAAATGGGCCATAAGCCCATGTTTGGTAACACGTATCTCTATCGATATCAATTGATAGAAACTATTAAAAAGTGTTTGGTTAATTGTATTAATTTTAAAATTTATAGTATAAATAAAGTATATTATGTAATACAAATATCAACTTGTATTATTTTTGATATTGATACCTTAACATTCGAAAAAATTAATATCAATATTGATATAGTTCCAAAAATGAAATTCTAACTAAACAGGGTATAAAAAAGTACTTCTCAGAATTACTTAAGTGATCAGGAAGACATTCCGTGAAGAAATACTTTTGTATCACAGGAGTGAAAATTATTTGGTACCATATTTTGTCATAAAAAGAAAACTCCTATGATTAATAGATCTGATCCCACAACAACTTATTCGTGGGAAAATTGATTGCCGTACCATATAATAAAATCGCTTTAATGATAAGTTGTCGACCAAATTTTTTTATCAAATTGTTCAATAGTAAATTATTATATTATACTTTTGTCATTTCTGGTACGAATAAATGATTACGATTGATGGATGAGATCCAACAGTAATTTACTTTAACCTTAACTTATGTCATGAAAATGTACCGGGACTATTTTGCACACTATTATCCGAATTCTAAAAAATTTGCAATTTTGATTTTTTCGACAAGCAAAATCTTTTACAGAATTGCAAGTAATGTATACATTAGATAAGAATAACAAAAAATTCACTCAACTCAGCGAACTGCACCAACATGTGTTTTTGATGAGATGGTAAAACCCTGGATAGGTGATCATTGCATATGAAGACCTTTAGAAAGATGGTGACGATGATGTTTTCTAGCTATAGGGTGACTATATCGAAGATTATGGTGATGTTGTTTAGCTTGCCGCCGGCACGAAAACTTGCCCTAAAAGCCACACTTGCAATGGAGAACAACGTCCTCAACCTCTCACAGCGCGAGCACTTAGACAATGGCAGCCGCCATCACATGAGAGAGCTTCTCCATACTGTATCGGAATGTATTCGCCCCGACAATCAAGTTGCAACAACCGACTAAATTAATTGACTATCCCAACAACAGTGCTAATTAAGAAATTTTCTAGGAAGTCAACTTCTAAAAAATAGTAAACTGGTATTGTTGGTAATTCACTGATTTAATCTCTTAACATATTCACAAATCGAGACATTACAATGTCAGCAATCTTGTTGTCGAATAAGTTATATACAAGAGGCTGTTACTTCCAACAACGATGACATCCCTGGTTGGACCTCAATGGAGATTATTTTGGTGCTAGATGGTGTGTCGACGCCGTTGGTCAACAAGTAGGGTTTGTTGAATGTCTTCTGCTGCATCGACGAATGGTAGAAGACCATGCCGCACATCACCACTAGGAACCCAACATCGTTTCAAAAAAGAATAGTTGTAACGTTTTAGAAAAAAAATTTATTATATATTTTTTTGTAATGCCCCGCCCCCCTCCTCACCGTTACGCTCGCCCCCACCCCCATCCCGCTCGCCGGTTACGCCCATCTCCACCTCCCACCTGACTCTCTCGCTGTCATCTCCCTCCCGGTTACACACCCCCCAATCAAGATCTCTCTCCCTCGCGAGACCCCCCCTCTCGTTGAGTTTTCTCTCTCTCTCTCACTCTCTTCCAGCTGCGACGTCACCCTTCTCTTCCTCGCCTCCCTCGTCGTCGTCACGTCGCCACTACATACGCGTTGCCTCCCTTGTTCTACAGGAAGTGCTACTCGAGACTTCCCTCCCTCTGCCGTCAACCTCAGCCTCCTCCCTCCTTCCTCTCCATCGCTATGGGTCATCGTCCAGCCACTATTGCTTCTTCCTACCCGCGCACGAGTGCGTGACCTGCGCCCACGTGAAGTGCCGCGTCTGCCATGCGTAAGCGCGGCCACACGCCACCATCACCGTCGCTAGCCTGGCCGCACGTCCCCGACGCGTTGGTTTGCCGCTGCCTTTGACCCCCCTGCACCAGCGTTGTTGGTCACGACCCTATCTTCCGCCGTAGACGTCGTCGCCACCGTCCGACAACCACCATTATCACCGCGACCTTCCCCTACTCTAGCCAGAAATCACCCGCCGCGCCTCCCTCATGCGAGTGTCGCCATCACCTGGGTCGTGCAAACCCGAGATCACCGCTCGGCTGGTCATGCATCCGCGCGTGCCTAGTCCCCCCCATGTTGAAGCCACCCCGCACCATCACTTGCTACCACCCATGTGTCCCCATGAAACCCCATCGGCCTCCCGCTTCCTGCTCACCCTCGGCCTCACACAGCTGCACGCGCACGGCCACCGTGCAGCCACCTCCTTGCGCGTCATCGTTGCCGGTTGCGATCACCATTGCTACCATGCCCTCCGGTGCTGCTGGGAGCCACCCCGCGCCGTCGACCACCGCCGGCCGCCGTTCCTTGCCGCACGCTCGGTCGCAACCCCCCTAGTCGACTGCTCAGCCTAGTCGTCGACCCAACTCCCTCACCGCCCGGCCCAACAGTGAGCAGAAGACCCAGCTCCGGTTCGAGCCGCCCGGTTCGAGCCACCCGGTTCAGCCAGTTGGATTTTGTTGATTTATATATTCCAAAAATCAGAGATAAAGCCAGGAAATTAGAAAAAAAATCAATAAAAATTCTGAAAATTCACAGGAGCTTCCAGGTAGGTTTCTCAAGCTTGTCTATGTATTTGACCTCATTTGGATAAGAAAATATGCATGATTTAACTTATGGACCTTAAGTTGACTATATTTTGACTTTGAACTTATGCTTAATGAGATTCTCAAAATCTTTGAAATTAGAAACCTGAAATTGGTACTTTTTTGTATCATGGAACATGTTTAGCACGATTATGCTTGGGTATAAGTCTTTGCTATCAGATTTGATACTATGAAAATTATGTAAGTGATTATAAGTTAGTTTGGAACAAGAATTGAAGGTTAATTAATTATGTGTTGACTTGGAAAACTCATGGGTCATGAAATTATACTTTTTAGAACCTGTTTAGGTTAGATTATGGTTGATTACATCAGAACTTAATTTGTTTAGTTTATGCCAAGTTTGATTTAAGTTAATGATCTTGTATATGTAATCAAGTATGTCTAGTTAGGCTTGTCATTGTATGTGTGTAGATCATGTAAATTTTGATTAGTCTGGCTTCAGATTATGTGTTATGTCATGTATGATATGATTATGTTCATATGGTCAAGTTACTATACTCAACTAAGGACCTGCAAGCAACGGATGATATAAGTTTGATTTAGAATATGTCAACCAAGTCAAGTTACTATCTGTCTTGTCTAATTCATTATGAATGTTATGTCTTGCATGAAGGGCTATGAGATTGGATGGTTATGTCGTGTATGCATGGTATGGTCAAGTATGTCATGGTATGAAATTATGTTATGAACTCTTGATATGACGTGCTATGAAGGTTTCACCAGCTTATGTTAGTCAATCGCCCGTGGGCAACGGGTAACTTAGATGAATCCGGCCCTCCCATAGATCTTGGATTACCACAGTTTTCCTTTAGTGTCACCACTGCCTAGGTGCACTTTGGGCTAGCTTAGTATATGTTATTATTATATATATTAGAGCTGGTGAAACCATTTTGTACATATGAAGCAAGATGATCAATTCCTTGCTCTTTGGCTATGTGTTTTGCAAAGGATATGAAATATGTTACTTGTGTGTCATGTATAGATGTTAAACCATGTCATGTTAAAAAAATTAGATTTGTCTTATTTTAATTTAGTTATGTTAAGTTAAGTCTTGTGGTCATTTAGATGATATTTGTTTAGTTTGTATGATCTTGTGTGCATTGGTCTAGAATTGAGTAGCATTGGCATAATCTTTTTTCTTAAAGATAATCACAATTTGGTTATGGGTTATGGATAAATATAAAAGACATGTTTTATCATTTGTATTATATCTCAATTTAGATATATTGTCTATCATTGCTTGATTATATGTTAGTTATCCGATTGACAAGAAAAGGGTGTAAATCCTATGTAGTCCCCGGACTCACCCCGTTGTTGGTTAAATTTTTCAGCAGGTTTTGAAGATTTAGGCGCTTGAAGTTGAAGTTCGGGTGGAACCAAAGGAATCAGAGTCATTTGCACTTGAAGATGATTGATAATCTCTACTTAGGTAGTTTATCTTAGTTATTTTGAGTACGAATGTTAACAATATGATTCTATTCTCTTGTTTTGATAGATCTTATGAAAATGATGGTTTAAGTTTGGGTGATGGAATCCAAGTGTTGGGTTTCATCCCACTATCATGACGTTGTGTATTTTTGCTACATATTTGTGGTTATTTTATTTAAATTCCGGGTTGTGACAATGGCGATATCCCAAAATCGGAAGCACTTTTTGATTTACGGAAGGAGAAATTCTCTCCTTGTAATTTCTTCCTCCTCTTATGAGAAGTAAAAGTGAAAATGGTTGTGTTTCCAAATGTAGTCATGGAAATAAGAATGACTTAGGTTTGATGCCGTAAGTGAAATAGATACAAGACCTTCCATGAGGTTCCCAAACGCACCCGTAGACTCTTAAAGTTGTTTAATATCATGTCTTAACTAAATTAAATCTCTTAATGTACGTTGATAAATCTCTTCAGGTTATAAAATTTATCTTTTCGTGAAGAACTGCTATTTTTTTTTCTTTCATGGTAGAACAAAGTAAGATATATTATATATCCATTTGCATGATATATATCTTGTATCTACAAAAGGGGCTTTCGTACCGACGTATGTGATAAACAGCACGCACCCACAATTATCTACTAGGTGGGTTTAATTAATCAGTGAACCAGATTCGACTTAACGTCCAATACCTCAAATCATGTCCTCACCTCATGATGGAAATTAAATAGATCTCCGAGTACCGTAGGCACAAATTTTAACACGAACGATCGAGAAGTTCTTGTAATTTGATCCTTGACTGTTTGGGGTCGACCGACGGAATCAATATTATCCTTAACTTAATCAAGCTAGCACGTACTAGCTAATTAACGGGACTTCAGCTAAACAGTCTTGAAGAAGTTGTTTCTGATGTTCGACTACGTACGCAGCATATATACATATATATGTGTGTGTGTGTGTTGGGCGTTCTTGGTAATAAAAGAAAATATTAAGTGCAAACGAAACGAGGCTTTCGAATTTTTGAACTTTTTAATTTTTATTCAGATTAATGGATTCAGAATCCGTCAGTACATCTTATAAAATATCTGAATTTGAATCAGAATCTGACCAGCGTGTCTGTTTTCCTATAGTTTAATCTGATAAAAAATTGACATGTCTATATACGAAAAATGATATATATTATATGAAAAACAAAAGTTTTAATTGTGACAGATATAAAATGAAAAGATAACAAACAGTACTTCAGTATCGTTAGATGAAATTGATTAACTTATTCTGAATTAAAACCGATAAACAATATACAGTCTTTCCGGGAGAAACGTCAAACTTTCCCTTCCCTTCTCCGTATCCTCTGCTACGCGGTGGAAGAAATCGCTTCTAGGAAACGGAAAAGTATATAATACTTCTTTGACGTACCAGATGGGGATGGCCAGGCAGTTTCATAAAGACCCCCCATCAGATTCCGGAGTTGCTCTATCCGATTCTCTATTTTATTTTTTTTTGGACAGAAGCTCTATCCGATTCTGTCCACGTATACGGCTCGTCGCGCCATAAGCTGGCGCGGTCCGGTGACCCCAGATTCTCTCAGGTGACGTGAGTCATCCGATCCCCGGGAGAAGAACACGCCGCCTATCCAGTGCCCGGCCACGCGGCGCCGCCGGGATAGCGGCCGGCGGCGCTGCCGCCGAGGCGACACCGCTCCCCCCCCCCCCCTCTCGTTTTATAAGCGAACCAGAACGTTCGGACTGCGCAGGCTGGCAGCCCCGGGCTAGGGACGTTTCTGTCGGGCGCCGGACACACCGACGAGTTCGACGTACGTCGTACGGAGTCGCGCGGGATAGATAATCCGCCGGCCGCTCGCTCCTTCGACAGTTCCTGCGGGGGGGAGAGACGTCTTTGAGGAGGAGATGTGGGACTGGCAGGCCGGCGACCCGATGCCGTGGACCGAGGCGCCGGGCGCCGACGCGGAGATGCCCATAGTTTGGGAACACTTACAACAAGTCGGTTTTCGTCGTCTTTACTTCGTTCTGTCCGGTCCCGGCCGGAAGGTTGAGTAGGAAAAGTTCGGTCTCTCCGAGCTGCTTCTATCTTGATCTTTAGACGAAAATATCGTCGTAGGGAGTGTGCGCAAGAATTAACAGCTTCTCGACGCACCATCGGGATTATTTCTAGCTAGCTAGTGTGTTCAAGAACACGAGTGTGTGTTTTCTTTTTTTAATGCCGATGTTCTTCTGTGTGTGTGTGTATCTCTCTCTCTCTCTCTCTGATTCGGCCGACTTCTGTTCGACAGCGGCAGAATGTAGCTTCGGGCGGCGGGTCATCTTTCCAATCAGATCAGAACAATCTTGATCCAGATGGTGTTCTTCCACTGGGTCTGCGTCTTACTCAGAGCCTCTCGTTTGTGGATTTAATCCAGACGAAGCTTTCTCAAGGAAGCTCTTCAAAGCGGCGTCGTGATCCTGATCAGGACGGTGCCCGCCGCCTCCAGGGCCGCGAGAAGAGGGCTGCTAGTCAGGCTGCGAAAAAACTGAAGGCCTCCAACTTTCCGGCGCTCTCGCTGAAGATTGGGGCGTGGGAGGTATATATTATATATCCGAAAACTCTGAAAAGTACATCATAAAATTTCACCATGCAAGTATAGATATTATTCTCTTCTCTGAACGCTATATATGTTATAAGGCATCGTCGATGCGTTGTCGTGAAGAGAAGCCGCACAGTGCTGCTCGGTTGTATGTATATATATGCATTAGCATAGTTATCTTCTGCTCTTTGGCTGTTGGGTTTCACCTCTCCTGCTGCTACTGATCTTGTTTTGCACTGATGTTGATTACCATTGAATACTTTGGCAAATTAATATTGAGATCGATGGTGAAGAGTGTGAAATACACAGTTCGAACGCGACAAGCTAGATCTCTTGTTCCGCTTCCATCTTGTAGCTTAAATATTACAGGTTTAAGTCTAAACTTACGGCTTTTCCTTTTTATAATTACCAGTGGGTCTCTAGACATGAAGGTGATGTGGGGGCGAAGTTTTACTATGCCAAGAAGAAACTGGTGTGGGAAATCCTCGTAGCTGGTCTCAAGAACAAGATTGAAATCCAGTGGTCTGACGTCGTCGGTATAAGGGCAACACAATATAACAATGGCCGAAGCATCTTGGAGATAGCGGTAATTTAATTTCTCTGAGCATTTGCAGTTTTTGCTCAAACGAAACAAGGGGATCTTCGCTGTTTGGTTCGTTCGGAGGAGATTCCGTTTCGTTTCGGTGGAACCGCCATATACGATTTGGGTTTGTAAACGATTTTGATTAGATTACAATGTAGAATTAGTACATATATATGTTCTCAATCTCTTTAATTAACTATATATTTTTATATATACAATATATATAAACCATATATATGTGCCTGCGTAGAATACTAGCTTGTTTAAACTTCGGTTCGATCCTATACCGGCCGGATTTGTTAATCATCTTCTTCCTGAGCAATGTTTCTCTCTGCTCGTTCTTCGTAGATTGCAAAGATCCCGTCGTTCAGCAAAGAATGCTTTCCAATGCCAAGAAGTCATACTGCGTGGACTCCAAGTTCAGATTTTACCGGCGGAGAAGCAAGTCGTCACAGGTTAGGGAAAAGGTTGCCCAATTATATGCATCTTCTCATCACCGATCCTAATTCCGTGCTTCTGTGTGCAGTTTAGTTTGCCACTTTGAACACTAAATATTTCTGGTAGATACTTAATTCACTGGAAGATGATATATTATAGGAATCTTATTGGCTGTTTATTTGAAAATTTCTCGAGATGTTTGTATCTTTTTTTCGTGTTCTTTCATGCTAATCCGGCCACTTGATGACTGGCAGGAGAGAGGTCAGAAGTGCAAGAAACTAATTTAAATTGTTGTCGAACACACAAGAATAACCGATCAATAGCATTGATGCGTACTCTTCCACAATATGAAACGGTTTATAACAAGTAACAATATTGAGTATGTCAGATAATCAACAACCTTTCTTCCCGGTTCGTTGGTGTTCCCTTTGTGTGTGTGTATTTCTGCTTGATATGGGGAATAGGCTTTAATTTGAAAGTCAACAAAAATGCCTAATTAAGTCACTGCATCAAGATATATAATTGACTTTAGATAATAAGCAAGAAGAAGAATGTATTCGGCAGTCTATCTAGCGTAGTCACCAACATGCGTAAAGTGTCAGGGACTATATATATATCCTTCCCCTGAATGTATATTACTTATTATGGAGAAGAAAACTGGGTCTCCTGTATCCTACACTCTAGGCACCACAGACAGCCCCATTGATGTCTGTTGAGGATCGCGGTAGATATCACTGATATAGTGCGGAACTAATATACCGACTCTGCAAAGAATAAATAAACAAAATATATACGAGAAGTAGAGATAGAGAGGAGCACACCGGGATTTACGTGGTTCGGAGGCGATAAGCCTTCCTACGTCCACGGGCGAAGACGAACGACTTCCACTATATGAGAAACAAGTACAAAGGATGGAGAATCTCTCAAGACCCAAAGCCCTTTACACCCTCAAACTCTCTCTATGATATCTCCTAAGAGAATACAAGAAATAGAGAGAAGAAGAGAATAGGGTGGTGGTGGCTCTCTCTTGCTAGCTTGGTCTTGTCTTGCTTATGTGTTATGTTTCTCCCCCTCCTCATGCCTTTATATAGAGGTGGTAGGAACTCTCTAGATATGCCTAGAAGATACCTTTTTGGATATCTCTAGAAAATATCATAGCACTCTCTAGATGTGCCTAGAAGTCATCTAAGCACTTTTGGATGTGCCTAGAAGATATGGCTAGAAGAGTCCGGAAGATTCCTAAGTTGACCAAGTCAACCTTTACAATGTCCGTACGGTGGATATGGAGCTGTTATATATGCAGTGTATCATCTTCATTGTAGATTTAATTAGATATATACTTGAATCTGCATCTTCTGTACAACTTCTGTGCTTCATGGCTGATTCAACAAGGCTAGATATTTAGGGCTGGCTAGAATGCCTAAGAACTGGTTGTTCGTTGAAATTCTCTAATGGGAGTTTTCTGTGTGTTGTGGAAGGTAGGAAATAATACCAGACGTTATTATATAGGAGATTTGAGATTGTGTTTTGTAAAGAAGGAACTGAGGTTGGTTTTGTGCGACAAATCTTGTTTCCTGAATCCTGATGTAGCACGTACGTACCTTCGTATAATTGAGACACTTAGTTCGATGGCCAAGTGTGTGTGCTGTTTGGTTTACTTTCTATACAATCGATTTTCTTGATCGCTAATGCTGGAGGAAGTTTACTTTTCCCATATTGATTTTCGTTTTTCTGCCTTTCACAGGCAATTAATTACACAGCTTGTCTCGCATAAAATTTGTACCTTAGCAACTTTCACATATATTTTCGTCGTGCACATATTTCTTGACCAAAATGCAATCATGTCCGAGACACAGTACACATGATGATGATTTTTCCCTTTCTCGATTTTGCATTTGCAGGACGCACATCTTGCAGGTTCGACAAGGTTTGCTGAATAGGCATTTTGAAAAGCTCATCAAATGCGAGCTTCGCTTTTGTTTGCTCAGTAAACAGCCTGCCATCGTGTTAGATTCTCCATACTTCGAGCCCAAAGAACATTCAGTCCTCGACGAGCAAGATGGCACAAAGTCTTCCGAACTTGGGAAGAAACAGAATGAATTTGATTCACCAATATGCTTGGGATATGATGATTCTACCTCGCCTTGTACAGACCAATTTTCCTCTGAGAGTGAGACGATGGATATGGTCACTGCAGCCCCAAATGTTTCATCACAAGATTATCTCTCATCAACCGTAAAATCTTTCACCAACTGGGCAGGTATGTTCTTTTCACTTGTCCATTAAATGAAAATATCTGTAGAATGAGATGTTAACGGCCCGGTAGGCAAGAACGTCCAATAATTAGAAGAATGTGAAAAATAGGAACTTGGTAATTATAAGGCAATCAGCAGATTGCAAGAAATTGGAAATGGTATATGCATGCATGTGTTCTAACTTATTTAGATTTTCTCCTGATCTATGATACCTCTTTAATCTTGCTTTCGAATATAAGGTCAACATTGTTTTACGCTTATATATATATAGCTAGGCCAGAATTTTCCTGCATTTGCTTTATTTAATTTAGGAGGGTATAACGGTTTACATTTGTTTAATTTTTTCAGAGATTGATCTCCCTTCTGTTCATAGAAGAAATATTAATACAAGCTATGACCTGGGAGAGACTTACAAAATGAATGCCTTGACTCAATTCCAGCAACATGATTCTAATCAGAATACTACGAGCAATCTTATATTTGAGGGCGCTGCCAACGCCGGCAATGCATACATAGATGGGATGGAAGCGCTAAAGCAGTTCATGATGAATGATGATTGTACTCTACCACCTACAGCCTTTGAGGAAGAGCGCTTGATGTCAGAGATCGAGTCTTTTTCTCGCCTGATTCATAAGGACCCAGCGGCAACTACTGCTCAAAGCCAACGACTGCAGCGAGACAACAAAGATGGTGTTTTTGGTACAAAATTAGATGGAGCCGATTCTAAGAATTGTTCCATGCTGAACGACATGTCGACGTTGCTTGACGTTGATTCCTCGTATCAAAGATGTGAGGATATATTCGCATGCATGCAGCCACAAGCAATTCCAAACAACGAATACGAAGAAATACCATTTTGCCACCTCCCTCGGGTTGCATCGTTGTCCCATTTTCTGGACATGTATAACCAATGGTGATGCTGGTAACAATATGGCTTGTTGAATTGTGCTTGGGAAGTCAGTGGTGAATATCGTCGTGTGTAAACATCTAGCTTGCTTATCCATCTGTTGTCAATTATTGGAAACTCTACTACTTGCTTCTTCATTTGCATCCGGACCTTCGTCCAAATTCTCCTTGTCTAACTGGCAGCTACAAATCGAGAAGTAAGATGGGAATGGGGCAAGGCAAAGGGAAAGTTGCACCATCTATATATTTCATGGCATTGACATGAATTGTAAATATTCTCACCTTATACAGGATTGTGCAGTTAAGTTGTTTACCAACATATGTCCACATGGGATTGACTATGGTTGATGGGTAGATAGGATTTTCATCTATCTATTTACATTATTGTTAACTCTTTTGTGTGTTGATGTGTTTCAGTCGGTACATTCTTTGTGATTAGAGCTAGATTATTTTCCATTTGATTCTCTCTTAGGCTGAAGCCCGAGATTCTTCTATTTTTTTAAAATAACACACTTTTAAATATTTATTTGCAAAAATAACACACTAATTTTGTTCACAAGTAGCACACTTTGATTAAAATCGCTATTGGTGTTAACAACTTAACTTGTAGCTAGTTATAAAGTCATTCAATATTTGCACAGTGATATCTTCAGCATCTTTAACGAAAGTTGTTCACGTTGATAAAGATTTTAAAACTTGCTTTGACCAATAGTTCTCTCTCTCTCTCTCTCTCTCTCTCTATATATATATATATATATATCTCCTGTCCGCTCTTCTCATGACAACCACTGCATGCTTTGCTTCTCTGCTTACATTTCTACTATGCCAACCAATGACACTTCTTCTTCGTCATTCTTCTCCATCCTTCGTCTTCTCTTACTTTCTTCTCCGCCTTCCCTCTTCTTCGCCATGGCACCCTCATTCTCTCATTCATCTTTTTCTTCGTTTTTTGTCACTTTCTCTATTCTACTCATTTTGCAACCTCTTATATTTCTTTCTCCTTCCTAAAGCACAAGTCTCTTCCATCCTTTTCTTCTTCGTCTTCTCTTCTTCATGTAAGAGAAAATCAACATCGCGAGATCAAGTTCTTTGAATTGATCTTACGACGGATTATAGGCATAAGTAGATCCAAAAGGACACAAGCAACTTTAGTGGTAATATTTTTACATTTAAAAATTTTTAATTTATTTCTTAAATATAAATATATTTTAAATATTTTAAAAATAATTTTTTTAATTTTATGTATAATGTATTTGGTACATGTGACAATTAGAGTTATGCATGATGGATTTCAAAATAATATCAACATGTCATTGACGTCATCTTTTGAAGAACTTAAGGGTGTTGTCTATGATATTGTGAATTATACTTCGGACATATTTACTTTAAAGTTAAATTATGATTATTGATGATGAATCATGATAGAGTATGATAGAAAAGTGCACTAGAGACAAGATATTGTTGTTTGTTGAAAATGAGCCAATTAACATGACTTATAAAATTGATTTTGATACACATAGTGCCATGCAACTATTAAGTCAATGTCATTCAAGTATACTTTGAACTTTTGATGTTGGACCAAGTAATAAGTCAAATTTTGTTATAACACAAAGTTACAGCAACTAAATTTAAATAAAAAGTATATATGTTGATGAAGATGTTTCTAATTTATCCACTAGTGATAATGAATAAATATCAGCTAATATGCTTAATAGTGTTGATGTTATAAATAATTTCCATAAAGAAGAGGATATAATATGTGTTGGTCATGTCATTGCTAACAATTGTTATGTTGAGAAAGAAGAATGTAATGAATGGGCAAAAGATAAACGGTTAGTTGTTAGAAATGAAGAAGAAAATATTGTTGAAATTGCAATATGAGATATTTTACTTCTAAGAAGATTTGATAAATATTATTTCTATGTGGACTTTAAAATACAATGCGTGACATCGAACTGATGGGTTCACAATATCAAAACTTACATTGTTTTTTTTAAATGATTAAGTATGTAGATAGAGATTGCACATGTGTGTAAGCAAATAGATAGGTGAGTTATAGAGAATTATGAGTTACGAGGGTACTCATACATGTTCTACTCCTACTCACAATCAAAGTCACAAATAGTTCACAATATCTACTATATATAAGTTGAGTCTTCTAATAATTCTTTCTTGATTATGTATACAACCAATGATCTACTATATTGTATACTAAAGCTCAAAATGCTCGAACGAAAGCTTTTCAAAAATTATTTGAAAAATGCGTTAGTTTATACACTTATCTCTTGAGATATATGAAAGTAGTGAGAGGTGCTATATCACGTTTGACATATTTCTTTTATAGTTTCAAGTTAAGTATTAGTTAATAATGTCTGTGTCATCCACTCATTAGTGCAAATAGTACATTTTTGCATAGAAAATATCATTTGACATTACTTGTTGCATGTGATGTTAATGTGGATGAAGGATTATTTCATGTTACGTTTGCTGTGGTTGACAATGAGAGCGATCATTCATGGGCTTGGTTTTTTCGGAAGATGTTTTATATGTTCTCGTTTATTAAAAGGACGGCATGAATTGTGTATTATATGAAACTATCATGTTAACATAAAAAATGTAACACGCCAATGGTTTTCCATGACTACACATTGTTATTATCTTTGACATTATTTCATAATTTTTAGAAACATTTAACGAGGAAGGAGTTGTATCAGAGGATGTACAATGCCAATTAGGTATACAATTGAATGAAATTGAAAAGTTAAATGGGTGACATTCAACTAAGATGTAAAGATGCATTTTTCATGGTTAATGCAAATGTAAGTAAATCCTGAACATTATGCATTTTTATTTGATATCGATTGTAAGAGATTTGACATAATGATTATAAATTATTTAATACTTCAATAATGTTCTAAAAATATCTCGTGATTTAACAATTCAAATCTTGATTCATATAACTTATCATCAATTAAGGTTGATAATTTTGTAATGATATACAATTCGTTACAAAATCGAGACATCGTTGACACTTTGACTTGAGAAGTTAATATATGAATATAAAGAGAAAACTATAGATGTGAAAGTTTAAGCCTAGGTTAATGTAGGTAAAAAGTAAGAAATAAATGATAATTATGGAGATACATTTCATGTTGATATTAACTCGCACAGTTTATATTACACACGTTGTGAAATTTAAGTACATCATTTTTCTTGTAAGCATTCATTGTGTGCTATGAGTTTAGTGAATTAAAATCCATATCACTATACTCAACACTAGCACACAGCTAAACAATATATGTCAACATATTAATCAAAATTTCATATGATTTTAACTGTACATTATTGGCCCTCATTTAACATTAACAATAATTTGATTTCATTATGACATTCTTCTTATATACAAAAGATTGAAAGATATTAACAGAAGATGTTACCAATACCTATGTATTGTGACATAAACTATCAACATTACTAATGTGGTAATTGTAAAGATAGATATTATAATTGGTCAACTTGTCATATTCGGCAATTATTCATTAGTTTTGTACTTGCAAAATTTTTACTTATTTTTGAACATATCCTTGTAGTCCTTTACAAACTAATGAAATTATCTTTGCAAAGATGGAAATGGAGTTGATAAATAAGTCATTATTGCATGGATATAAGCGGCATCGCTCGTCATATGATTGTATAGAGTTTGGAGTGTGATAAACTTGTTTAATACTTAGAGTGTGAGATAGAGTTTGGTTAGACAATATTTAAAGGTTGTGGGATTTATATAAGTGATTCCATTGCAATAGGTACCATTAGATGGAGCTTTGATTATAGTCTTAATAGAACATTGGCATTTAAAGATGTGCACATTTCACCTACCATGTAGAGAGATAATTGTCACCTATCAAGGTGTGTCTATATTATTTGGATTAAGAGTGGATGGTATGCCGGTCATTTCATCCTCCAAGTTTAATTCATTCTAATAGCTAATCCTGGCTAGATGTTTGTGTACAACTTTTAAGTTAGGAGTCACTGGAGAATACTTTTGGTCACCATAATTGTAGTATGATTAGACTCAACTAGTTGTCAAAACAGTTTGCTTCATAGATAGATCACTGAAGATGTGGATAGTGAATAAATTTGATTACAATGTCTCTATGATATGAGTGTATTTATTTATATGTCACTTGGTTGCGTGCTAATACTTGACACATCTGGTAATAAATTGCACCTACAATATTTACTATTCATTGAGGATTTTAAGCAATGTGAAGGTCATCTTTAGGGGAGTGTTATATTGGTATTTCTATATCGACAATTATATGTTGTGGCGCCATCCTCATGTAAATATATAGAAAGTTCTCTTCATCTTTTATAAGTATATATGTAGATTTGAATTTTTATTTCATATATGTCTTCATCTTTCATATGATATATGTCTTCATCTCTTCATATGTAGTTATGGAGTTGCAAGCATCTGCATGTTAGTCGTCTAGCTATGCCACGATCATTGAAGAAGCATAAAAATGATTTCCACTTGGTATTAGATATTTTCTACTTATACTACAAATTTTTTTAGTATGACACTACAACTTATTTAGTTATATGTTACAACGTAACGATGTATCAAAGATGGAACCCATAATTTAGTTTTTTCTCAACCAAGTTCTTATTTGATATTTTATAAAAATGAGATTGACCTAGAAGAAGAGAGTCAAGTTAGTATATTTTTTAATGTTATCTTTACATTAGCTATTTAAAATTTGTAGATTGTTGATTTTAATACTCGTTCATACAGTATTATTTAAATCATTTATAAACTTTATATTGAAAAGATCATTTACAGGCTTCTTGATATTACTCTTGATAATGTGGAAGTGTGAATGGTATACGTCACTATCATTTGCTTGTGAGTTGTGGGGGACACATGCTTTTGCCCGGATTTTGTAACAATTTGGTTATCTTTAGTATAAGTATAGAGACATAAAACAATATGATAGTAAAGATGCGTAGGGATAGGTCGAGACAAATTGGCTACAGTACTATGATACTTATGTAAGAAAATAAAATAATAAAATGTCATATTTTCATATCAAACTACGAAGGTATAGATGTTGAGGAACTCAAAATACAATATGTATGCTAATTAGTACATAGGCCATAGTATTCCATATCTGACTCATCATGTTTGAGATCCGCCTACGGAATATATCCTAGAGTAACCATAGAGCGGATGTTGGTAAGTAATGCATTTTTTTAATTTTTTGCTATTATGTATTTAATTCGTTGATGTTGTCAAATATTATTAACAATTGAATTTAACTCATCCAACAAGACAATTGACAAGACTATTACTATATATCAATTTGACACATATTGATGTCCATGAACATTTATATATTTTTCTATAGAACACACGCATCATCACTAATATGATGTCTACACTCTTTCCATTATATGTTAATTGTCATTCTGATCATATCCCTTCACGTGCTTGATATAGGTCAAACATCGATGTTTACACATGAAATGAACATCCAAAGATTTAGATTCAATATGTAACCTCCTCTCATGTAAATATTGTGAACAAGACTTCTTGTTATCGGTCATTTTCATTGTTGATGTTTTATGGGGTGTTTGGTTGCATGATAATTGAGGTTTTTATTTTAATTTTTAAAAATTGTAAGAAAACTTGTTAAAAGAGGTGTTTGACAACCATGACAATTTTATGTTTTGAAAGTGATTTTCTTCTTAAACAAAAAAAGAGGGTCTCACCTCTTTCTTTTTTCTTGTGGTCCCCCACTTTATTTGGTCATGTGCGGTGGTTACTCTTTTTTGTAATCACATCCCTCCAAACATGATAATTTTATGTCATGAGTTGGTTTACTTTTTATTTTAATACAATTTTTTATCATGAAAGTGTACAAAAAATTATCATGCAACCAAACACCCCATTAGTCTTCTCCTTTTTTGTCTTTTGCAGTATGCTGCAAGCAATCTCATTTTATGACTTTTATGGACACAGACACAGCAGTAACGTCCTAGAGGCCATGTATCTCAGAGACTTTCATCTCACTTTTTTTTAATCTCTTGAACTATCTTCTCCAACCTCTGGATATATTCGAAGTATGATTTTGATAGCTCTACTTGGTTGTTTTATTGTCACGATTGGTGTCATCTTTGACTTCTACGTAATCAACTCTGATGTCAAATGTTGCGAAGGTAGTTCAATCACGATGTATAAGACTTAGACGCACAAATGAAAAGTTTGGAGAAATCAATTTCACTCAATCAAAGTACAAGTGACTCTCTCAAACATCCAACACCTATAAATAGGTTATCACTACTGTGAATTATTTATAAGAAGTGCAATTAATTCAGAAAACTCAAGTGTATAGTAAAACTCTTGATGTTTATCTAGAATTAATCCAATCTAATTCTTCAATACCCATCTATGTCAAGCTGTTCCTTATCCATTTATATGATTGTTAGGCCAACCTTACATAATAAAAACTACATCAAGAGTAATAGATGTTCAGATCTAAGTTGTCCAAGCTTTTACACACAACAACACATTTGATTGTCATACATTGATCGTGTCTAAATGAAACTTGTTTTGCTTGTTGTCACTTAATCACGATATTCCTGATCGACATGTGTGCAGAAAAACATGTGCCCTTATTCGAAGGAATATGATGGAAAGGCTGCTAGACTAAAACATGTGTCAAGGATATGCATATCTTGAGAAAATGTTATACCTCATCAAAGCTAGTTTCAATTTAGGATTTTTTTTATAAAAAATGTCATGAAACACCAAAAATATGAAAATTTGACAAAATCTTAACTCTTCGAGAAAAACCTTAATTAATTACCAGAAAAACTGCATTTAGAAACATATGGAATCAAACATTTTTCTTTTATTAGTAATTAATTGTTCATATTTATACGAGTTAATTATTTTATATGAGTCATACTAATTTGATTAACTAAGGCCTAGTTGGTACTATAAAATTTTGGGGATAAATCTGTGTTATCCTCTAAAATTTGAGGATAACCTATGTTTATCCTCAGGTTATCCCTGTACCAGTCAGCACTTAAATGACGACGTTAATCAAACAGTCTGGCGAAGCGAATGATAGTAAAGTGGAGGATTGGTGGAAGAGTTGATATTTTACTTCTCAATAGTTCCAAGATGATGGAAGGTATTTCACACATATAATATTACTTTCTTCAACTCGTTCTGTTGCATATCACCCTCCGCGATAAGCAGCCGCATACACGGCTCCACATGGACTAAGCTCAAACAAGTGCTCAGAACAAGTGAGGTTCTGTCGAGAAAGTGTCCAGAGAGAAGAGAAATGTCGAAAGCACTTTATCTTGGGTTGAAAGAGTGGGTTAAACATATGTTAAATCCACAGCTGCATGGCTTAGAGTCTCTTGAATTTCAAATAGCAACTTCCTTGATTCTCACAATATATATATATATATATGATCAGTTGCAGAGAAGAGATTGACAAGATCCACAGCTAGATGCAGTTCTAGTTACAGAAGAGATTGCCAAACATATCCCCACAGATTATAACCTTACCATGCGGACTAATTATGTATAGGACTTGCCTTTCAGAACTCCTCGACGAGGTGATCTTGTACATGAACCAAAATAGGTTGCGCTATAACATTCCGTATTGTTCGAATATCATATCAACACCCTAGCTATATAAGGTAAACCTAGAATTGTGAGAAGAAGCGTTATAGAGTAGTAGATAGTATAATATGTTCTATTGTTCGCCACATGAGACTAGCTATATATATATCAGTTCTTTTTCTAAATCCTGCTCCCATAAATTCCATTGAAGGTTGTTTCTACGATTGACATCCAATAAATGAAGCAAAAATTAAACGGATCGAATGTATATATTTATGTATGAGAGAGAGAGAGTGTAATGTTTGCACCATACCATCTCATCTTTATATGCATGGCTATATACCAAAGACCTTGATATAATAGCCTCATAGATTTAGGCCCTGTTTGGTAACACTATTTAACACCTCTATCACTATCAATTTTAAAATTACTATTTCTAGTAATCACTAAGAAGTGTTTGGTTAATAATATCAATTTTGAAATTGATAGTGAAAATAAAGCACATTATGTAATACAAGTGTTAACTTGTATCAATTTTGATATTGATACTCTAACTTCTAAAATTATCAATATCAATATTGATATAGGATCAAATTTGAAACTCTAACCAAACGGGCCATTAAGGTTTGGTTAAAAGGTCTTCTCCGTTCATGGTTTTACAACTCTGTCCGTAATATGCCCGGCCTGAAATGAATTACGGAAAGAATGGCCAACTGAGATTCGGTAATTTCAAACAGCATAACGTGCACCATTGTGTTGGTAATTAAGAGAAAATCGATGTTTCTGATATGACTGATCGAGCAGGACGCTAGCCTAGCCATCACGGTGAACCAACCAAGGTATAGGTAAGACAGTGTTGATGATCTTGATATTATATACGAGCATGTTAGGTTGACCATGTTATTATTCTAACCATGATAGTAATTAATTAGCATCAGATAATTAGTGTATGCTGATGGTGGCTCTGCACAAACCAATTAAAAGAGGCAATAAAAGTAAAAGAAATATTCCCGTTAGAAGCCTAGTTACAAAACGTCTTAATTATGTATAATCATCCTTTTAACATTTTGACAGTGTACTGTTTGCTGGTCGAGCATGGCTCGACTAGCACAGTCCCTGTGCCTGGGGGCGCAGGGCGGGGGATCGACGCCTCCCGGCGGCATCAGCCGGGCACCCCGGGGGGGTGAACCGTGCTCGATCCTCCGCCACCTGCAGTGCAGCGGGAGCTAGGGCCACTGGGCCACACGTGAACAAAAAAAAAGACACAGTGTACTGTTTTATAAGATCCATGTCACATCATAATTTAGTTGAGAATAACGTAACGACAAGAAAATCCTGAATTCATCTTGTAGGCGAAGGGCCATCTTTTAGGTGTTCAATGTTCGACTGGACTGCATACGGCCACAACGAGATTATTGTCCAGAATGGCGCATCACGTATACTCGCACATGATTAACGCCCTGTTTAGTAACAGTAAAAGATGCCTCTTATCACTATGAACTCTGAAATTGATATTGGTATAGAAATATAGATCAACCAGATGCATTTGACTAATGGCATCGATTTTAAAATTTGTAGGACAAACAATGTTACCTAATAAAAGTGTCCACCTGTCTCAATTTTGATATCCATACTCTATTGATTAGAAATATCAATATCAAAATTGATATATAATGATATTTCCTATTCTAACCAAACAGAGCATAAGTTACCACTTTTCTGGAGCAAAATCACTTGCCATCACTGGCACGGTAAGCTCCCAGTAGATTCCTTGCCACTTGCCAGAAAGGAACTCATCTTGGACGTTCAAGTTAGACGCCAGAATGGTCTGCCAGCTTAAACAAGAAGGTGTACAGGCAACTGAAACGTACAAAAATAGATACCACACTCAATAGTGTGCAGCAATCTGCCAGAAGAAGAGTAGATACATGTGGAGGTTCATGTGACCGAGGCATCTCACTCCAATGACATTGGCACATCATCTTACAGTATTGGAACACAAGAAAGCCAGAAGATGGGCAGCCGCTGCACTTATTTTGAAAGCTCCTGATCTTGACAAAAGATGAAAGCTGGGACATTGGATGCCTCCGGGCCGCAAAAACAAGGGATTTAGTAGCTTCTTTGCAACAAGGATGAAAAAAATAAAATGGGTGATGGCCATCTTCTTAGCACCATCGCCCGAGTGCAGACCAGCCATCACCATGGTCATGAAGAGAGTCCCATTTGTTTCATCCACAGAGACCATTTTACTGCTTCTAGAAACTCTTCATTCCTCTGAAGAGCTTGAATAAGGTTGACGTAAGTTACACGATCTGGTTCTATTTGTTTTGTTCTCATTTCCTTGAGGAGACCCATAGCCTCTCCGACCATCCCTGCAATGCCGTATACCTTAATCAAGGTGTTATAGCTGTATAAATCAGGCTCCAGACCAGATCCTCTCAATTCAGCAAGCACATTAGCCACGTTTTCTGTCCAACCCTTCTTCCCATAGATATTAAGTAAGATATTGTATGTATAATGATCAGAATGGCACCTTCTCTCCTCCATCTTCCTTAATACATTATTGAATTCTTCAAGTTGATCTGATTTTCCATATGCATCCAACATACAGTTGTAAGCTTCAAGAGAAACTGGATATCCAGCATTTTGCATTTGATAAACGACAGATTGCATGCTCCTGAAATCTCTACTTTTGCCATATGCAGCAATGGCTGTGTTGTAAGAAATAACATCGGTCAAACCTTGCTTCCTAGCCATCAATAACAATTTCCTCACTTTCTGAAGGAATCCTGATTTACCATAGATATCCAACATGATATTGAAAGTTATGGTGCTAGGTGTATAGCCATGCTGGAGCATTTCATCAAACAGTCTGGAAACCTCATCCACAGGCAACGCACGTGCACAGCAATTTATCACACAGTTGTACATTGACTCATCCCATGTCAGTCCGCACTTCAGCATCCTATAGTATAAATTGGACAGCTTCTCATGCATACAACATTTTTGGTATATCCGCAGCATATCACAGTAAAGAAAGGTATCAGGGACAACATCTTTTTGTTTCTCCATCATGTCTAGCACTGAGCATGCATCTTTCAAAGAACCAGACTTGACATACATTCTCACAAGTATGCTGTATGCAACCATATCCAAAGGAATTCCAGAAGCTTTGATGTTCAGAAAAAGATCCTCTGCTTCTTGAAACCTTCCCACGCATCCATAAATGTCTATCATGGAGCTCACGATATGAAGATTCAGATCTTCCCTCATTTCGACCATCTGCTTAAAAATTTTGATAGCACTTTCATAATTACCTGACTCCTTGCAAGAACATATCAGTAAATGGTATAGGTTGTCTTCATAAGAAGAATCTCTCCACTTCCTTTCTCGTAGAATATCTAGGGCATCATCAATCATGGAGGCTTTTACATATACCATCACCACAAGAGAACATGATGTGTTATCAGCTAAAATATTCTCATAAAATGAAGACTTCAAGATAGAAGGTACCCTATTTACTCTTCCGACCCTTTCATATGCCTGTAGAAGGATTGTAAGAACAGATGAATACTGGCAGTCCAATAATCTCATGTCCTTGAGAGTCTGGACAGAACCATCATCATCCCCATGTTTTGCCTGTAAGTTAATCATGGTATATAAGTTAGAAGAATTTGGACGAAATCCTGCACTTTTCAGCCTTTCGTAGTACTGTTTAGCCTCCTCATACTTATCTGCTCTACCAAAACCTTCAATCATGGACCTATATGTTGTTTCATCAGGTTTCAGACCAAAACCTTCAAGGCTCTGAAATAGACGTCTAGCTGCATCTGTATTAGATATCTTTCCATAACCTGTGATCAAGGTGTTATATGCAACAATATTTGGAGAAACACCAACCCTTCGCATAGACTTTAAAACTGACTCAGCTTTGTCCAGCTTACCCTGCTGACTGTAAGCATTAATCCGGACTAACCAATTTTCCAGATTCGGTTGGATTTTGTCTTGGTCCATAATGCTTATGATGCTCTCTGACTTGTCATATTGCCTGCTTCTTGTGTAAATTGTGATCATTGCAGAATAAGCTGCAGCACATCTAACTCTGTGGTTTCTCATTTTACCAAACGTAAATTCAGCTTCACTAACATTGCCAACCTTTTGGTAAAGAACCATAAGTGTACCAAATGTAGTGCTATTAGGATGGATCCCCTTATCCAACATCATGCGGAACAATCTTGATCCCATTTCTGCATCTTTTGTTTTTGTGCACTGAAGAATTAGTGTGTTGAAGACTTGACAGTCCAGTTCACAACCATTGGAAGTCATCTCCTGAAACAACGCTTCCACTGAAAACCAATCATGTTTTCTAACAAGCTCCTTCAAAGCAATGGCATAAGCTACAGCATTCCGCTTCAATTTCCCATTGCTTCTCATGAACTCAAAGAAGTTCAGCATCTTGACACCATTGTTCTGTTCCAATATTTTCAAAATAGAATTCCATTGCTGGACAGTTGTCTGAGGTCCAATGGCAGATAAATAAGCTTTGATATCAGCATTCTCTTGCATAGGATTATATTCTTCTCTTTTCACAGATACAGTATCTCCAGAAACATCCCCTTTAACAGCCACAAGACGACTCCACATCTTCCTTCCATTCTTTTTCTCTGCGCTATTTCTTGGTACCTTTTTCTGAAGTTCAACCAAATTAGGAATAACACCTTGGGGTAGCACATTGAACCCTGTAAAATCATCGCCAGCCACTTTATCCGGCTTGTGTTCCTCAATTGCCCCATTTGCCAGGAAGAATTCACCAGCTCCCTCCAGCCCAATAACCTTAACAGGATTTGACCTGAGAGATTTCCCAACATGGCTCCTGATCAGTTCCCCAGCGGGGACTGCACACTTCAGTAAGCCGGATGACACCTCTTCTCCTTTGTTGGCAAATAAGCCATGGTATCTTGTCCCATTTCTTTTCACCATACTCCTCTTCTGAACCACATTATTGCCATACACACGCAGCACCAGCGACTTATATCCCATAAATCCCGTCAAACAAAGCTCGACATTGGCAGAATCGCGCTTCTTCGGTTCACAGACTTCGGATGCGGAAGGTAACTTCAAAGAACTCATGGCATGTAAATTCTCCTTAGGGCCGAAGGACATTCAGCAGTGCACTCAAGACACAATACACGTACCACAACAGACTAATGAGACCAACCTGTAGCTACTCCCCTGACGGGAAGAGGTAGAGACGGCACAATCCGAGGCCATTACAATAATTTCTCGGGTTTCTTTCTTCAAACAGGCAAGATCAAGCAAAAATGCAATCTTTTGGAGAGGAATGTTTCTTCAAGCAGGTAAATTCAAGCCAAAGTGCAAACTTTTGGAGCGGAAGCTTGATCCGAGGGTGGCAGAGAGATGGGTACCTGCTCTGCGGCATGTAAGGTCGTCCAGGAGATCCTACTTCCCGCCATGGTCTGGGGATGGAGGTTCGATCGAACAAAACCCGAAGAGCACTTGGTTGAAACTTGAAAGATATTCTGAAACGCGACGGAGGGGGGGAGAACTATATTCTGATTGTGGATGTATCGTCACGGCGACTCAAACTTCGGGCTCGTCTGAATCATACAACTCTTATCCCCCTCAACCGTCGCTCGCCTCCTTCCGGTCCGGTAGATGAAGCCAAGAACCGGAAACAGGGATTTTTCCGGCCGCACCATCCGTCGCTAATTGGTCCGAAGATTGCAGCACCCGAAGTTAGGCTTATACTTTATGGGAAGAGTCTAAAGTTGTGTAATATTGACGTATGTGATGCATTAATACAGCTAATATCTTCAAAAATGGAAGGCTAAAACAAACTTCTTTTCTTTCTCCTCGAGAAGATAAACCAAGACATCCAAACGGGCCCTAAGCACATGTTAATGCCACTCATATGTCCACGCTTGTATGCACATACACATATGGTAGAAGACGAATAGTTCTGACTCTTCTGATGTAAGGATACGATTATACATCAGTTTGCAATAAAAAGCTCCAGATGTATACACATCAGTGGTTGCATGAGTTTCACATTGTTATTCTTGTAAATTGGATTAATACGTGACGATAGCTAACGCCAATGAACAAAAGGATAACAAGATAAAGCCACAACGGGAAGCTATGTATCTGCACGAGGGATACAGGGCATAACATGTTTACGGTTAACATGAAAAACATGTAGGACCCCCCACGTGACCTTGTGTTCAAAGTCATTGTTTAAGGGTGACATGCGGTTGCATATATTTTTTATAAACTTTCGTCATAAAATCGAAATAAAATATAAGACTAAAGATAAAGTTGTCATGTTTTGTGAGATATAATAACAAAAAGAGTGACTTCTAATAATTATCAAATATTTTTGAAAATTTTTGTTATAAATATATTTTATGATAAATTTTAATTTGTCCTACAACAAAACACACCTCTCATGGTTGGCGGCAAGTCCCAAAAGCTTTGGACGTGAGTTATTAGTTATTACAACTAGAGGTGCAAATTAGTCAAGAGCAGTGTAATATGTTAAAGCTCAAGTCAGACTTAAGCCCAGAGTCACTTGCAACTAAACTTGATTCTTATTCAATCGAACAAAGTTTGAACTAGAACTCAAATAAAAATTCGACTAAAATTCAATCTAAACTCAATATCAACTTATTTATTAAGCTGATGTTGATCTAAACTCATTTTTGAAATTGGGATTTGAGTTTGTTTCTGAAGTTGAATCTAAGTTCATTTTGACTTATTTAATGGTTTTAATTAATATTATATAACTATAAATATTTATAATATAATTTTTAAATAAATCATTAATCAAATAGTCAATTGAGTATTTAATCAAATTTCTCGAAAACTCTATTGGGTCAAATCTATCCAAATTTGGACTTGCCAATGAATTGAGTTTTTTTTTTGGTATGTTAACATAGCAAACCGAGTTTGGAGATCTGTTCGTTTGCACCCCTTAATCACAACTGGAAAATTGATTTACACGACAATGCATTTTTACGGCTGAGATGCATTGTTTAATCTTTCTACGGCTATGCTTGTATTTTTTTATTTTTTTTTTTGGACACGCTGGCCAGTGGCCAGGAGAAGGCGCAGCGCAGCGCTGGATCCCCACAGGATCACCTCCCCCCCATGGGGAGGTGGTCCCGGCGTCCACCGCCGGGATCGAACCCTCGCCACCCCCGGGGGGTGGCGTCGTGCCAACCGAGCTATGCTTGTACTTCACAATTCCATATATGCCTAACTGGAAAGAGAGAGGCTTTTAGGCAAACGACTCACCTTCGACTTCGAGGGCGGGAAGATCAGCTCCCCCTCCGGGCTTGGGCGGAAATCAGATGCTATGCCGCCGCCTTCTGCATCTCACTGCTGCATCGCACTGCGGCGGCACCGTTCCCCCTTCCTTCTACCTGGACATCATCTCTAAATCCACAACGCTGCACCACCTCAACCAGGTGCAGGCCCAAACCATCCTCAGCGGCCAGGCCGCCGACGTCCTCGCCTCAACCAAGCTCGTCCAGAGGTTCTCAGATCTCGGCGCCATCCACCACGCCCGCCGCCTCTTCGACGCCGTCGCAACCCCCGACCTTTTCCTTTTCAACGTCCTCATCCGCTCCTACTCTGTTAACAACCTTCCCGTATCTGCCGTTTCCCTGTATTCGCGCCTCCGCCGCCACCAAGCCCGTCTTCCGCCCGATGACTTCACGTTTGCCTTCACCGCCAGCGCGGCCGCATCGCTCGACTCGGTGCGAGTGGGCCGCTTGCTCCATGCGCACTCGGTCCTCGATGGTTACTCTACCGACCCCTTTGTGGGTTCGGCGTTTACCAGTCTCTACTTCAGTTTCGGCCATGTTCCAATAGCAGAGAAGGTGTTCGATGGAATTGCCAGCCCGGATACTGTCTCTTGGAACGCTCTTATTTCCGGCTTGGCACACAACGGGTACTTCCTGAGATCCACGCGGGCTTTCGCAAAGATGACAACGACTGGTTTGGCGCCCGATTCGGCAACTCTAGCTGCGATTCTCCCCGCAGCTGGAGAACTGCAAGATTTGAGCTTTGGAACGGTAGTTCATGGCCTGGGTATGAAAACCGGGTTGTCCTCTCATGCTTTTGTGGTGACCGGGTTGATCTCCATGTACTCCAAGTGCGGAGATGTTGCTGCCTCGAAACTGCTGTTTGTGGGGATTGGCAAGCCGGATTTGATCGCATGGAACGCGATGATCGCCGGCTATTCGTTCAATGGTGACATCAGAAGTTCGGTGGGGCTGTTCAGAAAGTTGCTGTATTCCGGCACCAAGGTCAATTCCAGTACGGTGGTGGGCCTGGTCCCGGTATTCAATCCGCTTGGGCACGAGGAGCTGTCCCAATGTATTCACGGCTACTCTGTCAAATGTGGCCTCGTATCCAATTCTCTTATCTGCACTGCCCTCACCACTGTTTATAGCAGGCTGAACGACATGGGATCCGCACGGAAGATTTTTGAGATGACAACAGATAGGAGCTTGGCGTCTTGGAATGCTATGATCTCAGGGTGTGCTCAAAATGGGCTTACGGAGATGGCAATCTCCCTGTTCAAGCAAATGCAGACAGCTGATATCCGACCGAATCCCGTCACTGTTACCAGCATTCTCTCGGCATGTGCCCAGCTTGGTGCCCTGACGTTGGGTAAGTGGGTTCACAACATGATTGACGAGCAAAATGTTGAACAAAATGTTTACGTAGCGACAGCTATGATTGACATGTATGCGAAGTGCGGGAGTATTAAGGAGGCCAGGCGTGTGTTCGATGGGATGATCGAGAAGAATGTGGTTTCCTGGAATGCTATGATAGCAGGATATGGCCAACATGGGCTGGGACATGAAGCTCTCAGTCTTTTATATGATATGCTAGATGCTAGTATTGCCCCTACTAATGTCACATTCCTCTCGGTTCTGTATGCTTGTAGCCATGCTGGCTTGGTTGAACAAGGTCGCAAGTTATTCACGTTGATGCAATCAAAGTACGGGGTTGAGCCGGGTTCCGAGCATTTTGCTTGCATGGTAGACCTACTTGGACGAGCTGGGCAGCTACAAGAAGCCATGGAGTTTATAAAAGAAATACCCGGTGATCCAGGGCCTGGTGTTTGGGGTGCATTGCTGGGGGCCTGCATGATACACAAAAACGCGAGCCTAGCCCAGGTGGCTTCAGAGAGGCTTTTTACGTTGGAGACTGACAGCACCGGTTACTACGTTCTTCTGTCTAACATACATTCCGCAGGGCAGAAGTATGTTGAAGCAGCTCTGGTTAGACAAGGGGTAAGGAAACAGAAGTTGGTGAAAACTCCCGGGTGCACAATGATAGAGGTAGGCAACGCAGTGCATCTCTTTACTGCTGGTGACAGGTCCCACGAAAAAACTGCTGAAATCTACCGAGAGTTGGAAAGGTTAACTGAAGAAATGGTTGAGGCCGGCTATTGTGCTGCGACACATATGGCACTGCATGATGTAGAGGAGGAAGAGAAGGTACACATGGTGAAAGTTCATAGTGAAAAGTTGGCAATCTGTTTCGGGCTAATCAGCTCCGAGCCTGGGACGGAGATCAGAATAATCAAGAATCTAAGGGTGTGCTTGGACTGTCACAATGCGACCAAACTCATTTCAAAAATTACGAAGAGAGTGATTGTGGTGAGAGATGCAAATAGATTCCATCATTTTAAAGACGGAATCTGTTCTTGTGGGGACTTCTGGTAACTGTTAACAGGTCGAGATGGGGGACATGATTGAGATTCCCACGGAGCCACGGATGCCACTGAAATCTTATGAATGTGTATACCTACGATCGCATGTAGAAAGCTTACCCTATTCCTTCATGTCGGAATGTCTAATTGAACAAATTCCATGTAGAGCATATTGAAATTGAATACATCTGCCATCAGCGAGCAAAATGAATAATTGGCCGAGGCATACACTGGTGAGAACATTTTTCGGTCAAACATAAAAAACTCATGAAAGTTCAAAGATCACGAAACTTGTTATGGACAACTTTTCCCTTCTTTTTGCAAAATGATTGGCGAAAAACAAGGAAACTGTTGCCTTCAAAGAATACATCGAATAGCTGCAACATGAGTAAAACCTGGCTTTTCGCACTAGGCAAACAGCAATCAGTGGAAAAGACAAGAAAGAAGTTCTAAGTCAAGCTTCCCCAGCTTATAAGACGGCCCTACCTGAGTGGCAACTTCTCCAATAATACGATCCAAGTAGATTAGGTACAAAGAATTTCTGTTGTCCAAGATTTCTACAGCTTTGCGCACTTGGAGCGTCGATCTCAGCCACTCTTCAAAGAGCCCTGAAATGGTATATACAAAACCTCATCCAGAAGAATCTGTTTTCATGTGCAATGTAATCAATGGAAAAGTAGGCACCACGACTGATTCGTGGTTAAAAGAATTGATTGATCATATTCTCAAATGCACCAAATGGATGCTTAGGCAGGCAGGACATTGATTGGCTGCTCCAAATCAGAACTAGTCTACTGCATAAAAATTCTTAAAATAATGTTAGATAATATTTTTATTGTTTTACAACGAAAATGCCCCTTCTAAAAAAAGAAGATAGTTTTGTCAATAAAATTTATAAAAATACTTGACTAACAAGTTTGCGGCTTTGCTCGTAGTGAGCTGTCTATGGCTAACGGGCCAGAGGGTTAAGCCGGTTATTCTGCCGAAAGTGGCCCGTTCAATGTACATCATAATGATTGGATTCCCCGAGGGCAATCTTGCCATCTTGGTGAGAAAGGATGCCGATTGGATTAACAATAACTTGAAATTTCTGAATAACAAGAGAGCATGGTGGTAAATCTTACTGTGATCCAGGCTGCCACCGTTTAGCCAATTCCGCAAATTGTCTGATATCAGAAATTCAACAAGTTGCATCCTGCATTGAGTTGAAGCGAAAAGCCGAAAACCAATGTTAACGCGGGTTCATTGCTCAAGATGCAGACGTAAATATGTAATACTGCCATCAAGAAAGTCGATACATTTTAGTTAAAGAGAAAAATGAAAACAACTTGCATAAGTAGCGCAAATCCAACAGTGCCAAAGTTGAATAGAATTATAGTCAGCGAGGCTTAGACAATAACCATGACGAGACATAATAACCCTAGGAGCATGATCGTGGTCCCAGTGCTGGACACCCCCACATATCGACCCTCTACAATACACTTCAGATTGGAATATTTGAAGGAATAGACTCGTTTCAATATATAACTTTTCTCTTTACTTTCCTTCCTACTTGTTCTGAAGCCGGTGCCATCATTCTTACTGTCAGATCTGGTCTGTTAAATAGCTAGTATCTCTCTTAATTTGAAAGAGAAAATACATTTCAACTTGAAAATTTTGTAATTAACGCCAAAACAAGATATTACTGAATCACTAGGCGTTGCTTGATGATAAGTGCCGTCATGTATGAGAGGTTACTTTTCAAACAAGAATACGACACAGATCTCAAAGAAAAGGTAAATTATACTGGCCTAATTGCACATTCTTCAAGTAAAAGTAACAGAATTATTTTCAGAACTTTTGCTGTGAAGGTGAAGGTACCAGTGGATCTTCAATTCAGCAGCGGGATGTTGCTTCTTTTCCCCAAGTATTTATTCTTGGCACTATTCTTTGTCATGAATACTCTCTCTTTTTTGTCCATTAGGCCAAATTTATGTTCACGAGGATAACCATATTCTAAATGTGTGCCAATGCAATAGTGTATGCTCATCAGAGCAAGGATTTTAATGTTGGAATTGGTTTTCCTGGATTGGCCAAGACCAATCCTAGTCCTAATTGGAATATGATTTGCTGCCCTGCCACCCAAAGATTGTGGGATTGGAATTGGCACCTGAATCGGGAGGTCCCGATCCAATCCGATTTGAATCGGATCGGTAGATCCGCGCCAATTCTCCCAGAGAAAAATCAATCTAGAATCCATCCTTAAAAAGACCCTAAATACAAAAAAAACAAAATAAGAAACTAGATAGGATTCCAATCAGATTAGCTCTTTTGGGGGCAATTTCGGCACAAAATAGAGCCAAAATTGCCGTTGTAGAGGCAGCTTGCAGCTGCAGCATCTTCCCAGCCCGATCAAGTAACTTAAGTCACCGGATCCAAGCCTTAGAGGGTCCGGTAAGGCCGCGGTGGCTGCCGCCGCGGTGCCACATCAAGCCCCATTCTGGTCACCAAATCACTAGAACTGGCCAAATCGGCCGATTCTAGTCCCGATTCAGCCGATTTCCACTGATCCGGCTGGGATCTTATACCGGATCAGTTCTCCAGCAAAAAATCGGATCTGCAGGGGCCAATCCAATTTGAGAATCGGTCGATCTCAATTCAAATCGGCCGATTCTACAAACTATGTTTCCACCACTGCCATCCGCTGCAGGCATAGGATCGGCCATCATGCACCTGTCGTCCACAGTGCTGAGTCTTCCCATACAGAAACAGATGGTTGGGTTCCCCAAAATCGATAGTTGGGGGGATCACAACTTAATAGGGTTTTTAGTTGCACAATAAAATTTAATACACTTTGATGGCAAAAAAGTCATATAAAAATAAAGTGTAAGCTAGCCATTGAAAAACAATAGTCATGTTTGGGGAGATGTGATAACAAAAAATAATGAGACTCGTGTATGACCAAAAGATGTGGGGGATTACAAGATAAAAAAGAGGGTCACCTCTTTTTCTATCCAAGAAGGAAATCTCCTTGAAAACATAAATTTGTAATGCTTGCCAAACACCTTTTTTAACAAGTTTTGTTACAAAAACAAAATATTGTAATAAACACTCAGCTTACCATGCAACTAAACACCCCATAAAGTTGCTATCAGGTCCCAACAGACCAGATCAGCAACTTATCTGATCTGCTGGGTCTGCCTTCCTGCGCAAAACAGGGTAGGAAGACAGCAGGGGAAGACCAAAGCCATCCCTCTGCCATCAGAGCCTCCAACCCGCAGATCATATGATCTATAGCCCAATCCAGGCTTATTTAGCCTGATCTTGGTAGAAGGAACTTCCAGGATTGGGCTCTCCCACCACCAAAATCATGTTGGCAAGTATCGATCCTGGTGCAGAACTGGCCAATCTGGATCTGCAAACTATGCATGCGGGTGATACTGCTGATCTTCAAAATATTACAGTAAAAATGATCAAAGGAATGAAAAATGTTTCAAGAAATATATCTTGCACAGTGGTCACCAACTTTTATAGTTCAGCAGTAGACATAAGCCAAATCATGCCCAGACCATTAAGTCATGGATAAAAGAAGGTTTGATCATGTTCTAAATGACCCCATATGCTCGTGCCTTCTCATCGGTGTATTCTTTTATACTTGCTTGATTGATCTTTTATCACGAAGGTAAAACCCTGCTTTCTCTTCCAAGTGAATAAGCACATGGTCAGGCTGCTAAAAGAGGTGAATGTAGGATGGATCTCCTATGCTAGGCACCAGACTTACAGTGAACTTCATGTTATGAGGGTCCATATTCCCTCTAGACCAGCATGGCAGCAACAAAAAGACCTTGACTGTGCACTAACTTCGTGCCCAGCTCCGTAGTCTTTTTACAAGTATGCTGTAATGGGAATATTTTCAGCTAGTATGTTGCTTGAAGATTTTTGCTTGAATGCAATAATTGGACGATGTAGCTTATCGTGTACATGCAGAAAAATAACATCAAATATAACTCGTACATGTTCATATATGCTTTGGACCATATTAGTGGTGATACCTAGTTTTCTCCAAAATGTTCAAAGAAGCTAAATAACAGGAACAAGAGAAGAAGGGTTCTACCATGCACAATATGTTTGTATGCTATCCTGTGTGCTGTCAATTGTCCTTAACAACTTACATCATAAACATGTAATCATGCATCTGAGGAAAAGCTTCGTCAAATGGATCAGTGACAGTTAAGTTGTCTGCGAGAAATGAGATTCTTTGAGAAACCAAAAGCATTGCCCGTTGACCAATAAAGGGCTGGTTACTCAGCTTTCGCACCAAGTGTTGTGCACAATGCTGGGAATTTGAGCCAGCAGCATATGATCCTGAAATGTTAAGCAACCAAGAAAGCCACGCAAAGATAAGATAATTTATTAAAGATGAGGGAAAATTTCTAAGTGCACTCGTTGTGAATGAGCTTGAACATGCCAGCTAACAATGACTTTGACAATGACCTCAGCGATCTCCTTTTCTAAGGATTACCTACAGGAACATATATATGCATACTTTAGTTTTTATATCTTTTTCATGGGGAAAGCAAGTAACTATTATATAAGATGAGGGAACACACCAAGAAATAAAGACAAACAAACTGAAGCAGAAAAAAATCCCCAACATAGTGCACAGACCCTTATACCTTTAATAATTGCCTCAAAATGTACTCGGTTTACAAGTTATAACATTTTATTCCCTGCATATACATATTTCTCTGAAAATCTAAAAAAGAAAAAAAAACAGGAGATGCAGATCTGACCATGAGACTTGTCATGTGGAGGAATCATTTTGGGCTGAGTGATACCTTTAAGACACTTGTTAATAATAATGAACATAAACTACAAGTAATAAATTAAAATGTATTTCTGAAATAGTACACTTGTTAAGAGCTCTGCTTATATTAAATATGAACAATTACGTTGTACTATTTGCCAGGCAAGTGATTAGAGAATTAGGTTGCTGATTCAAAAGCTCCAGCATTGGCTTGGATTTACTTTCCGAGTATATATCATTTGATGCTGCTCTGTGGCATCTATGCTCAGCCATGGACAGAATTATGATCTTTAGATTACTTAGAAGTTTGAATTCAGTATGAAAACATGGCCATGCAGGAATCAATATGATAGGAAAACAGAAAGCGGCTTTTGAACAATATTCTTAAATGAATTGCAGCCATTAAACTTGTCTCTTACTTCTACATATGATACTAGGATATCATTTATGGTGAACAAAGGTGCTCTATATTTTCTATTCTTTGTCAAAGATGAACTTGAAGAGCTACCTAAAAAGATGGGTGGTAGGTTCGAAACAAACATGACAAATGAAAAGAAAATTTTGTTTCATTACTGATATAGAGCAGAATGTATGGCAGACAATAATGACATATCACATGGAAGAATTGGAGGCATCACCTTCTTTTACTGAGATTTTATCCATCCTTTGGAGCAAACATGCAATCAAGTTATTGACGATCTCTTCAATCATTTCGCCATCTTTATTTGACAATAGCAGCTTCTTCAACGAAACTTCAATGGACAATCATGAGGATAGGTAAAAGTTTTATGAAGTTTTATTATGAAGGTAAAAAATGGAAGCATTAAAAATAAAAATAGGCAGAAAAGTCTACCACTTGATATTATGGAACTATAAAATATTATTTGAAGAAGAACCCAACAGGAGCAGTGTTTCACTAAGAAGGACCTAAAAGCCAAAAGACACATTAACTACATTCCCTAAATAGGAACAACCATGTGCTAAAAAAATAAACAGGGGCAAGAGATCTTTCTGTTTAAACATAGAAAACCAATGAATGCACAACAGGCAACAGCGGCACATAACATTTAGTGCTACCATATCGTATGAATGTGAACCATCATATTACATGTTTGGCTTACTAAGGGCATTCCAGATCATGGGCAGATGTGTGTACAGAGTCACTAAGTCAGCTACTTACACATTTCATTTTTTTTAAATTATGTAGGAATGCAAATCATATTGTACCACAGAACAAGATGTCAAGGAAAAGTTGATTTTTATTTTGGAAGAGCTACTTGTTTGCTTCTGGGAGAATGTAGTTGCCCAGAAATGTTGACACATTTCAATTAGACTGATCAACTTGAACATGTTCATAACTCAAGAATGTATTGGACATGCACATGACAAACAAATGTGTCAGTAAGATATGTCATTATGTTTTGATTGAGCAATAAGCATACGTATGAAACAGTTTCATTTCAGTATTTACACTGTACTTTTACTTACCTAATATAGAATCTACAGCTTGATGAGATGTTGCTGCAACAGCAGAGGTATCTTCTTCCTGTAAAGAAAAGAGAATTGCAAAAACTGGTATAAGTTCCGCAGCATGCCTACATAACAGATATAGGTCCTTGACTCTTACAGGTGAACTGTTGCCAGTCCATTCCACTAGAAAATCAACCGATGTAGTCAGCCATTCCATCTCATCATCATTGCAAAGATCTTCATCTCGCATAGAACATATGATGGTGAAATAAAAGCTATTGTGCCACGGCAGAGACTAGAACTTAGAAGCATCACTAACGAAAGTGCTTATTCAGTGGTAACCTAGCCACAGTAAAGTGAAGCCATGCAAATATCAGACAATAGGAACCTCTCACGCACGAAAAACACATCTCAAATTTGAAACTTAGAAATGTCTACGTCTTGCTATAACATGACTGTAGCACCCTGGTGACGCTAGGAAGTGCAAAAACCAATGTAGACAAGCACGTACCTACACAATACCTCTTTCGAAAACCATCCAGCCTCCTGTGCCTCTCTCTCCAACGAACTGGATGAGATCACAATTGCAACTCAATGAATAACCTAAGGCGAGATAGAAACCACATCTAAGAGAATAGTAATACCGTTTCTCAGAAATCTTCGCCTTAAGACATCGTCTATCCAGTGCTCGCACGCTCCCGCACCGCCTCCACCGGAAGGAGCCTGCTCGGAGTTCAACGCTCCACATCCATCAAAGAAATGGCATCTACAGGAAATGATTTGGGGGAACACGTCCATCTGCGCATCTCTCTTGCTATCTTCGAGTTTCCTCATCTCCTGTCTGAGTGTAACGAGCTCTTGCTTCCTCGCTTTGGCCTGAAAGTTCCCAGGCCAGCCAAGAGTACCACGATCACGCTCGATTGGGGAGTAGGAAAGCGAGAGATAAAACACCTTTCCCTTCCATCGTTGAGCATCTGCCTGAGAAGCAGATGAGGCGGAAGACGAAGAGTGCGGCTGGGGGAGCTGCTTAGATCGGAGGAGCGCGATCGCCACCGCGATCCTGAGGACGTTGAGCTGTGCGCTTGGAGACTCCCTGGTCGATTCCCCAGGCATTCCTGCGGCCCCCCACCGGCACCACACACAAGCCTAGCTAGATGTTACGGAACTGTACTCGTAGAGGCGGCGGGAAACGGGGAAAGGCAGTCGCAACCCCCGAACTCTCGTGTCATATCAAAATGATATCAACATTTGGTCAAGTAGTCATCATAGCCTATCTAATTTGCATTTTCGCCTGATCCAAGCGATTATTATTGTACAATTTTGAATTGACAAACTTATTTGTTTGATTTATTTTTTCCAAACAATTAACACCCTTAATTTAATTCTCTCCGGACAGAAACCTGTGCACCCTGCCAACCACCTCCACGCTGCTCCATCCAGCAGTCTTCTTGACGCCGTCGTCGCGATTCATCATCCCCCGCCATCTGCTGGCGTCCTCCCATTTGCCGCAGGCCGCGTACAGATTCGACAGCATCATGTACTCCCCGTCCGTCAAGCACCCTGCCGCCGCCGCCAAGCGGGCGGCGACCGCCTCGCCGACGCGAAGGTCCCTCTGGACGATGCAGGCGCCCAGCAGTGCGCCCAGCACAGCAGAATCAGGCTCGAATGGCATTTTCCCGACGACCTCGTACGCGCACGCAAGGCGCCCGGCTCGAGCCAGAAGGTCGACCAGGCAGCCGTAATGCTCCAGCCTGGGAACTACCCCGTGCCGCTTCTCCATGGCTGCAAACAGCCGGCGGCCGTCCTCTACCAGACCTACGTGGCTGCACGCAGTCAGAAGGGCGACGAAGGTTACACTGTCCGGCTCAATTCCTCTGTTTAGCATTTCGTCGAACAGGTCAAGACACTTGGCGGCGTAACCGTGCAAGGCGAGACCGGACACCATGGCGTTCCAGCAGAAGATGTCCCTGTGCGGGGCCTTGTAGAAGACCGAGAGAGCGCCCTCTATGCTGCCGCATTTTGCGTACATGTCGATTAGAGATGCAGCGACGTGGGGATTCCAAGCGAGGCCGACCTGTCCTGCTAGGGTGTGAATTTCCTTCCCAGCGCCGAGCGAACCGATTTTCGCACACGCAGACAGGACACTGGCGAAGGTCAGATGATTGGGTTCAAAGCCGCCGAGCACCATGCGATGAAAGAGCTCGACGGCCTCGTCGTATAGCTGGCTCTGCATGTAACCGGCCATGAGAATGTTCCAGGAAACCACGCTCTTCTCCGGCATTTGCTCGAATAGATGGCGGGCTGACTCGGCTAATCCAGCCTTGGCACACGCTGAAACCATCGTGTTCCACGTAACGGTATCTCTCGTGAAACATTCGCCGAAAACCTGAGCTGCACGCTCGACGTCCCCGGCCCTCGCAAACCCAGACATCTTGGTCCTTCAGCGGCATTTCAGCAAACAGCTCGAGCGCGTCGCCCATCCTGCCGTGGCGAGCATACACCTTCAGCATGGAGTTCCAGGCGACGAGGTCCTTCTTCGGCATCGCCTTGAACAGGCGACAAGCAGCGTCCGCTTCGCCGAGGGCGGAATACGTGCCCAGCAGAGCGGTTTGAACAAAGGTGTGGTCTGAATAACCGGCCTTGGTAGCCTGCGCGTGGATAGACGCTCCCAGGCGCCGGCATGGAAGGTCGGAAGCCGCCTTCAGAAGGACGGGGAAAGTAAAGTTGTCGCCGAGCAAGCCCGATTCCTGCATTCTCATGTAAGCTAAGATGGCATCGATCGGTCGTCCCTCCGTGGCCTCCCGCTTAACCACCCGGTTAGCATGGTGCAGGTTGCACGAAGACGGGCAGTACGCGGCTGCCGAAGCCATTACCGTGCGCTACTCTGTACGCTGTTCTCAGTCGCGAACACTACTGCACAGGCGACGGTAACGGAGATGGGCAAGCACGTCATCACACTAGGAGTGTACCGCAGGCGTAAGATTTCGACCCAGATTTCTGGGCTTCAAGGCAACTTCGGATATCCAGGAAAAGCGGTGCACTTTTACCCTGCATCTTTTTTGCTTCGAGAAGGAAACAGATTATTTAAATTAAGGGGCCCTTGCACGCAAAGTCATTACATATATGTATAGAAAGAGTCTGTATTGCTATCGCCTAACGGAAGTGTGTTTCTAAATGAGTTTTGTTCCATATTATTGGATGTAAAATAGTTCACCTGTTCAGGTCTTCAACGTCGATGTCATGACATTAAGATTGTTTTTTTTGGTCGAAAAAACATCAAAGATCCCTCACACTTCAATGCCATGATTTTAGAGTTTTAGCATGATATCACGTTTCACACGTAGTCCTGCATCTTGGGCACAACTTCATATTATGGACATAAACTTACATCTGGAATCTTTCATTATAATGTTATGGCTCTAGGATTTTTCACACTGTGTCCGAACTCAGTTCGATCTGAGTATGTGTACACGTTTTGTGTTTTAGTTCACATGATAGAGTCAAAATTGATATGTACAGAGATATTTTGGAATTGTCTCGTATTAAAAACATTCAAATAATCGATCAAAATATAAAAAAATCTACTCCACTTACTTTTTTAATGTTTTGAGTCAGATGACTCATTTATTTAAGAGAGAGGGGGGGGCATGGTTGGAGTTACCTGCTTCTTTAATCATCTTTGATCCATCTACCCATTTAATGGGAGCAGTTTTTTTTTTTTTTGCTAATTTTCTTAATACTTAGACATCCAGTTGGCTTCTGAGCGTGTTTCATGGCCATGACGTTGATAATTCTTTTGCTCAAGGGGTGTTACAATCTAAAGTTGAGATTAAGTTTGTGTTTTCGAGAATAGATCGATGCAAAGCGATTTATAAGAAGTTAAACAAATTATATTCTTTTTACCAAAACCATCATTTGTCACTTACTACACACGACTGGGGTAGGGGTGCAAACAGACTAATACGTTCGACGAATAGTTAGATACTCGACTTCTTAAAAATTCGACTCGGATCATTTATTAAGTAAAATAAACGAGTTTGAACATAAAAAAAAATTAAACTTATAAACGAGCCGAATCTAAACAGAGACCTGCTCGACTTGATAAGTTTACGAACAGCTCGTTTAAATGTTCGATAAAATACTCGATTAAATATTCAATTAATTACTCGATTAACTATTTATTTAAAATAATTAAATTATATTATATTATATTATATTTATAATATTATGTAAAATTATATTTTTATGTTTAAATAGTAGTTTAAAATATTTTTTTAATATTCGAACTCTAATTTTAAGTAAACCAGCTCAATCTCGAGCTCAAAAACAAATTCGAATATAAGTTCGAATCGAATTCGAGTTAAGTTGGCTTGTTTACGTAAACGAGCGGCTCGACGAAACGAGCTCGAACTCGTCAAACTTAAATCGAACTAAGTTTGAACAAGATTTTTGAAAACTCATCGAGTATCGAGCCGAGTTCGAACAGCTAAATAATCGAACGAGCCGAACTCGAACAGTGCCATGCTCGGCTCCGCTCTATTGCACCCCTAGACAGGGGTAAATGTGTTAATTGAGTAAAAGTTAATGGCCCTGTGACGCTAAACATGTAGATTGGGTCGGAAGTTATAGGAATTAACCTTGAGTTGAGTCTCCTGACACTAAACACTTGTATTACGTTGCCGCCTTTATTGGCACTATAAATTTTAAAATTAATATTATTATTCAAATATTTAAAAAGAAATATTATTAATATTATATTAAAAATTGATAGTGATAAAAATGTTTGATAATGTTACCAAACATGATATTAGATATAAAAATAAGATGAGAGATCACAAAATAAAACAAAAAGAGAACTTATTATTATATGATTTGTTTATATTATAAATTTTAAAATTCATACTAATAGTCAATCATCAATATCAATGTTAAGATTGATAGTAATAAAAGTGTTTGGTAATGTTATCAAATATGATCTTAAATATCATATATGACTAAACAAGAAGAGAGATCACAAAACAAAGAAACAAAGCACTCATTTTTGTTTGAAAAACTCACTTTAAACATGTAAAGTTTTGAGTTCCGTTTCAAACATATAAAATTGTAACTAAACCTCAATTTATCCAACATCCAAACACCTCGTACCCGTAAGTGATATGATTATACCAGCAAAGAGAGAAACAGCACTGAAGAAGAACAATCCCATCAAAACCGCCAGTCACGCACTTCAACACAGCATCATCAAGATCGTAAACAGTGTTCACGGCTCCGTCTTAGAAGATAACAATATTATCAGATGCAAGCATCAAACAAATTCATCACCGGGGGTGTTCATGATTTTTTTTGATTTTTGAATATTTTTTCTCAAATCAATTCAAATTAAATTATCTCTCAAATCAAATCAAATCAAATTCACTTGATTTAATTTGATTCAGTTTAATTTAAATCATATTTTATTAAAATATAGTAAATATATCAATATATAAAAATTTTTTGTTCGTTTAAATCACATTCTATTAGAATTTTGTGTATATGTTCATCGATTACATTAATTTTACTTTAAAAACACTTAAAATAAATTTATTTTTATGAAAAAAGATACATAAATACTATCTAATATATAACTTAAATTAAAATATTTAATCCGCAGATTATTCGGTTTATTGATTTGATTTGATTTGAAAGGTCTTAAAACTAAATTAAACCGATCGATAGTGCAATTCAAACCGAATTAAAGTACTAGCTAGTTGGGTTTAAATTTTCGGGTTGAACCGAACAGTGACCTGTTCACCACTGGCCAAGAACATGGATTACATTACATTAAAAAGAGACGGGAACAGCAATACAGTAGTGTGAGAATCGATATGAACGACGGGAAGGCAACCGGCGGCAGACGTCAATGGGTTAGCTACTCATATATAGGCTGCCAATAGGCCTGCCGATAATGGTAGGAGTCTTGATCAACCGCGACGATCACGTAGACGGCGTAGATCATACCGGGGACGTACCCCAAGAAGGTCAGAAGCAGGCAGATGCAGAACTCTAACTGCAAAGAGAGAGAGAGAGAGAGAGAGAGAGAGAGAGAGGAGAAAAGCGCAGAGGAGCCACCCGATCAGAAATGGAAGAAAGTAGCGCTGGGATCAGAGGCGAGAGGACAAAAAATTAGGGCGTACGCTGCAGCAACCGTAGTGGAGGAACACACCGAGAGGTGGGATTAGTATGGCCATCAGGATCTCCAGGAAGTAGCAGGATCTCTCCGAGCACATGATGGAAGTGGCGAGCGGGCGGTGGCTCTGCGCTTTCAGCTCCGTCGCGAGCAGTCTCGATCTCGATCCAGAGGGAAAGAATGAAGGAACTCCGCCTGGCGCCCGGCCCTATATTGTGATCTGGAAGGGCGTACCATTGACGACGCTTGGCAGGAACCTCATCAAAGCCGTCCGAATTGCATCGGTTGAATCGGGCCGTCAATTCCGCGGTAGCCAAGATGATGACGGCGACGGATGCAGGCCACGCGTTTCTTTAGCAGCACAGCAAGGAAAGACCCGCGCAGGCTTCGTTCGTTAATATTTTCTTAACCATTAAGTCAGCCGATACGAGGATGGATGATGGGGGTGTTTTGACTGTACGATAATTTTTATACACTTTCAATAGAATTTTATATTGAAATCTAAACTTAAAATAACTAAAGATATAGAATTATCTTGTTTGCTGAAAAATAACAAAAAGTAGTAAGAATCACATATAATTGTAAAGAATGCAAAATCACAGAAGAAGAAAAACTCATTTTTGTAACAATTACCAAACACCTTTTTAACAAGTTTGTTGTGACAATTATTTTTATGACAAAACATCAATTTGTCGCGCAATCAAATACCCCCACAAACTTTTTTTACCAATATAATTGTAGATAATAATGATTCTAGATCAAATAAAAAATAAGTAATTTTAGAAAAAATAGTTATTGTCTAATTAAAATGTTATCTAAGCTAAATGTTAGAAAAATTAATAATTTTATATATCATTTTTAAAAGTTTAATAGTTAATATAAAGTTGGTCGCAGCTCACAACTCTATTACTATATTACTATGGTTCATATTGTGCGTATTGTTTGGTATTAGTTATTTGACTCAAATTACCCAAAAATCAAATATTAAATTGTTTAATACAATCCCCCCCGTCAGCACTTTCATACTTAATAGACATTAGCCGCAAAAATGATATTCCATTTTTTAATTTTAAAACCGTAATTTGGTTTTTAGTAAATCCCCGACTAAACCTGGCTTTTCATCTAAAAGCATATATCTTGCTATAATTGTCATTATTAAACATTTTACATGTGCGATCTCCATAAAATAAAATAAAAAAGACATTTAGGAGCTGTTTGGTATGAGATTAACTTGAAGTTAAGAACCTGGTTTATCCCGAAAAATTTTGGGGATAAACATGTTTTTCTCCAAAAAATTTTGATGCCAGATAGGCCCTTAAGATCTAAGTATTTCATTTTCAGCCAATGAGAATAAATAAATCTCATACACGAAAAAAGTGTAAACATACCGGATGTTAGGTTTTCATGTCCGCTCTGTTTAGTAAAAAGCATAATTCCTATACTCTATAAGTCGATATGGGTAGGAATCCATATTCCTTTGATTTCGAGTGGACACAAATATTTATTATGCTAAAAAATACGATAATTTTCATCAGTTAACTAGTTTATAAATGTGTATAAAGTAATCTTTCAAAAATAAACCTGTTATGCTCACCTATTCAACTAAAAGCATTGGTATCATTAAATTATTAAACGCACTAGTCCGTCTAGTTAACAAAATGAAGAATATTCGGAACCGATCAAGATTTTACAACCCCGACTGCCTATAATAATTCCATAGGACAATCGATTCAAACTTTCCCGTTGGTGAGATTGGAGGTTACAAATCGCTGCATCGCTTATCTTGAGGAACAAAATCCTTGAACTACTCGGATAGGGAGGGGGAAGACAAAATGCAGCATCAATCGGCGAACAAACCAAATACCAGATGTATCATCATCAAGGAAAGGCACAAAAAAAGGATCACACGTTATTATTCGAAGTTTCGAACAACCAGGGTACATATATATGCATCGAGTGTAACTCGGATGGATACAGAAACGGAACTAGTTTACGGGGTGGTGCAGGGATTCCATGATTAGAAGAACGCTAAGCCAAGAAGATGAACGATAAAACAGTGACTGAGGAAGAGACGGGGACAGAAGCCTGTACCGATTTACCCATTTATAGGCTGCCAGTAACCCTGCTGATAGTGGTACGACTCCGGATCCACCGCCACGATCACGTAGATGGCGTAGATGATCCCGGGGATGTATCCCAGGAAAGTCAGCAGCAGACAGATGCAGAACTCCAACTGCAGAAAAATGATAGAGAAGAGGGGAAACACACGGGATGAAGAGCCTGTGCGGAATAAGCGGTGGGGAAGGAGGAAAGAGGGCGTACGGTGCAGCAGCCATGGCGGAGGCAGACGCCGACTGGGGGGAGCAATATGGCGATCAAGATCTCCAAGCAGGTGCAGCAGATACCCCTCCTGCTCATGGCGGCGGGCGGCGGGCTCCGCTTTCCCCTGTTCCGGACTCCGATCGCAGACTTGCGGGGTCGAAATGGATAAGGGTTGACCCAGGAATCAGCCTGCCGCGGGATTTCCGCGGAGGAGGATATCTTTTTTTGAGCAAAGAGATGCGTTAATTAAAAGAAAGTGGGATAAAACTGTAAGGCCGACGCGGAGGAGGATATCAAGGCCATCGAAGCACGCCAACGGTCACATCTGACCGTCGAACCGTGCAGATTTATTTGACGCTGGTCGCGGGAGGGAAGTGGCACATACATAATTGATGTGGTGTTCCACGCCAGATGCGTTTGGTATGAATTTGTAACGACACTCTTATGGGGGGCGTTTCATTGCACGATTAATTTTTTTGTATATTTTTATGATAATAAATTATATTAAAATAAAAAATAAATCAATTTATAATATAAAATTATCATATTTGAAAAGATACGATAATAAAAAGAATAACTATCGTACATAAGTGAGAGATCACAAAAAAGGCAAGACCTTTTTTTATAAAAAAATCAATTTCAAAATATAAAATTGTCATAAATATCAAACATCTTTTTTAACACTTTTTTTTACAATTTTTAAAAATTAAAATAAAACTTCTTTTACCAGACAACCAAACACCCCGTTAACATTTGAAACTATGAATGGAACAGAAAAAGTAATAAAATATGTTAGCGTGATTGTAATATATGATTTTAAACATTTTAGAAAGATAAAAATAAATAAACATAATTTTAAAATCCGGTTGTGAGTTTTTATCTGACATTTAAATGTGATTCATTTTGAAAAAATTTCAATATATATTTAATTATATGTTTATACATGCACACATGTGATTTTATCAAAAGCCATCCGTTCGCCCATCCAAACGCAACCCTGAACTTTGAAACATCACATTTTATCTCTGTTATTTCTTAAGTTTGACCATTTAGATTTTTTATCATAAAGTTTGTCCAAATCTGAAAATCGCTGGGTTGAAAGGATCATTAAGGTGGCGTTTGATTAGGCTTAATCTGAAAATCTAACCTCTTAATTTCATCTCTAATATCTTAACATGTGGTAAAAAAAGTACTTAATTTTATTAAGATATAAGTGATAAGTATGTTTGATAAAACATCTAAATCAACATCTAGTTAGACTAATTTTACATTAAACTTTTGGATACATGTGCACGTGTTCATAGAAATATAAAAAATTTAAAATTTGAACGTAACATTTAAAATTTATTATATAACAAGTCAAAATATATTTTAATAATTTTTTTTATAAAAATTATATTATAGTAAAAACTTAATAGAATGAGTACTATTTAGACAAGAGCTAAATATATACAAATTTAATATATATAATATTTACACGGAACATTATGAGAAATACATGAATTTAAATATATAGAAATATATGTTTTCTCAAACTAATTTAACGATATATATTTTTATTAATGAGTTAGGTAATAAAGTTTGTATTACTAATAAAATTTGATATATTGTGTTTAGATTTTTATTTCTCCTTTTAATATACATATATCTTACTTAAATAATTTTAATATTTTAAACATATTCTAAATAAAAAAATAAGGTGATAGTTTGATTTAGTTTAATTTTAAAAAATAAACTATTAATTTAAAATTTAATTTTTAAATAAGTGGTAAAAATATTTAATTTTATTAACATATAAGTGATTTATTTTGTGTGACACAAATTTTTTTGGTAATAATCATAAAATAAAATTTTAATAAATTTTATTGTAAAATCATATGTTTATATCAAAATTTTAATTTATTATATAATCATTTTCATTATAAATAAATTAAATTTATTTTTAAAGCAAATATGTGCATAAGGCATAACGTGTCTGTGCACATAGCGTATCTGTGCACATAGCGGCGGAGGAAATAAAAAGTTTAATCATCGCGTACATGACTGTGCACATAGCGTGTCTGTGCACATAGCGCCGGAGCAAATAAACGTCTGAACTAAACAAAGCTGTACGCCAAGATTGAACCGCTCAGATGAATTTTCATAGATCAGATGTTCGGTCAGGAGGTAGCTCAGACGTTTTGTCAAACAGCTTAAATACTCTGATGTCTGATCGAATCAGACATAAGAGGTTTGTTAAGTGTTATCAAACGGACCCTAAGTGTTTGTGCGTTATTTCATTATTTGGCCCGAGTACAAAAAATATATTTGGTCAAATTTGATATTAATATTTTTAAAAATCAAAGTATCAATGACAACATTGATGTCCACGTATCTACATTTGCATTACAACTTATATTTTATTTGTATTATTTTTTTAAAATTAACATTAATATTTAAAAGCCTTATGTGCTTTAAGTTATTATTGATTTTAAATTTTTTTGGACACTAATTCCAAAGCTAATAGCGATAGAAGTGATTAATACCATTCCCCAACATGTTATACCTGTTAATTTTAATTTAAAATTAACATTTACAATGCCGAGAATACATGCATAGTTTTATTAACTTTTGAGATGTTTGGGTGCATGATAATTTTCTGTATTTTTATGATAAAAAATTATATCAAAATAAAAATGAACCAACTCATGACATAAAATTATCATATTTGGAAGGATGTGATAATAAAAAAATAATTATCGTATATGATCAAACAAAGTGAGAGATCATATAAAAAAGAAAGACATAAAATCTATTTTTTGTTTAAGAAAAAAATTATTTTTAAAACATCAAATTATTATGATTGTCAAACAAATGTTAATAGATTTTTTTACATTTTTAACAATTAAAATAAAAATATCCGTATCGTACAATTAAATATTTTTATATTTAAACATATCAATATAAAAATTAATATAATATTATTTTTAATACTTTAAATCAAAGAGTTGTCGGCTTTTGCCTGCACCGTGTCACCATGTGTTTGGTCTACGCAAGTACTTCTTTTTATTACTCACATCACATGCAGTTTGTAAAAAAACACCTATCAAAAAATAAGAAAAGTTTGGGTTTTTCTACAAAAGGGCCGGGTCCCACGCTGAACGCCAGTGATCCCCTCTCCGGGAAACGCACTAGACGCGCGCGGCCCAACCGCTCGCGGCCGGTCGCTGTCACTGTCACTGTTGCTGTAAAAGTTTAAATAAAAAACCAAGACGAAGAAAAAGAGGAACGGGTTCTAGATCGCGAGGGCCGGCGCCGGCCTTCCGGTACCCAATTCCGGCTTTCCTGCCCAATGACCAAGCTCTCCAGTCCGCGCTCTTATCCTTGCTTGCTTCCCGCTCTCCGCAGCTTCGCCCACGCCCGCCCACGCCTCGCCTGCGGACGTGAATCCATCGGGCGAACTCGTCCTGCGTCCGGCGTTCAAAGGTCCTTGCCTCCGCCGCGAGAGTGGGTGCTCGATCGCGCTCGTCCTCCTCTTGCGTCTCTGTATTCCGTCTCTGCGCGCCTCTAAGGGCTCGCACGCGCTCCGCTCTTCTGTTTTTCTGCTTGTCTGCGTGGACGCGAAGAAATTACAATCGAGATAAAGTGGAGGCTTAGGGATCAGGGAAGTCCCCAGGATCCGATCCAACTACTGGCTCTTCTTTACAGGCTTACAGCTGGTAACTTTAGTTATCCCTGGAAATGATTTACCCAAAATTTTGTTGGTTTGTTCGAAATCGGTGTTAAATTCCTGGATTCAGTATTCAACCGACCCTTCATTTCCTATTCGTACATTGGTGTCTAGTGTAACTTTAGTAATGCACTCAGCTGCACGAAGGTGGTCCTTAGCTGTATAATTGTTGACTTTCTGTCATGGAACTGGATTTACTTTGATCATATTGAAGAGTTGAAAGGCTACCAACAGCACGATGAACTTTATCGGTAGTCCAATTTTAGTTTCAAGGTGGTGCAAAGTTTCGTGGAATATGTGAATTTACTGAAGTCAGATAGATTTTCTTCTTAAACTTAAGGTAGAATGTATCCCTGTATGATTATATTTTTTAAATTATGTCGCCTGGTTGGTTTTTACTGGATGAAATATGCTCAATGAAGGAGAAAAGATGGAGAAGGTAGTTAGAGTGGAGTTATATTATTCCAAAGTATCCAATTTGAATATATTAGTTCAATTATCCAAAAAGATGTAGAATGTGATGATGACACCGGCCATAGGATTAAAGCAGGAAGGATGAAGCGGGGATCGGCCATATTGGTTTTATGTGATCGAATATTTTATCAAAAACTAAAAGGAGAAATTCTATCTTACAACTATAAGATCTATAATGTTATATGGTAGTGAGGGTTGGATAAAGAAGGAAAAACATTGAGGCATTCTAGATTGGGATCAGATCAATCCCAATCCCAATCCGGCTTGGCCAATTTGGTGGAAGGAAACCGTTACAAGACTGGCCTAGATCAGTTCTTAAAAATCTAGAAAATGAAAGTCTGACTCGATCTTTAATGGAGTGGCAGCCCAAATTGGCTGGAATCGCCACCTCCCAGCATTGGAGAGGTGGAGTCCACCACGCCTGCACTTTTTGGTAAGGGAAAATGTGGGTCTATGGACCCAATATGGCTGGATCTGTCAATTTAAGTTGATGGGTCCAGCTTGCTTGTATAAGTAGGGTCCTTTCAGACCTTCCCACCCGATTAGGGCAAGGGAAGTTGCAGGTGGCAGGGATGATTCCGCTACCACCCTCTACCTTCAACTGGCAGTAATCTCACTTGAATTGGTCTGGTATTGGCTGTTCTAGGCTTATCTAACTCCTTCTATCTAGAACCTGTGAAAACTGACAGCATAATCGGAACTCTCTAGATTGGATTGGCACCTGCCATTCCCTAGTTCGATTGGCCAATCTCTATGTTATCTGAGGCACTCGAGGCAAAGGGAGGTCGCCGCGTTGCCTCAGGCACTTGAGGTGAGGCACCTCAGGCATTTGAAGCGAGGTATTTTTTTAATATGTTTAATAATATATAATTATATTTAACATTAACTTTTTTGAAGAAGAACATAAAAAATAAAAAACTCACTTATAGGGCTTGCATGGCATCATGATGTCAGACCCTCAAGGTGAAAGATTGGGCATTGGGGGTTTCGGGATAGAGGAAAGGGATTTTAAGTTACTGGATCTAGATCCGGGCAAGGCAGGTGAGGTGAGAACTGCTGAGGTGGTGCCATAGATTGCGGAATCGGGTGATCTGGATCAAGATTGACTGATTCCTGACTGATCCGGAAAAAAAGTTCCAACAGAATCGATCATGATCGGCCGGATTAGTTGGGATCGGATTGGAATCAGAATGGGATCATTTTTTTTTCTTTTGCTATTTTGGTCAGATCGGCTGGGATTGGTCCGGATATGATCGGATTGGAATCAGAATCGGTGTTTCTTTTACCGATTTTGGATCACTTTTATTTCAGTGGATCGGTTGGGATCGGATCGATTTGATCCGGATCGGATTGGTAGAAGCTCTAGCTAGGAAAGTGGAAAATATCAATACGATAGGACAAAAAACATGGTAGCAAGTAGAAACAAGCTAACTAGGAGAGGGTAATTTAATATTTTTGGATGATTTAACTATATTTGTAAAGTAACTCAAAATCATCTTGAGTGGAGAAACAGAATTCATATGGTTGATCCAAATAATTTTGAGATTAAGGCTAGAGTGGAGTTGACTTTGGTTGAAACTTTGAAAGATGTTCAATTATGCTCAATGTATTTGGAGATGACGCCTTCAGATTTGTGGTTATTTAAAGATACTGCCAAGTTTTTTTCTGCTTCTCAAATTTGCCATAAAATAAATTTTTTGATTTTCACACATTCTAATTTTCTAACGTAGTCATGCATGTCCAATGACTTCAACTTACTTGGCCTAAGGTACTGCTCAAAACCAAACTGGCTTTCTCAGATGACCAAACACTAAATTGTATTGTGCTGATTCAAGGCAGTTTTAATATACTGCTAAATATTTGATTGGTCAAATTATCTGTTGTGTTGTGCCTAAAGGCATTGGTCAGATTCAGTCACTATTGGGCCTAATGTGGTTGAGTTAGACTCATACCACCTAGAATCTATCAATCCAACCAATTTTACAACCTAACCATGTTGGAATCGGCTGGATAAGCTGGTCCCATGATTACTCTTAATCATTTAAAACTAGAGAATTGTTCCACCCAACTCACCTGGATCTGGTTCTGCGAATTATGATTTTCAAACCTTGACAGATTTTAGCTAAATATGACTTGACCATGATGATTGTTTTGTGCAAGATTTTGAACTTCTGTACTTGGATTTTAAATATTAATTATTTCACGTTGTTGAAAGGTTATCTTAAAAAAAAAACCAAGCAGACAACCTTACATGTGAGCATTGCATGTGATTTCGAAGAACTTGTGGCAAGAGGTATGCACTTTTTATTCTTATTTACTTTCTAGCTAATTTGTGTGAAATGCATTGGTAAACAGTTTTTGGTTTGGAATTTGTAGGAAGATATTTTTGTGACACGGAGATGGGGGTGTATCTCAGCACTCCAAAGACTGAGAAGCTTTCTGAAGATGGTGAAAATGAAAGACTTAGGTTTGGATTGTCCTCTATGCAAGGATGGCGTGCATCTATGGAAGATGCTGTAAGTTCTACTAAAACGTTTTATTCTGTTTGTTTATCTGTAATTAAGATAGGCATGGACAACTTATTATTGAAGAATTAAGCTAGATCTTTGAGCATCCACTTTGATGTGCAAACTAACAAATAAGATTCAACGCTAGCCTTTTATGTTTTAGATAAGTTGCATTCTGAGTAAAAAATAAATAACTTGATGGACATATTTAGCTAATATTCAAAAGTTTAAAAGTTTTCCAATGTCCATCTTAATGAACCTTTACCATTTCTGATTAAGTAGAATGTTTTGCTATGCATCACCCAAAAGAAAGAATCCTCTTTGGGTGATCTTCTCAGTTTCAAGTTCATAAAATATGCTAAACCTCTACTTAAACCTGATTAATGGACTCTTGGACTAGCTCATAGTTCAGTTATTTAAAATTTTAAATGGCTTTTATCATTTTGACATTGATAATTAATGAGTTTTTATCTGATTCAGTGCATTAGTGCAACATCTGGTTGCTGGAATAGTCTGACATGATCAGGATCCTAGCATGCAGGACTATAACTTCCATACATTTAGTGCTGATTGTTAACAGAATAAGCTGTGAATAACCTTGGTACCTTGATTATTCCAGTTGTTTGTTTCAACAGCAAGAATGAGTTATACCAGGAATGTGTGGATTTATTTTCTTTGTTCCTGGTACAACTCCTTCTCTCCAAAGCTATGTTGTCAGAGGCGCGAGGTGCTTGAGGCGAGGGGGGCCTCATCTCGCCCCAGTCACTTGAGACGAGTGTTGTTTAATATATTTATTTGACATCAGTAATAGTAATACTAATAATATATCTGGTTATTATCTAAAAAATGAAAAAATTGCAGGAAATACTTGTAAAATGCAGAATATACTTATACCTATGTTTGCAATAAAAACATAAAAAAGAATATAAAATATATAAAAAAATTTGAACTAAAACAAGAAAATAATAAACAAACTGAAAACATAAAAAAACATAAAATGGACTTTTCTCAAGTGAGGTCCAACTTCTCCGGTGAACCTAGACAAAGAGGAACAAAGAGGCCCCTTTAATAAAACAATTGATTAGAACAAGAATATTCTAAGGAAGAGAAACCAAAAATAATTGAAAACAAAAAGAATAGAAAAACTCATCAAAAATGACTTCTCTGGCAAGATCCAGCTTCTTAGTTTTTCTCTGATGAAGAGAACAAACTGGTTTCTTTAATTACAATAATATATTAGAAGAACAATTAAAGTTGGAAGAAAATGAAAACAAACAAAAAATAGAGAAACGTACATTCTTTGGTGAAACTGACTTCTTCGGAAAACACCGCCAAAGATGAACAAACTGATCTCTTTAATAAGGACAATGTATTAAAGTAAAGCTGAAAATTGGGAGAAAAATAAAAAAGAAACAAAAAACTGAAAAAAATAGAAAAAATTACTGAAATTATCTTCTCTAGTGGCGGCAAGCCCTTCTCCAGCGGCAGCAAGTGGCGGTGACGGCTTTGGCTAGGGCTCCGACAAGTTCATCAATCCATCAGGGAGGGGAGGAGAAGAGAAACAGATCAGGGCAGGGGGAAGAGAGAGAAGCCCCCGTGGGAGGGGGGTTAGTTGTTGGATTCGGGCCCTTATCGTGTCCGGATCTGGCTGATGAGGTGGTCACCTCTCCTCGTTTCACCACCTAGGTGGAAAAGGTGGCTGCCTGGGGTGACCTCCTATGAGATGAGGTGGCGAGGCCTCGCCTCACCTTGCCTCAGCACCTAAAGAGGTGGAATTAGGCATCCTACCTATTCTGGCATGTATTTACAAAATTGGGATCGTTCTTTGGATCAGCCAAGGCTGATCTTGATCCAGATTGGGATCAGATTGGCTGGCTCAGCTGATCTGAAGGAAGAAAAAATGAGCCAGGATTAGTTCTTTGAAAACTAAAAACCAACAAAAAAAAATAAAACACTCGGTAAAATGGCAACTCAGATCGATGGAGCCGTCTGGTGGTCAGATTTAAGGTTAAGGCACATGGTAGCTGCCACTGCAATGCATATCAGGTCAACTGGATCCAACATGACAGGGATCTGAGATCCACTAACCGGCTGATCCTGGCTGATTCAATCAATGTTAGTTTGGTCTCAATGGCAACCGGCCTTACAATCTCCCTTCCAAAGATTACTTTGGAATATGCCATGGATTGCGAAATTGGCCAATCCAGATTAGAATCGGTTGATTCCTGGAACAGATCAGCACCCACTAATTTGATTTTGGTTTAATCCTGATCCAAGCCAAGACTCTTGTTGGAATCAACCGAAATTGGCTGCCTCGGGACTGATTTGACTCGAATCGGTCAATTCTGGACTGATTCCTCACCAGAATCAGTGGAAACATCGACTGTGGCGGTGCTGAGTTGCTGCTGCTTGAAATTTGATGGACCATGTAAGCTTGGGTGGGGAAGATGCAGCTTATGCTTTAGCCGTGGCGGTGCCACCCTGGCACCGAAGACCCTTGAGCCAGATTTTGGTACCGGGTTGGAATCAGTCCGGAATCGCACTACAATTCTATTTGCAGTATTTTTTATTTTTTTAAGACCGATCTAGAATCAGCTTGGATCTATTTTTCTTCTATAGGATTGGCCAATTTTCCGATCCGATCCAGATCGAAATCGGCCCCCTTTGATCTGGTGGCTGATTCCAATTCTGCAATCCTTGGCATCTTTCAATCCTGATTCATATTAGTTGTTCATGCAAAACTTGTATTCTGGTGTAAGTTCAAAAGAAGAGATGCACTTGATTTTATAATTAGGCATCCACGGTGCTTATGCGTAGACTGCCAATTAGATTACCAAACTGGCCTTTGGGTATCCTCAAGGCTGCAAGCCATGAACGACATATTTAAAGCTTTCTTACAGGTTGTATGCTATGCCCATGAGGAGCCACTAGACAGTATGCAGGTGAAATAGTGAATAGTTGTTGTGTGGTGGATGTTGATGATGGATAATGTCTTGTGCAGCTGTTGCCTTGTTCACCAAATAAGCTAATCCCTGCGACACTTGGAATTCAATTCAGAATGTCTCTACTTACTATGATATGAGTCAACTCAATGACGGAAGTCCCTATAATATATGTTCATCACAATCTAATATACTTGGAATTTGTACATCTGAATGAGGGTAAAAATAGCTCAGGTTGATTGGTCATCTTACTTTAGACTACTACTTGCTTGACACAATTGACAAGTATGCTAGATTAATTTTCTATAAGATGTTTGTCATATTTACTTTCATCCATAATATCATCCTTGGTTCATGTTGCCTCTTTCTAGTACTTAGATTCACTACTTTCTTCTGTTTTAACTGCCACTTTACTCGAATTGGAGGCAAAAAATGCAATAAAAAACAATATTTTGCAAGCATGAAAATCTTGCCAATATATGCTGTATTGGTTATAATGTTGTGTTAATAGCTGCAGAAACGACGCATACTTGACATATTCTGGAACCTTAACCATTGTTTATGTTAGATGCTAACATGTACGTTTTTCTTTGTGCCTTCAATTTATCAGCATGCAGCTTTGCCAGATCTAGACGGTTGTACATCATTCTTTGGTGTCTATGATGGACATGGAGGTAAATCACCCCCGATTTATCTTCTTGTCTTATGTAGTTTCTTGGTATGCGTGTATAATTTTGGTCAACAGCATCTAATCCTGATGCACAAGCCTCTCCATTAACACTATTGGTATCACTTAATGTGTGGTGATGGGCCTTGGTCTTTGATGCAATACACAAACATTTTGGCACGTGATCTAATATGTGGAGCTCAAAAAGGGTAGTATATGGATCACTGAATTTACAAATACTCAAGATGCAACAACAAGAAAAATATGTAACTTGCATTATTCACAGGCATGTCATACAATTCTGTAATCCAATAGAATTTGTTTCATTTGGCCAGTCACAGTCTGTCATACATATTTTCTGTACTTCTATACATGAACGTATCAAAATTGATGGGAGTGTTATGAGACACATGCAGTTTGAGTTTGAATTTAATAGTTCTGGACTGGTATAATTTAAGATAGCATATTTGTCTGGCTTATCCAGCCAACTCACTAAATTGGCGAGTGGCAGAAAATTTTCAGGCAGAAAGGGAGAGGGAGAAATAGAGGTATAAGGGATACTAGCATGATTGGACACTGTCATTGCCTGCCATTTTGCATCTTGGTCAACAATGGATGTGTCATTTTGTGCCTATACCAAATCATGCATTTTCTAATGCCTGGAAGGAGGCTTGTTTTTCGATTGGCTAATACAGTTGTTGTAGACCCCTTTAATCCATAAAAAACCACATTATGATATTGGTCAGATCGCGATAAACATTTACTAATTTGATGAATCTGGTTTGCCATCTTGATCCATGAAATGGATGACATGCCAAACACCTTACTCTTTCTCTATGATGTGGGACAACTTAAAAAGAAGACTAAAATAAGTTAAACTGGGTTGAACTTGGCCTGAACCTCTCTAAACCAGGCTAGACCAGACCCTAAACTGTGGTTAATTTAGGCTGGAACGGAGTAAACCAGTCCTTATTCAGGCCTGAAGTGCTTGAACTGATCTAAACTGGGATAGATTGGACATGAGCTGGTCTGAACTGACCTAAACCAGGCCAAACCATGGTTAACCTGGGCTGGGCCATAGCGAATTGGTCCTCAACTGGGCCTAAACCAATCTGAACTAGGGTGGACCGGGTTAACCAGTCCTGAACTGGTTGAACCGAGTGAAACCAGGCCAAAACATGGTTGGCCTGGGGTAGATAAGATTGAACTGGCACGAACTGGGGATGAGCAAGGTTTGAACGGCTCAGTATGGCACTAATTGACCTGAACCAGACAACCAGTTGAACCCATCAGACCGGCATGATGGCAGCCATACAGCGCAGTTGCTATGGTTTCTGTTGCCTGGGCATGGCCAGGGCTTGTACAGACGGCAGTTCCACAGCTGTGCAGTTGGGACAGCACAGTGACGGGGTGTATGATGGTGCACTGCCTGGCCCTCTGCGAGAGGAGGCCTAACAGGGGGAAGGTGGGTGAGCAGCAGTGGTGGCTTGGGGGGAGGGGAGGGATCCGAAGAAAGGGGAGACAGCTCAAGGGGGGGAGGGAGTTGTGCGCTCGCACTGGAGGTGGCATGGGGAATGGCGCGCTCTCACTGGAGGTGGCATGGGGAATGGCGCGCTCTCACTGGAGGTGGCACGGGGAGTGGCTTGCCGAGGAGGGTGGCTTGAGGCTGAAACAGGGTGGTGGCGGCAGCAGGAAGCAGGAAGAAGGGCGCAGTGCAGGGGAGCTTTGGCGTGGCAGGTCTGGGAAAAGAGATGCCAGAGATGTTGACAGTGAGTCTAGATGGTTGCAGCAAAGAGAGGGTGGTAGGTGGAAAACTCCATGCTCGGTGGGGTGGGGTGCAGGACATGGCGGTGGGAGGCATGGGTGCGAACAGGGCAGAGAAGATGGGGAGGAATGCTCATGGGAGTGTTGGGACCAGAGAGATGGAGGTGCATATGTTAGACCGCACAGGGCATGAAGATAGGGGCCTGTAGCACAAGTAGGGGTGTTCAGGGAGTACGTATGGGGTTTGCACAAAGCTGAGGAGAAAGTGTGGGAGGTGCTGCTGATGGGGTGGAATGGATCAGCTTCGGAGATCACCAACACCTGTTGGGTATGGACCTCGAACCTCACACAGTGACACAGGTAGCAGATTATCAGTGATGGCTAGGGTGGGGTGCTACACTGCAGTGGTTGCATAGTGAGTTGGGGGCAGAAACCACTCTGGGGATCGCCGGAGGCTCCTGCAGTGGCAGCTATCATTGGGTTGCAGAAGCTGTGTGGGTTACTATTGCTGGGAGGATTCAGGAGCTATGCAGATTGCTGTCAATTGGAAGGAGGGGAAGAGAGAAGTGGAGGATCAGTAGATATCCATACGAGGAAGAATATGGAGTGAATAGTGCATTCTAAACCAGAGGGTTTATAAGTGGATTGGTGGAAAGCTGTTTGAGTACCAGAACTGTCATTCAAAATCAAGTTGTTTTTATGGAAAGTATGCAGAAATAGACTTCTCACGAAGGGGTTAATTCGTAACATATTCCTTGTCCATCCTACAAGATGCAATTTTTTGCGGGGCACATGCTGAGGATTTAGGTCATTTGTTTTTAAAATATGGCATCATTAACTCCTTATGGCTCACACTTCTCAAAAGTTGGAACATGCAATGGGTTGATCTTGATGATGTTTGTTCTCTACTATTACAACGGGAGAAGATATTACCATTAGACCTGTCAATGGGTTGGGTTTGGATTGGATCCACAAAGATCCAAATCTCTACCTGATTAATGTAACCTGAATCCAAATCCAAAATCAACTGTGAAGGAGTCTTCGAAACCTAGACCTGAAATAGCTTACGGGTTTCGGGTCACCTGTCAGGGTTCAAGACACACTCCTGGCCGCCGGGTTTGCCCTGGCCGGTCTCAGGGGTTTCCGCATCCCGGCGCGGATCCAGGGCGAGGAGGAGCAGGGTGGCGTTAACAAGTGGTTGCCCCCTGCGGCCTCCTCCTCCGCTTCTCGCCATTGAAACCAAGGAGATCGTGGGCTTCCATCTGGTTCTACCTCCTCCCCTCGGTAACATCATTATTTCCCCCCCTCAGATTGATCAGTCTCATCTCAACTCTTGGTTTGTATACAAGATCAAGCGACCCATACTCGGTTGCCGTCTCACTCAGATTCGCGGAACCGATCCAACTCCTAGACCCCATCAGGGAAGCAGCTCCATCGCTGTGACCAGGTTGAAGTGGTACACGTCTGGGCAGCCTGCAGATTCCTCCTCCGTCTCTCCCTCAATTGCTTGGATGGGCTCTTTGAGCTCCCCTTATACAACACTCGTGTGGGATCAGATGGAGCTTCTTCATTTCTTATTTCTTATTATTGCTTGCTTGTCGATGTAGAGTCGCTGTTGCCCTCTTTGCTAGATCTCCGCAATCTCCTCCACGCACGCTTGTCTGTAAATGGGGGGGGGGAGAGAGACTGAAGAGTCTCCAATCTTTATGGACGTCTCCAGATTAGCTTCTGCATGAGCAGATAGTTGGGGTTGCAGGGTCGTTGGTGTAGGTGAAGATGCACTCCTGGTCCACCGCCTGGATGAGATCCTTCTAGTGGAAGCGCGAGGGGTGGAGCTTGCCATTGACGCTCATGGTGAGGATCCGCTTCGTGACCTAGCTCACCGCGCTCTTCATGGTGCCCTTGATGAGAGGAAGGAAGTCCAATAAGGGCATGGAGATGGGCACTGCTCATCAACACAGACATCTTGACGAGAACGGGATGGCACCTGAAAGAATTGGGGCAATTTCGGGTACCTGAAACACATCCGAGCAAATAATTTTTGGGTTTGTCCAAGCCTGATCCGGTAATTTTTTTTATCAAACATATTGATTTACATCCCAAACCCAAAAACAAACTCGGACTTGGGTTAGGGTAATGGATTGCCTGAATCCGTTGACACTTGACACCTCTAATTACCATGGATGGATGCTCCAAAACTCTGAAGGTGCTTACTCCCGGTGTTCCGGTGGACCATTTGGAATGCTCGTAACAGGAGGATTTTGGATAAAAAGTTTGAGGACCTGGTGAGAATTCTTCAACACATGGCCTTCTTCATCAAGGATTGGAGTTTTGCACACTCTGGATGGTACTCAGTTTGGGCTTCTTTGGGTGTCAACCTTACCAATGGAAGCAAATTTTTTTATACTTTTGTGGCTGGCTACCATCGTGGTAGTAGTCCTTGTGGCTTTAATCTTTAGTTTCTTTTTGTATGCAAGATACTGAATCGTGGCTTTGCCACCTTCAAAAAAAAAGGAGTGAATGGCATGGTGCAAATCACCAAGAAAGGTGAAGAAGGCACCCCTAGCCGAACAAAGGGGAAGGGCAGAGAGTAAGTGAACAAACCCCTAAGGGGTTCTGAAAATTATTTCACTTCATTTATTCGTTCCTTTTTTTTCTTGGGTTACAAGATGGGGCTCAATTAAATAGAGCCAACATGAACATTTTGTCTCTCCTTAAAAATCTATTTACATACATTCTATTACAAAATATGACTATTTAAACTTAAACATCCTCAAGATATTACATTTACAATGATGATGACGATGATCATTTTTCCATCACTCTCTGCATTCATGTTTAAGTTTTGTGTTGACACTATTCTGTCTCTAGTCCCTGGTTAAGGAAGAAAAATCAGACTGCTTTCAGGCTACATGATTGGGCCTGAATTGCACAATATGCCGAGCTTACGTTTTAGTAGAGCACATAAAGATTAATCATGGAATGCAAATTATGTAGTCAAAGACAGCTAAGTGGAGGTGGATCCTACTTGTATTCACCTGGGCTGATTTATCATGGTGTTTATAGTCATTTCCACTTTCCAAATATGTGTTATATTTCATGTGACCAAATAATTCAGTGTGCATGATTATTTCAGATGCCAATGTTATTGCCCTCTTGAACCTGATGGTTGTCTAAATCATCTCTCACCTTTGATTTGGAAAGACGTATCATATCGGACTGATTGATCCGATTGGATTTTCAGTCATCTGATCCAATACCAAGCCTGATAGGCCAATCCAGCTAAATGGATCTTCGTATTAGACAGTATGGCTGTATTGACCCAATGTCTAGCCCAGTGTCTAACTGGGTCAGACCTGACCTGATCATAGCTGGTCTAGATCAGATCCATATTGGTCAGATCAGTCAATACTGGAATATAGAGGCACTTGGATTCGCAACAACCCGCGAAAATCTCATACCTCAACTTTGAACCATATGAGCACATCCCGTTTCACTCCTGATGTGCTTACGGCGCTATATCTCAACCAACTTGTGCAAGTGCCTCGGGTCCTTCCACAGTTCAATTCAAAGAATGCCGAGGGAGACTTCAAGTTAGTCTGATCCATCTTCTTCCATGAGCTGCAATTAGCAGCAACTTTTGCTATATACATCAGGCATGTTACTGTTGAAATACTTACTAGAAATACCATGTGATTAAATGAGATTATTCTAAGCACTTCTTTTTCATTCTGATTAACGATTAAATTCTTCTGGCAGGAAAAGTGGTTGCGAAGTTTTGTGCAAAATATTTGCATATGCAGATTCTCAAGAATGAGGCCTACTTAGCTGGTGATTTGGGTGCCTCAGCACAGAGGGCTTTCTTCAGGTTAGCTTTCTTCCTGGACATACGTCTCCTGGATACCAAGTGATCTAAGAGCTTTACTAATCAAATATATGTGGAAAAACAAACATACAGTCTAGCCAGTAGTTGCAAGGGAACTCTCTAACTCACTCCATTTCTAACTATGTTTTTTTGCACTTTTCATTTCTTCTTATATTAATTCGTTGGGATTTAGAGGTTCAAGCTTCATTTATCACTTTCATCTCTCATGTCACTTCCTGCTCTCATTTTCATGTTGGTAACCATATTCCAGCCAACAGGTTATCTTTCAGGGATTGTCACTGTGAGTCTAGGCCCCCGGCTAGTGGCCGAGTGGACATCCCCCCCGCGCCATGGCAGGCTTTGCCCGGGTTCACTCCTGGTTTCATACGTCCGTTGTGGCATTTGTGAGAGGGTGGCCGAGACCACTCCGCTATCTTCAAAAAAAAAAAAAACTGAGTCTAGGTATTTATATTAAAGTAATTTATATGGTCTTGGTCTTGCTGCCATTTGGATCTTCCCAAAGATGAAGTTCATTTATTCAACATGAACATATTTTTTCATCTCAGCATGCTACTGAACTTCATGCAAGTAAAAGAGTGCAAACTATGATATGTTGGTGGAGATTATAGTATAACAGAATTTGACAGAACAAAAGAAAGAAAAGCTTAGTTTTTCTTTTCTGCTTGCAGGATGGATGAGATGATGCGAGGGCAGAGAGGCTGGAGGGAGTTGGCTATCTTGGGAGATAAAATAGACAAGTTCACAGGCATGATAGAAGGCTTGATATGGTCTCCTAGAGGCGGAGACAGCTCAGAACAAGTTGATAATTGGGCATTTGAAGAGGTAGGTAGGCTTTTCTATTATTTTGGTTGCCAGTAGTGATTTAATAAAAAGCTTATATATCCATGAATATAGTAACATCATTAAGCAGTAGATATCATCTAGTGACTAGTATTCTATTTATGTTTGTTATTTCAAGTTTCACCATAGGAGACATTTCCGTGTGAATTATTATGTTGCCTCGTATCTTAACTTCCTGGACTGTTTAGATTCTGTCTCAAATTCTGTCATATTTATGTTCTTATCCTAATAGGATCATGAACTTAATAATGCATAGATCTATATAAACTCAATGTTGACTTTAAAAGGGTGCAATGTTGACTTTAAATAGGGTGGCAATGGGACAGGCTGGCCCGCAGGTTCATGGGCTGGGCCGACCGCGGGCCGTTATACATGCCAAAGGTTTTGGTCTGCCGGCTTTAACCGGGCTGATATACAGGCCAAAGCGGGCCGAAATGGGCCAAAGTGGCCGAAGCTTTTGTTGTAACTTAATTAAAAATATCAATTTTACTTATTAAAAACCTTTTCATTCAACTCCTATCCACTAACAACAAGCATGTTACTTTTTTATTTTTGATATCATGATGCTTCTGGGTGCATTGGGCCATGGATTGCCTAACTGTAATTCTCTCTTATTCATATATATCTGATTTTTCCGAGTGTTTAATGGCCAGCCAGACCACTGTCCATTTTCATCTTAGAAGTCGTAGGTCTTTACCTTAACAGCCAGTCCCCCCCCCACAGGTTTCTGGGACTTACTTTATAACTCTGATGGGTTTTCATATTTAGCATAGCTTCCCTAGGAGATGATCATAATGATCCTATGCTAATAATCTCCATGCTTTTCTCAAAATTTTTTGTGCTCAGATTGTATTGATAGACTGGGGCATTTGAGGTGTATACCTCCCCACTGCTTAGTGAAATTTTTAGGTGCCAACATTACTCCATTAAAATTTTCACAGTAATCCTTAATTGATTGATTGATAATAAGCAGAAAACTTCAGTGGACCATATGCTTATGGTTTATTGTCCAGCAAAAAATTTACAACAACTTTTGCTGACGCACAAGGGGCAATACACAAATTTTGCGATTGCTTCTCATATATGCTTTCACGAAAGGCTATTCTCTTCCATATTTTCTAGCTACAATACATGCTTTCAGCTTTATAGTTGGCAACAGTAAAACATTTTAGTGATGTGATTCAGCTTCCGGTATATTTCTCATTCTTCCTTGAAAGCAGCACAAGTATGATAAATCTTTGACCGCTTTCTGGAGTAACTTTTCTTATGATATAAGTACATTTTCTATTGTTCCTTATCTCCGCAATCCATGATCAGGGACCACATTCTGATTTTGCTGGACCAACATCTGGTTGTACAGCATGTGTGGCGATCATCAGGAATAATCACCTTGTTGTTGCAAATGCTGGTGATTCTCGTTGTGTGATTTCAAGGAAAGGGCAGGTATGCAAATTTTGTACTGTTGGTGACCATGTGAAAATAAATTTTTTTTAAAGCTTGAAGTGTTTTTTTTCAGGCATACAACTTGTCTAGGGACCATAAGCCAGATCTTGAGGTAGAGAGAGAGAGAATCCTCAGAGCTGGTGGCTTTATACATGCAGGACGAGTCAACGGAAGTTTGAATTTAGCAAGGGCTATTGGTAGCATTGTGTTGTTGAGGAATTTGTGGTACACATACTGTCATATACCCATCCTTACATGGTATCTTATTTCAATTTCAGGAGATATGGAGTTTAAGCAGAACAAGTTCTTGCCTGCAGATAAACAAATAGTAACAGCTAATCCAGACATAAATATTGTATGCACTATCACCTGTTTTCTATTCATCTTGGCGGTTGCAAACTTTGTGCTTCTTACCGTATGCTTCTTCTGTACTAGGTTGAACTTTGTGAAGATGATGATTTTATTGTTTTAGCATGTGATGGCATTTGGTAAGTTCTTTCCAGATTCCACTTGGTTTTTCACCCATAGTTTTTATATGGTGCCTTCGATGGCCTCACTATTATTTTCCAGTTGCATCCATGTCCTACAATCATCACCTGACCACAACCATCTGCTCACTAAGCTTAGTATAAACATGCACCTGTTCATTCCATTTCTTGTACAGATTAATCAAAATAACTCCAGTTGGTGATAATAGCTAATGCATGTGGTTAAAGGACAACCTGCTGAACCCCAGAAGTATGTGACGAAAGTAGCCTTTTCATGTCCAGTTCTAGGCCAAGTTAGTCACCTAAGAGCCTAGGACTGCTGACCTAGGCTGACCGAAAAAATTTGAATATATAGCTAGACAACCGTTTACAGTCCTAGGATCTTAGCTGGGAGTTGGCCTAACTCGGTCAGCCTAGTTTATGACTCAGTCAGACTAGGTCACGTCTCAGATGGAATCAGCTGCAGGCAGTAGATTATGGGATGTTGGATCAGTTGATCGATCCAGATTTTGTCCTTCAGATTCATAAACAATTCTAACCTCTGTCAAACAACAAAGATGATGACACAGCTTTGACCTCCTACAACTTGCAGCAGTGAGAGCAATGTATATGGGGTTATTTTTGTCAACTTAGGGGTAATAGAAGACAATGTCAGCATAAGGTAGGTTGTATTAAGAGATATTGCTGTTAGTAGAAAAATGAGCTTATGTAAGAGAAGGATGAATTCAAGGACGTAGATATAGTTCAGCAGTCAGCAGGAAGAAGCAGCCTTCATTACTGTTAAGTTTCTCAGATATGGTATTACCATCATTGGGACATTATGGGGAGTGGCACCGAGGCCGTAGGCAATCCTTATTAGACCTTTCAACAAGCACCTGAATCCTTTTCTGCTTTCAACAGTCTGACACAACCAAGAGTTGCAACGAGGTACACCTGAATCCTGTTCTGTTTAAAAATCACAATGTCTCATGCTAATGAAGAAAGTTAGCTTTTAGTTCTTTCCCAGGAGAATGATGGAAAATTATCAACCTAATTTTATTTCAAAGTTCAGACATGCTGTATTTGTTAGAGATGGGTGATATGGGGCAGCACAGGTGAACTGGGCTGAAATGTTGTGAAAATGATGTTAAAACACTAAAACAACATTAAAAGAAATTAAAATGAAGTGAACCAGTCAAAACTGTTCAAAATGCTACTGAACTGGGCTTAAGCTTTTCTTAACGGGCCCTGAACCAGCCCAAAACTAACCGGAGGTTCAGGCACTGTTTGCTTTATGACCGGGCTGAACCGGTCTGTACGCATGGCCCTCACGTGGTCTGACTCGCCCAGTAGCAGCCAGGTACACTTACACCACCCTGGGGTACATGGTCGGCTAAGTGTGTGGAAGAGATCATTGGGGCAGGGGGGGGATGCCCAGCTTGGGAAGAAATTTATGCTGGGATTAGGGGTGAATGGATTCCTGACATGACTCTGAATTTGCTATCAGGATTGGGATGTGTGTGAACCTCTTTTTTCTGCGTCTGTTCTTTAGAAAGAAAGACATCTCCGGACTTTTCTAGGAAAATATGTGATATCCTAAAAATATTAGGTAGTCCGGTGATAGTTTAAAAATATTAGAACCGAGGTTCGGGTTCTTTGAAAATTTTATTTTTGACCCTTCTCCGCCGGATGGTGCGAGTATCCGGCGTTAACTTACATCGAGCAACGGCTCGAACGCCTTTGATTAACCGTCGTGGCAACCTGCTTTTGGAGACATGCACATCCACAAAATAAAGTAAAGAACTCAAAAGGGCAGCGGCCTTTTGGGTCCGATCAGATGCAAACCGTTTTGTTCGGGTTTGTTTTATTTGTTTGTTGGTTGATTTTTGGATTGACTTGAAAGTCGGTTTTGAGTTTTGGAGTTTGAATCAATTGTTTGATTGATTTGTTGTTTGGTTTTTGATTTGTTTTGGATTAAACTTGGTTGATTCAAGTTGTTTTGTTTTGAATCTGTTTTGGTTTTGATTTTTGATGAGTTTGAAGTGTTTTAAGCATGTTTGGATTTTTTATTGGGTTTGTTTTTTTGATTTTTTCTGATTCTGGAATTTTTTAGATTTCTGGAATTTTCTGGTTTTGAGTTGATTTTGATCCATTTTGGATGTTTGGAGTTGTTGTTTATTTGATTTCTTTTGAAAAAGTTGGTTTATGTCATTTATTTGAAAAAGGTTCGGTGGATTTTAAATTAATTTTCAGATTGCTAAAACCAGATTTTTTGAAGTCGGTTAGAATCTGTTTTGAAGGATTGCTTAAATCTGTTTTTTTTTTGGTTGCAGATTGGTTTTTTTGTTGACAGATTTAATTTGAATCTGAATTTTCTGTTTTGGCAGATTTTTGGTTTAAAATCTAATTTCGGTTTGATTTGTTTCAAAACCGGTTCAATCTTGTTGAAGATCGGTTGTTTGTTGAACCGGGACAAGTTGAATTTCAGATTCTGATTTTCTGTTTTTTTATTTTCTGTTTGAATTTCCAGATTGATTTTTGAAATGGTTTTATTTTGGTTTGGCGGTTTGCATCGCCTCCGACCCATCGGGCCACTTTGAATGCCCGGTTTCATGTATCAATATGAACATTGGAGCTTCATTTCATTGAAAGATGGGGTGAAGTACATCGGTGTACAATATGATTGATCCTTCCCCCAATATAGGTTTACCTCCACTACTTTGGAAAAATTTTGGCATTACGACGGCATGCCGGCTGTTTTCCAACTTAGTGAAAATTTACCCATCCAAAAGAGCCAGCCTTAGCTTAGCCATATTGGGGGAAGGAACCGCTGGCTACGGGAGCATGCCCGCGCCACCGTCCGGATCGACATTCCGGGGCGGACCCGGGGGGAGTCGTCCATTTCTTTTTAGTTTTATTTCTGTTTTTGTTATTTTTTTAAAAGGGCACTTGGGCTGGTTTTGAGTTCCATCGGCGTTTAAAGCCGGCCTTCAATCTTCATAGGCCGGCCGGGCCTATCTTGGGCTGTCCTTGGGCTGGATGGGCCTGTTGAGAGGCTGCTGCTCTGCTGACCCTGCTTGGCTGGACCGGCTTGGAAGGCCACCCGGCTATGCCCTTGGCCCGTCGGACGGTTTCCAAGGGGTGCCGGGCCGTCACCTTCAAGCCGGCCCACTTCTGGCTGCTGTCCTCCTGTTTGGAGCTTCCTGGACTGCTGTCCTCCTGTTTGGAGCTTCCGGGACTGCTGTCCTCTCAGTAGGCCACAATGGGGCTGTTTTGGTTTGGGTTTAGGTGGGCCGGAATGGGCCTGCACAAAGGGCTATTTTGGAGATCAGATTTGGGACCGGCTTTGGGGTCTGGTTTGGAGACCGGCTGGGGGCCTGATATGGGCTGTATATGGACCTGTTTGGGGTCTGGTTTGGAGACCGGCTGGGGCCTGATTGATGGGACTCTGGTTTGGAGACCGGCTGGGGGCCTGATAAGGGCCTATATGGACCCGGTCATGAGCTTGGGCAAGGGACCTGTTCAGTGTGCAGAACTGGGCCGGTTATGGGCCTGTTTAGGGTCTGCGCAGGTGGTTTCAGGTGGGCTGGAACCTGGTCACAAGGGGACCGACTATGGGCCTGAACAGGGGTCAGATCATGGGCCGTATATGGACCTGTTTGGGATCTGGTTTGGAGACCGGCTGGGGGCCTGATAAGGGCTGTATATGGACCTGGATTGGGGTCTGTTTAAGGCTGATGCAGGTGGGCCGACAGGGGGGCCTGAACATAGGCTGCATAGGGGCCTGAAGTGGGGTGTTCGGTTGGACTGAAACAGGCCTGCGCAAGGGAGCTTTCAGGGGGTCTGGTTTAGGTCCGAACACAGGTTATCAAGATGATTTCTGCAGACATACCAGGGGCTGGAGATGGACCTGGAACAGGTAGAAAAGAAGGCCCCTTTGAGGGGCTACATGGGCGCACCAAGCAGCCTTGTTTACCTTCTCTTCTTTTTCTTCTTCTCCTTCCTTCTCCTGGCGGCAGCAGGTTGCAGGCGCAGATGGCACAGTTGGCAGCAGATGCAGAGCACAGTCCGGCAGCCTCCCGGCGTCTGAAGCAGCCCCCCCTCTGGCTGGTGCGCCCCCCTCTTCTTATAGAGGCTGGAGGGGGAGGTGAAGAGCCAGCAGGTGGCCTGTACGTAGGCCTCTTGGCCTCCCCCATGCAATTACTCCATTTATTGCAATTTATTGGCTGGCTGTCCCTTGATCTCCCCTGGCCTCTTCGGTTTCCCCCCTCCATAAACTGACTAATGAATGGGCTGAGGTGGCAGGTGGCTGGTTTAGTGCGTACAGGGCTTGCTGAGGTGGCAGGTGGGTGCGGCTGGGCCTGTTCCCATTGGCATTGAAGTGGGCCTGGCCCATCATGGGCCTGGTTTCTGGGCCAGCAGGAGGCTGCGGCCCAAGCCCTTCTATGGGCTGCGCACAAGGCCTGAATTTATCCGATTATGGGCTGGCCGGCCAGAGCTGGAAATGGGCTGCCAATTGGGCCCAAATATTGGCTGAATTGTGGGCTGTATACCCTACACTTAAGCCCATTTTTCTTTGGCCCAATTGTCCCCCCCTTTTTTTTTTGAAAAATTTTGACGCCAACAGGATGCATATTGGCAAACCTGATAGGAAAGTAATGGGTTCAGTCAGCAGCAACATCCAAAGGTCATTTTCTCGGGTTTGGAGAGTTTTGTTTCGGGTCTCCAATATTGTCACCCTCTAGCTCAACCACTCTCTTCTTCCTCATCCGTACATTCATCCACCGGCCCACCTTGCTAGATCAGCTGCTCTGTGATCTTCTCCCCAGACCCATGAACGATGACAACCCCAGACCCATTTGCTGCTTCCACCCTGGAGAGGTGGTGGTACGGTTTGCGTCACCTGCCCAAAGGAGAAGCTCCTCCTCTCTGCAAGGCAAGGCCACCGCCGCCACCGCCTCCCCTTGCTGAGGGACAGGTGCAGGGTGGATCAAAACTTTGCTGGCCAAAGCATGTCTTGATGATTCCAACTATTCTCTTCCTGCCGACCATTCTTTGGAGAGGAGCACAAACTGGATGAGGGTGACAACAGAGGGCGTCTCTTTTTGCTAGAGGAGGTCAGTATGTGCAACGGCAAAGAAGAGCTGGATGGGGAGTTGAATTTGCCACAGGTGGTCTTTCGGAGTAGCTGTGACTGCAACAAGCTGAATCCAAGTCATGACACTCCGAGATCTCTCCACCAGGTTGTCCTTGATCTGGAAACCCCCCGATGGTGATGGTGGTTTGTGACTTTGCGGGTTCATTCTGCTGTTGATAAAGGCCAGGCACAATTTCCCTACTGACGTCAACCACCGAGTTAGCCCCGAAGATCCTCCAGCAGGCCCAATCAGCTTGCTGCTTATCTTGAGGACAGGCTGAGGCTGGTAGGTGCTTCTACGGGACAAGCTATTATCAGGTAGGCCTGAATCCGAAGTGTTTGGAGTAGATATAAATCTGAAGATCACACTATTTATGGAATTAAGTTCGGATTTTGATCAAACTTATCAGGTCCGGGTTCAGATCTTAGTGGATCCAACCCTGATTTGAACTATTGACATGTCTAGCTGGGATCAGGCTAAACAAGGCTGGATTGGCTGATTCCGCACCAATTCAACAGGACCTGTTATCTGGGGGAATGTTTTTCATATCCTGTTTGTCTCACCTTTAACATTATTTTACTTTGGCTTTAAGGTTTATAAGATTATTAATATAAAAAAGTCAGTTTTTTTCTGGTTAACAAAAATGATGAAACATTGAATATTTTGACTGCAAGTTACATGTTTAGCTTATGTGGGCCATATTCTTACTCTGACAATAATGTCGATGCAGATTTTAACTGGCCAAACTGTTCATAAGGTGCAATTGATCCTTAACCTACATCACGTTTGAACTTGATAGTTGATATGCCTTATGGGGTGTTTGGTTGCATGATAATTTTTTGTACACTTTCATGATAAAAAATTATATTAAAATAAAAAGTGAACCAACTCATGACATAAAATTATCATGTTTGGAGGGATGTGATAATAAAAAAGAGTAGCTACTATCTATGACCAAGTAAAGTGGGGGGAGCACAACAAAAAAGAAAAAGGTGAGATCTTTTTTTGTTTAAGAAGAAAATCACTTTCAAAACATAAAATTGTCATGGTTGTCAAACACCTCTTTTAACAAGTTTTCTTATAATTTTTAAAAATTAAAATTAAAATCTCCATTATCATGTAACCAAACACCCCATTAGTTAACAGTTTTCTTGTCCTTTCTTCCGGTAGTTAAAGTCAATTGACACAATGTTTTGTAGTTGCTTATATCTAAGCAATTTGTTTATACCAGTGTATAAAACCTGTTAGTCTTCTTAAAGATGGAATATTAAGTTCTGTCTAATGAAGGGAGACATGGAACCACAGAAGTTGCGGTTGTTTTCTTCAGCTGTCTGACTAGTTCACTAAAAATAGCGTCTTTAATTCTTTGCATAGATTATCCTTTTTTTTCTCTGTATTCTGCAGCTTTACAAGTCTATTAGTCTAAAATACAAGTTTCTAAATTTTCTCCCCAGGGACTGTATGACCAGCCAGCAACTTGTGGATTTCATACACGAACACATAAACGTGGTATGTATCGCATGGGCCTAATTTTGAATCTAATTTGCAAAAATGTTCAATGTTCACTATACAAGAAACGTTCATGGTGATCTTCAAGACTTCCACTCTGCAATTCCCCATATTAAAGAGAAGGTAATAACTCCCTTCTGTCTTGCGGGTGACTTTAGGCCCAAGCATGCCTGAAAGAACGAAGTAATCTTTTCTAACTTCTATTTTCATCTGACGCTTCTGGTTATTTCGTACTAACTGGCACACCTTCTGGACCCGGAAGCTGCAGATAAATAGATTACTGCTGAAACCGTAATAATGTCTCGATGTGAAACCCTTCTTTTCTGTCGTGTTCATTTTACTGCTACGACCTTTGCGTGTAGAAGAAACAATTGCCTTGTGTCAGATAATTCATGATTCCCATGCGGATTATGTCCCTAATGGTGGTGCAAGGAAATTGATTACATAAAGAAGGCATCTTGGTCATTTGTGATTGCGTTGGTTGTCTGGCTATTCGATGTTGTCTGCTACATGCCTTGGGTCGTAGATATTGTTAATACCTAGCACCCCCAATTTTCTGTGGGTATCATTTTGGGTATTCCAGTATTATCTTCACGTGAATATGAGATGAGATGATTGTTGGCCAATCTCTAAAAGCAGTATTAATGTGAATGCAGGAAAGCAAGATCTCTGCTGTGTGCGAGAGAGTTCTTGACAGGTGCTTGGCCCCGTCGACAGCCACTGGCGAAGGCTGTGACAACATGACCATGATCCTGGTGCAGTTCAAGAAGCCTATCAGCAGAAGTTCCGGTGAAACGGAGCAGCCACCAGAGACATCACCTGACACCAAGTGAAAATAGTAAAATCAGCACACGGACACGGTGTTTTCTTCCCGTCTTCACTTCTGGTGAAAATTCCGTTACGGGGGAAAAAAAAACCTTCGGCAGTGAACGGATATTTCATGATTTCAGCTCACTCTACCACAACACATCGGTAGAGCATGAGCAAGTGATTGCCTTTGATCAGACAGGAATTTGGTTCCTTTCATGACTTGCCCTTGTTCGTACCGAGGTTTTAGGCTCTTTAGACTCTGTGACGTTTAAATAAATGTTGTACATAGTTGCTAATTCTAGTCATGTGCTGCAAAGCCTGTAGTTGTTCGGATGATGCGTCTCCGCCTAGTCGAACAGATTTAGTGATAAATGATTTATTATTTTCTTCTTGCCTATAATTTCCTCGAACTCTCGTTCACTCATCCGGGTGCAAACAAATTAATTCACTCGACAAAGTAGTTTTAAAGTCGACTTTCTAAACTTCAACTTGGTTTGCTTGTTGAGCTCGAGCAGATCTGACTTGGTAAATTCTCGAAGAGGTCACTTAAATATTTGATTAATTACTGGATTGAATGGTTAATATTAAAAATTAAATTATAATTATTAACGATTATATGATATCGGTTAAATATGTAAGAGTAATTTAAATTTAAATTTAGTTAGATTTTCATAAGCCAGTACCAGTTTTAATTTGCATTGATGAGTTGTTAGATCAGATTCAACTTTTATAAATGAGTTAATATTGTGTGTGAACTTAACTTTGAACTGGATTTATTAAGTCCACTTGTTGTAAAAGCTCAAACTTGAGTTTGAGTGGATTAAATAATAAATCCAACTTAAGAGTCGAATGTAATATGGTATAAGTTCAAACTCGGCTCCAACGGTCGATCCAGTCTCCTGTTCCGCCGCACAATCCCCGTCCGAGATACGTGCTCTTGTTAGGATACCTCCTCGTCCTCGTCAGCTCCGACACGTACGGTGCACGTGCGAGACGTAGAAGGCAGAGTAGGAAAAGTCCACGATCGAGAGGCGTACACGCGGAGCGCCAGATCACAAGAACCCCTTAAACCTACGCTCAGATCCGGATATCCATGCACTTCGCGCGTACTTCACAAGAAAAAGAGATAAACATTTGACGGAGTATGCATTGCAGAAATCTGTGTATGATTTCCCAGCAGGGTATATGAAATAATTCCCCCTCCCCCGGTCCCCAGTATCAGACAACAAGCATTTATTTATTTATCGTACGGGAAATCCGTTGCGGGTTCAATCAAGAGGACACCTCTTGATGGGATAGGGATGTTCGGTCTTCAAAATATTATCACAGCAGAATAATTATTCTACAAAATATCAAGAATAAATGGTGGATCAGAGAAAGCGCGCAAGAGATTAGTTTTTAATATATTAAGTATATAACAAAAATATAATATAATATTTTTATAGATAAGACTAAAAATATCAAATATATTTTAAGAACAAACTTAACTATCGGCGACATGTGCCTTTTTCTTATTTTAAAGGGCTCTTACTTGTTGAGTTGTTGAAAGCGTTCCGAGCTGGAAATAATTTGGTACTGGTATTTAGAACTTTATAATCTTCTCAAACGTAGACTTAATTCCTTATGGAGTGTTTGGTTGCATGATAATGGAGATTTTGATTTTAATTTTTAAAATTGATAAGAAAACTTGTTAAAAGAGGTGTTCGGTAACCATGCCAATTTTATGTTTTGAAAGTGATTTTCTTCTTAAACAAAAAAGAGAGTCTCACCTTTTTCTTTTTTCTTGTGGTCCCTCACTTTGTTTGGTCACATATGGTAGTTTCTCTTTTTTGTTATCACATCCCTCCAAACATGATAATTTTATATCATGAGTTGGTTCACTTTTATTTTAATATAATTTTTTATCATGAAAATGTACAAAAAATTATCACGCAACCAAACACCCCATTAAGAGTTTTTCAAAGATCTCTGACAATGAGTTACCCCTACAAACACATAAATCGGAAACGACTTCTACACGATTTCGACAACATAAAAATTAATGACCAAAATGTAGAACTCTACTGCGGTCATGAGACCCAGAATATGAAAAGCTATTTAAAAATTATTTTATCCACCCAGCCTTCAGAGATCAAACAAAGCCATCAAATCAAACCAGGGGCCGATCATGAACCGAAGGGCTGAATCAGCGAAGCCCAGATGCATGCATGCTCGCCACAATTTCTGGTGGGTGGGACGTCCACGTCAGGCCTACAGAGCCGTGAATAAATAAGCCTTCAACGCATCGGCGTGACCAGATTTTTTTTATTATTAGCCGATGACATAACGAGTAATTTATTATTAGTTAGCTCATCCGTATTCGGAGATGATCATATTTCGAATTTTGATCACCTAACAGTACATCATGATGTGGGCGATCCATCCCACGGCAACTTCTGACCCGCACGACTCGCTGCCGCCCGAGTCAACGACTCAACGCGGCTACCATTCGGCTCACCCACGCGACTCTCGGACGAGCACGTGCGAGCTCCCTTCGCGATCGGGGTCGCCGAGCAGGCGGTGTAAGTGGAATCGTCCCAAACTCCTCCACGCGACGGGGAATCACCGACGACTCCCAGATGCGCGTCGGAACCAGAAATCCCGGCCTCCAAACGCTCTCTTTGCAGGTTGCGCGTCGGCGCGCCGTAACTCGGAAGCGGAGCGGAGCCTCATCCGCGGGTAGGTTATCCGGGCTCCTGGATTACCGTCTCGCTTGCTATCCACGTGGCATCGCTGAGTCACCGCCCCCGGGCTGACGAAAACGCCAAGCCCGGTGGGCCAGCAGGCTCGCACCTCAGACAAGGGATGATGACGTCGGACACCGCCTTCCGACGGAAGCCACGTAAGCCCCCACTCCCCTCTCTCTCCTTCGCCGCCGCGCAACGACAACCAGAAGGCGGGAGCGAAAACCGGATAAGGGCCGCCTCGGATTGCAAGTGCCTGCGCGGCGCTGTTTGCATATTGTCGATAAATAGAGGGGGCACGGGAAAAGGGGGAGGGCATCTCTACCAAGCATTTCGACGAACGGCTGTCGTTCCTGCCATTCCAAACATCCCCAAGCTCTCGATCTTTTCTCTTCATCTTCTTCTCCTTCTTCGATCCCTCGTCGATTTGAATAGATCAACGTTCGGCGGCAGGAATCCCGGGGAGGTAAAGGGTGATGGCAACGACTATCGGGACGGCTGCCTCCTGCAGTGCTGCAGGCTCGTCGGTGGCGTCGAGGATCGGCGGCGGCTTCTTCAAGGGCGGCAAGGGGAGGAAGGCAGACCGCAGCGCAACTCCCAACCGTGTTATCTGCTCTGCCGCGTCTTCCACTTATCCTTCCTACACCGGCCACCTGCGGGAGCAATACAGGACGCTCCGGGTCCAGCCCGGCGCATCCGAGAAGGAGATCAAGAGGGCGTTCAGGCAGCTGGCGCTGCAGGTGTGTGGAAGCTGTACCCGTGAGCCCCCCTTTTCTAGCTGTCCCTCAATAATCTTTTCCGATTTATTTCACCTTTAGATCGGATGCCAAAGATTGATCCCTAAACACGTCTCTGCCCCCTCCTCTCTTCTGATCTGCTGATTTCTTCTCCCTGTTTTATGCAGTATCATCCGGATGTTTGCAAGGGAAGCAACTGCGGCGTTCAGTTCCACCGGATCAACGAGGCCTATGACGTAAGCTCCACTTCCCACCGCCAAACACTAAAACGAAAAAAAAAAAAATCCTCTTCCCGCTGTTTTCTTTCGTTGTGCGATTAGATCACAAATTGGGGATCGGATCTCGAAGACGAGTGCTAACTGATCAGTCTGTCTCCGTGCGCAGATGGTGATGAGCAGCTTGAGAGCGGCGGCGGAGGAGGAGGCATCGGAGCCCAGAGGATGGGACGGAGGGGAGGATTACGGGGATGATCAGATGAGGGGGATGTGCGACCCGAGCTGGGACCTGTGGGAGGAGTGGATGGGCTGGGAAGGCGCCGGCATCCGCGACTACACCTCCCACATCAACCCCTACATCTGATCTTTGAAGATCTTCTTCATACAGCCAGATGCTCCATGTCCGAATCCGAACCAAGGGTTGGTTATTTATCGGGCGGTGCCCGGCAGCCATGGGGGCTGTACTGTACATATCCCAAACTCTTTAATTCGATCCGCTGTTGTACATTAGGCACACATGAACATGAGTTTCTGAAGTAGTAAATATACATTGCTATCGGAAGCTTCTATCACGTCTCCGCCTCTGGAAGCCCGTCATCTGATCTTGTGCATATCTTTCGTTCATAGATAATAGAATTATAAATTTCTGATCCGTGCGTTCACTGCTATGATCAGATCAAATAGGGGCGTGGTGTTTTTCGTTCCTCCTCTCTCTAGTGTATTCAGCAGCTGGTGACCGTACAGACGAGGATCTTGCTATCCGCCGGACACCTCTGCCGGATCCGACATGGCTTGAGTTTCCCTCTGGATGCCGGAAGCCTCTCGCAGACGCTTCTTCCGGTACGTCAACGCCTGTCTGGATCGCCTCCACTGCTCTCGAGCACGCTTCTTCGTCTGCATCCGATCCGCGTAGTTGACTCCGGTTGGCCTCAGGAGCCTCATCTCCTCACAACGGAGATGATGTGATGAATTAAATCAAAATTAAATATCATCCAATCATGTCATCAAATCATCTTTTTGTGAGGTGCTGAAAAATCGGGCTCCGAAAATCCGGGCGTTCCTTCGCTTATTTCTTTGTGATCAGAATTTAGAACACAAAAAGCCGGCGGAGGGGAAAGAGAAAAAAAGATAGGTGCAGGTTGTTCTGGATAGCAGCTTCTCTATCTCAACAGGGAATTAAAGAGAGCAAAAGACCAACTCCAGCTAATAAACAGTTCGGAAATTGATTAATAACGACGATGCAGTGAGTTTCATTTGGAGTTTTAGGAACCTGACAACTCCGTCCATTTCATTGCTTTCGGCGTTGAAAACTGCACTGCCTTAACCAAGAAGACTCGTCCGATCATTGAAGTCGAACAGATGTTTAATATTACCCGTCGGCGTCACCGAATTGTTCTTTCACGTAACGATTAGTAGAGTTGCAAATGGAATTTTAGATTTTGATGATATTATTTGATTTTGATAACAATCAACTAATTTGGTATCTATCTATATATCCATCTAACTTGTGAATTGTCAAAAAATGAGAATCAAATATTTTGGTATGATTCATCATAATCTAAATCAGAAAGTGTCGATTCTGTACTTACTTTCCCAATTTTGATCAAAAAATTTAACATATATATCAAAAATATTGTAACAATGAATAAATAAAAAATATGTAAAATGATAAATTTATGATATATGAATAGTAAAAAAGTAACAGGAAATATGATAAGTAATATGTCAAATTTTAACGATACTGAGATTCAGTAACTCATTTTAATGAAGTTTAGTAAATAATAAAATAATTTCAAAAATCATAAGATTATTTCAATCCAAATGACAGAATCATAATCGAAATTACATATTCAAAATATTTGATGACTAGTTTTCATGGGGTGTTCTACGCGAATTATCCGTGAACAGATGCTCTACGAAAGGGTAGTTCCCTTTTTTTTTATTATCACAAGATGTTTTATTCTTTTTCTCCGAGGTTCAGTTTTCATCGACACAGTATTATTACAAAATGGGTTTTCCTTTTATCATCTCATGTCAAATTAAACGTTGATGCAACTACAAATTCTGAAATTGGAGCAATTGGTATAATAGTTAAGAATCATCAAGGACAGGTTCTTACCTGGAAGACCTGCAAATTGAGGTCTACTGATTCACTAATTTTGGAAGCGAAAGCTATATATGAAGTCTACTCCTAGAAGTTTCTTGATAGTTGGCCATCTTCGATCAAAAGTGGCGCGTAGATAGTGATGAATGTAATCCGTCGAGAGGGTCCAGATGTGTGGCAAGTTGAGATTTTCATCGACGATTGTCGAAGATGTCTCGTTTTGCCGCGTTCGTAGGTGTTCTTCAGCCCTAGAGAAACAAATATGACAGTACATAAACTCGCTCGATGGGCTCTACAAATGGGGACAATTTGCAAATGGATGTCTTCCCTTTTGCCTTTGCCGGAAGAAGTTATGTCTCAAATTTTGGAGGATGGTGTAACATAACTTTGGTAGCTGGATATTTGTACAGTTTTAACTTGTTATAATATAAGCTGGTTTTCGTGTGTTTCAAAAAAAAAAAAAAACGAAGGGGTCGTTCTCGAGCGGTCTCGGTCGGACACGCTCAGCCGCAGGGGGGGCGATTATGGGGGTGTTCGAAGGTGACGACGACACGGCGGCGCCCACCGGAGCGGGCAATCATGAGAGAGGAGATGATGTGAAGTATGAACATGCGCGTAGTGGTAGTGCTGATCTTTTCTTTTTTATTTTATTTTATTTTATCGAGGGTAGCTCTGATCATTTCTCCTGACTTTCAGTTTCAGACTTGCTGTAAAATTGTCGTCGTGGGGGCGTGCAAGAGCATACGGGTCTACCAGAGAAAAAAATAATAAAAAGAGTTCAGGGAAATTTTTTATGCTTATCCCCGTATCATTCACAGAGAAAAAAATAATAAAAAGAGATAAGATAATTTTTTATGTTTATCTCCCCCTCTCTCTCTCTCTTCTTTATCTTATTCTTCCTTATCCCTATATATTTCTTCGACTTCCAACAGTCCGCACAAGAAATCTATGTAGGGTTTAATATGCAATGTGCTGGTGGAGGTAGTGCTGACTGCAAGGAGACAATAATTTTAAATCACAACTATTTTTTTATAAAAAGATCTGTCTTGTTCCTATTACTAGAAAAAAATAGTAATTTTTTTCATGTCACATATAAGATAATAAGACTACATCAAACAAACAAAAATTTTAAAAAGAACAAATAAACTATGAAGATATTGCTTAAAACCTTATCCAATGTATTTGAACATAATTACATAATAAGAATGATCTACATGTAGAAATGTCTTTTACAATCAAAAATTAGAAAATTGATCAAGGTACGACACATGTCATGAGATCAAATGATTATATTATATATCATCCAGACCGACCATCTTACAAATAAGGTCATGAATATGAATATAACTCAGTAAGTTGTCAAAACAAAAAGTGACATCAAGATAGAAGATGACAACAAACAGTAAACAGGAGAAATAACTTAAATAAGCTGAATATCATCACCCCTACTCACACAACAAACAAAATATTTATATAGACATTTAGGCGGAGGAGTAGAGGAGATTTTAAGAAAAGAGAAAAATTATAACGAATCTTCCTCCTTCCATGACTACAAATTACGGCAATAAATATGGAGAATGACCTGTCATCTCATGAGTTGAGAAAAACTTGACATTACATTTCGAGAGAGGATCCCCTCAGGTGCCCACCTGAGGGGATCCTCTCAGCCCCTCTCACAATGGGCTGAGATGACAGTGATTTGATGCCTGTCAAATCACTGTCTTGTCCTGATCACCTCACCCTCCTTGTAAGGGGGCTGAGGGGATCCCCTCAGGTGGGTATCTGAGGGGATCCGCTCTCTTATATTTCAGATGTTGCTCCTCCAATTGTCTCTCAACTTGTCTTTATCTCCGCTTACCGCTTGCGAGTTTACGGGGAAATCTCTCGCGAACGTCTGGGGAAGACCCCCATGACTTTTGGGGAAAGCTCTCACAAGTTCTCAAAATTAGATCTGTATTTGATCCCGTCAATTTTGAAATTGATGGTGATAAAAAATATTATCAAGTGTTTAACTATCAATATCAATATTGAAACGATTGGTACAAACAAAACATATTAGGCAGTGCAATGTCGTCCAAACATATCAATATTTTAATTTCGAGATTGATATTTGTCTTCTACTAATATCAATATCAAAATTGATATACTATTAATTTTAATACTCTAATCAAACATGACATTAGTCCTTTGGGATCTCCATGGCGTCAGAGATTATTATAATATGGCAGATTTTCGGCGGCTAGTTTTACCAAAAACAAAATTAACCAAATCAGGTACCCCATTGGGCTTTTAAAATTTGTTTCTAATTATATATATATATATATATCTCTCAAATAAAAGTAGATCCATTGGTTCGATGTATGAGGGAGTCATAATTAATATAGATAGGTGCCTACGCTACTATATATCTTATCATACGATGAGAGGGAAAAGCTAGCCTGGGCCGATAGGGGGGCGGATGTACAAATTATATTTTAAAGCGGCCAATCCATGGTGTGTATTGGGTTAAAGTGGCAGCCCTCGAACCCTCGCCGGCACTGTGCTGCGCCTGTGGTTTGGCCATCGGGCCATGGTGTCCAAAATAAAAATAAAAATAATAAAAATAATAAAAATAATAATAATAATGATGATGGCATTTACTATTTTTATTAAAGTTGATATATAAAATTGAATTTAGTACGGGTTGGGGTAGGTACGCACAATAGCAGGCCCCTGGGTAGGGGGCCATCCTAAACTAAACTTGAGCGGCATTTATTTTAACTTAACAGGAAAAATCTGATTTTTTCACATTTAAATTCTTATCTCATGATAAAAAGTGGTTAATTCCGTTAAGTTATTCATTGTCAATCAGCATCTTTTCATTCAGACGACATGGTTACTCCTTGTCATAAGAAAATAATGTCAAAATATGATGATACAAAGCCTAACAAGCTGTTGGTAACAATACCAAGCACTAATGTTACTACTAGTTTTAAAAGGGATATTGATACATAGAACATCACAAGGTGTTTGACCTTTGATGCCAATTTTGAAATTTGTAAGTACAACGGATGTATGGCATGTAATACACAGGTGTGTCCACGTGGATTGAAATTTTTTATTGACTATCTTCTAAAGATATGAATACCAAAATTAATATAGTATCATTTTTAATACATAGCAACTTAATTATTTGGCAATAATAGTATTAGACACTTCTATCTCTACTGGCCTTGAAATTGTTCTTGATATAAACTTTCACAAAATGTTTGATATCAATCTCAAAATTTGTAATGCAAGACATGCATCATAATTCAAAGATTTTGTTATCGATAGGGAATATAAAATACGGTTTTACTTTAAGAAGCTTAATGATTAATGTATATCAAATGTGTGCCATGCCAATTTTAATGTCTCTATTTTTAGGGGAATAAAGTATCAATAACAAAACTGATACAGATAGACACATGACAATTAATACTTTTTATAGTATAAATTTCAAATTTGATATTCATAGCCCAGCTAGCAATGATGATCTATACTAATATCAATTTCAAAATTAATAATGATAAAGTATTTGATACTACTACTACTACCAGACATGATATATAATACACAGACGAACAGGCACATACCCATCACATCGTGAAGATTTTAACAATTGTAATGATATTTTTATCAAACCATATTAACCTTTATATGAACCGCTCAAAGATAGTTCCTGAAATCGGCTCCCCTCTATGGAGAGTGCTTTGTGGTGTTGCCTCTCGAGAATCTCGACCCTTCTATATTTTTTAGGTCAACATAAACAATTCCTTCAAAATTTGTAAACCTTCTGTCTTTAATAAAGAACCCATTCAAGTTGTGAACTTTTCTCTACATTTTTTTTCTTTTTGCTTACAGGTAATGGTTTTATTTCGATCTTCAAAGCGGCATACAGAAACCTGTGGCTGTGAATAGGAGAAAAAAAAACAAATACTGCTTCCTTTCCTGCACGTCACACGTACAATCGATCGCACTGCTTGTGCCTGGTATAAGAGAAGACGGTATGTATGAAGATGATTTCTCTCTCTTAGGTGCAGTCTATTTCACGTTAAATATGGTAATTTTCGTCCTTACACCCCATAAATTTTCTATTATTTTCTCCTTGTCGCCAGATCTTTTTATGTTGCCACTCCTAAATGAACTCAGGTTAGCAGATATTGGTCAAGGACTCGAGGGGTTCCAAGTCTGATGATCGCTGACTCTGATTTAATGAGAGAGAGACTCAACAAAGGGCAAAAGACTGTTAGCCTTAACCTTTGGGTAAATCTTGATCAGATTTTGAAATATAAAACCCACAACGACCCACGGGAGAAGACGATAGCAAAAATACATGACCGATCAGGTTGGATGGTAACGTGAAGGTAACCTAAAGAAGGAACATCTTAGAAGAAAATAACAAATATATTAAGGGATTTTGAAAGATTTTCAGATGTGATATAGGAACTTTGTCAAGTGCACCAGACCAGTGAACCACCATGTACACGAAGCTCGTCGTATATATTCAGATGAAGCAAAGACAACAAACATCTGAACAGCCCAACCCCAGGAGTTTGATTGAGCCTAAGCTAACCTATCAAAATCAGGGTCTAAACGGGAAGGAAGCACAACAAACATCTCATTGAATTGAGCCAAATTTAAAATAACAGCTGCAGCTGCAAACTCCATCTCATTGAATTGACATAAGAATGCATATTTGAGGTCAAAAAAGAAGTAATTCTAGGTATCTTCTGATAAGAGACACTACTCAGTGAAAAAAGGTATGCGTGATGCCCAAGAACACAAAGATTCCAATCGTTCATGTGGGATAGTTGTATCTTGCATGCTGGAACTAAAAGATTTGCAAGCAAGTATTTGACAAGGAACCAACTTCCATCTATCTGCACATATCCCACGTAAAATTGGCCATCCACCAACCACAAACTTCTTCCAACAATGTGCAACAAGTTGCACATTCAGAAGGCACTTCAGCGTCTCCTTTCATGTGACATGGAGCAGGTTGCCTCAGTCAGACCTTGGAGGAAGATCCTTTAATTGCTAATAAAATCGCATCGTATCTGCAACCCACATTGAAGTCAAAATGCATATGAATAATCAAGGTGAGCCAGGTAGAGGCAGGTTGGCTGGGTGGACCAGGGTCAACCCGGATCTGATGGGTTAACCAAGACGACCTAGAGCCATTGGGATTTGGGTTAGTCCAGATCAACTTGACCGACTTAGATGACCCAGCCAACCCCAGGCTAGGTCGGCTGATTTGGGTCCCGATCAGGTCAATCAGACCCAAATCCGTTTGGGTCGGGCCAGGTCAGCTGATCCAACCTCAACCCAGCATTCCATGTTTATAACCACTGAAATGCCAATGGTGTCAGTAAAATATGGGCAATATCAGTAAATCATGAAGAGAGCTTTGTTAAATATGGATGTGGTTAGTAAAATGTGCTGTCAGACTTATTAGTGGTCATAAATGTGCCCTTTTGTTAAATGCAGAATGCAAATATGATACGTTTCTTGTTAACAATTGAAGAACATCCCTCCAAGGTAGGACTGAGGTGATCTGCTCTCCATGAAAAAAGACCATCATCTATTCATCTTCTTGATCTCTTCTATTTACAACCCATTGACAACTGCAGCAAAATGTCAAAGCTATCAAATTATGGGTAGGAAACACGACAAACATCTCAATAGATTGAGACAAACTTAAAATAATTGCTACAGCTGCAAACTCCATCTCATTGAATTGACATAAGAAATGCATACTTGAGGTCAAAAAAGAAGTAATTCAAGGTGTCTTCTGATAGAGACACTGCTCAGTAAAAAAAGTATATTGATGCTCAAGAACACAAGGATTCTAATCGTTCATGAAGAATAGTTGTGTCTTGCATGGCTGGGCACAAAAAGTTTTGCAGGCAAGCTTTTGTCAGGAAACCAACATTCATATCTGTTTGCATACATCGGACACAAAATCTGGTCATCCACCAACCACAAACTCCTAACCAAGTGCAACAAGACGCACAATCAGATGACTTTTCAATCTCCTTCCAGGGGACGTAAAGAAGAGTGGATTGCCTCAGTCAGACGTTGGAGGAAGATCCTTTAGTTTCTAATAAAAGCGAATCATGTTTGCAACCCATATTTAAGTCAAACAGCAAATTTATAACCACTAACAAATGCATATGGGGTTAGTAAGGTATAGACAATATTAGTAAAACATGAATAGAGGATAGTTAAATATGCATGAGGTTAGTTAAACATGCCGTTACGCTTATTAGTGGTCATAGGTGTGCTGTTTGAGTTAAATGCATATTGCAAACGTTATACATTTTTGTTAGCAATTGAAGAACCTCCCTCCAAGGTAGGACTGACACTGAGACAATCTGCTCTCCATGAGAATAGACCATCCTCTTCTTGATAACTACTATTTACAACCCATTGATGACCATGGCAATATGCGAAGCACAGCCAGAGAACCTGTCTCTTTTTTTTTTCATTTGCAGCAAGAACAAGAGGGATGACTTCAGACCTTCAATGCGACTTGATCCTGCCATGACACCTTCCTCTTGCCTGCTCTACTGCTTCCACCCCTTGCATTCCGGCAAGCTGAAATCTTAACATCGGTCCCAGGGATTTCACCCTCTGGCAGACACTGGCTCGAAGACTCCACTGGCATCGTCAAGGTGCCCCATCCAATTTGAGAATCTGCTTCTTCATCCTGTCAAACAAGAAACCACTCAGTAGACAACCACACGGCTCACAACGCAAGAACTTTAATCAGTTAAGAGAATTGCAGAATTACCGGCAACGAGACCTGGTTTAAGTCCAGAGGAGCAGCAGATGTGCTTGGCAGAGCAGCTTCCATCTTTCTATAACTACCATCACGCTTAGCTAACTGCAGACCAAGCTCTTGACTTCTGTGGATGGCATTATATGCTGCAAGGGATTTCCCATTTTTGTGCTTGGGTGCACTGTGAGTCTTTTGAGAGTGAGTTTTCAGTTTGTAAGGGATAGGAGGAGTATTCTTGACAAGGAATTTGTATCTTCTTCGCAGGAACCTGAAATGAGCAACAAGAAAGATCGAAAACTCTAGCAATTTCAGCGTAACTCCAACTTTGAAACATATGTTTGACTGCTTGATAGCTTACTTCACTTCCGCCGTGAGAGTCAGGGCCCTTTGCTTTGCAATCTGCACCCGCCGCCTCTTGGCTGCTGTGTCCTGTGAAGAACAGATTCGAAATAAATCGAAATGATTGATTGGGTTACTTGAGACGAGAATAGTCAAAGTTCCTACAAAGAAAAGGGCAAAGAAAAGCGAACCGCCGGATTTTTACAGGAGGGAAAAAAAGGAAACAAATAGGTTTACATGATCTTCATAATCCTCGTTAACCTTGTTTTAATTTATTTATCAATAAACAGGGATCGTGCAAACCAAGACCCGGATCTGCTTTGTCGTATTTCTCTACGTCAAGAGCCAAAGAAGAAGATGATGATGATCAAGTCACGCGATATTGTTTAACAATCATCTAAAAAGATGAGAAATCTTCCAGATCCCAACAGTCAAAGAACCCTAGAACCACAAAATCAGCCGCAAACCTCCACAACAAACGATCCACAACAGATCTAACGTCTAAAGCTTGATCTGTACATAGAAATTGAAGAGAAGCCCCAAGGAGACATAGCGATTTCTAGGGGCATAGAATCGGAAAGAAAACAAAGAAGATAATACCACAAGCCCTCACTTTTATCAGCTCTTCATAATCCTGTGCCAGGCTCTGGAGCTTGAACCGCATCTTAGCGTCCTCTCCTGCAGCCGCGTACGCCGGGGTAAAAGGTGGAGGAAGCGACGCCTCTGCGGCGGCTCTCCTAGCCTTCTTCATCGCTACCGACTCCAAATACCGAACCGAAGACGAGCGAAGGTGGCGGCGACGACGAAACCAAGAAGGATCGGCAGCGCACGGGAAGAGGAAGAGACGTTAGGAAGGGAGGGATCACCGCCTCCGCCACGAAGTAAGAAGATGGGTAGGAGAAGATAAGGACGGAAATAGAATAGGAGACGGAGAAGGGGAAGAGAAGGGAAGGGAAGAGATAATGGAGAGAGGGAGAGAGAGGTGATAATAAAGGTAGAGAGGGGAGGGGAGGGGAGGCGAGGAGAGAGAATGAGGGAAGGCTCCTTCCCCTTCCCAGTTCTCTCTCTGACCAGGACAAAAATTCCAAAAGCCCCCACATAATTCGGGAACAGGAAAGCAGCACGCTGGTGAAGGATGCGGTTTCCGTTGTTTTCATGGAAGAAGCTACAGATTTTGCAGAGAGAGAAAGAGAGGGAGGAGGGGTATTTCAGGGACGTGGGCAGTCGGTATCTTTGTTTTCTAGGGGTGTGGAAGATCGGAGAAGGCTGGAATTTGGCTGGAAGAGAGGCAGAGAACGGGTACAACCTTGAAGATACCTTCACCTATTCAAACTCTCTTCAATCCCCATCCATCTTCCCCTCCTGTCTCTCTCTCTCTCTCTCTCTCTCTCGTCCTCCTTTCCCGCTCCTGACGTGCTCTCCTTCCAAAACATTGCCGGTGAAACTTCCTCCGCCGTCCACCTGGGCCCTCCGATGCAAATTAGCAAGTCATCTAGAGAGAGAAAGGGAGGCAGAAGTGGCCTCCTATCGGAGCTCCAGCCCTGCTATTATCTCTCTCTCTCTCTCTCTCCTGCCTCTGTTTCCTCACCCTTCCTTTACCATGGCGGGGCAAGTTGTTCTTGTGTGGAGGCGATATTGGTACATGTGGATGCGTGTGGGAGATAAGCGCAGGAAGCCGAGGAGGAGGTGGAAGGTGGAGAGAGATTAAATGGCCGCCTGTGCCTCTGATGTTGTTGCAGCTGCCCCCACCTGCACTGCAAGGTGCCCTAATGAGGATGAGGCTGCTGCGAGCCGGTGGTCTCTGGCCCGTAGTGGACGCCATTTTTAATCACCAGAGGGCCGCAAAAGTTACGCAAAAACCCTATTTTCCTCGCCGGAAAGACGACTCTTTTATGTGGTTCCCCACAAAAGGCTCAGCCGGTACGATCCCCCCCCCTCCCGGTTGTCTGTTCTCGCCCATGGCCTGGTTGTGAATCCTCCATGGCCTCCCCATCCCCACCGCACGTCGCCCTCCCCCTTCCCCCTCACCGCCGCCATTATGAACGCCACAAGGGGGGGGGGTTTGAAGGCAGAGGACGCCATTTCCCTTTCTACGGCTCTACGATGCCCCGAAGTGCATCTTCTAGGCTGGAAAGAAGAAAGGGGCGCCATGATAAGCAAGCCTCTGGATGAACGCTGCTGCGCCGGCTGCCCCCGATCCCTCTGGCAGAACGGCGACATCCGAAGAAAGAGGTGGAGGTGGCGGCAGGAGGGCCACGGGAGTGGGAGGCGGCCGTCGTCAATCGCGCGCCAGGGAGGATACCAGCGGAGGCGAAGACTGACCGGTCGTTGAATAGGATTAGTAAAGACCGGCGAAGAAAGTCGGCAAGTTGAGGACGGAATTCCGACTCGTTGACCCTCGTCAACGGGAACAGCTTGCTGCTTCGGCCCTTCGCCGACGGGAGGAGACGCGTAAGAGCTTGGTTCGCCGTTGATGGCGCGGCAGGGAGATGAAGGCGCCCCCCACCGTAGAAATGGCTCGGCTTTTCCGGCGGCCCACGTCGACGCTGACCGAGTGAGCTCCCTGAGAAGGGACTCCGAGCCAGTCGGATCCGAGTCGGATTTCTCGGATCTGTTTGCGGATTGATTGGGACGTCGGACCCATTTTTGCGGATTTGATATTTGAAAATACGCATCATTTATAATGTAATAAGCATCATTTATAATGTCATGCGTTGCTTGGGCTTTGTTTTCCGAAGTTTACGGTATTTAAGAAACATTAATTCCTCACTCGCCGACGATCACACTTCCATGATGTTTGGTTACGTGATAAAATAAGTTTTATTAGACGATATATCTTTTATAACATTTTTTAAAATATTTGACAATAGTAAAATAAATATACTTTTATAAGAAATTTGTTCTGGCACCAAAGAAAAGACGAGACATCTCTTCTTTTTCTTGTGGTCTGTTTGGTTCGTTTTATTTTTTCAAATCAAATCAAACCAAACAAAAGAAGAGTAATTGTATTTGATTCTGTTCAAACTATACATCATACAATCATAGTATATACGCATATAGTTTTACCTAGGTTAATTTAAATGATAATTTAAAAAATACTAACGCTGCATTATTAAAGAGAGAAGATTTAAAAAATGCAACTAAACACCTTATCTCATTTGTTTATAAAATTTAAGTTAAAAAGAATGACAAAAATGCAACAAAACACTCTATAAGGACTTGTTTGATAATGGCATTAAACTCTCATGTCACTTTCAATTTTGAAATTGATATAAACCATCCAGATGTGTTTGACAAAAATATTGTACTAATTTTTATATTAATACTAAGACTTCCAAAAGTATCGTTATCAAAATCGATATAATATAATTTTTATACTCTAACAAAAAAGGCATTTAGGAAGACATATACTACTACCCAACTTTAGTAGTGGATTTGGTCGAAAATAAGGTTAGGTCTAGTTAATTTAGCCCAACTATAATTTTTTTTTGATCCACTATAGTTGATTCAAGAAGTTGATGTAGTCTAATGATGAAAGATAATTTAAAAAGAAATCAATTATTATATTATTCTTAAGGCCCTTGATTGGTAAATAGTATTAGATATTTCTATCACTATTAATTTTTAAATTGATACACTGATATGAATTATCAAGAGGTGTTTGATTATTAATATCAATTTTAAAATTTGTAGTAAAAGTCAATCAACTTTTATAATACGTTTGTATCAATTTTAATGCTGATACTATATTTTCTAAAAATATCATCATTAAAATCAATATGATATCAACTTTTATGCCCTAACCAAATAGATTAGTGTTTAGTTGATGATTGCTTCTAGGTCCAATGACATTTAGAATCACAGTGTTTTCATAAGAAATGTCGCTAAGAGGACATTAGTAGGGTTAGGGTGCACGCGAGTAGGGTGGTGGGAGAGGCACAACTCTCATCTCTCACCTGCTTCACCATCACTACACCACTTCGCCTCCCTCGCATCATCTCCCATCGCTATCGCCGTAAGTGCTTTCGCCTTCCTCCTCCTCCTACTCTTTCATAATCCTCTTGAAAGTTTCAAAACTTTGCGAGAGTTTGCTTTAGAACTTGTATACTTAAATCTACCAATGTTTCATATTTTCCTTGTTATTTTGGTGCACCTACTAAATGTCTATTTTCGGTAATTCACCTTGTTATTTTGTTATTTATGATCAAATTTTGTGCATTGAGTTGGGGACGTATTGGGTGACCTAAGTTGTGTTTATATATAGTTATTAACCCTACCATCTTGGTTACATGGTCACGATGTTATTAATGAGGTCATTCATTTGGACAACACCCACACCTATATGGTGTGAACATCTGGCAAATGTCAAACTTCACAAAAAGAGTTTAAATTTTCATTGATCTAATTTTTTATATGGTGTCTCTTTCGTATGGAAGACTTTCATACGCATGTACTATAACCTACTTGTTGGAGGTTGTTGAGTTACATTGTTTATCTACTCTCAAGCAAATTTGTTATCTTAATCATGGTTCGTCGGGTCGGCGACCCGGTCGCTTTTTGGGCCGACCGATCCCGATCCGGCCCCGACTCCCCGACCCGGTTATTATTTTAAAATAAATTTTTTATTATTTTTTTTCCTGACTCCGACCCGACCCCAACCCGACCCGGGTCGCGACCCCAGGTCGGTCAGTTTTGGGGCCGACCGACCCGGGGCCGACCCCCCGACTATTCCTTCCTTGATCTTAATGATGTACTCTTTTCTGTTAAAAGCACGTTGTTATCCAAGAAAAGAGGGCAAACCTAAAAATTAGATCGAATAGAAAAAGTACATAAATGTAATCTAAAATTTTAGTGGCCATTAAAAGGACTGTACTTGTTTTCTATACGAAAAACTAACTTTATAATTTTATAACTTATTGTTCGCAACCTCTATATTTTATTTTCAAAGTATTATGTTTTCAAAAAATGTAGGTCCCAGTTGTTATTGGGTTGTGATCTTCTCAGCGTTTACCTGTTACCTAGGAGAGTTGGATGGTGCGACTCTTCTAATACAACTGTCCGTGCCTACTTGATTTAAGACCATTACTTAAACAGTGCATTCATACTTCTACACAACGATGTTTGCACCATAACATGTATTTATTTTCTTATAATATGTTAAAATAAAAAAAATGAAACATCTAGTCACAAAATTCTGGTTCACATGCTATATATGTGGCCTACATTGGAACGATGATTTTTGCAGTTCATTATTCTACAATATAATACGAGACTTCAAATTAGGCCATGTTTGATAGCTATATATATATTTATATATATCAAACATCTCCGTCCCTGTCAATTTTGAAGTTGACAGAAATCATGAATAAATATTCGATTATCGATATCATTATTGAAACGCTGTTATGTTCAAATATATCAATTTTGAGTACTGAATAACAGACATAAGATGTGTACACATATAACTTAGATTGCACCATAGGTACATTTTGAGTACTGAATGAGTTATATCTCGAAGTCTTCATATCATGGATGAAGCAAGCACCTCTTTAGTATTTTTAAAGATATTTTTTGTTTCCTAATACTAATATATTCTAAGCAGTGGGTTAGCCTATGAAAGGCCCACTTGAAATCTAGATCATGGGCCTCCATGAACCCGTTAGATACGGGGTTCCAAATTAAAACAAACAGGCGCCACATGGCATGATTTAATCAAAAATATTATTCTTACTCAATGAAGACATATTTTAATTTAAGGTTACCATCAAATTTATAATATCACTATTCATAAATATCTAATAAATTGGGTGATATATATTTATAAAATAGAAAATTTGGGTCGCGAGAATCATGAAACCCCTGATAAATATATATTTATATATATATATATATTCACGAAACAAACAATGAACTGACGTAGTGAAAGGAGAACTCCAATATTTTACTGTCTTGACCTCTTTTCTTCTTTGACAAAACAGCTTTGCATTTGGATGCCAACTTCAAAGGTAAAACTTGCACGTAAATTGCTGTACTATTTCTCCTTCAATTTTCCTTCGCTCGATCCTATCCCCACCAGTTGCGTGGGACTAATAGATTTCAATGCTCAACTTGCATGCAGAACTCACCTGCCTGGAGGCTTTCCAGCTCCAAGATGCACGCACCCATGTTGAACGCTGCCGCTCGATCTACAGATCCATGCCCTCTTTATCTCGCACGTACGTATCTGCACAACAGAGAGATCTGGGGTTCCCCATGCAGCAGCTAGCTGCAGGTCCCTTCAGCCTACGATGACTTGGGCAGCGCCTCGCCGGCGAGGAAGGATCTGAAGAGCTGGAACGCCCTCTTGGGTTGGAGCAGAGGGACCTCGTGCCCCGCTCCCCTCACCGTCGCGAAGGTTAGCCCGTCGTAAATCTCTGTCCACCCTCCTACCTGCAGAGGCCGGAAAGAAATCGAATAATTTTAATCAAACTTAATTATAACTGACAAAGACGCGCGAGCAGAGGTTAATTTGTACTGATAATTAAATAATGGTGATAGATGAAATTCGGCCCTTGCATGGCTACGTACGTACCCCTCTGCCGGAGTACCATGGATACCAAGGAACTTTGACCGCCAGATCGAGGTGGCTCAGGCAGAACCTCGTCGCCGTCACTGGGACGACTGAATCTGTATCTCCGCTGTAACATCCATGAAAAAGATCCGTATATGATGAGATTTTGGTGGAAGAAACCTCGGCCTTGTAGGAGATTTCGACACACTGAACCTTTTTTGGTGAGTCAAATATTAAACGTGCATGCAATACACGATGAGACAATCAAATATGTGAATGTGACAAAGGGACTTTCTATGAACTTTCATGCATGACTTGTAATATGCCCATACCTGAAGACCCATATCCTCAGACCAGCCGCCACCAACTCCTTGTACGTAGGCAGCATGGAGAACTGCGCGTCGCCCCAGTTTTTGATGAGCACATCACTGCAAAGAGGGCTTGTTGGATAATTAGGGTATATACGTGAAGTGCGCGTAACAACGGGTAGATAGAGTTTACTGGTTAGAGGTCGGACTGCGTATCTATCTGTATATTGAGATGGATTATTAATTAAATTAGTACCTGCAGGCGGTCCATCGGTAAGGGATACGGGTGGTGTTGGCGTGCATGGCCTCCTGCACGTCCGGCCGGTTGTAATACTTCTCGGCGTACGTCTCGGTGCAGGGATCGTAGCCGTACGACGACCGTCGGCGGATGAGGGTTCCCCGGAGCCTCAGCAAGGGGCGGCGGGTGGCGTTGCGCGTCGACGCGGCGGCGCAGGCGGGGGTGTAGATGCTGTACTGGTCGATGTCGCCGAACTCGTGGTTCATGGCGTAGTTGATGGCGTGGTCGCACTCGGGCGAGTACTTGGCGCTGGTGAAGTTGCAGCTGGCGAGGATGGAGTTGTAGGTGCCGTCGGAGATCATGGCGTGCGTCCACCAGTAGGCCACCGTGCCGATCCCGTCGTAGTGGTTGTCGGTGACGGCGTTCCCAACCTAACACCCGACGGAAAGGGAGAAAGACGCCTTTAATGCTCTATTCAAGTTAATTATTCACATAACTATATGACCTTCCGGCCGCTTCATTCGTGTAGTGTAGTGGTGCTGTTCTCTTCTTATCTTTACCAGGAAACCCTTGAGGCGGATCGAAGGCTTGGAGAAGGCTTTGTTGTAATCGACTATTCTCTTTGCCAGCTGAGGAACGTAATGCCCTGGAGCACAGTGCAAGAAATTAGTTTACAAGAACATATATACTTGGGGTTCGTTTGGTTCGGATTGTATGTCCTCCAAAGAAAAAAAAAATTAATGTCCTCCACAAGTTTGAGTTTGAGAGATTCTTCTGAATTCTGATACCGATTTTATTTTGTCTGTCTCTCTCCACTTCTTGTGGCTTTATTTTCTTCTTAAAGTTTTGACAGAGATCCCCTTTCTAGAATCCGAACCAAACACTAGCTAGGTCGAAGAAGTTTGGACCTAGCTATCTGCCTTAATTCAAGCAGTGTCACCTGCGTAGCTCTCCCCTGAAATGTAGAAATCTCTGTACTTGTACTGCGGAAACCGCTGCATCCAACGAACAAGGAAAACTAGGGCATCTTCGGCTGCAAGAAAGAGAGTAAATTAGCTGTTAAGAAGAGACGGAAAGAGGGTAAATCAAGCAACATCTTAATTTCCTGATCAGTTGGGCAACAGGTAGCATTTACGATGTTGTATCAGTCACCGAGATCGAGAAGCCTTATTATAGTTCAGTAAATTACCTGTGCGGTTATCTCCGGAAGTCTTTAGATCGGAGCTTGTATTCGTGTAGGAGAAGCCGACGCCCGCCGGGGATTCCAAGAACAACACGTTTGCTTCTGCAGTGAGTGATTGAGAAACGGCACCGCAAATTGTAATCTTTTCCTTTCATCTGAACATATACAAGTATATACAAATATATATATATATATATATATATGTTGACGACTTATATGTACCCCTGTTCCAGGCGTATTTGTTGAGGTAGAGCGACGCGGCGGTCCTCTTGATCCGAAACGGTCCGATCTCCTCAGAAGCTCCGTAGGCCACGGACGAGCAACCCGGCCCTGCATGATCATGGAATGTATGTGCTTATTCAAGTCTATGAACCAGCGAATTGAGCAAAAAAAATATTACTTTGCCGACATATCTGAATCATTCTTTTCCCGTACGTTATACTTCTGATCGATATGTTTGTTAACCCTGTTGAGACCATGGAATGGGCTCGCGACTCAGGTCATGAGACTCATGACTCAGTCTCACCCTGTAAGTTTTTTTGGCCGACCGACTTGATCTCAACTCCGAGACTCTTACCCGGTAAATATTTTAAATTTATTATTTTATTACTTTATTCTGCAACTTCGACCGACTGTCTTGACCCGGATCTCGACCACAACCCACCCGAGTCTGATCCAAATTATTTTGCTCCCAACCCCACCTACTTGGTTGAGACTAACTACTGTAACTTAATTTCGAGACGTTGCAGCTAGAAATATACATTTCTAGACTAACAGCGGCAAAACATAATCGTTTCAGTGCATGTATTTGGCATGTGACGTGATCTTGTAAGCAAGTTTCACAAGAACACATTTAAACTATACTAAAGAGTAGAGCAAGATGCCCAGCCCCATCCACGTGATATGTTCGCACAACCAGAGAAAAGAAAAGCATATGCCAAGCTGCTTGAGCTCTTGTGTTCTCTTGTGGTATTTTAAACCTGTTCCGAGCCAAGATCCTGCGTGTATCTATCCAGATCCTGCAGAAGCTTGGAAACATTGCTCTGCGAAGAGTTTGTTTTACATGTCTTCTGTCGGACGACACCGCCGAGTCTCGGGAGAAAGAAAGGCGCAGGGAGGAGGGAGTAGAGGGGGGAAGATCAGTGGCGCCAGTGAGACGTCCCTGTCGCCTTGATGAGGCCAACTGCATGCATGTGGGGTTGGTGGTCCTACCTTACCCCAGAACCTGTCTTCGGTGGCGGCAGTACACATCTCTTGGTCTTCATCAGAGGCCTAGAAGTTAGTATTTTCTTCATCAGATCACCTTCAAACGAATTAGTTTGGAAGTGATCTCAAGTAATAAAGATCGTGGGCTTCGATTACTGATTTCGTTACAACCTAGGGACTTATCTTGACCTCAGAAAGACCAAACCCACTTCCTTTCCCCAGAAGTCAGGCCGAAAATATGAACAATTTTCCATCATCAAAAGGTATTAGTATTTACTGCCTGCTGTGTGGCTTCCAGAAGGGCAAGCCTATATATTGAAGGCTTAGGTCTGCGGCTTCCCGATGAAGGCAAGTGTGTAATGGATAGCTGGATTCTTTTTTTTTTGGGTCAGTGCCACAAGAGAATAGGAGGTTATGGGCATGTTAATTAACTGCACGAATCTGATGATACTCTACATAATATTAGATGTATCTAGATCGTTGCATAATGATAGATAGAGAATAAGGTTGAGACTACGTCTATATATTTATATATCATATCTATAGATACAGAATAGAGATATCCTACACCCTAAAGACACACTCTAATTAGTTTCAACGGCGGATTTGATCTAGTGACAGGACAACAGTGGCGGGTCAAACTTTGCGACCTGGCCCCATCGAGGAGGCAAGGTGTTCACCGCGCGCTGGGACAACTAGCTATATACATTAATTAGTTATGTCTGGCGGGACCTAGATCTCATTATCATCGTAATGAAGCCAAAGTTTCTGGCATAAATAAAACAGGTTGAATAATTGGGTACTATTTAAAATACATGAGGAAGAAAACGTAAATGAGTCGGTCAACAAAAGCAGGCTATCTCCACAGAAAAATTAGGGTCGTTTGTTGGTACGTACTAGCAAACTCCATCTCCGCTGAGCCATATTAATACCATGCTTAGCGGTTTTAAAGCTTGATTACATCTTGTTCTTTACGGAGTAAATAGATTTCTACCACAGTTCTCATGACTAGACTTTACCTTTTTGGTCGTATTCCGAGTTGACCACCACCTCGATGTGTTTCATTAGCCAACGGTCCTTCATCGTCCTAGCCCGTAAATACCGCGTAATCTACATAGAACCTGCCTCTCTACCTCCCTCCCCACGGACGGCCCAGCCTGCAGAGAGCTGGAACACAGCACGTCGGCACTCTGCCTTGCACAGCAAAGCATATACTCACAATTTCTCTTCTAAGTATTTTGCGTCGTTCAACTTTAACATCTTATTATAAAATTTGACTGTTTTTTCTCCCTAATAATCTCGTTACCCATCTTCTCAGAGTTAAACAACCCCACCGCCGATTGCAACTAGCCGTGCAGGCGCATGCTTCTTCAGAACTGAACGGCGGCAGGCTAACCGAACGACAAGGCAAGAGACTCGAAAGTTCTAAAGATTGATCGACCTTCAGGCAAAAGGGGAGCCCAGCAAGAGCACTGTCCTTTCACTCCTCCCAACCTTTTGCCGGATAGTTCCGAAAGGCCGCAGCAGTAGTGATATCCTTTACTTGCGCCTGTCCCCTTTCTTGTGAGTTTAGATGGAGCGTGGGGGGCGGAGGCGAGTTAAGAAGACGATGACGGCAAGGAAATGAATAGAAGGAAAAAAGCTGGTGCAACCTTGCGCCTCCCATCGGTTTTATCTCCTTGTTCTTATCTGCGACGATGATGACATCCACAGATATTATGTATATAAATACTTGTGTGTGTTGAAATGGCAAAAGAAAAAAAAAGCAGGCTTCAGTCGTCTGTGCCTGCAGAGAGGCATAATGGCTCCCCAGGTTCTCCACTCACAGTCGTACGTACATAACCCGGCTCGATTCTCTCCTGTGATCTCTTCCCTCCTCGTTCAAGTTAACATATCTCTACGCCATCTGCCCCTTCTTCCCGCGGCCTCTAGGGTTTTAAAATCTTGTTTAATATTGCCAGGCATGCGGATTGTCGGCTTTCCTTTCCTGAAGACACGTGGGCACGCGCAGAAAAAGAGGCTGTAGAGCAGCGCATACCAGCCTCCGTCACTTATGAAAGTTATGGTAAACCGGCAATGTTGATTAGACTATATCACCACCTTTTAGCATCTTTCAGAGCTTGATAATCATCTTTTTCTTGTCTTTCCTGGTCCTCCTCTCTCTCATTTTGTTACTGTGTCTTTCCAAATCCACTGTTAATGGGGGTCTTGGAATATATGTGTGTGCATGTTTAGCTGGCTAGAAGAATAGCACACATATGCAACATTCTTATAATTCCTGACCAAAATGTCCGGATCCTCAATCTAACGCACATATATAAGAGGTATCATACGCAGGCAAGCTTTTAATTACTCATTAGCAGGACAACTTTCTTTTCTTTGTTCTTTCAGTTCGTTTGCATGTCATGTCCCCAAATCACAGCTCCATGAAAAGACAGAGAGGGAGCAAGACGAAAAAAGGAGTTCCAGTATGTAGCAAGGTGCAGAGAGAAGAACGGGTAGAGAGACAGAGGGGGAGACAGAGCAAAAGAAATTAAGCATGTAGAGCTTTGGAGAAGAGTACGCACGACTGACCTCCGTTGAGCCAGAGGACTAGGGGCCTCTTGCCGGCGTCCTTCGCAGCCTCGGTCAGCCAGTAGAAGAGAGCCCGGCCATGTTGCTCGTTCACGGTGACGTAGCCCGAGAACTGCGCGAAGTTCACAGGAGGCTGACCCGGGAGCGCCGTGATGCGGTCGCGCATCTGCTGCTCTGCGGCGGCGGAGGCTTCTCCCCTGGCTTGCACCGACGAGGCGAGGATGAGAAAGAAGAAGCAGACGCTCGTCGTCCTCCTATGTCGCGCCATTGCACACCCCCTCTGCAAACGGCCGGCAGGGACCCCTTTGATCTCTCTCACGACTCACCTCACTCGTCCAGAGGATAAATAGGGGATCGAGTGTACATTGGGGGTGGGTAGGAGATCTCTCTACTCACAAGAACGACGACTGCGGCATTATATATATACATATATTATATTATACAGACGATTATAGATCCCGCGCGGTCTTGTAGATCAAACAGTGACATATTTCTACCGACTGGCTGAGCGCAGCTTGCACCATTCGTTGAACAGCTGTTTGGACCTCCAATCAAGTCAATATATTTATATACCGATCGAGAGAGAGAGAGAAACAGCTCACCTACGATATTGCCATTCATTAATGCTGTACATTTGTGTGGTTTTTAGAACCAAACAGACCGATAAATGCGCTGGATATATGTATATATATACATGTAAAATGCTTATGTTGATGGTGGTCCAGGCGCCCAACTCCATCGGTGGGTTTCGCTGCTCCTTCCTGCAGCGTCAGAGGAAGGCAGCCACCTCGTTGCTTCGTCCCGGATCTCATGTCGGGGAGGGCGGATCCCCTCAGGTGTCCACCTGAGGGGATCCCCTCAGCCCCTCTCACAAGGGGCTGAGATGACAGTGATCTGACAGACGTTAGATCACTGTCTTGTCCCGATCATGTCACCCTCTTTGTGAGGGGGCTGAGGGGATCCCCTCAGGTGAGCACCTGAGGGGATCCGCTCTCCATGTCGGGTTCGAACATCAAGTAAGAACCCACCTATATGTCATGCCAGCCGTATCCATGCTTTTGCAAGGAAACCCACTACGTGGAGATGGCCTTGCAGTGTCTCTGAATACATATACTTGTAGGAATTAATTATATATTTTGTAGGGTTACAAACGGGGTATGAGATTCCAATTAATCTTGATAACGGTTTGTAAATGGGATCAATAAGATCATGTTCACGTCTGCATTTTCACACTGAACAAGAATAGAAATAAGATTTTAATTCTTTATGATGAACTTTTAACGGTCAGATAAAAATTACTGCTCTGTTCTAAATAAAATCAACGAAGTGGCAATTGTTTAGACCTAATCTCTGAAAATTTGAAATCTTATATCTAACCTATTAGTTTTATAACAAAACCAAGTACTTAATTTAATTCATATGTTTAGATGTTAATCAATTTAGTGTTTATTTATAAAAATTACCCTATATATATGCTACTTCTATTCTCTGTAAAGAGTTTACCTATGAAATAAAAAGAAGTTATATCATTTGTTTTTAAGAGATTTACTAAAAATATAAAAGATAAGTTTATAAGTTGATTAAGGCATTAAATCAAATACTCCAAAGCCCCCAACCTTCGAATGAGGTGTGAGGTGCCATAAGACCAGCCAAACAACACCTAATAGGGTATTTGGTTGCACAATAAATTTTTGTACATTGCCCTTATAAAAAATTATATTAAAATAAAAATGTAAACTAACTAATGATGTAAAATTATGATGTTTAGGGATATGGAATGAGAAAAAAAGAGTAGAAGTGATGTGTGACTAAAAGATATGGGAGACCATGAGATAACAAAAAATAGTCTCATCTTGTTTTTGTCCAGTAAATTTTAAAAAGAAAGTTGTAATGATTGTCAAACAAAATTTTCAACAAGTTTGGTTACGAGAACATAAAATATTAACAAAAACTCAATCTGTCACGTAATCAAACACCCCCATAAGTATCTTGATTTTGGTTTTGTCCCGCCTTGGAAGAAGCCATATATGTCTGCGCAACTTCAATCATCTCCGTCTTCCCCGGCATCTATCAACTCCAGCCGTGGATTTGACTTTATGACCCAATGCTAATTATAATTAAACTCCATCTAGCTAATATCATCTGGACAGTACTCATCGATCCAGCTATGTGTTTGTCCCCTCGCAAGAAGCAGACAAGAGATGAGAGATATGCTCCCGACAAGCGGCTAAAAGATATTGACACACCCCCGGTGGGTATCGACTGCATGCGTGCTGAGAGAGGCCGACGCGCGTGTGTACATATAAATATAGTCTGGACGACGTCAAACCATATATTTGAAAGCAGCAGCCAAAGACAGCGCCCACCGGAAATTGGGATGCGCCGACGACGAAACGCTCGGAGGATTTTGCTCTCTGCTGTCCGTAGACGGGCTCTGTGAAGACAGTGTGTTGAAATCAACCCTCCGATATCAAGGCATTTGATGCAGAAGTTGTTAATACGGTCGCTCCCTCGTACACGAGGAGAAAACATCGAGAATATTTTCTCTCATATCTAATATGGGATTAAATCACTTGACATTCTCTCTCTCGATCAATCATCATAGCCATGATAAAAATACACAGGACAATGCTGAACTAAAATAGAAGCAGAAGTTATTAATACGGTCGCTCTACTTCATGTATGAGGAGAAACTATGATAGAATACTTCCTCTGATATCTAATGTCTCCTCTCAATCAGTCACTGTCAAAGCCATAATAAGACAGGACAGTTTCGAGCGAAAATAGGAGCACAAGTTATTGATACGGTCGCTCTCATTCATGTATGAGAAGAAAACACGAGAATACTCCCTCCGATATCTAATGTGGGACTAAGTCATTTAACATTTCCCTTCTCGATCAGTCACCGGTCAAAGTCATGATAAAAATATACGGGACAGTGCAGAGCGAAAATAGGAACAGATCCACTGGAGTGACGAAGCCTTAAAAGTCCACATGCTCTAAAACTATGTGAAAAATCTCAAAATTCAGATCTTGAGTTAGAGTGACCCAAAATTTTAAACTTAAGTACCTCTCCTATCTAACCGGTATGACATTTTTCTAACTAACTGACCTTATATATAGAGACGAGAGTGTATGCATATATTCATTCATGTGTTTGTTCGTCTGACTTATCTTCCTTAACTGTCTTTTTAACGAACCAAGTAATTTGAAAGGAATTGGCGCCGGTGAACGGTTAGTTTAATGATATTCCCCTTCCAAAAAAAAAGAAAAAAAATTACGTGATCTTCTGGCCTTCCGGGTCAAAGGGACTCGCCGTAGAGCATATATACAGGGGCTATCCCTGGCCAGATCACAGACGATAAAGAAGATCAGGTCACGCAGGGGGCTGAAGAAGACGAAGAAGGAGAAGATCTTCTATTCTATTAACTGGCCGTTTGACCTTAACAGGGGGAGCCTCGATCTCAGATTCTAGAGAAGAGACGTAACATGCAGCTCATCCAGAGGCAGCTTCACATCTTGCAGCTGGGCGCGCGGGCAACGGGGCGCGGGGTTCATTTAAAACGCGACTAGGTTCGCTTCTCGATGATTGGTATACATATAATGTAGGTATCCTGACACAGAGGCGAGGCTCCGTCCGCCGATCGCCGGACGGGGATTTAAATGAGCCTACGGTGAAGGCCATGCAGATTTTAAGGTTGGCCCAGCTACGTACCCCTGAATGGAGCGCTGCCAAGATGGTCGCTGTTGTATGAATATTGATAAGATCATACAAGGGCATGCATGCATCGAGGCGCTGAGTTCCAAACTCCCGGAGTCGTCGCTGTGCGGCCGGATTGCAGCGGCGCCGCGCAGGCCATTAAAGACATCGAACTGCAACCATGGAAAGTCGTCCATGCGTGTATACAGGAGGCGTTACGCTTCTACCGGATACCCTCAGCCGACCCCTCTCCCTCCCGTGACCCCTCGAACAGACGGGCCGTTCGAGGGAAGCCGGATTTGAGTGCAGATCGCCTCAAGGGGGCTCCTGACGGAGAGGAGCCCCCCTCAGACCACACACAAACCACATTAAATGTGGTGTCACATCGGCTATTTAATACATCTTCAGAACTTGATGTGACACCACATTTAATGTGGTTTGAGTGTGGCCTGAGGGGGGCTCCCTCAGGAGGGAGCCGAGGGAGCCCCCCCGAGGCGATCTGCACTCGCCGGATTTACATTTGAGAAAATATATTTAAATTTAATGACGCTTTGTTTTGTCAAGGGTGAAATGATAAAATAACTCTAAATCATACCATATTACATTCAATAAAACCCCACTTAAGTGGTGTTTGTTTTAGCTTTATTTGATAAAAAAATTGAGTCTTGCTTTCATATCTAATCTCTAGCAAGCTAGTCTGTAGTAAAATTAAGCACTTAGTTTGATTAATATATTTATATGTTAATAAATTTAGTATTTATTAAATACACAATATATGCTATTTTTATCATCTATCATGGATTACAACTAAAAAAGTAAAAGTTTAATCCCCACAATTTATTTTTAAAAAATAATTAAGAAATAAGAGATAACTTTAGAAGTTAATTAAGTCAAAAAAAATCAAACAACTTAAATCTACCCAACCAGACCAGACTCCAGAGTTCACAGGTCTGTTAAGTCAAATCAGACAGAAACTTAGAGAGTTTTAAGAAAAGCACCATCAACGAAGAATCATCTCTGCATGAAAGCTAGCTAGTTGAGACTGACCTTGTTACATTTGGCTGTGATCTGTGTGACGTTGGAGACATGTGATGGGGTGAAATATTTTGCTTTGAACATCCTAACCAATAGGCAGTAGTGGTAGTGTTCACAACACAATCTAGTTCAGTCTAAAATATCAAAATTAACCTGTCAATTCTGTTCGACACGGTTAGGTGTGGATTAATCATGGTTTTGATACTTCATTTAGTAGTTTCGAGCTACTTTTTCTTTCTTTTTTTCTGGAAGTTCCTTTATTGTAGCGAAATCTAGCGGCTACTTAAAAAGTTTCTATCCTGAACTTGGATTTTTGTATGAATTGTAAGACACTGAAAAATCGTTAGGGGATGGCAAATACATCATGGGTTCTCAGTATATAAGAACGGAATTTGAATTGATTAAGTTGATGATAATTTTTACGAAATAAAAATGCTGGACCTTGCAGCATGATGTGGTGTCGCAAGTCCAACGTCGTGGTTGAACAGAACCGCACCACCAAAGCGGAGTGATCAGGCGTGGAACTCGAGGGAGGTGAGTGGACTCGCTGGGTTGACGCGCAAGAAACCCATCCTCAAGACTCGTGGGGCGGGACGTGAGTCAGACTCGCTGGGTGAGTGGACACGAGCTCGCCGCGCAGAGGAACGCGCGGCTCCCTCTTCCTGCGAACTTCTCATTATCCGTTTAACGCTGTAACCCTGAAGCCTCCCATCTGCCGTTACTGCCGCCTCTCGGCTCGTCCCATGGCGATGGCAGGGCCGATGTCGGCAGGGGCAGCAGCCCGCTTCGCTAAGAGAAGGGCAGTGCGGGGAAGGGGCCGTTGGTTGTGTTGTTCTCTTCGAGCCAATAAGTTGTGGGAGGACAAGAACAACAAGGTCTTCAAGGAGCTAGGTAAGTCCCCTTGTGTGGCTTTTCTCTGTGAATCCACCTGTGATTTGCGCGATAGTTTTTTAGAAAGATGTTTTGTTGCTCGTGCTGTTAGTTTTTTGTGCGTTTGTTTCTGCCCGTAGAAGTTAGAGGATGGTACCCTAGTGTATACTTCCACGTCCACTCTTTGAGAAAGCAAAGCTGCCATCTTTCTGGTTCAGTAACCAGAAATGTGCATAAACAGGCAATGGGTTGCGTTTGAACGGACTGAAGTTTTGGAGGTTGGAAAAGTTTGCTTGTTGCTAAATGGAATGGATAACGTATGGGGATTGTCATTCTAAGAGATTAACAACTATAAAGCGTTGTTCAGGTGCATCATTGGAGATAGACTCTGTCTTTGTAGTGATCAGGGATTTCTCAAATGTGACTCTCGTGGCCTCCCATGATAATGGAACACATCTGTTTGGTTAGAGTATTCAAATTGATACTATATCAAATTGATATTTCTTGAGGATTAGAGTATCAATAACAAAATTGATACAAGTGGATATTTGCATTACAATTTATGCCTTGCTTGTTTGACAAATTTCAACATTGATATTAATAGCCAAACACTTGTGATGATTTATATCGATATCAAATTTAAAATTAACAGTGGTCAAGGTGATTAATATTGTTACCAAATATGTTGTTGGGTAACACAATATCCTTCAAGGGTATATATATTTGAACAATCACACTTTTTGAGGAGAGATATATAGCAGCCTGGTGTACTATTCATGACACTTTACACTTCACCACATGTCTAATGCTACACCTTTTGTTTTCTTGTTTTTATGTTATGCTTAATTTTAGACATTTAGAGATGATATGAAATCTCTTCATTTACCTTAAATATTGATTTAGCTGCATGCTTTGGCAGCAGTTTATTTCCCCCTCCTCTGGTGCCAAGGGAAATCAGTAATATCTTTGGATCTGAACTTTGACAGGCTACTTTTCCTTGAAGAAGAAGATTGAAGATGCAGTTATCCATGCTCAAGTGATTGCATCAAGAGCACTGGAAGTTGAAGAAGCTAGACGACTTGAGCAGGAGGAATTTATACAACAGTATAATTTGTGGGACGACCACAAAAAATCCACTGATTCACTTAGGCGATTGTTTAATGCCACCAAAATCATAGAGGCCCTCAAAGACTTACAATATAAGGTGCTGTGTTACAAGAATAGCATGACGTGAGTCTATCTAACAAGTAATATTTAACAAATGGGCAGCATTTCTTAATAAGACCATTTTATGTATCCATGATTCTGCATGGCGGTTTTTCTGGTGTATTTTATTATTTGTTAACCTTTTTTATGTTGTGATTTTAACTTATTTGACTTTGTAATTGGGCCTGGGAATGCCGAAAGATTGTTTTATATAGCTCCTATACTTTTCCATTTAAATGGTTTTTTGGTTTTTATTTTTGATGAGGATATGATGAAATTGCCTCCTTTTTCTGGAAGTAGATCCGGTCAATCTTATTCCAGCTCTTATTTATTTGATGTTCAGGCCGAAGAAGCAAAACTAATAATAGATCTGGCCGAGATGGACATAATAAATCATCAGCTTTTCAAGCAAGCTTACAATGCTTCTCTAGACCTAAGTAAGTTCTTGGATCTGTATGAAATGTCACAGTTACTTACAGGTCCATATGACAAGGAGGGTGCATGTGTAATTATCAAGGCTGAAAGAGATGATCTCAATTCCAAGGTATCATAGGTAGCTATTTTTTCCCTCAAGTACATGTCCTTTCATCCTTGATGTATGTGTGTTTCTCAGTAGTGATTTATACTGTGGAACATGTTTTGGTTAAAAAAAGTATAGCATATCATCACAGTTCCTTGTGAGCAGAGTATGGGCAGCATTGATGTTTGAGAAACGACAGCCTTCTCACTGTAAGATCCATTTATTTAGTTATCAATTATCATACCATGGACAGTCGCCTAGGCAGTGAACCAAAGTGCCCGTATGTAAAAATGAACAGTAGATGAAACAGCTGGCAGACAGAGATTGTTTATCTGGTACATTTATGCTCATAGAAGTGACACTAACCTGGATTTCATGCAAGTCTCAGCATTAATCTTTGGAGTTTGGAGTGATGATTAGTTTACTGGGATTGCAATAATTTGCCTAGAGAAGCTGTGCAACATGGTATTGTTGGCAAACTCTAATGGTTTTAATAGGAAGCTGCAGGGTATGTTTTGGAGCTAATGATGAATGGAGATTCTCTGAGAAATTTCTTTAAAAGCTCAACTTTCTGACAATTAGCTTCTGTTGTCTTCTTAACATGCAATATGATATCTTTTTAGTTACTGTTAAGCTCGTTGTTAATGTAATGTTTCTCTTTTTATTTGGGATTAAAATTCTCAGATATGGGTAGAGAAACTTCTCAGGATGTACACTAGGTGGTCTGAAAAGCATGGGTTTGAGAGAAGGATCACAGAGAAGATACCATGTGAGGACATTGGTTTCAGGTTTTCCATGATTGAGTTTGAATCAGAAAATGCTTATGGTTATCTGTCAGGAGAGGAAGGCATGCACCACATGATTCGTAGCTCCCTTGATGGATCAGTTGTTCGCGAGGTAATCCTTCTTGATTCACTAGAAGCATGAATTAAATGTTTTTTTTGGCTAGGATGTTTCTTGGTTGTTTTGGAGCCAGAGCTCACATTTTTATTCTTAGAATGTATTCATAATGCCTTTGTTAACCAAACATAGTGCTGTATGCATGTGCTTGGGCTAGGAATTGTGTCCTAGTTTATCAATCACTGGAGCTTTGGAATGTTTTCCTCAATCATGAAAATTTGCTGACTTGCAATATGCCGCAGGGCACTGTTTTATTGTATACTTCTATGTCTTAAGCACGCCTCTCGGAATCTATGCAGTAATCTTTTATAGTACGTCTATTTGGGTTGCTCACATTCTTATGTGTTTCTCTTTCTGCTGCCTCTCACACGCTTGCAGACTCGCTCAGCTTTTGTGGATGTTATCCCCATCTTTCTTGAATCAACCGCTGATGTGCACATAGAGGAGACTGACTTGGAGATATCGTGTACTCCAGCAAATGAACATGACCAGTCTGGCTATGAACTGGGGCTGGCTGTTAGCATTCATCATATTCCCACTGATATCACTGTCCACTATTCAGGTGATTTTTTGCTCTTTCCACTTGAATTGAAATTGTTAATATAAAGTGGGTCCTCTTCGGAGCCAATGTTTTCTTCTAAAACACCTGCTATTGGACAGTCATGGGCGAGCTGAATAGCTCTCCATCAGAATCAAAACAAAGAACATATGAAACCATTTATCTCTCTCTTCCGCATGCCTGGCGGATAATTCCTGAAATGGGTCTCCTGTCCTGGGTTGCAGGTGAAAGGAGTCGCTTTGTAAATAAGATGAAGGCTCTCAATCGTCTGAAGGCAAAGCTTCTTGTGGCTGCAACCAGACAAGGCGTAGGCGTAGACGAAATCAACAAGGCCGAGGATACAAGTTTAATGGAGTACGAGACTCGGCGGTACGTGTTTCGTCCGCACAGGTCAGTGCAAGACATGAAGACTGGTTTGCACCTGCCCAACCTTAACTCGGTCTTAGATGGTGATATCGACCCACTTATGAGAGCGCATATTTGCATGAGACAAGGAAGGGATCCAGAATGAGGGGGCATGATCGCTTTGTTCTTCGTGTCTTCGGGCAATTGCTCCATCTACACATCTAAATATTTCTGTATACTTTTCTCCCCAATTTTCTTGTCTATATATATATATACCCGCTCAAAGGTATTCATTCTTGCCAAACAATCGATTCCCAATGTTTTTTCAAGTTGTAATGTCATGATATACAGGTAGCTTGCCACTCTTGTTCCTTGTTCTCTGTGATTGTGAATCATTTGAACGGCTGAACTTAGTCGACACTTTTGGTCCCGCCACCGCGAAGTTTAGAGGAGTTGAATTTGATTTGCCTTCAAAACTTGTTTCGAATAATAAGTATCAAAAGTTAGGTCCTCACACGCAACGGCATGACAATTTTAAAATTTCATACTACATATAAGAACAATTTTTTAGACCAATTTTTGCGCGCAGAGTAACGACACATTATTTTAGCCAAGTTGGGTCCAAATCTGACCAGTTTCGCAATTAACAAGAATACTTACCAAGCTAGCTAGATAGGCAGTAGATAAGCAAGTCCGATTTTCTCTAAGGGAGATCACATTTTAAATTGCAAGGTTCCTTGCGTCACTGTGTTACTGCTTAATTACCTCGGCTTTCTGCAATCGATCATTTTGCGGATAAATCAGCTGTCAATAGCTGCAATCATATAAATAAAACCGTGTTATTTTGATAGAGTTCACCGTGGATTTCAGAACTGCCATTGTCTGGGGATGAATATGAAATTAACTTATCGGAGAGGGCTAAGTGAAATAGCCATTTACCTGCAAGACCATAAGCAAAAAAGACCTCGTTACGCAAAAAAAATAAAAATAAAAATAATGGGTACTTGGTGCACAATGACTACAGTAAGCATCTCGTTCACATTAACACTGATTTTGTCGTTGACAACAGCCTGTTTGTCATCAAAATGTAGTCTCCATGCAAGATACATAACTGATTCTCTAGAAATGACCAATCACTAGTTATCAATTATATTTTTGCTAAAATTATGATGCCCTTATTTCGGAAAATACTACAACGATTTTATCTAACTTGGCGAGTAACTGAGAGTGCACATGTTACCATTCGGCTATATATAATTTTGAATTTTGAATAGTTCCAGTAACTGCCTTTCAGCGACACCACCATGGCCACGGCCGGGCTTCTGATCCTCGTGGGTGCCGTCGATTACTACACCCTCTACAGCAATTCCAAAAGCCAGTACCGGTGAAGCCAGGCGAGGGAGGGGCGGGGGTGTCTCCGACGGCCACCCGGTCTATTGCTACTCCTTGTGCATGGTGATTGATGGGTTATTCTCGTGTCTTGAAGTGACAGTTGATATCTTCCTTCCTTTTCCTGCCGTGTTCTCTGCCTTCGTCCTTGTATGCCGTGTGTAGATACAGTTCGAATCACCTTGGTCTCGCAGAAGATCAAGCGGGAATGCACTTTAAAAAATGATGTGACCTTGTTTCGACTTTCCAAAACTCCGCCACCAATTATGTGATAACTATATTCTTGTTACTGAAATTTTGAGAACTTGTTATTGAGACCTGTTACTGAAACTCTAAAAATTATTATGAAATCTCTATTGACATGTTATCGAAGCTTCGGTAACTCACTATCAACTCTCTGCTGACTCATTATTGAGACTACAAACTCGTTGTCGCTTCAAAGACTCACTATCGATCTTCTCCTAACTCACTACTGAATGACGTCATATTCACTTTACGTCTTAATTAAAATGTACTTTCGCTTCATCTTCCGTGACACTACTTGCCATCATCTTGTTGAGGATTGCAAAAATTTCCTCCAGCGACAGATTAGACATTGAGGTGATCCAAACTCACGTAGATAGTCATGTCTTGAGAGGTGGTTCTCTACCGCTACGATGTTTCAGAGCTCTCACCTGTGATCCAGCACCAAACATTAGTATAGAAGTAGCTAACACGCCATCTAGCTAACACACGGCCTAGTGAAGCCGGCTATGTCGTTAAGGAAATTCGTCCAAGGACAAGAAGAAGACGGGTTTCAAATAGATTTTGAAGGGTGTCGAATGGCAAACGGGTGATCCAACAGCTCTTCCGAGGGGAATCACTCGCAAAGTGGGATGTTCTTTCCTATTTTTTTCTCTAGTATCGTCATCTTCCACCGCTGTCTCCCTCCAATATTTTTGTCTTCATCCAGCACTATTGTCATTCTCTGGTAACTCGTCGCATGACAGCGAATCCTAACTATGAAACGACTACTGTTGGGTTGCAAACTAATAATATGGATTACATGAAATCATGAATGATGTCATTACTTATCTTTCTATTTAGATTAAAAAAAGGAGAATTTAATGGGAGGCCCAATGTACAAATATGACTGTAACTAGAGGCCCAACGTTCCAATTGTTATAATGAAAAACCCAGTCTACAAAATTAATGTAATTTCTGCCCCAAGATGGATGATAAACGTTAGATTGGATAAGAAAAAGTCTATTATGTCATTTGACCAAAGTTTGACTGATTTTTTTATGTGAGATAAAAATTTCGAATAAAATAGAAGTAGATAAGAAAAAATGACGTTGATAAGTACGAAAAGTCTGTTTTGTCCTCTTCGTCAAATTTTGGATCGTCTTGACTGGACATGGGGTTGAGCCCTGGCCTGCGCTGTGCGCCGGAAGCGGGGATGATCAAGCGGCCGGGCGGCAAGGGGTTGAGCCCGTGGGAGTCCCCCCCTCCTCGCTGGGCGGCTGCCGGCAGCGCCATTGTCTCCGTGGTTGCGGCCATCCAGGGGTGTTGATTGGCGCTAGCCCGCGGCTGCGGGACTGGGCACGGGGTTGAGCCCTGGCCATAGCTGCGCGATGCGCGTGCTCACCCTCGGCAGCGGGGATGAAGAAGCGGCCGGGCAGCAGGGGGCAGAGCCCCCGACGGCGGATCACAGGAAAAGATCTTACCAAAGCAAAGATACTCCGAAAAAGTTCGCGCTCAAAATCTGCTCCGACCGATGCACCGCCTTGAGAAAAACTCTGCCGGATGAAGGTTAGTCCGCCAGCAAGTTCCACCGGAAAAAGGGTTCGTCCGCTGCTGAGAAGAAGGTTCGTCCGCGATTTAGGGTTCACGACATAGACAAAGAGCGGGAGATTTGTCAGGCGACCATCAAGGGGTAGAAGAGGAAAATTAAAATAAATGACGGTGACTTAACAGAGTAACTAACGGATTGGATTTTTGATTAAATATATTCAGTTGATTGGGTTTTTCGCAGAGAAATTTTGATCCATGAATTTTTCATAATATTCATTTTAATAATTGAGTCTCTAATTAATTTTCCCTTAAAAAAATTCTGATGGTTATCGTGAACACTATATATGCATTAGAGAAAGAAGATCCAAAAAACATAGAAGAACGAAACTAGAGCATGGGAGAAGATATTTGTAAAAAAAGTTTTTGCTGTGCTGAAGAACATATTTATTGCGATGAAAATCAAAGCTTGAGCATTGGAGAAAAAGTCGTCCTCAAAGTTTTGATGAACCATTGGAAAAGAAGACACTCGCAGTATTACGATGAAAGAGATGTTCTATACACAAAACTAGAAGTTAGAGAAATGGAGCGCATATATATTGGTAATTTTTTATTCATAAAAGTAATTATTTTACTTGTTTATTCAATTAAAAAACACGTATCTAAATTGAATACGTATCATAAAAAGCAACCGTGTTTATCAATCATTTAACTTACGCTTTATCAATTGAATACGTTTCGCGACTATATGAGAATGGTTGACACTTGATTCTAAGTTTAAAGTGGACGAAGATACATATTTAGCATATTTAGAAAATGCCAAACACATGCATTTCAGTGTTAAAAAAAGTCTTCGACAAACGATACATACGATATTATTAGAAAAAAAGTTTATATATTTTAAACACGGTTGAAAGGAGAAAGATTTAAAATATAAAATTATTATTCTTTACTGGTGGGAGAAGAAAATTTCGGATTTCAAACAGCAGACTTCGGTGCCGTTTGTTTTGACTTGTTTAAGACTTGTTTAAGACTTGTTTAAGACCTACGTTTTATAACCTTTGATAAAACCACAAAATATATAAGTTATATTTAATTTTTCAGTTCTTTAAGACAGAATAAATATATTAGTTAAGAAAAAAGAATAAACCTAAAAGCCCTCCAGAAATGTTGGCAAACAAGCAGTATCTACGGGTGCGTTTGGCAACGTCCTGGAAGCTCTTCTAAACCACTTCTCCTTCCATGAGTTCTTTTTTTTTTCAAGGAACCGTTTGGTTTCACACCGGTACCCACTTCCACTTCACGTTGAAGGTAGAAGCAAGAAGAAGATTTTTTCTCCTTCCACTGTAAAAAGCTCCTCCTGGAGTTACGCACGTCTTACCGTGTTTTGGACGTGGGGACTCCTGTGTGTATGTGGGGGTGGGGGGGGGGGGGGAGACGTGATGATATATATTTTAACTTTAATAAATAGATGATAATACTTGTGGAGAGAGAGACTCGATGATAAGTATTTTAACTTTAATAAATAGATAATAATAATATGTGGAGAGAGAGAGGTGATGATATATGTAATTTAACTTTAATAAATAGATAATAATGATATCATAATGTGTGGAGAGAGAGACGTGATACATTTTGATGTAAAATAATAATAATAATATGGGAACCAAAAACAAGATGATATTTATTTTAACTTAAGGAATAGATTGTCTAAAAAATAAAAATTAATCATAATTGTTTAAAATGAGATTAGCCGACCCACTTAGGTGGGTTGGCATGGACGTCTGCATGGGATGCAGTGTTGTCACGTTCGAGCGGCAGCTCGAACATCGTTTCGTCTACCGCTCGAACGCCGTCTGTCCCTGGGGATGATCGAGCGTTGGAGCTCAATCGTCTGTCGACGCACTGCGCTGTGCGTGCTTCGGCCACTCGGCCATCCAATCAAAAAAAGAGTTATTTAAATTAAATAAATTTTTATAAATATTTTGAAATAAATATAAAAATTTGTGTATATTTGTTACATTTTGTATTATGTATTTTACTTTAAATATATTCATTCAATATGAAATAAAAAATTAAAATAATATGATGTCATTTTTTGAGATAGTGAGAAAATTATAAAATTATTGTCATAATTTTATTTTTTATATTATTTAAATTTTAATTTCACGTGAAAAATAATATTTTTAAATGGTTACCAAACTGCTTTTACTTCCGTACAATAAAAGTATTTATCGTTGAAGTACCTTCTCGTAGAAGGCACTTCTAATAGAAGTCCTTCCGTGAAATTGCCAAACGCACCCTACGTCTACGTGATTCAATTCGACCTGCATCAATAAACCTCCCTCTGCAGCTTGCTCCCGTGTCCTAAATCTACTGCAGATCCATGCTCCAAGATTAGAGCTGGTATGCATGGATAGATAAGAGTCGTCTGTTTAATATTGCCTCCACAGACGGTAACACAGGTGAAATGTTCTCTTAGGAAACCGGTTACTAAAGCGCAAACAGACAACTTGGATTTGCATGTATCATTCCGGGAAACATGAAAGCCTCACTTTTCACATGGTGGAAGCCCTAGCGAAGCTTGAAAGCCACGAGTTCCCATCTTTCAGGAGGACCTGCGGATCTCCTTGCTCAACCTGCAAAATTGATGCCGGGTAACAAGACGGTAAGCGTAGCTCCACCAGCTTATATGAGCTAGCTAGTCAAAGAATTAGATGAGGTAGGCGGAAATTAGCCCACAACCGGAAAAACATCCGACAGCCCACGATGAATCGTCAAATCTATGGGCTATAAGTGTGGAAAACCCCAAAACCGCGGCCTTGAGGAAACCAGGACCAGGCCTTATAAACCAGGAATACTTCTCCTAGCAGCCGATGTGGGACTATGCCTTTAACACTCCCCCTCTCGGCCAGCCACCACCGTCAGAGCCACGATAGGAATACACGGGGCAGGACCGAGGGAAAATAGGAGCCGGACCCACCGGAGAAGCAGAGCCCAGGCCCACCTGCTCTGATACCATGTGGAAAACCCCAAAACCGCGGCCTTGAGGAAACCAGGACCAGGCCTTATAAACCAGGAATACTTCTCCTAGCAGCCGATGTGGGACTAAGCCTTTAACAATAAGGATCTACAGCCCGTCAAGCGTACTAGGGGATACAAGATCGCTTTATTACACCTCTAACAGTAACAGCAACACAGACGTACAAATGCATGTGTAAATTAACTAAATTGATCAAGTGACAGTCACAAGGACGTGGGGCTTTCAAGTACGATAATAATATGGAAGCAAGGAAATGAAAGACAATACCAGGGTTCCGCGGTCAAGAACTAGGACATCATCCATATTTAGAACCATCGAAATGCGATGAGCAATTGTGACCACTGTCATCCCTTTACACTCACTAGAAATCGTCCGTTGTATCATAGCTGCAGTCTGGGTGTCGACATTGGCTGTGCACTCGTCCAAGCAAAGTACCTGTGAGAAGTTAGTCAGCACCCGTGGCTTCAAGGTCAAGGGAGACAAGATGAAATCGGAAAGTCGTACGACCCAAGTTCTTTCGTCCTCTACGAGGTCAAGTGTTGCTTGTTATAAGCTTTCCTCATGACTTGTATGACTGGCATACCTTGGACGACTTGATCAGTGCACGGGCAAGACAAATCAGCTGCCTCTGGCCCACAGAAAATGATGCACCAGCTTCTTTCACCTGTATGTCCAATCCCCCCGCAGCTGCTATATCTTCCTTGACATTGCATTTCTTAAGCGCTTCCCAAATTTCAGAGTCACTTGTCAGACTAAACGGATCCAGATTTTCCCTGTGGCAAATGACAACTTCTTTAGAGAAAAATTTACCACAGTTAAAGGTAGCAATTATAAATTAAAATACAGCCAAGTCTAATAAGGAAGAGAATTTATGAATGCAGCCAGCTGAGATCAACAGGACTGCAGGAAGAAAGAACCTTAACGATCCCTCGAACAAGAACGGGCTCTGAGGAACAACAGCGAACCGAGAACGAAGATCTCTGACAAAAACTCTAGCAATATCCATGCCGTCCACCAGTATGCAGCCGTGACAGATTGGACTCAGGCGAAAAAGCGCATTAATGATACTGGATTTTCCAGCCCCTGTTCTTCCAATAATTCCGACCTAATGCCATTTAACTAAAAAGATCTGATCAGGAAGTGAACTAGTAACATTTACCCATGGAACAAAGCTTGCAGTTAGATGGTACTCATATCTGATGTTTTTTCTCTTCTTGTAGTAGTATGTGACTTGTTACTGACCTGTGTGCCACCTCGTATATTGAATGATATATCATTCAAAGCTGCTGGAAGTGACGGTTTATATCTCAGTATCACATGTTCAAACTCTATGCTCCCTCGCACAGGCCAATTTGGTGAAGGTGCTTCTGATCCCATGCTTTCTTCTTGAGAAATGTCCATATACTAATAGCATTTCAAATCCGCGATTCAAGAATATGATAAGTTAATTGAAATTATATAAAGAGCATGAGCTTAGTTATACCTGAGTTACCCTCTCAACGGACACCATTTCCTTCTCAGTTTCTGTGAAGCTCGTCAAGAAACTACTCAAAACAGAGACAATAGGTGCTGCATAAGACAGAGCTAAACCCACCTGTAAGCAGACAACCCATTAGTTTGCAAAGGTACGAGCAGTATTAGAAGGTTACTGGAAACTGCTTCAGATGCAAAATGCAACAAACAATTATTCAAACCTACCAGACCTGGGGTACCAAAGCTGACTGGAAGATCATGCTGGCAGCCAATGATGGCCATCAGAGCAATATAGGAGATAATGAGAGCTGCCAACAACTAACATGATAGGATAATAACTAAAGAGATACTTCGACTGAAATTTCCAACAATAAGAAAAAGTTAATCAAATGTCAGGAAGAAGCATATACCTGAAAGCGCAGAGAAAGCCACAAACTTGCTGTTAACTCGGAATAAGATGTTTGTTGATATGATTCTACATGTCGCATGAACCTAGCCATGAAGAGTTCCTGCATTATTAATAGTCAGGAGAAATTAAATCAACTCCATCTAGAGCACATTCTGCCATTATACATGATGAGGACAGGATTGGATCCGACGTCCTCTTAAGACTCGAATGTGTCACATGAACCTAGCCATGAAGGGTTCCTGCATTCTAAACACGGTCAGGAGAAATTAAATTAACTCCATCTAGAGCACATTCTGCCATTATACCTGATGAGGACCGGATCGGATCCGAAGGACAAGAAGGCTGAAGACGTTGTTGTTCGAGTCTAATGAGGATATCACATTTATTTTCTTATCTAGTAATGTTAGAATTAATAGCCTACATTTCTTTTAAATATTTAAAGTTCCTTTCGAGTAATTGTTTTTACATTTCAGTAGTTTAGAAGATTTGCTTATAATTAGTCTTTTGAAAATCCTTGTAAAAACGACTCTATAAAGGAGCCCATGCTCCATACAATGGAATCAATGACTTGAATGTTTGGAAAGGAGATCCACTGTCTTGTGTAGGGGGCTTGGCTCTGTAGGCACCCCTATCCCCGGGATAGAGCATGGCCTCCCCCTCCACCTTTGACTGTGGTAGGTTTCCGATCACCCTGGCATAGGCCTGTTCCGACAAGCTCTCCTCCCTTCCGACCTCCGTGGTGTTCACCTCCCATTCTCCTTCTCAGCTACTAGCTTGCCCACTCAACTCCCTTGCGTGCCGTTGACATCACTGGCAACCCTGGTTTCTGCATCGGTTACTTCGACACATCAGGTCCAGTAATCCCTCAACCTGTGCAAGCTCCGCCAACCACCTGTCATTGCCCTCCCTTCACACCACCGACATCTTTCTGTTCTTCCGCTGCATTTGTCTCCTTGTTTCAAAACCATCGGAACCACTGCTGACCACCTCTCCCTGCATCTTCCACTTCCGAATCCACCTGAGACTCCACCATTGGAACACCTCTCCCCCATCATCTCACCTCTCCTCAGCCCCTTCCTCCTCATCCTCCTCCATCTATGATCACCCTGCCAACTCCCTTGCTCCCTGCTGCCGGATGATGTTGGCAAAGGCAAAGAAGGAGATAGGAGGAGAGGCTGACAGCGACAAACAGGGAAGAAGCCAAAGCCTCCACACCCCTCTGCTCCTCCAAGCCGACAAGAACAAATGGAGGAACTCCACGGAGGTGAAAGTGCCCCAACCGTATGCCTGTAGAAGGTTTTGTCGAGGGGGCACCGGAGGAATACCTCAAAGCTATCCTCACCTCCGCTACCAGCCCCGGTCAAGTTCGGATGCCGCTCAGGGTTGCCACAACTCCCACTTCCACCGCAACAGCCAGTCCAAATCGAGCTGTGTGCCAGCTTCATTAGGTGCCGTTAGGTGCAACAACGATTGGCCACGAGACCCTACGAGGCTCATCTTCACACCGGAGGGTACGCAGCTGACTTCACAACTTTGACAACCCTTGGAGTCGCCAGCATGCTCCACAACCCCACCAAGTCCAGCGCCTCCAGGAGGTCTCCATGACCCCCAGGCAAGGGGGCCTTAGCCGTGTTGGAGTCGCCAGCATGCTCCACAACCCCCACCAAGTCCAGCACCTCCAGGAGGTTTCCATGACCCCCAGGCAAGGGGGCCTTAGCCGTGCCGGCTTGCGGACAGGTTGGCCCACCAGTCTAGGCCCGGCCAGAAGCCAGTCCAACCGGCTCTCAGCCGGTTAAACCAGGTTTCTGGCCAGTTCACCCGGTCTGAAGCCTGTTCACACCAGTTCGAGGGGAGTTTCACCCTGGTCCAGTGCTCCAGGACCTGGTTCAGGGCTACTTTGACGCTCCCAGAACCAGTTCAGGCCCAGTTCAGGTAGTTTAAGACCGGTTCAGCACCTGTTCGGTTGGATCAGCTCATTTCAGTGTATTTTTGGACTGGTTCAGCAGTTTTCAGCCTGGCTCAACAGATTTTCAGCTCAAGTAACTGGATTTCAGCATGGTTCAAGCTCAGTTCGACCATTTTGGATCCAATCTAAGTTATGGCAGCACTGTGGTGATCTATTTGGGGCGATCTGCACTTTAGGTGGCGGTGTCTCCATTTCTGTCCGGCATCAATATCTATCACTGTTGTCCATCTTTTCTGGCCTTCTGCAGCTGACATCCCCCTTCCGCTTTCCTTGTTCTTGAACAGATCCAACATCAACTTCTTCCTCCTCTCCAGCCACGTGTCTTCCTCTCCTCTCTCCTTTATCCTTCTTTCTTCTTTCTTGCAGGGCCGTGGTGCTCATCTCCTCAAATTATCTTCCAAACCCAGCATATTAAGCGCTGTCCTCTTCTTCAATGACAACTACAGCCTTGTTTTCCCCATATCCAGCACAACATCAACATTTTGAAAGTCTTTTAGTCGCAGCAATCTTCTAATCCTCACCTGTCTTCATGGTGGATCCTCCTCCTGGGGCTGCCCTGACTTGGCATTGTATCCCATCCAACTCTGCTCCGGCCTTCAGCTCCCTGTCGTTGACTACATTAAGCCCTCAGTGTACAGCTTGATGACTATCCCTCCGTGGGCACTTTGATCCAGAGGCTCCATCACTTGATTTTATAAGAGATCAAGAAAGCATTATCCTTTGATCTCAGTCAGGAGACCACATCAGTATCCCCTTCAGAGATCCACAGATTGGTTCATGTGAACATCTTGTCCAGTTCATCACTATCATCGGACAGTAATCATGCAAGCTAGCCTACCAAATATTATAAAGGATGACTGAGAGATACTAGAGATGGCGAGAAGTGCAATAACTCAAATCAGTAAGATTCCCTTGCCTTATCTGGAATCAGTTAACAAATTGTTCCGATAGGGTACAACCAACACCCATCAATAGGCTAACGAGAGGATTCGCTAGCTTAAGCACACACTAATCAGACATGAGTTTGTTATGCGCCGTTAGCATTTGAGGCACTTGATTACCACATATTTGCATAGCCTATAGTGCCTCACCAAGGCAGAGTGCACCAAGCTTGTGACCCAATGCGAGGCTCACTACTAACCACAGGTTTTCAGCACCTCTAACAGTTTCATTTCCATGTGGGTTGTTGCTAAATGAAAAAATGGGCCAGATTTTATAATTCAATAAACTATAAAAAATAATAAAAGAAAGAGAGAAGAAAATTCAAAAAATAAAAATGAAATAAATAATAAATAATAAATAAAAATAAGTAAGTAAATAAATAAATAAAATAGAAACTACACAAGAAAAATCACTTGCCATCATTTGGTCACTAGGAGCATCCCAAAAACATTTTAGCCCAATTATGACCTTCAAATTAAGTTCCAAATTAGTAGATGCTAATAAAAGTGTGAAATGCCATATGCAAAAAAAAAATGATACAAAATGGCAGAGGCAAACAGAGCTGCTCTATGATTCATCCCTTTGCAATGATTAAAAATAATAAGTGAAGATGCATTTTGATAAGAAAAGCTCAAAAAGTCTGAAAATTAAATGACTATTCTATGTCGGAATCATCTTACCTCCTTCCTGAATGCCCTTATGGTAGATGAGCCCTGAATTGTTTCGGTAAAAGATGCATAAATTGGTGAGCGTGAAATACTATCCAGTCTTCGTAATTCCCTTGAGGTGGACCTGTAATAGAACTATCACCATGGTATAAGTTACATGAAGCAACCAAACAAGCAAAAATGAGCCATCCCATCAGGGTGAGAGCACAAGGAGTGGATATGCATCATGATGGGCATGGCCTTTTAGCTAATGAAAATGACATTAATGGCAATAGAGATTCAGAGATCCAATCTTCACTTAGGTGGCATTTGTTTTGATTTATTCTGAAAATCTAGACTCTTAATTTCATGTCTAACCTCCTAATTTCTAAGAGTACTTAATTTGATTAATACGTTTATATATTGATTGATTTAGTGATTACTTAAAACAATATTATAAATGTTACTTCTATCCTCTATAAAGAGATCGTCTGAAAAATAACAGACTAAAATATACAACTTAATTTTAAAAGTTTTAATAAGATATAAGAAATGTGTTTAGAGGTTAATTATTACATATAATCAAACTATATAAAAACCTAATGCACTGTTTGGTTAGAAGATAAAAAATGATACTATATCATTTTTTATGTTGAAATTTCTAGTGGATCACGTATGAACATAAAAATTGATAAAGGTAGACACTTGCATTACATATCATGTTTTGTTTGTGTAAAAAATTCCAAAACTGATATTAGTAGTCAAACTCAAATGATTCATATCAATATCAATTTCAAAATTGACAGTGATAGAGATGCTTAATAATGTTACCATACAGGCTGTAAACCTTTGTCCAAATCAAATCAGAAGTATGTTAGAGCAATCAGACAGCCTTAATCTAGTACCAGTCAATTGATGAAATCATGCCTGTGCCTCAAAAAGTGGAAATGAGTTGAACATAGAAGTTCCATTCCATGAATTTCATGCTGAGCATATCTGACTCAGATTGCCAACACATTATTCAATTTGACGTTTATTTGATTTTTCATCACCAGTGAATTGTCAAAAGCTGATCTGCTAAAATTTCCATGCATTTTGTTTAGCACTAAGCTTACAACATCGGCATTTCTCTAAACACGGTGATATTCAAGCATGGGTGATAACATGTTCCTGACCATATATTACATAACTGATTGGAATTTCGTATCGCTAGGTAAATTTGTATAAAGAGAGGATTATCATGAGAATGCACTGCAAGTTCAAATGCTGAAGGTTTGGTTATACACTGTCATCCTGAACCCAGCTCAAAGGCTCAAGGTGAAAAAGGGTCTGATCAAGTCACTAAAAATACTCTCCAGTGAGAGATCTCAGTTTACACTTAATATATGACCTTTCACGTGCTCAGCTCCCTTACACTAAATGTTTCCTTGCCAGCTAAATATTGAAGAACTAGGATTTGACAAAGTTTCAAAGAAATCACTACCCACCATTCACAAATTAAATCACTAAATAAAAACTTTAACCTATCTCTGAATGATGGTCTAGTTACCTCCCCTTTTAAGTTTAACAAATGGATGCCACAACCATTACTGCTTCAATCAGAAAAGAGAACTTCTACATTTAGTATATGAAGCTATTAGAACTCCTATTCCATGAATGTTTTTCTTCTCTTTCTTGACTAAATAGAGTAAAACAGTAAGTTCTCCATGGTCAGTTTATTCCAAAAATAAAATCTAGCAAGAGAAAATGTGTGATTACTGAAATATGATTTCACCATTTGTGCATGGTCATTGGTCAGCAAACAACAATCTTTGGGCAAATCATCCAAGACAAAGGTTAAATTTACCTGCAACTTGCTATATATGTAGTAAAATGGAAATAGCAAAATCAGGAAGATGATCTGCAAAAGTTCATTGGTCAATGAATCACAAAGTGATGTGTTAACAATCTATGCATTTATTGTCACAACGCAAGGAATAGGTTTACCTGAGCATATGACAAGACAATTGCAATTCCTAAGAGATTAAAGAAGTTTGCTAAAAAAATGTTGAGAATGAATGGAAGAGAATCATCAATAGTGTACAGATCCGATGACAATCTAGAAGGTAACAACTCTGTTAGCTGGAGAATCCTGAGAATGGTATTATACAAAATATTCAGATACTGACCTGTTAAGTATCCTTCCACTTGGGTTCTGGTCAAAAAATTGAACAGGTGCATCAATGAGGTTCTGTAGGAGCTTACTATGAACATGTATGGCAGCATGTAGACCACCATATGCAAACGAAAATGCCCTCGTTAAGGTCAAAAGAGAATTTATTGCAGAGAAGATAGAAAGGATAACCTACAGAAGGTACATACAACAGAATATGTTAAATTCCAAAGATCATATTAATTCTAACAATGTAGAAAAGAATACTGATGCATAAAGTCCAATTTTTTTAACTTCTAGGCCACGTATAAATGTTCCCTTTAGCTTAGTTCTTAAAAGGATAGAAACAAGTACCAGATAAAATCCTGCAGTATATGTTTTGGAAGTTGTGTCAACCCAGTAAGATAACCAAAGGTCATTTCCATTCCTAGATGCTTGCATAAAAGCTGCTGAAACACATATTACAGCCACAACTGGGTAGCTACAAAATTCAGCGTAGTTTCTGAAAACAATGCATCGTTATCAAAAAATCACTTCCAAACACAGAACATATAACACAATCCACAGCCAAACAACTATAGTCACCATCAGATTAACTATCCAAAACAATAGTAGGCTAACTTTAATTGTTAAGTTATTGGAGCATTCAAATCAAGAACTAAAAGAAATAAATATAGGACATGTTAAACATATTGCGTAATCAATCAAAATCCTAAAGCAGTGAGTGGGGGGCAGTTCTTTTTATTTTATTAGGTGAATACTACTCATATTTCTCACGGAACTACTCTAACATTAATATAACACATCTTAACATCATATACTTAATAACAACCAACAATATGATCCCTTTCAAAGATGAGACACCTCGTCAGCCAAAGGATGAGATAATCTCTGAACGTCATGTACTCACTTGTATACGATAGGCTCAACTCTTCCCTCTTTCCTATACTCTGCTTCAATGCTGTCTTGCATTTCCTCTGATATAGCACTACAATCTCTATCTGCTAGGAAATAAGAATTCAACTGCCTACGGGCATCAGTTGAGGCTAGTGGCTCTAGCCTCAAATGTGTTAACTTTTTATCTTCTGACATAAACATTATTGCATACGGGGTTAGCAGAAAGTTAGTTGAGTTCCCAGTCCATTTTATGTATCCCTTTTCCATGACAACAATTAGATCTGCTGAAAGTATTGCCTGCAAAATCAGAAAAACCTCTCAGATAATAAAAAGAATTTAATTGTTTGCACCATGCGGATATCAGCATATATCAGGTAAAATGGATATAGAAATCAGTTTTTATCTTCATATGCGCAAGAGTAATAGAGACTAACTGATCTCGAACCATAAATGATTCAAACAAGGTTGTGAAAATTACCCATGCACATAGAAGAATTCGTCAATATTGTGCATAAACAAATGCATGTCCAAATACCTAACAAGAACTTATCCTGTTGGCACGTAAGTTGTCTACCAGAAAGATGATGTGTAGAAGAGCAGCAAGTCCAGAATGTATAAAAATATATGACAGGAAATGAGAAGATAAATTTATTTTCATGCCAAAAAGTATTTTTCTAGGAACATAAAGCATAACCATGCAGTAGGATTGTAGGACCTTAGTAAAATAAAAAAATTCCAAAACAAGTTAAAATTTCACTTTTATATTCAACATCAGCAAACTAAGTCTACGTTTGACTAAAGATAATTCCAACCAACTTAGGTAAACCTCCTTGATATGTAAGCTAACACCTTAAACAAAGACAACCTGAGAGTTATGAGTGCACAGCACCCGCGTCTTCTGGTTCATCAAAGGGCCTGCAATGGCCTTTTCCAATATCCAACAAGCAACTTGTGAATCAACAGCACTGAGAACATCATCAAGAAAGTAAATATCTGATCCTTGGTAAACAGCCCTGCAAAGGCATATACATGATGAGGAGGTGCAAAAGTGAAGATTGAACAGGGCATATATAAACATACAGTGGTACCTTGAAAGAGCAAGGCGTGCTCTTTGTCCACCAGATAAATTAACACCTTTTTCTCCAACATATGCTAAATCACCACCAACCATTAGTGAAATATCAACATCAAGTGCACATGCACGTAGAACATCAGAATACCTGTTTTACTGATGAAAGCTCAGAACTGATATAGTGATAAAGATATACGTTAGACGACAAATATTTTTCCAGGATTGTTGAGTAGAGATAACCCCATATCAAAAATATTGAACTCATTAAAAAAGGTTCATAACTCATGGACCTTCCACCCTTGACACTGCACGATAGTATCAAACCAGGCTTTTATGCCAGCCACTTATCATTTAATTTATTTTGTCTTCATTTGATTTCCTTAATCCATCCTGTCTTTCAGAGAAGTACTAGAGTGGGGATAATGATAATCCCACATCAAAAATATTAGGATCATTTCAAGTAGGGGTGCAAGTGAACCAATATGCTCGACGAGTAGCTCGATACTCGGCTCGTTAAAAGTTCGACTCGTTAAAAGTTCAACTCGGATCGTTTATTAAGTTAAATAAATGAGTTTGAACAGAAAAAAAAGCTCAGTTTATAAACAAGTTGAATGTAAACAGAGATCTGCTCGGCTCAATAAGTACATGAGTAGCTCGTTTAAATGTTTGATTAAATACTCAATTAACTATTTATTTAAATAATTTAATTATATATATATATTAATATTATGCAAAATTATATTTTTATGTCTAAATAGTAGTTTAAAGCATGCCTTAAATAAAATTTGAACTTGAACTCGAGTTTTTAAGTAAACGAGCTCAATCTCGAGCTTGAAAACAAGCTCGAATATGAGTTTGATTCAAATTCGAGCACAATTTTTATTTGAGTTCGAGCTAAGTTGGCTCGTTTACATAAACGAGTAGCTCGACGAGCCGAGCTCGAACTTGTCGAGCTTAAATCGAGCCGAGTTCGAACAAGACTTTTGAAAGCTCGTCGAGTATTGAGCCGAGTTCAAACGGTTAAATAATCGATCGAGCTGAGCTCGAACAGAGCCCTGCTCAGCTCAACTTGGCTCGATTGCACCCCTAATTGCAGGAGTTGATTTATGAGACACTTAATTTTGGTCATAATTTTAAGGTTTGTAAGAGAGCAATAAAATGACATATTAACATGAAAATGATAAGCTATCTGGAATCTGGATCGACATTCCATACCTTCTAGCACAAAATTCGCCCCCAAGTATAATGTTATCACGTAAAGAACCCGACATAATCCAGGGTACCTGGAATTATAAGTCAGAGAAACCAACAAAAAATATCAGGATAAATTGGTGGTAATGTATAGTCAAGCTTATCATCATTCCATGAGAAATCATAGATATTCCAATATAAGAAGGAACTAGCCCAAGATATAGCGATAATAAAACCTGAGGCACATAGGAGATTGTTCCATGGCAAGTTACTGATCCATGAAGAATACGCATCTCTCCAAGTACTGAATTTAGAAGGGAAGACTTGCCTGAACCAACCTTAACAACAAAAGAAAGAAAAAAGTAAACATTGGATAAAAAGTCCCACATAAAAACTTCCATGTAATATATATTCGCATCTTAGTAACATTACAGTCAATTATGTCCTTTCTTCAGTCTTGATTGGCAAAACTGATCATGCATGTTAATTATTTTAGTCCATATTTGGGGTATTTTCATAGAGAGGGAAGGGTAAATGTGGTGCCCACCATTCTTCAATAGAAGGCTTCTTGATCCGCATGGTCTCACTCTCAGTTATTTTAAAAAATGATTCGATAAAAGACACTTACAGAAAAAAATATCCATTGTAAATATAACAAAAAGTCGCATTAATATTTTTTGTATTTTCTTATTCCTTACCATAACACCATACTAATTCTTGCATATACATGTTTTAATGACTAAATAGAAACACAACTTATAGTCACAAAGATGGTGAAGCAATGATGTCAATCCTTCTCCAATACAAGTACCTATGAATGATTTTCTCCCACGTATAGGATAATTTAAATTAAAATATTCCACCACTGTAAACTTGTTAAATTTTATAAGAATAAGAATATCATGCAATCAATTTTCACCTCTGAAACTGAAGTCTCGTATTACTGCTTCATGCAAGTTATCTCTCTCTATATATATAGACACACATATGTACAGCCATCTATATAGCTTTTGAAATTACAGAGCAATCAAACTCAAAAATCCTAGCAAGATAAAAGGGCAGGAAACCACTATTGTGCTAGTCTGCTTTTTTGTCTCCACTGTTCAATTGGGCCAATGATGGAAAAATCAGGCATGAGCCACGAGGTCGGACCAGCTGGTCATGATCCAACCTGAATTGGTAGATTCAAAATAAAAACTTACAACAATCTAAAAACGTATCAAGATTGTCCAATGCTAAAGGCAGGATATTGATGCATCTGTAGCTGAATCCTGGTCAAATCCGGATCTCATAGGCCAGATTAGCTGATTGCTGGCTTACAGCTCAACTAGGCCATGACTTGGTCCAATCCTGAGTCAGGAATGGCAAATCCCAGCTTGGAGTCAGCTAGGATAAACCAGACTTGGCAGTGACTTTGTCCCATTTGGCTGAAATTGAGGCAGAATGAGCCGATCCTGGACTATTCCAAGCTGGGATCAGGCAATCTGGACTCGGGATTGTCCAGCCAAGCCAATTCAACAGACAGGTTATGGCCTGAATCAAAAAACCCTTGATCATTGCTGATGATCCTACCTAAACTGGCCAATCAAGCTGATTCCAGCTATAATTATCCAAGCATTGGTTACCTATGAGTGGAATCAGAATTGACCACAGAACACAGATGCTTCCCATCTCTACCTAGAATTAGATCAACTAATTCCATCTTATAATCAGATTTTCCAACCACGATCCCGGCCTATTGAGCTGAGTGTGGTCTAAAACAACCATTCATTCCCCATGTCTACAGAGCCTGACTGTGGCTGATCCTGACAGAGTTGAGCCAAGTTTGAGACGATTTGACTCAGATTGCCTGGCTTAGAGAATCAGGTTTAGATCCCATCGGCTAAAATCCAGTCAGATAAGCCGACATGACCTTGATCCAATCGGTCTCAACCCAAGTCTCTGTGGTTTAGACTATTCTAACAGAAGAAATGAAGTTCATACAAATTGGATAGTCATGACTATAGTATAGAGTACATAGACAATAATTCACATGAGTAAAACAATGTTTCAATGTGCCAAAAGTGAAACATCAATATCTTCATAAGTAGTGAGACCTCTCCAATTACAGCAATTAGGTAACCCTTTGGCATGCCTAGGTTTAAGCTGTACAGGACCAAACTCTGAGTTTCCTGGTAGCTGCTTGACCATCCACAATGTACATCTTTAAGCACAATATCCATTTGGTCAAAATCATAACTGGCATGCCCTTGAGAATGCAATGCTCTCTCAGGATGAACCTCATCTGATAATTCATTAGATACTTGTTCTTTTTGCATCTTCAAGTCTGGACAAGACAAAAAATTGCTCAAGCGCCTTGTGGATATCATAGCCTGCAATGGACAGAGTACAATTGAATTTGGAGAGTATAAGATCACACATTAGGGAACAGAAAATAACAAAAGAATATTACATCTATTAATCCATTAATCACCCATGGAAATGAGTTTAAAGGAGAAATCAAAGAATTGAATAGGGCAACACAAGTGAAAACCTGCAAAAGGATATATGTATGCATATTAGTGATGTCAACCATTTTTTAATAAAATGACATAAGATATGTTAAGGAACAAAAGTTAACAGTACTATACCGTTGCAGCATCAAGAGGATGGCCTGTCAATGAGAAGAGCCCAAATGTAAGCAAAGAAAACAGAGTGGGTGTTGTTGCCCAAAAGAATACACACCAAGCATCCAGATATTTACGTGTCTAGAATAGACAAACATAATGTTAGAAGTTGTTTAGCCAATTGATAAAAAATGTACTGTTGCACTTTCTGCGGAAAGCTAAACTTATGATGTGTGGCTTAAAAGGAATAACAAATTGCGTACTGCTAAGTGATTCACTTCAAGTGACCTCTTCTCCAACAACCTATCTGCAAATAGGAGTTCCCAGCAATACATCTTCAAAGTTCTTATATATGTTATAAGCTCCCCAGCACATCTAATCCTATCCATACAAAATGAATCAGCCAAGTCATAAAACAAAGCAGAGAACTACAGTCTACAGAAGACCTTACAACAGAACACAAACACACATATTCAAATAAATGTGCAATAGTATTAGCATGCTTTGTATGGTTCCAGCACATACATGGAATAAGAGAATTTCCTTGTACAATAAACAATAAAAACGTGCAAACAAATTTTTTTATTTTGAGCATGTAATTCCTGGCATTCAAACTTTGAGGAACAATGTAGTTTTCTAAAATTTATAACTTGTAAGTAAGAATCATGTTGTTGAGATCTGTACGGAAAAATTGAATTGTCAAAGTTATTTAGCCATCCAACTCAAAATCTGCAAGGAGCAGAAGCCCTTCTATTTAAATGTATATTTTTATTATTCTTCATGTGATACTATTATTTGACATGCTCTTCACCTGTGAACGAGGAACTTCACCTGTGAACGAGGAATTACATGTTGGGATCAGCCCTGACCACTATTAGATCAGCCAGATCGACTGATATTACAGAAGCCAAAGAATGGCCACTTCGCCCAACTCAGTCCTGACTAAGTTGAGATTCCGACCTATTCAAGCAGGACCAAGTGAGGATTGGCAGATCCAAGCTGAGGTCAGCCGACCCTGGTGAGTCTCAACCACCTCGATTTGTATCTGACCTGGATAAGGTGATCACCCAATCTGGCCAATTCTATAAATCTGTCCAGATTCAGGTCAATCCAGGGATAAGTTCAGTGCAACATCACGATTGCAGGATCATATCAGTTGGTGCCAATCCTGAACCAGGATTGGCCTACCTTATTCAGTTTGGGCATTTTTCCCCTTAGACTCTGTCACGTGACTCTTATGTATGCACGGAGTACACAAACATAAAGCCTAGAGTAAACTATGAGCTAATACCATGTTAGAGTCTAAACTTCTTTATATTCAGATAAGACAGATTTATGTCTCCTGATGTCAAATTGACAAATATAAAATAAGAACTTGAGTTCACCTTTCATCCTTTTCTTTCATCATTTTCTCTGTTGCACATGCAATTAGTGAAGAGATCCATTTGTTCACTACATAAGGAAAGAGCAAGAAACAATGAGCTTATTTTATATATGCAGTAGCACCCAGCATTGCCCTTTAACAGGATGACCGAATGTGAAGATGTTGTTAATGAGAGAAAATAAAGAAGCCATTTAGCAATATATTACCTGGAATAAGCAACACAGTTATTGTAACCCCTGAAATGAAAGCAAATTTTACTTGGGTGTACAGAAGATAAAGTGCTATTCCAATCTGCAACGGCAAGCTGTGAAGAGATTGGAAAATTCTAGATGGTCAGTGAAACATTTAACTAATATTACGTTCCTTGATAAAGCAAGAAAGCATATGCCAACGCAGAGATTGTTATAGGAAAAATACATATCCAATCAAATAACCCAAGAGTTTCTTTCACAAAATTTCACAACCCAAGAATTTTTCTTTGTAATTTTGGGTGTAGAATAAAGAGAAAAAAGACTGCCAATATGTCCTTCCTGGTACTTAGAAAAGCATATATCTGTTATCACTTATCACAAAGAAAATAGTAGCATCTGGCGTCATGGTCTACTCTGAACCTTAACACAATGTCCACCTTCACCCTAAAAGCTATAAATCTGTTTGTTGCTTTATCTTCTAAGATGCAAGAGAATGATGAAAATAATGTGTCCCCAAGTGCTAATAACATTTTTTTATAATTTCTATAGTAGCATCTCAAACATCACAAAGTAGCAATAGGTGCATGTCGGCATCTACCCTTAAATGTTTATATTATGATAACATGCTCATTGCCATTCAACTAAAATTCAGTTGGAACATGAAGAGCCCAAAACTAGGATGTGTTCACTTAGGAGATTCTTTGAGGTAACCCAACCTCAAAGAATCTCCTAAGCATTTAAACCAACACATGTAAAATATATATATATATATATAGAATCACCAGTCACCACAAATCAAAAACATTAATATAAGATCCATTAATGTCTAGGAATAGCCTCAAGCAGATCCTTATTTTCCAGTGGTTCCATTGGCTGCATAATCGGCTGGATCAGATCGGTCAGTCTCGATTTGATTTTGGCATGGAAGACTAATCCAGACTAAATTACCGGCAAAATCAACGGAATCACCGAGAATCCATGTGATCAGATCGGATCAGAATCAGTCAATTTTGCTGGGAACCCTTAGGTCCCGCGGATCTCTTGAAAGCAGACTCGATTTTGATCCAATATCACCCTGATTGCCCCCTACCATCGACCAATTACCCTTAAGTAGCTCCCCCTCCAACGATTCCGGCTAACCAGCGGTGATTTTCCAATGATCCCACAATGGTAGTGACGATTCTCTGCAATCCACCCCTTAACTTCGACAATTCTCCTTCCCCAACTCCCTCCTCTAGCGATTCTAAGTTCCTCCATGGCAGCAGGCCCCCTCCAACAACGATCCCCCTTTCTCCGATAAGAATTGGTCCTTCCTCCCCCTTCTATCCCCCTCCAACCATTGTTTACGGAATCGGTGGAATCGGACCGATTCCGACCGATTCCGGTATCGGATCGGAGCGATTCCATGCGGAAGGACCGATTCCGGCATGAATTCCGCGGAATCGGTAGGAATCGGTCCGGAATCGGCCGGAATCGGTCCGGAATCGGAATCGGAATCGGAATCGGATCTTTTTTTTCTTTTTTTTTCTATTCCAGTCGGATCGGCCAGAATCGGTCCGAATCGGCCGGAATCGGATCATTTTTTTTTTTTTTGCTTTTTTTTTTTCTTACCCATTCTGGATCGATTTTCTTCCATTGAATCGGTCGGAATCGGTCCGATCCGATCCGATCCGGATCAGATCGGTACCCACCGATCCCAATTCCGATTCCGATCCCGCGATCCTAGCCTCCAACTCTTTGCTCTTCCCGTAAGGGCTGTAGGGCACTTCTTCCCTCCATCCCCTATATATGCTCCTGAATTACCAACGGCCTCCCTTAACAGTCACATGAGACTCCCCTTGAGGAGCTATTTCCCTACCCCCCAGACCTCTTGCCCTGCCCCCCTTTTAACAGTCACCTGAGAGGTGATTGTCAGCCTAATTAAAAGACTGTTTCACCCCACCCCCCCACATAACAACCCCCCTTAACAGTCACAAACTGTCAACCACTCAGGCCCTACAAGGAGGGCTGTAGCCTGTATCCCCCAACCACCCCTTAACATGGTAATTTTGTAATCGACTAATTGGATTAATAAATTTTTTAAGGTGTTTTTTTTGGATCACGTGGCCCAGTGGCCAGCCACGCCTGCGGCATAGCAGGCAACGGGGGTTCGAGCCCTCGCTCGAACCCCACCAGTCACCCCCCCCCACGGGGGTGCTCGGCTTGGCGCCGCCGAGAAGCGAAACCACGCCCTCCGCCCCCAGGCGGAGGGACGGCGCCACTACGCACGGTCGGCAAATTTTTTAAGGTGTTAATGCTGCAGAGTTTAAAGCAATGTTCGACCAAGAACACAATGTTGATGCATCTGCTTCTTGTGATATCAGGTGGGAACACGGCACTTTGGTTTACAAGTCCCAACCTCTAGGTACCTTTATAATGCGTGACTAGATGAAGAGGTCGATGATAGATGAATTTAAATTGGTTTGGAAGAGAAAGGATATACAGTCCTGTGTGATTGGTAGATAGGCATAACCAAGGAAAGTATGATAAACTTTCTTATTTATAGTTTTGAGGGCATAACCTTCTTGAAGTCTATTGATGCATCAAAACAAATAAAAAATGCAGAGTACATTTTTTCACTAATGGATGTTGTTGTAAATAAGATTGAAGAAAAAAATATTGTCCAATTTGTGATAGATAATAAACCCTCCTACAAGACAACAGAAAAGTAATTGATGAAGAAGAGACAACATTTATTATGGGTTCAATATGTAACACACTCCATTGACCTCGTGTTAGAAGATATTGACAATGAGGCTTTTTTTTCTACACTTGTTATCCACACACAGCTTATCACATCCATTATATATTCTCATCTCCACATCATGAGATGAGAGGCACAATTTTATCAGACATAGATCAACTATATTTGCTACTCATTTCATTACATTGAAGAGCATGCACCAATACAGATATGCACAAGTACAAATCACTGATTCGCATGAACAAAATAAATCAATTGGAAATACTTGCACACAAAAAGCATCTGATCATGCACATGTATTTTTTTGGAGAGAATTCGGTATTACATGTCCATCCTTGAATCATGTTGACACCAAAATTTTCATAAAAAAAAACTTTTCTAAAGATTTTTCAAATTTCATATTAACTAAGATAATTATTTTAACTCAATTAAATTTTGAAATCCAATTAAAATTCAATTCTTTAATTTTTTTTCTTCATAAATCTCAAAACCCTTGCAACTCAATACCAAATAGGGCATCTCAGCTCATAATTTCATATTGGACCCACTTTCCTAAAATTCTTATTTATCTATTTTTATTTTATAAAAATAAGAATAAACATTAAATCAAAGTAAAACTCAGTTAAATCACCAAAATCCTTTAAAAATTCATAAAACTTCCTCAAAACATATTTTCTTAAAATCCCAGATTTCTTAGAATTTTTCTCCGAAAAATTCTAAAAATTTTTTGTCTCAAAAATTTTCAATATTGAGTAAAAAATGATCTTTAATGCCAAATATTATTTTTCAAGGTTTTTAAATGTTCCCTATATTTTCCATTTTTTGGCTCAAAAAATTGTTCTTTTGGCCATTTTTGGCATTTTTCCCATTAAAAATCAAAAAAATAAAATAAATCCCAGAAATTATTGGAGATTTCAAAAAAATCTCAAAAAAATCCCCAAAATACCCTTGAAGATATCTCTTCACACTGGAGTCAATTGAGGTTGGGTACGCCCCCTAAAAATAAAAAATATCCCTCTACAAATCCCCATAACGTAAGAAATTAACCCTATTTCATCTCCAACCCATTCAATGTCCATCGGAGGAAGGACTCCTTAAGAAGTAATGTATGACCCAGCCTCTCTCTCTCCTCTTCTATAGAAGCAGCCCCACAGCATGTTACGGAAGGCACCACGTTCTTAACCCTAGCCCTAGCCGCCAACCACCCAAAAAAATAAAAACAAAGGGGAGCAACGTAACTGCGGTCAGCCTGGGTTTTTCTGCACACCAGCCCAAGGAGGTCAAGGAGAGGAAAAGGAAGCAAGGAGAAGGGGAAGGCCTGTCCCCTGCTGTCATGCCAAGGAAGAGAAGAAAAATAAAAGAAGAAGGTGAGAAAAGAGAAAGCAAGGCCTGCTGCGGCCCTCCCTATCCTTCCCGTCTTCAAAAATATTCTTTCCTCATCTCTCCAAAACACTCTATTCGGCCACCCCCTTTTTGTGTACACCCGTTTTTTCCATTTTCCTATGGGTTAAGGCCACTTTCCAAGCTCCTCGAGGGCTGAGGAGGATGCTGCGGCCTGTCTCTTTGCCCTCTCTATATTGGCATGTGGGCAATTCCCCGTGCAGTCCCTAAACACCCCTGAAATTTACCCTGTTTAAACCTGCAGAAATACCTCAAAGTCTCAAACCGTCCCCTGTTTTGACCCCGGACTGGACATCTAAATAGGTCCGAAATCCCCATCTTCCAGCCCTTGGGTACACCTCTAAACAGGTCTGAAATCTCTGTATTCTATAGCCCCTGGATATCCCCCTTTCAGATCTTCAAAAATAGGCCAGCAGATCTCCTAAAACAGACACTGCTTTGATCCTAAACCAACCCTTAACCAGACCTGTCTTGAGCCGTAGAAATCCCTAACCAGCCCCTCAACAGAACATCAAACAGCCCCGAATCAGATCTTATTCAAATCCTAAATCAAACAGCCTGGTGCCAGTCCTTAAATATCCCCTAACAGTAACCCTCAACCCTAGTGCTCTAAGATCCAGTCAACATTCATCACACCCTCCGCATATTTGCCTGCTAACTATGCAGCCATCCAACTGGGTGGAGCCGCCCATCCCCAAAACCGGACCACCCCCTCAAGCCCCTAGCTAGGCACAGCTTGTTGGCTGAGATTTGGTTATGAATTTTGACAAATGCCTGTGGGCCTAATGATCCTAAAATTTAGTTTCTAGCCATAAAAATCATAATTAAAAGGATGTTCATCCGTTTAAGTCAGGCTACATGCCAAATCATAGGCTAACGAGGTAAATATCCTTAGGAGGTCCCCACCAAGCTTATCAAAAGCCGGGGTTACTCTCCCAAAATTCATATCAAATGGGATGAGCTCCCCACAAGCCTCTTAGGCCAAGGTTACTTTATCCTAAAATTCATAAGGATAATCTCTAAAGCCTATCAAAAGCTAAAGATGTTTAAGGAATTAGTACCACATCGTGGGTGCTCCACAATTGGACAGCTAGTTTAGACTAGCTTCCAGTATGTTGACACAGGTGTAGACATAGGACATGTTCCCACTACAAACAGACCCTTCTCCCAATATGACTAGTCGAAAGACTTAACTATGTCGAAAAGTAAATCTATTTGATTGAGAATGGGTCGACATGCCATCATAATGCCAAACTCATTCCTTAATCTTATGAAAAATTACCCCGGGGGTCAGAAAGTGACGATGTTTAGATTTCACTTGTACTGTAATATACACCGACATGATGTACCCCGACAAGGGTTGGAATGAAATAAACAACTCAAGTGCTGATGTGGACAATTGCAAACCGAGTACCGATGTTAGCCTGATAGACCTAATGAGATGTGAACCAGAATTAAAATGAGTAAGATAAAATAACATAAAAACAATTCATTAAATCTAGAAAATACTGAAATTACATCATTTAACCATCTAAAATGATAAAAAAACATATTTAAATCAATTTTAAAATTCACTTAAAATCCATTTAATTCAATGAAACTAAGTTCATTAATCAAGTAGTAATTAAATAACTTTGAAAGGTAATCAAATAAACAATATTAAAACATTTAAAACTCACCAAAAACAGCCCCTAAACACTAAAAATCAGATCATAAAATTAACTAAAAATCTAATAAATGCATTCAAAACACTTAAAAATATGTCAAACACACCCAAACCGGCGTCAAGACATCAACCGTCGTAAGAAAGAGATAATTAAAAATATCTCAATCAACATGTCAATCAAATGAAGTTAAAACATTAAGGCACTTAATCCACTCATTAAAATTTAAAATAATAAATAATTTTAATTAAGCCAAATCAAAACACTAAATCAAATTAAAGATAAACAACTTGAACATAAGATTCAAGTCAAAACATCAAATCTGAATATTACACTCTAAAAAATAAAATCAATATCAAACAAATCTAAATCAATTTGTTTGCAGCTCATTATGCCCACAAGACTACGGCCCTCAAGTTTAATGTTTTAAGTTGATTGCACTCTTTATCAGATAGATTGCTATGACAGTTAATTAAGGGTCTTCAAATAGTTGCTCGATTAATTAACATTGGATATTCGCACTTGACGGAAAGGGATCAAAAACAAATTTTTACATAACCCAAACCTCGTACCATTTAATATATTTATAAGCTATCACCTATTTTCCTAAGTAGTCAAAAAAATACACTTAAAAACTTATATAAAAATGAGATTCTCACAAACAACTAAAGATTTGTGTAAATTTAATTTTCAGATACAGTCATACAAGATGAGAGTTGAAATGTACTCGGATCTAGATTTGTGATATTCGTATGACAAGGTAGCTTCAAGTATGTGCAAATTGTGCCGATTATATCATGAATGTCATTGAGGTTTGTTATCGATAATGTACTTATATGTTATTCTTCCTTACAGTTGAATGGTGAGTTCAATTGAACACAAAAAGTGGATGGAATCCACTTACCACAAATGATGTTTGCATACTAAGTTGGAGCATAAATTTTTCCCAATGTGAGAGAAACTAAAATATGTTCAACATAATCCATACTAAAATAAGAAGTATGTTAACATCTAATAGATTAAAGAAAATTGTGTTCTGCCATTACAACATGCTTCTAAAAATTAAGAATATCAAAGAGCATCAAAAAATTATAAAATAGAGATTCTCCATATTTACAGGTGAACCATACCAAAAATGAGCTGAAGCAACATCTATTGCATGTCAAGGAGCTAGTGAAGAGGTTAACGCAGACTATCTTTTCCAATAAGAGCACCCACTTGCTATGTGGGTGGAGAAGAAGGCAAGTAAATCTCCTCCAGAGTTCGATCTCGATAATTGTAATGGACTGAAGGGAAACTAGATGATATGCCTAAAGAGAAAGACATGCAAGATCAAGTACCTACTACTCTAGTCCCAGCCTGCTCTAGCTCCCAATATAGCCCCTTCATTACAAAACAACAACTCAGTGGATAGAGACTAATGCAAGCAAATTTAGATGCTTCAAATAATTGAAGAAGGTCTAACAGCATGGCACTGGGGGTTCTTCTTCACAAGCAGAAGAAGCAAAAGTAGCGAAGAAAAGAAAGTTAGAAATCAAGCAGACTTGTGAGTCCCACAAATAGTGCACAAACACCCACCTCAGATGACAATGAGGTAGAGTTCATTCCACCAACCCAACAGTAACATGTAGAAGGTTTAGGTGGAGGTGAACGTGAAGGTGGAGGGAGAGGATCTTATACAACTAAAATTGCATATACCAGTGAAGTAGCAGTTAATGATTTAGGTCAATGCCAGCATTTAAGTGGATGAAGTTAGCGTTAGACATAATTAGGTTTCTTTGATGAGTACACAACACAATCTTATCTAGAACCCTCAAAAGCAAAATACTTTCAACCATGTATTCAAGATACTCACCTAGTAGAGCCAATACCAGATGGTCAGTATGATTTAAGTGAGACGGCCCAACCATTATTTAAATATGAATGCGAGTCAATCATGACTTATCAACAACAATGATCTTCAGGGGAGACAAATAACAAGGAGTCCCACCATCAATATCATATAATATGATGTATTAAACATTATTTGTACATGTTTGTGTGATTGAATGTTGGGTAACAGTCTTTTTACATCTACTTATTTTTTATGTTTTTTATTCTTTTTCTATTTTTTAATTAAAAAAGGCCGAACCAAACTGATGTATATTAGTTTTCTTCCCAAAAAATTGGTCGGATCGACCGATCAGATCAGGACCCACCGATACTGGTCCTGATTCTGAGCCCACAGTCACTGAGTGGTTCCCGTTCCCAAGCAAATGATGTGTAACATGCATATTTTCCTTAAATCTGGGAAGTATACTTGTGGATATTACATTCCATCCTAAAGGTCTTGTATCTTTAATCGATTTTAAAATATCGAATATGAAATCTGAATTTTGATTCAGTACTTTTCTCATCATCTTGGACAAAAAGATTTTTCTGCCAACGGTTCACTGACTGCAAGAGAACGTAACTTAAAAAAAGTTATGAACTTTAAGTTTCATGACAAGAAATTTACCAAGTGTGCTTGTGGATATTACATTCCATCCAAAGGTCTTGTATCTTTTAATCGATTTTAAAATATTAAATATGTTATCGGAAATTTGATTCAGTACTTTTCTCATAATCTTGGACAAAAAGATTTTTCTGCCAACAGTTCACTGATAGCAAGAGAACTACTTGATAAAAGTTATGAACTTTGAGTTTCATGACAAGAAATTCAACTGTAAGTGTACTTGTAAATATTACATTCCATCCTAAAGGTCTTGTATCTTTTAATCGATTTTAAAATATTAAATATGATATATGAACTTTAATTTAGTACTTTTCTCATCATCTTGGACAGAATTTTTTTTTCTGCCAACAGTTCATTGACTGAAAGAGAACTTGATAAAAGTTATAAACTTTAACTTTCATGACAAGAAATTCAACTGTAACTGATACCAGACATATCACCTCCACATATCATGAAGACTGTTACACAAATTGATTGTCCGATCTGCATCCACGGACATAAATGTTTGAATTTCACCCTCTGAGAACCTTGAACGTTCTGCAAGGCTGACTCTCAGGCACTAACAAGGAACAGAAGAAAGAAAACAATAGTGAATAAGTAAAACGAATAGATCGCCAAAATTTAATGTGGACGTCCTTGGTATTTATCATGCAAATTTTATTTTCTGCAAACAAACTAATCAAAAATTCCTTGTAACATTATGCCCTGTTTGGTTAGAGTATCAAATGATACCACATAAATTTTGACATTAATATGAGGTTAGCATATAAATATCATTCTAGAAATATCAGTATCAAAATTGATACAAGTGGACATCTATATTACAGAGCATGCTTTGTTTGTACTACACATTTCAAAATTGATACAATTAGCCAAACACCTCTTAATGACTCGTATCAATATCAATTTCAAAATGAATAGTGATAGAGATGTCTTATATTGTTAAGAAACAGAGCCTTAAGTATCACATTGAGTATACATTTGACCAGATTCCCCAGATCAATTCACTCATTCTATATTTCTTAGACACAGAATACCCATAGCAATAAAAAGACAACCATATTCCTCCTTGTAAGAATAATTAGAATTTCTTACCGTTGTTTTATCATGTCTGAATATAAAGTAGATTAATAAAAACTCCAGTATGTCAGGCCTAACAATTTTTACTTACCAAGCATGAAAAAGGTAGTTTTTTAACTCAATAAGGTGATCAAGCTGGCAGGTAACTACTTTCCTGCTTTCAAGACAAAATGAGGCACTGGGTGATGCCTAGTTCATACACATTATGAATGATTCGTGTTAGTTTTTAGAGAACATCAAGTATACAGACATTGTCTTTAGTTCAGACGACAAAGTATTAATAGCAATGGCTAAGACTATATTTATCTGTTATGAAAGAAAAAAACGTAGCCAAAGAAACAAATTATGCTAAATTAATATAAAGAAAAGGACAATGAGAACTCAAAAATCAAGATTTCCCGTGTTACTGAAGATGTGATCTGAAGTTCCAAGGACAACGTACTATGATATGACAGAAGAATACACCTAGTTAGTCAACAAATTAACTATTTTACATCCATATACCATAACCAACATTTAAGAACAAAGCCGATATGAAAGCACGCTCAGGCTCTGCTCAAGAACTAGTGGCCTATAACTATAACAAGCAAGGCCTTCCAACATAGGAACTACCTCATCTGGGATGATGAGAAGAGCCTTGTTGCTCAGGGGCCTAGAAGATGTCCAGATTACATTTCAAACTATGACAAACTGGAAAATTATAAAAGTAAAATGGATCTAACTTTTGATGTTCAACATTCAGTCAACTAAAACACGCGAGTTTTTCACAATGGCATATTCTAGGGCAGGTACAAGGCACCTTAAAAGTCAAATTATTTTTTGCAAACCATACCATACTCTAATGTCCACTTACATAACCTGACAACACAATTAACTATTTTTGTAATGTTATACTGTAAATGCATATAGTCAGTTGTTGACAGTTCACTTCAAGAATGCATGAAAAGAATAAATTAAAAACAATCACCCAGAAAATTTAAGTAATCGTAAACTCTGTGAGGAAGATAGAACACCGTGACAACCTGCTGATTCCAAGCCTTGATCAGTTCAAAATTGTCGATCATGACCCCAGAATTAAGGGTGAGCACAGTTCGGTTTGGTCTGGTTTGGGATCATATTTACTTTTCAAACCAAATGGTACTTAATCACGGGCTCCAATGGAAACAAACCAGTTCAATTCGGTATGGTTCGGTTTGAGACTGAAAATCAATTAAAGATTTAACAAATAATAATTATTTACACATGCACTTATTGTTTAGTTATACATTATTAAAATAAATAAAATTATATTATAAAACTATATAAAAATTATTATTGTATTATTTTTATAATTTTTTATCTTAGTCCGTTTAGTCAGTTTGATCCAATTTAGTTCAGTTTACCCCCAAACCAGTTGAACCACACCGGTGGTTTAAACTGAACCAAATTAAGCATTCGGTTCAGTTTGGCAGTTTGAACCATTTTGAGCACACCCCTACCCATAATGGTTCTCAGTCTTCTGACCATGTTTTTACCTTCAAAAATGGTTCAGCTAGATCAGGCAGGATCAGTCGATCCACACCAACTCTGGCAGATCCCAGCAGATACTGAATCATTTTTAGGCATACTCTGGGACTGAAGTCGCCAATAGCTAATACCAATGGGGCTTGGCATTGCTGGATCTGAAAACCACATATTGATTAATATGCTTGTGAACACCTTAACCTAACAAACTAGAAAAATCTGATGAAGATAACTCCACAGATACACCGTCCACAAATGAGGATATAGAATCTCTTTGCCTACTGATCATGTAGAGGAAGATTGAGCACTAGCACAAGATTGCACAAGGCAGAACAAGTTTCAACTTGACCACACTATAACCTATCTTACAAACCCCAAAACCATGGTGTTGATGTTGAAAGGCTAGGGATATATAAGCACTACACTCCAGCATCACCCTTCATTACCAAGATGGACAATAGAATTTAAATGAAAGACGATATAATCAAAATTTAAAGTTAGATAAGTGACACGCTCCAAGACCATCTAACAAATCCCAAAACCACAGTGTAGAGTGGTTGAGAGACTCATGAAATATAAACACAATATCCTTACCATAGTAACAGATGTGTGACCGTACACACTTCAACAACCTTTATGTCAGAGTAAAAGTAACTGCATCAAGCAAATATTGTTAAACTAAAACATTCACAAAAACTTAAAGGTGTCAATGGGCCGGGCTCAGCCAGTCCTATGCTAGCCCAATCAACATAGTCTGCAAAATCAGCCAATCTGAATCGGGATCGGCCGATTCTCGGATGGGATCCTGCCGATCTGATTTCCCTCAAGAATAGCTGATCCAGAGCCTACTCCCAAAGGAAATGACCACATCGGCTAATCCAACCAATTCCCAAGAATCCAAAATAATTGTAATTGGGCTCAATTTTGGGCCCAACTCTAGTCAAATCGGTTCCTATCAAGACAAAAAATGACTGATTCCGGCGATTTTTTGCGTAAATCAGGGCCGCAGTGGTGCAGGCCTGCAAAGGAGGCCTCAAACAACCAGTTTTAAGGCCAAAATCGGTCCCAAAATGGCCTAGATCGATCTAAGGCCTATTTTTTTTTCTATTTTTTAATACTTTTTGAAGGACCGATCCAGAGTGATTCCGGATTATTTTTTCTCCAGGAGGAATGGCTGAGATCAGCCGATCCGACCCTGATCAGATCGGGACCTACTAATCAGGGTTCCAATTCTGATCCCGCAATCTATGCCAAACAAGATTGATGGGGACATCTTTTGGGTTTTCTTTTACTTGTGTCCCTACGGGGACAAGTTTGTAAATAGAAGTATTAGAGGGTGTTTTTTTTTAATTAGGTCTCTTCTCCCTCTTTAAAAGAGGACCCATGTACATACGAAGGAGAGAAGCGATTGGAATTTTTGGAAGAGGCCTTGGCCTGGTTCTCCCGTGCAGGGGCTCTGCCCCGGTTTCCCTTCTCTCCACCCCCCCCAATGGCGATATCCCCTTGCTTCCTCCATCCTCCGGCAGGTGGCCGTTCCCCTCCTCTCCTCCTCATCCTCTGGCCTCCGTGCCATTCATCCTCTCTTCCCCTTCCCGGTTCCCCTTCGACAGCAACTCGACGGTGGTTCTCTCCTTCGAAGTTCTTCATCCCCGATGACATCGCAACAGTGACGACAGTCCGGCGATCCCTGGACATGTCCGCCTCCTGCTGCCAGTCTGGTGATTCCCTGGCAGGGCCGTCTCCAACCGGGGTTGTCCGTTCACACGCGGAATCCGGAAGCCGCCGCCTGAACTTTGCCCCTTCGCACACAACGCAAAGATGGCGAAGAAAGAAGAAGAAGCGGGAGAAGAAGAGGCAGTAGTGGGAGGGGAGATCCGGCGATCCCTGGATCTCCTCCTCCTGCTTCGGCGACGCAATCCCCCCCCCTCCGGCGATGATCCTGGCGATGGCAGCCTCCGCCAGCGCCTCCTCCGCCGGCCGGACAACGCCGAGAGTCGCGGCCATCTCCTGCTCCTTCCCCCTGCTCCGCGTTCTGCCTGCGACCGCCGGACAACGACGACGGGGCTGCCGGCTCTGTCCGGAAGACGACGATGACGCGGGTGGCAGCATCCGGACGGCGAGCGAGTGCGGGGTCATCGCCCCGCGCGTGACTGTGTTTTTGTCGCGGTGCGCCTCCGCGAGGGAGGGCCGCGATGCCTCCACGGCAGCAAACGGCGACGGCCCTCGCGTGGCCACGCGACCCTCCGCGGCTCCGCGCACGGACGCCACGACCCCCCTGCGGCGACGACGAGGAGATCACCCCGGTCGGGGTACGCGGCGATCCACCGCGCGGCCACGACACCCCGCCCCTCGCGCCCGCGAGCGCGGTCGGCTCGCGCAGCGCAGACCCGGCCGGTCCGCGGCCCAGACCGGCCAACCGGCCGGTTCAACCGGGTTCTGACCCGGTTCGGGCCGGTTCAAACCGGTTCGGCACCTGAACCACCCGGTTCAGGCCGGTTCGGTGCGTTTTGGACCGGTTTAACCCGGTTCAGACCACCTTGGGCCCGGTTCGGCCAGGTTTGGGCCCGTCTTGAGCTGTTCGGGCCGGTTTAGGCCATTTTTGGGTTCGTTTAGGTCTGTTTAGGGCGATTAGCGCCGGTTTTAAGTCGCTTTCGTTCGGTTTAGCCCGGATTAGCCGGTTTGTCCCGCATCAGTTTGTCCCGCATCAAAGATCCAGTCCATAAAATTTCGGGTTGGGCCGGCCAATGTTATATTGTTGGCCCGACCCAACTTGGCCCGTAGAGAATTTTAACTTGGTCCGGTCTGGTCCACCAGCCCAGCTCAGCCTAATTTTTTCTATTTCATAATTATATTATAATCAATTCAACAACCATGATCATTGAAATAACATTACAGAATTGACAATAACTTAAATTATCACATATTTTCAATGAGTAGAAGTGATGTTTTCAATGAGGTTGTTGTAGACATGTAAATTTGGCATAGTTGAAGAACTCAAATTTTTTTATAAAATAGATTCAAGTATCTCATCAAAAGAACTGAGTTTTTACGAAAAACCGGACTTTCCGTGCACTTTCAGCATGTCCAGGACTTAGTGCCCCGTTAGGGGGCGTTTGGAACAAGCTCCTAGTGCCCCCCTAATGGGGCACCAGGAGCTGCTCCTGGCACCATGTATATGAGGCACCAAGCGCCCTATAAATAGGACACCAATTGCCCTATAAATAGAGCAATAGGTACCCTGTTTATGGGGCGTTTACTTTTTCTGGTCAATTTTTGGTGGACTTGACCCCCAAAAGTCCAAAACGGCACGGGTCAAAAGCATAGTTGGGCATTATTTGCACAACTGTAGTCAAAGTGCCATGAAAGGGGGGCATTTTCGTACGGATGTCGGATGACATTTTTTGCCATTTTGTGATTTGTCCATCTTTGTAGTTATAAAAAAATTCAATCTTCCAATATTTTAAGAGTTCTTTTTTGGCTTCACCCTCTTCTTGACCATCACAACACACTCATCTTCATTCCAAGAAATCTTCAAACCCTCAAACCCCTTAGAGAACCCCTTCAAAAGGCCAAGAGAGCACCATTTCTCATCTTCTGCCTATAGTTTTCTTTTGACTTTTGAAGGCTCCCCATTCCAATCCCCAACGTTCCAAGGCTAATTTCCTCCTCCCACATATTCTTTGGTATCAATACTACACCAAGAAACTATGCCGGCACATCGAAGATCAACCACACGTCTGAAGTGGAGTGAGGAAGAAGCCCCAACAGCCTGGAATATTGCTCCTGACACCTCACGAAGCCCCAACACAAATTTTGTTTTTTTCTATTTTTAGTGCTTTTTCACCTCATTTTTCGATCCAAATCACCATTTCTCATCTTCTGCCTATAGCTTTCTCTTAACTTTTGAAGGCTCCCCATTCCAATCCCCAATCTTCCAAGGCCCATTTCCTCATCCCACATATTCTTTGGTGTCAATACTACACAAAAAACTATGCCGGCACACCAAAGATCAACCATGAGTCCGGAATGGAGTGAGGAAGAAACCACAACAGCCTAGAATATTGCTCCTAGTGCCCCACCAAGCCCCAACACAGATTTTGTTTTTTTTTCTATCTTTAGTTCTTTTTCACCTCTTTTTCGATCTTCCATCACTCATTTTAGTCTAAGCTTGCATCCTAACAGTGTCTAGCATATATTGAGACATCCAATTGCATATTCATATATCTTTAAATCACCTAATAGAGAAGTTGGGATCTAGTCCCAATCCAGTCCGTTCTTAACCTTTTGTTATTTCATGTTTATTTTGATTATATTACTACACATATTTTAGTTATAATGTTCCTTTCACTTATTTTATTGTTTTCTCTCAAACATTTCAAGAGATACCAATCGGAGTAAGGCTACACATCTCGTCGACAAGATTAAACAAAAAAGTGTCTCAAGCTCCCTCTTTTCAGCCGACCGAGAATGAAGTTAAAACCCATAAGCACATCTCCCATAAAAGGTATGTTGGTCAATATCTTTTATTCTCTTTTCATATGGAGCGACCACCAAACCCACACACACAAAACACCACATCCACAGTTGTGTCATGAAGTTTTAGGCTCATTTGGCCAGGCCAAAATTTTGGACCCGTATGTTGGCCTGCAGCTTGACCCGACTTGTAAGTCAGCAGGCCAACTTGGTGCATTGCCACATCTATAAAAGCTCACAATAATGAAAGTGAACTTGCTTCAATTGTATTACATGATAAGAAACTAAATTTAAATTAATGAAATACTTCTATCCCAAGATTTTCCATTTGTTGTGTTTAAATTTTAAAAAGACATGCAAGGACTGGTCTTGTAGTTGCAACCCTTCTTGTTCACCTTCCAAAATAATTCTAATGTAAATAACAAAACTTCATAGTTTATACTTTAAGTACTTTTATTTAAAACTATAAAAGTACGAAAGGTCAACCAAATAATCCATCTAAATGGGCTGAGGAGGGAGCCTGAGAAAGCAGAAGGCCAATAAAGCATCGGAGTGTTTCATGCTTTCCTATTACTAGTACAGACAAAAAAATATCTTACTCAGAAACATAAAATTAAAGGTGTAAAGATATGTTCTAGAATAGAGCATCCTAGTTTTATCCCCAACCACAACCTTATCAATGAAGTGTATATGGCAACTAAAAGAACAAAGCAATGAAGTGTACTTACCTTATAATAAATGATTGTCATTAGGCTTGAACGAAACTTCAATTTAAGTTTCATAAGGTGGAAAGTGTATTGTGTATCTAGAAATGACCTGCACATTAAGCAATATACACAGTCAAATACAAACTTTCCTATCACTCCACCAAAAGTTCTAAAATGATACAAGCTTTTCAATAAATACTATAATAAAACAAAAAAAACCCACCAAAAAGATCATTTGGAAGCAAATTATCATTCCTTTTCATTGTGCAATAATTTTAAAATGATAATTTAAAAATAGTAGGCGGCATAGCTTCCTTGAATTCAGAAACACGGAGCTACCCTACAGGGTGTTTTTTCAGCACAATATAAAATAAGAAACAGAAAAAAGAAATGCACGCTAGGTTAACAATTAAATACATAATTTCAAGACATGAGGCAAACATAAGAAGTCTACTCAAACTAAAATATTTGATTAAATCACTTGTCTTGACCTAGATGGTTTTCTTAGCTAAGAAGTACCTTATTAAAGCTTAGAACAAAGAATTCATATCATTCAAGAAAAATATAGTTACTTGATGGTAGATGAAAGACCCAAAGAAACTGCTAGAACATAGCCAACACGATGACCAGAACCTGGAAGAATAAAAAATGTTAATTAGTAAAAGCAGGAGAAAGAAGTTTGCATAGAGTATGCTTCCATGTAAGTTTGGAAAAATAAGTTATTAAGAATCTAAGAACCTGTGCTAATCCTCTCTATACATGTGCTAGAGTTTGGAAGCATGGGTACTACAATAGCCATTAAGTTTAAAATTTATTGTATTTTGTTCCTACATTAAACTTGGACTTCTGGCTCCTGATTCTAAAACATTATGCACTAACTGCCTATACTGACACACTACTTCTTGAGGACCATTAAATGTCTTATTAATCCTATAACCAGTAAGCAAGGGTAAGCTAATTCAACAATGAGGTTAAATCCTTGCACAGTTAGACAGCTAAAGATTCTAGTCAGAAGACTCAGAATACCTATAAGATTGTTGTTCATTTGCTTTCATGATTGATTTTCTCCATGCCCCGTATTTTCTGGTGAAGTGCCACATAATTTAATAAAAATATGTGATACACTTATCCCTTCTCCGTGTACCCTTTAAGACCAGCATGGTGTCTCATCTGTAAGCATTATTTTATATATATATATATATATCTTCTACGACAATAACCGTAGCTAACTAGTGAGGCAACCTAGTTATTGCATCCAATTACTTCATTCATCAGGGTTACTGGATATTAATCCCTGTAACAAAATTAAAATGTTCTTACCTTGTTGAAGAAATAAGAGCAGCCTATTGAGGAGTAAAGGTGCAACAAAACCCACAGCATCATTCAGTATCTGATAAAAACCATAATTATTTGTTAAACACTTAAAATTTATTTCAACAAGATGGATATTTAGTAGATGAAATAACGGTAACATCATGCCCACATTCTTAAGATAAAAAATGAGTATCCAAGTTAAATTTCAAATCAAGAACTAAATATAAGTAAAATATTTGGATTTTTCTCCATCATGATGCAGTACTAAAATGATAACCATGGTTAAAGGGTAATGATTACGAACTGATTCATGAAATCTAATCGAAGCATTCACATACAAGTGTAGTTCAGATCAAAATTGTCATCCTCCAATTTTTTTTACACTTGCTCTTCCTATTCTTTTAGACTTGCTCTTCCTGCCTAGGACATGCTAGTTCAACTCAGAAGCTTGCAAGTAAATGGTGTCACTGCAAATACGTGATTACGTAACCTCAGCGGTAAATAAAACTCGACAGATACCACAATAAAAATAAACTAATGACAACTTGATAAATTGAAAAGGAAGCAATGAGGTCTTGGTATCTCAGGAAGGGGGCATTTCATTAGATGGAAGCTTTAACAATTCCATATGTTATGTTTATGATGTAACCTCATTTTTGTCGTTTAAAAAAATTCATGTTTTTCCTTTTTGGAAAAGAATTCATTTTGGTTTAACTATAACAACGATGAAAATATGTGATATTTCATAGAAATATTAACTAGTTCACGGTATATAACTATATATTAGCTAGCCCACGGTATTTGTTTTTCTTTCAACCTCTCTCCATCGGACTTCAAAATTTCGATGTTAATTACAATGAGCACACACTTGAACATCCTTGATTACTCATCATAGCAACTCATAGGCCATACATCCACAAAAATTAACACATAGGAGAAATAACCACATAACCCAATGGAATGCAAACTTAGCATCTCAAGTTTGATTTGAATTGTTTGGGTTTATTTGAGATTTAATTGATTTTTGGATTGATTGAGACTCAAGGTCTTTCATCTTTGTATGATTTCTTTTATGTTTAGGTAAAAATTTGTATTTTCTTATTATCAATATCTGAGGTGTTTTTTTTCCTTCGAACAAGATATTGTAGACACACAAATTTCGCTTAGTTGTAGAGTCTAAAAATCTTATTTCTATAAAGTATATTAAGGTACCGCTTTGAAAAAAAACGAGCTTTTCATAATAACGCAGGTTTTGTACATTTTTAGGTTTCTAGGACTTATGCCTAGTCAACAAGACATCAAGACCCCAAGCTCGAATTTTTTACTCGCTGATGAGTGTATAACCATCGGCTGGAACAGTAACCCCGATACCGACTTTATCAGGATGCTTCATGTCGAGACATCCAATCTAACCGCACAAACTGTGTCATGTCAAGTATGTACGCGGCACATTCACGACATTGACCAGTCAACAGGATGTCATAAGATACACACACATCATTGTTGGCACCTCAAAATTTCACAAATATTGAATGGACAATATGGAAGTGATTAATTACAAATGGTGGATCAAAAAAAAAAGAGAAGAAAAAAAATGCAGAGGACTGCGTACAGAGTGGCATGTTCAGTCCCTTAATATACAGTCTCCTAGCAAAATAGAATCCGCAAGTTTGATCCGTTTACCAGCTGGAGATGGCGTACCTATGTTGGCGGCAGTACGTAGCCCACAGCTAAGCCCAATCGGCAGTCGATCCTGACCCAGAAAGTAAAACTATATGGATAGTCACGGCCTGGGATTGAACCAACAGAAAGTAGCCCAATGGATGGCCGGTACTGTGCGGATCCAGTCAAACGCAGGTCCACATGGGCCTCACAACGCGCCTCATCCAGAAGAGGTCTCGCTGGATACGGAAGGACTGCACCTCGGAGTAATCGGGGGAAGGGAGGAACCGAATCCCACGTATGTCGAACCAATCCCAGCCTTTTCTAAGTGGAAAAATATCTCCTTGCGGAAGAATCGCTTGCCGGAAATCAAGCTCCGCGAAATTACCTTAAATAAGGTCTTTGAAGAGGGAGGGGAAGCTGGTTCAGCATATCATGGACTCCCGTATCCGTCTCAAAGACGGACAGAGATCTCCGACGGCGGAAGGTGGGGGATACGGTTATAGAAGGGGGAGGAAAAGCCGGCAGGATCGGACGACATCGAATCCTCTCCGAGTCCGTCGCAGGGCAGGACTCCCTGTTTAAGAAGGCTTCCCAACCAAAAGAGGAGACGGCCGAGGCCTATATAAGCCTGGCTGCTGTGGGCAACGGAGGGGCGAAAAGAAAGAAGGAGGGAGAGAGACCCGACACCCGTGCGGAAAGATCCCCGAGAGCGCGAAGGAGAGCCCACCCCGTGCGCAAGAGAAGAGTAGAGAAGAAGAAAGGCCTACCGTAGCCGCCGGAAGCTCCTCCCGTCGGTGCTACACTCGCCGGAAGTCCCTCCCGATCGCCGGAAGCCCGCCGGAGGAATCCTTGAAGTCGCACCGACCAGCCGAAGTTCCGCTGCGGAAGCTCCCTCCGTCGAAATCCCTTGCCGTAAGCCCCCTTCTCCGTCGAAATCCCTTGCCGGAGCCCCTTCTACCGTCGGAGGAGCCGGGAGTCCCCTGCGCCGTCGCCTGCCACCGCCGGAGAGACCCACTGCCGTCGCTTGGTCGGGGAGGAAGAAAAGGGGCGCCGGCTTTATTTTTTCACCCACTTTATGCCATGCTGGCGTATGTCAAGGGAGGAGGAGGCGCGCAAGTGCTTCGGACTCAATTTTGACCGGGTCAAAATTGAGGTGGGGCCCACAAGAGAAGAGGAAGCAAAATAAAAGAAAGAAATGCAGCGCGTGCGGAGGCGCGCGCGCGAGGCGAAGCCGCGCACAGGGGATGTTGACAAAGGGTCAACCCAGATGTGGGGCCCACCTATGAAAAAGGATTTAAAAAAAATAAGCCCGCTGGACCAGCCAGCAGGCGTGCGCAGCAAGAGGAGGAGGATGGGCCGGGCCCATTAAACGTGAAGCATGCGGACAGAAAAAAAAGAAGAAGAAGAAAGTATCTCTTTTAAAATATACAATCCAGGGAAAACTTAAATAAAAATGTACCTAACTAATTAAACAAACCGATGACAAGCATTGGTCGGCTAAAAACCCGCCACATGGTCTCGGCATAATTTAAAAGAATCAAAATAAATGGGAAAGCAATAAGCCGGCTTTTTAGCACGCTTCTTGGTCCATAATTCAAAAATCAAAATAAAACAAACAATGAACAGAAATTAAATAAAAATTCACTAAGTTAATTTCACAAACCAAGACAAGCATTGGTCGGCTAAAAACCCGCCACATGGTCTTGGCTAAACTTAAAAGAATTTGTGGGTCGGTTCTAAACCTTCCCCTTAATTTTTTAAGGTGGGCATACAAAGGTCGAAAGACCCCAATGTCATACCATGTTCATTAAGGTATATGAGGCCGTGCATGATCAACATGCCAATAAGCCGAGTATATATTGATGAAGTTCAAAAAAAAAAGGGGAGATGCCCATAAGTCTGTAAGACCGGGTGTATTCCTTTCAAAAAAAAAATGGACAAGGACTGTACTCATCAAGAGTCGAACAGGAGTGTTCTCAAGACAAGTTGTATTTTTCTGGGCTATGAACGTCCAAGATAGACATCCAAGAGATTGTACTTTTCAATATATCATTGAGAGGAGTCAATGATGATCTCATTGATCCGATGGAATGCAAAGCACTTGAAAAAAAATAAAAATAAAGAAGAGAAATGAAGAAAACAGAATATAAAATCTGTAATTTAACTTGGAATTAAATTCTGTCCAACCAGGTTTGGTTTCACACTGAAATTTAAACCCCATAAATCACATTCCGTAGAGGAGCTGAGTTGAAGTCCAGAGACTTGAAGCAGGCAGAAAATTGAAGAGAACAAATATGAAATGCAGGGACTTTGTGAAGGTTGGAAATCTGGAAATTAAAGATCAGGAGCTAGGAAAATGCACGAATCAAAAAAATCTGATGTTCTGGAAATTCCAGATCTGAAGGAAATCAAAATTCTGGACCTGTGGCTTGTAAAAATCTGTAAAGTCAGACCGGAAACTGAAATTCAAGACGGTCTGGAAAATCTGGATTCATGTGCAGAATTCACAGGAAGCCTGAAACTTGGAAGAAGTCCGAGCTAAAAATAAAATTCTGCAATCTAGAATTTGGAGATTCAACATCTGAATTCCAGGAGATTCAAAAACAAGAAAGGAAATCCGGATTATTGCAAAAGTCTGGGAATCGGGAGAGAAAACAAAAAATCTGGATTTAGAGTGGTGCAGAATCTGAATTCTGGATCCGTACACAAATCTGAATTCTCAAAACTTAAGGTCAGACTTAGATTTGTGACTCAAACCCGCAACAAACTGAAAAATCAGAAATCAGGACCCGTTTCCAAGTCTGAAGTGCAGAAGTCTAAAAATCTGAAATTTAATGAATCTGTTTTGGTGCAGAAACCTGTGTAAAAAAAATCTGCAATTTAAAGAGATGCAAAATTTACAAGAGGTCTGGAGTTTGGAATTTGAAGAAATCAAAATCTGGGCATTGCAGGGAGCCGAGGCCTAAAATCTGAAATCTGAAAACTGAATTTGTATCGAACCTCTCTAAGAGTCTGCAATCTGGAAATATTTGAAAAAATGCAGAATTTAAAATCTGAAATTTGAAGTCAGTAAGAAATCTGGAAGTTTGAAAGACTGCAAATCTGGAATGCAGAAATCTAGAGTTTGATGTTTGAAAAAAGCAGGAAATCTGAAATTTGCAAGGAACCGAAGCCTGTAGAAATTGCAGAACCCAGAATCTGAAAATTTATGTAATCTGCAGAAGCACCAACCAGATTCAATTAAAAATCAAATAAATTTAAGCCAACAAGCTTCATTGTAAACCAAATCTGGCTTGGACAAATCAATTCAAATTCAACTTTAATTCAATCAAACCCAATTTCTCTAAATAATTCAAACTCTAAAACTTAAATCAAATCAAACTAAAACCAACAAGCAATTTGAAACTCAAATCTATAATCTGAGTAAACAGAAAGTTAACAAATTTAACACAAATCAAACTCAAAAATCAAACTTGAACCCAATAAACCCAAGTCAAATTGAATTCCCCAAATCAAACAAATTCAACTGAACCTTAATAAATTCAATAAGACAAACTTAAAACCAAATACAATCCATTCCAACCAAACTTAAAATCAATTAATCAAACTCAAACCCAAACCCAAATCAATTTATAAATCTGAAAGTTGCATAAAACATCAAATTCACCTCAAACTCAATTGAATCAAACTCAACAAATTTAACTTCAACCTAAATCAGAAACAGTTATATTCAACCAATTAAACTCAAGTCAAATTTAATAAAACAGATCCAAATTAATCAAATTCATCCCAAACTCAATTTAACTCAAACAAATCCAAGCTAAAAAACAATTCAACCAATTAAATTCAACTCAAACTAAATTCAAACGAATTCAAATTGACTCAATCAATTTAATCAAATTCAAAATAAATTAAGTGCTTGCCTTCCATTAAATTCATGGGATTGTTTTCTCCTATGTGTGAATGCTTATGGATGCATGTTTCTCCTCCAATGGATTGCTATGACGCTTAATCAAGGGTATTCGAGTTAGCTCGATGTAATTAACGTCGGATCTTCGCACCATCCGACGGGGAGAGGTCAAAGTAAATTTCAAAGAACCTAACAACCTCAACATAAATTTCGACCCTAGTTAGTACTTTTATGAAATATCATCTATTTTTTTTACAAAGTCAATGCTAAGGTCTAATTCAAATTCAAAAGGAAAATGAATTTCCAAAAACTTGAAAAGAATTAATCTTTGGAGATTTTGAGGTTACATCAATTGGCACGCCCGGTGGGACCTCTCCTTCCCTTCATCTCTCCGTCATAGCAATTCAAGGAAATGTGCATCCTTTAAAATGAAACTAAACTCTCTACATCTAACAAGTTTGTCTCGTCCATTTCAGGTGAGAGAAGCTAAGATGTCTGGAAAAGGAGTTTTCTGGACTGAGGAGTACGTTGACGCACGTACTAATGGGATACTGGCGTTTCCCTCATGTCCAGTGATGTTCGGGACATGCCCGGAGGTGTTCCTACCACCACACTGCCTCGGTGTGGAGCTTGTCACCCCCATCATGGATACAGCCGACATCAATCCCATCAGCCAGATTATCCTGGCAATTCAAATGGAAGATACTGAAGACGTCAAGGAAGAAGAACCGGCGCCAGCCTTGGCACCGATTTCTGTCAATCAAGTCTCAGTCACTGAGGAGGCTCCTGAACCACCCAAACCACAAAGGTTCCGGGTCGGGAGGACTCCTACTTCATGCTCCTCGCGGCGCTCGTTCGTAATGGGCTCCATGAGGGTTTACTGGAAGGGGCGCTCTGCCGTCCCGATATATACTCAAGCTGAGCTAAGGCGAGTAAGGCCTAGGCTCGCCACGCCGCCGCTAACTAACCGCTTTGCCACACCGGCGAGTCGAGAAAAAGAAAGATGAGGCTGCTTCCCAGCCTTCCAATAAACTCACTGCATCTGCACGGGGGGAGAAGAAATCTTCCGCCCGCCAACTCGGTCTTAGCCAATCAATGGCCCGGACTACTCGCCAGCTGAGGGGTCAACCCTCAGCTCAAAATTTCTGGAAGGACAACCGATCAACGGTCTCGTCCACCAAAAGAATTCAACGGGTTGAGAATCAATCCTATGCCCGCAAAAAGCAAGAAGACAATCAGTTACCGATCCGAGTCGGTGACATTCCTGGGTCCTGGAATCAATCCAATGACCATAACAAGGTTCGGGGGCAGAAGCAATCTGCAGCCCGATATCTGCCAAGGGTTGATCGGTTCGCCAGTCAACCTTCACATACTACTCATCCGACTGGAGGCAAGCCTCCGGGTCAGTCCAACATGGTTCGGACAAAGGATTAACCAGATGTTCGTCATACAAACAGGGGGCAGGGGAATAAATCCTCTACCCAAAAAGTCAAGCAAATGTGGGTGCCTAAGGCGAAAGTTCCCACCTCGGGGCCTTTGCCTAAGGTTATCCATCCTAACTATGCAGCCGGCTGCTCCTCCAGCTCTCGGCCCACTAAAACTTCGCGACCAAAGGCTACTCCAACTCGGCCAGAGGTTCAATTTGCACCACCATTTAGACGCTGTTATGCGTCACATTATCTGGATGGTCAATTCACGGTCCCCCGGACCCTACCAGAAAAGGAGTCGGTCTCTACCCGACTCATGCCTTCCCGCAAAGCCCCAAAAAGACATGTGATACAGGGGGCAGGGGGCAAAATGATGATCTTCTCCTGCTTTGCCACTTCAAGCACAAGCCGGCGTGAAGATGGTGTCGAGGCTCCACAAATTGCAGTTCGGCTCGGGGCAACCAATACCCGCAGTCAGACTACTCTCCAAGCCGCAAATGCTCCGCGACAACCCTTGGCAAATGATCCTCCACATCATGAAGAAGTGGAGGAAGGGGCACATCAAGACAACCTGGAAGCTGAAGCTACACCTCCGAATCTCGACTTAGCCGAGTTATGGAGGGAGAATCAGCAATTGAAAATGATGCTGAGGAACTTTGGGTTGTTACAACCCCAACTGGCACAAAGTGCAGGTGGCAGAAGCTCCCGAAGAGCCGCCCATGCAGATGGAACAACCTCCTGCACCTCGGATGCGGCCAGCAGTATACCAGCCTCCTCCCCGACAACTGCCACAATGGATGGCACCGGAGGACGAGATTCACGTCACATCTCAGGCCTATCAACCGCCACAAGACTATGCGGCGGTATCCCAGAAAATGATGATCGAACGCCTGATCGATGCCAAGCTGGCCGAACATGACGATGGGCTGGCAACGGTGGACTTATACCGGGTTCCATACCCTGTCCACCACCAATTCAAAAAGCTGCCGATGGAGGTCACTAAGATCCCCAAGTGCCCAAGGTTCGATGGGCGTGGGTCCCCAAAAGAGCATCTGGCACTCTATGTGACCCACATGGGAGAATTGGCACTCGAGGAGTCTTACCTCCTCAGATATTTTGCCACAACATTGACTGGATCGGCCTTTGAATGGTACTCGTTCGAAGCCAAACTCGGTATCAAACTGGGAGGACATGCAAAGGAAGTTTATTGAAAGGTTCAAATTGACGGAAAGGCCGTTCACACTAGTCGAACTAACCTCTCTGCGACAACGGAGGGATGAATCGGCTGTGGACTACGTCAAACGGTGGAGGAACTTATGCATGAGATGTTCTAACCCACCGGTAAACGAAGAGGCTGTTGGCCTGTGCAAGCGAGGGCTACGTCCGGAAATGCTAGAAAAGCTGTTGGTTACCAACATCCGGACGTTTGATGACCTGAACCGGATAGTCTCTGAGCTCGAGCTCTTTTATGCAGACAATCCGGCGATTCTTGCCAACAAACCAAAAATAATGAAGGATAAGCAGCCGGCGGCCAAGGATGTCTACACGGTGGATTTCACCCCAGCCAAAAACAATGGCAATGGGGGCAAGAAGGACGTGCAGACATCGACTTCAGTACCAAAAACTTTCAGCCAGCCAGGTCCCACGACCACATTGGCTGACCGTTTGAAGAAGCCGTACTCTTTCCCCAGGGAGTACACCAAGAGGCTATTCAACATGTGCATGAAGGAGAGCCTAATCACTCTTCCACAGCCTAAACGGCCTGGAGATGCCAACAAGGCTGATGACCCCAACTTCTGCCAATACCATCGGATGTTGGGTCATTCTCTGGAGGACTGCTACCTGTTCAAGGATCAGGCGGAGGCCCTAATTCAAAATGGGACAATCGACATGGGCAAACATTTAATCAACCCGCCTCGGTCGCATGTCAAGCCCAAGCAGCCCTTGAACTTCACGGTGAATGTCATACACCAGGGGCGTTCACTTAACAGACGGGTGCAGGCTCCACCTCAACAACATGCCGTGCATGATCACCGGCATCCCGAAATTTACAACATGGCTGCTAGGACTACAGCAATATTGGAAAAATTCCGCCAGCGGTGTGCCCGGCTTGAACGGGATTTACAACTCACCATAGTCAACTTGCCCTCACTAATGACAGGTGAAGTGGCAGAAGAAGAATTGTACCCAGCAGATGACGAGGAGTCGATAGACTTCTCAAGCGATGGGTCACATACTGGAACCCCGGAAGATACAGTAAACCAATCTGGTTCTCGGGGATCAGGGGAGTCAGAGAGCACTCCACCAGCCGGAAGTAACAGGGAACAAGAGGTGTCCGACGCAGACTCCTATATGGTTCCGAATCCACAACCAAGACAACAGAGAAGGGAAGAGCCAAGGAGCCCACCTACATTTCCGGGCTATGAGCGGTATTCATTTCCTCAGGGGATGACTTACCCTCTCTTCCAATATTGTGCCAGGGCAGGCCTGATTGCCCCATACTCTCAGGATAAACCGCACAACTTCATGTTCCCACGTGAGGGGTGTATGTACCACCTTACTATGGAGCACTCTTTAGAAAGCTGTAGGGCTGCCCGGGGGCACCGAACACTTGATAAGGGACGAGGTACTAAACCCGGGACGTCACCTAATTCACCCCCACGGCCACATGCTGTCCGAGGACCATACACCTCGGCTTATGTCATTCATGCCACTCCAGAAACAAGTGTACAGCGGGGGCATCATACCAAGGGCAAGTCACGGAGGCCGGCACAGCCCAAAGTCTATTCGGCTTACCAGACGTTCACCCCTGAAGTCATACAAAAGAACATAGAAGCTGCTAACAAGTTCTGTGAAGAGAAAGCCAAGGAGGTTGTTCCGGAGGAACCTGATCAGCCATGGCAGAAAGTTCCCACCCGGGAAGAGAAGGCCCAAGCCAGGGCAGAAGCAGCCCAAAAGAAAGCAGAACTGCTGGCTGAGCAAACTGCACAAGCCGAAGAGGCCGAGCAACCAGCACCTTACAGAGGACCAGGCGGCCCTGTCAACCCAAGAAAACATGCAAAGAACAAAAGAAAAGCAGATAAGAGAAAGGCACAACGCCAGGAAGCAAAACTGCGGGAAATGGAAGCACGCCTCCAAAATCCTACACCCCTCCAGAAGCTTCAAAAACTCATCGATCAGCTCGAGGAATACGAGCCAGAACAGCCTTCGGGCCCGGCTTCCCTCGATGCATATATTCCCTGGGGTGAATGGGCCAAACAGGTTTCCTTTAAACGATGGCTCATGGAAATCAGAAGAAAGATGGCTGCAGGGGAAGAAATCCCGTTTGACAGCATATCTGACTTCTGGGGGGAAGGTGAAGAAGAGCCAGATGCTCGTGATTTGGCGTCTCGCTTTCATAAGCTGTCATGCAATGTGGTCAGCATCCCACCACCCGCCGATTACTACAATCGGGGAAATGGCAGTCGGGGGCGATCTTCTCGTCCTGAGATCACCTATCAAAGGCGAAATAACAGAAACACCCGTGGCGGACGTGGAGGCAGGGGGCAACACCCCGATAACAACAAAGTCATCTACTTCAGGGATGAACAACCCAGGCCCGTGCCACCTCCATTGGTCAGGCAGCCCCCTGCCCGGGTCATTCAATTCCAACCCTTCTCAGATGACGAGGAGGAGGATGACACGATAAACACCACTTCCGAGGAGCCAGCAAGGCCCAAGGAGGTGCAAAAGGAGCCTGTGGTGGACAAAGCCAACCAACCAAGCACGTCCCAGCAACCACCTCAACAAACTCAACAAGATGAAGCAGAGGAGTCGATTCCAACTGATACGATGGTGGAAAACATAATGGAGCAATTTTTCCCTCCGCCACCAGACTCTCTCCCTTCTCTGGCCGAAACAAAGGAAAAAGTGGACAAAAAGGTCCTTCTCCAGTTAAAGAGACTCCCCGTGCGCCTAGGCCTATGGGAAGTCATATCCCTAAGCAAGGAACTCCGAGAGGCCCTTATGGCAGTGCTGCAAGCACCAGAAGCCTACGAAGCCCACTTGGCCGAGCTGGGCCAATATGAAGCTTATGCGGCATCGGTTTCATTTACCGAGGAGGATATGATGTATCCTTCAGCATTCCATAACCGGCCGCTATATATGAAAGGGCTGGTGAATGGGCACGAATTGAACCGGATCATGGTCGACGCAGGTTCGGCCGTCAACATACTCCCGCTCAAGACCTTCAGGGCTCTATACCTCATGCCTTATCTTCAGAAGGTCTCCGGAGTTACTATATCCGGGTTCAATCAAAATTCAGAAGAAGCCATGGGGAAAGTCGAGGTGGACCTGGTGTTGGGTGACTTCAACACCAAGGCGACATTCTATGTCATAGATGCCGATACCACCTACAGGGCTCTCCTAGGCCGCCCATGGTTGCATACGAATTGGGTCGTGCCTTCGACGCTTCATCAATGCCTTAAATACAACAAGGAAGGTGTGCAATGCAGAGTAGACGCAGACCAAGCCCCTTTCGAGGTGGCCGAGTGTCATCTGTCAGATGCACAACTCTATCTCCAGCCAGAGTCCTTCAAAGCCAAAGCTGATAAGGGAAAACAGAAGATGGTGGATGAACAACTTGATGAAGATATCACCATCAATGAAGTCAAAGCAAAACTACACAGGCTGAAGATAAGCTCTGAAAGGAAGGAGTGGCGACCCATCAAGTTCAATGCCAACTCCATCACCAAAGCTTTCGAAAACAGCATATGCATGCCACCAGATCTAATGTGGCCAGCTGGAGAACGTGCGCTTCAAACGGTGCAAAGGATGGAAACATTCACGGTCCCCTACCCTGATGGATCAAAGTTTACATTTCATCGGGAGGAATATCCACGCAAGCGAGCTCGGGAAGATGATTTCGGCTGGCCCGAAGACCTCGACACTTACATGGTGCCTGTGGAGCCAATAGAAGCCATGTCTCAAAAGAAGCGACGAATGTGCCGGGAACAAGGAGTTCCTGATAAGCAAAGTCGCCAGAGAGACAAAATGTTCAAACAAATGTGGGACTTCGAAAAATGGATGAAAGTAAAGAGTAAGAAATATTGCTTGGGCTACGACTCTGACTATGAGCCAATGGTGCACTATGCAGTCAACATGGCCAGTGTTCACAAAGTCGAAGACATTGCCCCTGTCTTTGATGAATCCTCTGAGGAGGAGACAGAGCAGGAAGCTCAACCAGAAGACTCCCAACAGACTCAGGGAGATAATGGCCTCATCCAGGCAGAAGCCCATGAAATAGAAAATAAAGAAGAAGATGAGGAGTTGGTTGATTTGCAACCAGCCCCTGAAGAAATTGAGGATGGTGGTCAAGCTACAGTCGACGACCTCCTCGAAATTAATTTGGGGACTACAGAGGATCCAAGGCCTATCTTCATCAGCGCCCTCCTCGCAAAGAAGAAAAAGTCCAATACCGGCTTCGCCGGAGGAGTTCGAGGATTGCTTCGCTGGACTTACAATGAAATGCCCGGGCTTTCACCGAAGTGGCAGTCCATAAGCTGGCCATACTTCCCTCGGCAAAGCCGGTCAAACAAGGGCAAAGACGCATGCGGGCTGATTTAGAGCTCAAAGTCAATGCCGAAATTGATAAACTTATAGAAGTTGACTTCATTGAGCCTTGCATGTACCCCGTATGGCTTGCCAATGTCGTCCCAGTGAAGAAGAAAAGTGGGCAGATTCGGGTCTGCATCGACTACCGCGACCTGAATAGAGCCTGCCCAAAGGATGATTTCCCTCTACCAATTCCTGAAAATATGGTAGATGTGACCACGGGGCATGAAGCCTTGTCATTCATGGATGGCTCCTCAGGTTACAATCAAATCTTGATGTCCACAGAAGACAAAAGCTTCACGGCATTTCGTACCCCTAAAGGGGTGTTCAACTATAAAAGAATGCCGTTTGGACTCAAAAATGCAGGGGCGACATACCAAAGAGCCATGACCAAGATCTTTGATGAAATGTTGCATGATCTGGTCGAGTGCTATGTCGATGACCTGGTTGTCAAGACAAGGAAGCGAGAAGACCACCTGGGTGACCTGAAAAGGGTTTTCGAGCGACTCCGACAATTTAAATTGAAGATGAACCCTATGAAATGTGCCTTCGGCGTATCCAGTGGGAAATTCCTTGGCTTCGTAGTCAGATATCGGGGCATTGAAATCGACCCCGATAAAATCAAAGCAATCAGGGAGCTGCCGCCTCCTCGCAACCTACGGGAGCTAAGGTCCCTTCAAGGCAAAGTCGCCTACATTCGGCGTTTCATCGCCAACTTGTCTGGCCGATGCCAACCCTTTTCTAAGCTAGCCAAGAAAGGGGCCCCATTTAAATGGGATGAGAGTTGTCAAGCTGCCCTAGACGGGCTTAAGCAATACCTCTTAAATCCACCTGTTCTGGGCGCACCTATTAAAGGTAGGCCCCTCATTTTGTACATCACAGCGTTGGACACATCCTTGGGTGCTATGCTGGCACAGCTAAATGATGAAGGCAAGGAGCAACCACTCTACTATCTGAGTAGGAGATTGGTCGGCCCCGAGCATAACTACTCCCCCATGGAGAAAATGTGTCTAGCCTTGGTGTTTGCCGCAAAGAAGCTAAGACATTATCTCCTGGCACATGAAGTCAACTTGATATCCAAGTTTGACCCTATAAAATACATGTTGAAACAACCAGTCCCTTCTGGACGCCTCGGGAAATGGGCATTGATGCTGATGGAATTCGACATCAAATACGTCCCACAAAAAGCAATTAAAGGACAGGGGATGGCAGACTTTCTAGCCGCCCATCCTATACCCGAGAATTCCCCTCTTAATCTCCAGTTACATGATGAGGAGACATTGAGAGAGGGAGAAAAGCAAGAAGCCCAACAGGTCGACGTCGAATACTGGCAATTGTACTTTGATGGTGCAGCCAGCACAGAAAGAAGACCTGATGGGAAATTAAAACCAAGGGCCGGTGCAGGCGTAGTATTCCTAAGCCCACAGGGTGGAGTTCTACACCATTCGTACACATTGCCAGAAGCCCTCACCAATAATGAAGCTGAATACGAAGCCCTTGTCGTCGGTTTGGAAATTGCCCTCGACATGGGGATTCGGTGCCTTAAAGTATTCGGAGATTCAATGCTGGTCGTGCAACAAATGCTCGGCGTATTTGAAGTCCGGAAAGAAGAATTGATGGTCTACCATGCGGCAGCAAGCCGGTTGGCCGAAAAATTCTACATATTCAGCATACAACATGTCAAAAGAAGGCTAAACTCACAGGCTGATGCCTTAGCCAAATTGGCTTCTGTGATCAAACTACCCCCGGCAGGAAGGTTAGAAATTGTTGTCAAACACAGAAGACTGTTTCCAACGTCAGTCATCGACAACGACAACCTGACCACATGGGAAGCCAACATCATAGAAGAGGGTGAAGATGATCACCCTGAGCAAGTTGATTGGCGCCAGCCAATTATCGACATCAAAAATGGGATCTTACCAGAGGATCGTGCCAAACGTGTGCAATTGACACGTAGGGCGGCATCCTACCAACTCATTGGTGGAGAACTATACCGGTTGGTACCCGAAAAAGAAAGGGCTGTCCTCGCTAGGTGCCTATCCATGAAGGAGGCATTTCAAGTGATGAAGGAGGTTCATAGCGGGTTATGCGGAGCACATCAGTCCGGACCCAAAATGAAGATAGCAATCAAGCTGAAGGGGTATTACTGGCCAAGCATGTTCTCTGACTGCGAGAAATTCGCAAAGACATGCCATGAATGCCAGGCATTCGCACCTATCCCTAGGCGCCCCCAACACAATTGCATCCTACAACCCCGACATGGCCTTCTGCCGAATGGGGAATGGATATTGTGGGACCATTCAAGCCATCCTCCAAGGGTTGCAAATTCATCCTTGCAGCTACCGATTACTTCTCCAGATGGGCAGAAGCCATAGCAGCCAAGGAAGTAACCGGTGAGGTTGTTGCTCGGTTTGTCCGACAAAACATCATATACAGATATGGAGTACCGAGCCGCATCATGTCGGACAACGGCACCCCATTCAGAAACCAAACAATATACAAGTTGGCCTCCAAATTCCATATCGATTGGAGAACATCCACTGTTTACAACCCTCAAGCGAATGGCCTAGCAGAGGCATTCAACAAGACCCTTTGCAAACTCTTGGTCAAAGTGGTTGGAAACAAGAGGCGGAGTTGGGACGAAAGGATGCAGGAAGCACTTTGGGCCTACCGCACCATATACAAAACTCCCACGGGTTGCTCACCATTTTCATTGGTGTATGGGAGTGAGGCAGTCATACCTGTGGAGGTGGAGTTGGCTTCTTATCGGGTAGCAATCCACCATGGTCTACCTTCCGATGAGCCCGATGAAATGCAAAGGCGGTTCATGGAGTTAGACAAATTGGAGGGGGAAAGGCTGAAAGCCTATGAACACCTCAAAGTATATCAAGCCAGAATGTCTCGAGCCTACGACAAGTTGGTGAAAGAGAGATCATTCCAGAAAGGGGACATTGTCATGGTCAAGCAGAAAGATGCTATGGCAGGTCGCCCTAAAAACAAATTTTTCCCAAATTGGCTCGGCCCCTACATCATCGACAATGTGTTTGAGGGAGGTGCCTACACCGTGGTGGATTGCAAAGGGGACATTTTGTTCCCTCCACTCAACGGCAAGCACATCAAAAAGTACTACGCTCCAGAGCACGAGTTCCACAAGAGCCCGATGGAGAATGAAGAGTAGTGTTGTGAAAAAAAAAAATGACAGACTTAGCCAATCTCATTGATTGGTTAAGGGCAAAAATGTCAAGAAAAAAAAAACCCGGTTAAGGTGAAAACCCGAATAGGGCACTTTAAGCAAAAATGGGTTACCCCGCTATGTGAAAACCCTGTAAAGGGCGCATAGGCAAAATCCAATGGGGGACTGGTTTGGGTGAAAACCTCGAAGGAGGCAGTCAAGCTAGTTTAAAAAAAAAACAAAAACAAAAAAACAAAAACAAACAAACAAACAACAAACAGGGCTGACTCCTCTAACCCAATGGGTTGGATGGGTGAGTTTCCCCCTAATTTTATTAGGGAGGAGGTCCGAGTTGCCAATGACGAAAACGGCTCCCATAAAGCTCATCTACCTGGTAGTAGAAATATGCTGGGGAGACCATACCTGAGGCAACGAGGAAGATCACCTCTCGCTTATAAAATTTTCGGGAAGTCTCGCACGCCATCCCAAAAGGAGAAGGGATAACACCCTGTCAAATCAAGTAAGTTCCATGACCAAACGGCCATTCCGGCCAGAAAGGTCTCCTTCACCCTATACCACCATGACTCTCCTAGTCTATGTGGTTATCAAAACCAAATTTTATACCATTATGACCCTTTCGGTCTACATGGTTCTCCCAATCCAACGCCAGTGTTGCTTTTGGTCCATACACCCCAAGTCCCACCGGCAATCCTCAAATCTTGAGCCATCAAGCCTAGATTTGTCCCAAATTCATACCCATGGGCCGAGCATGGTCATCTCATACTCATATGCCCTATCCATATTTGCTTGGCATCAAGCCACCATACTTTCCCGGCATCAAGCCATAACAGCCTCTTGGCACGAAGCCACGATACCCTCCCGGCATCGAGCCACTACATTTTATTGGCATTAAGCCATGATACCTTTTTCGGCATCAAGCCACCGCAGCTAATCGGCATCAAGCCATCACAATCCTCATTGGCATCAAGCCATTTCAAATCATGATTCACCGGCATCAAGCCACTACCACATTTATACCCGAAAGGGGTTGAGTATGACCTTTCCCCATACTCAAATGCCCTATGGGTTATACCGGCACTAAGCCACCATGTTCACACCTAATGGACCGAGCATGACTTTTTATGCTCATATGTCCTACAGGTCCTTTCTTGGCATCAAGCCGCCACCATAATCATACCCAAAAGGCCGAGTGTGGTTCCCCCATACTCACATGTCCCACGGGTTATTATGGCATCAAGCCATAAAATGTTCCTGGCATCAAGCCATAACACTCCTTTGGCATCAAGCCACCACAACTTTTTGGCATCAAGCCATCACAAATTATAAGTCATTGGCATCAAGTCACCCATTTTTACCCAATAGGCCGAGTGGTGACTCTTTCTCACGCTCATATGTCCTAAGGGTTATTTGGCATTAAACCAACTTCATTGCCTTCCGGCATTAAACCGACTTGGCAGCAAGCCGCCCCCAAAAATTAAACCCTACAGGCCGGGCATGATCATTTCATACCCAAATGTCCCACGAGTCTACATCCCATGCCCTAAGGACCGAATGTCATTCTTTCACATTCACAAGTCCACGGGCTGAATGGCATCACGCCACCCTAAATTCATACCCCAGGAAAACAACACTACACTTAGGGACAACCCAAATTTCTATACCCTACGGACCGAGTATGATCTTCACATGCTCACAAGTCTACGGGTCCCCCCCGGCATAAAGCCATCAAAATCTATGGCCCAGGGGAAGTCTTAATTCCTCACCGCCCAAATTTTTATTACCTAGAGAGACCTCAACTCCTCAAGGGTCAAAATCCAAACGACATGCAGGAAAGAAAAACTCACAGTTACAACAAAGCATAGTAACAGGGAGGTCATTGGTCAAACAAGCAAACAGAAGGGTCAGCTAAAGGGCCCAAGCCCTTCTCGATCCAGAGAAAACCCTGGAAGTCAGACAGGGGTCAGAGTATGGAGCAAAACACCCTGTTGGAAGGTGGCAAATGATAGCAAAAGAGAGTTTTCATTTTTTGCAACCAGGATACATACAAGTGTAATGATTTGCAAAATGTGAAAGTATTTCATTGCATAATTGATTTGCAAGGTGCTCGAACAAGCCTCGGGGACTAATTGAATATCAAGAAAGAAAAAAAAAAACTACATGTCCAGTCAACTCTGAAAACAAAAAATGGTGACTACAAGGCCAACTTGTCACAACAAGCTGGACGAGCTAGTTCTAGCCCCTGGATCTCTTCTAGCAGGCGGCACTGAGTAGCAAGTAGAGAATCTCGCTCCCCGCCTGTCGAGGCCAAGTCTTCCTCAATCTGTGCACGCTTGGCTCGAACTGCCGCTAGCTGACTCTCTAAAGAAGCAATCTCAGCAGCAAGCTGGTTGGTAGCTGTAGTAGCCCGGGTCTGATCCTCCTGGAGCTTCCCCAGTCGTGCATCCACGACAGAAATAGCCTCAGCAACGCTTCGCGCCTGTGTCAGCTTCTCCTCAGCTAATGGGAGAAGAATAGTGTTCCACCGGACCAGGGATTGAGCCTCCTGCTGCCGATCACAAAATTGACCCCATAACGCTTCAACTGCAGATATCCAAGGCTCCATGGTGCAGCCAAGGAGATGATAGGACGCGGTCATTTGCCTTAGGGTAGCCCGCAAGTCTGCCTCAGATGGCAGAGGATCTGGTAGTGCAGGCAAACCCGCTATCATTGCCCTACCCAGATGGGCGGCAAACCACGCATCAGAAGGAACGCTGGTAGACATGGTAGCGGGCCAAGCAATGCCCAGCGCAGGAGAAACGCTAGATGAACCAGTTGGTTGGATGTCCAATGGAATTGGCACGGCAACTGCAAAAGGGAAGAAGAGAGAAAAGGGGAATATAAGCATAACCAAACAATAAACCAGATTTTTGTGACATAGAAATAAAGTTTCTATGGCATACCATCAGCAGAAGGAGGCAAAGGAGGATCGACATGTACAGGGCTAGTACCCCCGGCGACATTATCCTCACATAGACCCATGGGTACGGGAGTCGAGGAATCGATCTCAGCACCTGCACCTTCGAAGGAAAAAGGCAATTAATCATCAAGACATGGCAAATCAAGACATGAACTTGTAATAAATGAAAGGGATACAAAAGTCACCTGATGTTGCATTAACTTCTACAACAAGCTCATCCAGACACGGAGTGGGTACACCTACTGTTACCTCACCCACTATGGGAGAGGGAGATCGCATCACGATGTCGTCATGGTCCGAGCAAACCTCGTCATCAGGAAACGAGGCCATAGGTGAAGGAGACCGCATGCCGACCAAGGCGATGTTTGCTGGTCATGAAGAGAAGGTGGTTCTTCTGGCAGATCAGTCCCTTTGGTAACAAGCTCGGCAAAATCCTCCCCCACCATTGGGATGGAGGGCACCTCATCACCAACTTCCACCCTTATAGGGGGTGGTGGGCTGAAGCTAAGAGCTTCCCTAGCAGGAGAAGACTCTGCAAAGAAAGAAAAATAAGGCTGTCAGAAGCTATGTCAATCCAAGCAATATAGAAAAAGAAAAAAAAAAAAGAAGAGAAAAAAAAGAGAGAAGTCCAGCTACATACCAATAACCTCCACTACTGGAGTAGGGGATGGAAGTCTTTCCTCCTCACGAGCCTTCTTGCGGGACCTTGAAGATTTCTCGGGCTTTGAAGCTGGCCTCTTCACACCAGAAGAAGTAGTCTCTGAAAAGGGGTTAAAAAAGTAGAGACAAGTCACAGATTGATAATACAAGGTGTGCATGACAAAAAAATGAGAATGAAGGGTTTATACCTGGCAATGGTAAGTTTGGAGGGCACGTGACCAGCAGTCCGGCATCTCGCCCTACTTTGCTGGCCGCACTTGTTACGGCCATTTTAATCTCCCCAAAACAGTCAGCTTGCTCAATGTCGAGGGCATCGTCAAGTGGTCCCCAAGAGCACACTAGCTGGCTCAAGTAGTCCACCCAACATTTGACAGAGTCGGTGGGGGGAAGAACTTCCCGTAATGGAGCCTGTCGCCGACCGGTGCAATCAGCCACCATCAAACTGTACCAATCAACTGGCCGAGGCAAAGCTGGCTGCTGAGAAAGCTGAGAAACACGAAGTGGCTCTACCAAAGGAGGGATAGAACCGGTGTAAACATAGCAAGGAGTCGGTGGTAACACACCCTTTGTCTCCCAATATTTATACCGCTTCAACAACTTCTCCCTACGGGACCGGTAGTGGCGAGTAAGGAAGTTCACACCGATCTCTGGTAGAGCACGGTTCTTTATGTCCAAGCGAGCTGCCTCGACCTCTGCAATGGGAGCTGGTAGTTTCCGATAATTTTGGCTCCTATGGGACCACCAATTACCGTACACAATATCAAAGTCCCCAGTGGCACCAAGTGGCGGGATATCAATGTCGCCTTTCGCCTCTGATCGGTGAAAATAGTTCCACCACTCTGCTGCAACGAGATGGCTGTCCAACTGCGCGTATACGCGAGAAGTGATAGCAAAATCAGCGTTTGGAGGAATGCCCTGGTCATACCCGAAGTTCCGGCTGAACCGGAAAGGGTAGTATGGCTCCAGGATAGTACGACTGCCATGCCGAAACACCAAAGTACTCATTCGGGTACAAAGGAGCCACTCCCAGGCAGCCCACTTACGCGGCCTGTTCAAAAGAGGGTCCATCCATATGAAATGATCTCCATGCTTCTTAGCAGAATGGGGTCGATGCCCAATTGAGCAGTGGCTGAATTTTAAGCCTGTGGCACCTTCGGCTGGGAGTGTAGCCAACAATCTCCTCCCAATAATTAGCTCCTCCTGCTGCTGTAGGCGAGGGCTGCCAATGAATCTGTATATCAATGCATTATGGGGATCAAACTCTTCCCTGAGTGGAGGGAGACCACCAAACAAAGATGCTGCCCATACACTGACGTAATGAGTGGCAAATACAATTTTACTATCTCTAGGAGAGGGATGGGAAGAAATTGACCCGAAAGAATGATAGATCGCAGCTAAAGCAGCCGGGGCAATAGAAAGTCGAATCCCACAAGCCAATCTACAAGCAGGGAATAGAACCTCCGGTCTGATGACAGCAGCATCCTCAAAAGGAATGGCAAAAGTCACTAGCCAGTAAGCCAGATATGCAGCAAGATGGGTGATCTCCCCAAGATCCCAGGGATCCTCAGTTTCTGTGCGAGCTTCCATAGCAGCATACTGCCTGTCAACCCGTGGCCTCTCAAGCCGTGCATAATCGGTTCGTTGCTTGCCTGGCTTCACAAAAGTGTCGTCATAGCAGTATGGACCTCCATAGAAAAAATGAAGCCAAGTGTCACAACTCACTTGGTATGCACCATCAATGTGCTCGTCCTTGCCAAGTAATGCCAAGTCACGCCATACTTTGATCAGATATCTGTGACAGTAAGAAAGACCATAATCTCCATGCCCATTTGTCTGGCATCTGTGAAGATCGTCTAGTGCAACCTCTTCATAGGGCTCACCGTGAACTGGCAGTCCAGAAATCATGTGGAAGGACCACAGGTCCATAGAAGTTTCCCCTTCCGCTGTGACAAATGTGTTCCAGCGCCTGTTGAAGCGCTCAACCAATGCTTGAATATACCCATCATAGCAGGGGTATTCATAAAGAGCAGCACCCACAGCACTTTTCAGGCCGATACGTTCCAGGCGTGTGCCGAAATTCGCCAAAATATATTCAAGCCATTCACAGGCTCCAGGCCGTGGGCGATGTGAACACTCCACAGAAAGGCGGCCGTACCAACTGTCCCTGTTATGTGACAGAATGTCGTCAAGCAAACAATGGCCATCATAACCTTCTTCACTGAAATGTGAGTTGTTTGGCAACAGAAACAACCCGGTGCGCCGTTTGGACCAGTCTGAGTAGCAAGCTCGGTTCAACTTCCATGCCCCAGGTTGAAAATCATGAGAAATGAAATACTTGTCTTGAAATTCTCCTAACAAACCGAACTGGAGACTGAGTGGGCTGCTCTTATGATGCTGCAAGCCAAGAGGAAAAGAGGGGTACGAGAACGTCACAGTACCCTGCAAAATATCCCTGCCCCGCAGTATAGCACACTCTAGCCGGTGCTTTTCTTCCGCGGACATACAATCCGTGTCGACGCTGCCTAAAGGAGAAGAACGCCGGATAAATTCCAGCAATGCCTCTTCGGAGGGATAGTGAGCCGGATACTGCGCTGGTCGGCTATATGTGAAGTGCCCGTGTCCGTGCTGAATAAGCTGAAGTTCGACACCTCCCGTGCCAGGCACGACACCAAGATGCTCCCGGGCAGCTATGTTATAATCATGTTGTCCAAATCTGCTCGGAGATAGGCGGCTCGGAGCCGGCATGAGCAAGCCTACATGATGACCATTCTCAGGGGATGGACAAATGCCGTCGGAAGTAATCCGATCAGCATCAAGCTGAGGAGCATGAACGTGAGGGTTTCCGTGCCTAACCATGGTATGCCTATAAAAAGAGAAAAAAAAGAAAAAGAAAAAAAAGAAGCATGTCAAAGCAAAGTTTTGATGTGTAAATAGAGATAGAACACAATAGCGTGCACATGCGATTCCCCGACGTCTTTGGCCTCTGGAGAATCACCTGTGGGGGGCAATTGTTGGCACCTCAAAATTTCACAAATATTGAATGGACAATATGGAAGTGATTAATTACAAATGGTGGATCAAAAAAAAAGAAGAAGAAAAAATGCAGAGGACTGCGTACAGATTGGCATGTTCAGTCCCTTAATATACAGTCTCCTAGCAAAATAGAATCCGCAAGTTTGATCCGTTTATCAGCTGGAGATGGCGTACCTATGTTGGCGGCGGTACGTAGCCCGCGGCTAAGCCCAATCGGCGGTCGATCCCGACCGAGAAAGTAAAACTATATGGATAGTCACGGCACGGGATTGAACCAATAGAAAGTAGCCCGATGGATGGCCGGTGCTTGTGCGGATCCGGTCAAACGCAGGTCCACGTGGGCCTCACAACGCGCCTCATCCGGAAGAGGTCTCGGCGGATACGGAAGGACCGCACCTCGGAGTAATCGGGGGAAGGGAGGAACCGAATCCCACGTATGTCGAACCAATCCCGGCCTTTTCTAAGTGGAAAAATATCTCCTTGCGGAAGAATCGCTTGTCGGAAATCAAGCTCCGCGAAATTACCTTAAATAAGGTCTTTGAAGAGGGAGGGGAAGCCGGTTCGGCATATCACGGACTCCCGTATCCGTCTCAAAGACGGACAGAGATCTCCGACGGCGGAAGGTGGGGGATACGGTTATAGAAGGGGGAGGAAAAGCCGGCAGGATCGGACGACATCGAATCCTCTCCGAGTCCGTCGCAAGGCAGGACTCCCTGTTTAAGAAGGCTTCCCAACCAAAAGAGGAGACGGCCGAGGCCTATATAAGCCTGGCCGCCGCGGGCAACGGAGGGGCGAAAAGAAAGAAGGAGGGAGAGAGACCCGACACCCGTGCGGAAAGATCCCCGAGAGCGCGAAGGAGAGCCCACCCCGTGCGCAAGAGAAGAGTAGAGAAGAAGAAAGGCCTACCGTAGCCGCCGGAAGCTCCTCCCGTCGGTGCTACACTCGCCGGAAGTCCCTCCCGATCGCCGGAAGCCCGCCGGAGGAATCCTGAAGTCGCACCGACCAGCCGAAGTTCCGCTGCGGAAGCTCCCTCCGTCGAAATCCCTTGCCATAAGCCCCCTTCTCCGTCGAAATCCCTTGCCGGTGCCCCTTCTACCGTCGGAGGAGCACGGAGTCCCCGCGTCGTCGCCCGCCACCGCCGGAGAGACCCGCTGCCGTCGCCCGGTCGGGGAGGAAGAAAAGGGGCGCCGGCTTTATTTTTCACCCACTTTATGCCATGCTGGCGTATGTCAAGGGAGGAGGAGGCGCGCGAGTGCTTCGGACTATTTCGACTCGGGTCAAAATTGAGGTGGGGCCCACAAGAGAAGAGGAAGCAAAATAAAAGAAAGAAATGCAGCGCGTGCGGATGCGCGCGCGCGAGGCGAAGCCGCGCGCCCGCGGGAAGAAAGGTTGACCTTCGGGTCAACCCAGATGTGGGGCCCACCTATGAAAAAGGATTTAAAAAAAAATAAGCCTGCTGGACCAGCCAGCAGGCGTGCGCAGCAAGAGGAGGAGGATGGGCGGGGCCCATTAAACGTGAAGCATGCGGACAGAAAATAGAAAAAGAAAGTATCTCTTTTAAAATACACAATCCAGGGAAAACTTAAATAAAAATGTACCTAACTAATTAAACAAACCGATGACAAGCATTGGTCGGCTAAAAACCCGCCACATGGTCTCGGCATAATTTAAAAGAATCAAAATAAATGGGAAAGCAATAAGCCGGCTTTTTAGCACGCTTCTTGGTCCATAATTCAAAAATCAAAATAAAACAAACAATGAACAGAAATTAAATAAAAATCCACTAAGTTAATTTCACAAACCAAGACAAGCATTGGTCGGCTAAAAACCCGCCACATGGTCTTGGCTAAACTTAAAAGAATTTGTGGGTCGGTTCTAAACCTTCCCCTTAATTTTTAAGGTGGGCATACAAAGGTCGAAAGACCCCAATGTCATACCATGTTCATTAAGGTATATGAGGCCGTGCATGATCAACATGCCAATAAGCCGAGTATATATTGATGAAGTTCAAAAAAAAGGGAGATGCCCATAAGTCTGTAAGACCGAGTGTATTCCTTTCAAAAAAAAAATGGACAAGGACTGTACTCATCAAGAGTCGAACAGGAGTGTTCTCAAGACAAGTTGTATTTTTCTGGGCTATGAACGTCCAAGATAGACATCCAAGAGATTGTACTTTTCAATATATCATTGAGAGGAGTCAATGATGATCTCATTGATCCGATGGAATGCAAAGCACTTGAAAAAAAATAAAAATAAAGAAGAGAAATGAAGAAAACAGAATATAAAATCTGTAATTTAACTTGGAATTAAATTCTGTCCAACCAGGTTTGGTTTCACACTGAAATTTAAACCCCATAAATCACATTCCGTAGAGGAGCTGAGTTGAAGTCCAGAGACTTGAAGCAGGCAGAAAATTGAAGAGAACAAATATGAAATGCAGGGACTTCTGTGAAGGTTGGAAATCTGGAAATTAAAGATCAGGAGCTAGAAAAATGCACGAATCAAAAAATCTGATGTTCTGGAAATTCCAGATCTGAAGGAAATCAAAATTCTGGACCTGTGGCTTGTAAAAATCTATAAAGTCAGACCGGAAACTGAAATTCAAGACGGTCTGAAAAATCTGGATTCATGTGCAGAATTCACAGGAAGCCTGAAACTTGGAAGAAGTCCGAGCTAAAAATAAAATTCTGCAATCTAGAATTTGGAGATTCAACATCTGAATTCCAGGAGATTCAAAAACAAGAAAGGAAATCCGGATTATTGCAAAAGTCTGGGAATCGGGAGAGAAAACAAAAAATCTGGATTTAGAGTGGTGCAGAATCTGAATTCTGGATCCGTACACAAATCTGAATTCTCAAAACTTAAGGTCAGACTTAGATTTGTGACTCAAACCCGCAACAAACTGAAAAATCAGAAATCAGGACCCGTTTCCAAGTCTGAAGTGCAGAAGTCTAAAAATCTGAAATTTAATGAATCTGTTTTGGTGCAGAAACCTGTGTAAAAAAAATCTGCAATTTAAAGAGATGCAAAATTTACAAGAGGTCTGGAGTTTGGAATTTGAAGAAATCAAAATCTGGGCATTGCAGGGAGCCGAGGCCTAAAATCTGAAATCTGAAAACTGAATTTGTATCGAACCTCTCTGAGAGTCTGCAATCTGGAAATATTTGAAAAAATGCAGAATTTAAAATCTGAAATTTGAAGTCAGTAAGAAATCTGGAAGTTTGAAAGACTGCAAATCTGGAATGCAGAAATCTAGAGTTTGATGTTTGAAAAAAAGCAGGAAATCTGAAATTTGCAAGGAACCGAAGCCTGTAGAAATTGCAGAACCCAGAATCTGAAAATTTATGTAATCTGCGGAAGCACCAACCAGATTCAATTAAAAATCAAATAAATTTAAGCCAACAAGCTTCATTGTAAACCAAATCTGGCTTGGACAAATCAATTCAAATTCAACTGTAATTCAATCAAACCCAATTTCTCTAAATAATTCAAACTCTAAAACTTAAATCAAATCAAACTAAAACCAACAAGCAATTTGAAACTCAAATCTATAATCTGAGTAAACAGAAAGTTAACAAATTTAACACAAAGCAAACTCAAAAATCAAACTTGAACCCAATAAACCCAACTCAAATTGAATTCCCCAAATCAAACAAATTCAACTGAACCTTAATAAATTCAATAAGACAAACTTAAAACCAAATACAATCCATTCCAACCAAACTTAAAATCAATTAATCAAACTCAAACCCAAACCCAAATCAATTTATAAATCTGAAAGTTGCATAAAACATCAAATTCACCTCAAACTCAATTGAATCAAACTCAACAAATTTAACTTCAACCTAAATCAGAAACAGTTATATTCAACCAATTAAACTCAAGTCAAATTTAATAAAACAGATCCAAATTAATCAAATTCATCCCAAACTCAATTTAACTCAAACAAATCCAAGCTAAAAAACAATTCAACCAATTAAATTCAACTCAAACTAAATTCAAACGAATTCAAATTGACTCAATCAATTTAATCAAATTCAAAATAAATTAAGTGCTTGCCTTCCATTAAATTCATGGGATTGTTTTCTCCTATGTGTGAATGCTTATGGATGCATGTTTCTGTTCCAATGGATTGCTATGACGCTTAATCAAGGGTATTCGAGTTAGCTCGATGTAATTAACGTCGGATCTTCGCACCATCCGACGGGGAGAGGTCAAAGTAAATTTCAAAGAACCTAACAACCTCAACATAAATTTCGACCCTAGTTAGTACTTTTATGAAATATCATCTATTTTTTTTACAAAGTCAATGCTAAGGTCTAATTCAAATTCAAAAGGAAAATGAATTTCCAAAAACTTGAAAAGAATTAATCTTTGGAGATTTTGAGGTTACATCAATCATTAACACTGATTCGGGCACCATGTCTATCAGAACGTTTTGCACACGAGCACATATTTTTCAATATTCCAAATTTGCCCTTCAAGTGGCTATAAAAGGAGACATCTCCAACCTTTCCACCTTGTCACATTCATTTCTTCCATAAGTTTCACATTTTTGACTTGACACATTTTTCACCTTTTCACCTTGTCACCTTTACTTCCTCGATGTGTTTCACCTTTTTAACTTGTCACATTTTTCACATTTTCCTTGTCACATTTTCACCTTGTTACCTTTACTTCCCCTTTACTTCCTCTATATGTTTCACCCTTTTGACTTGTCACCTTTTCCACATTTTCACCTTGTCACTTTTCCATATTTTCACCCTCACCTCTTCCACAAGATTTACCTTTTTGACTTGTCACTTTTACTTCCTCCATAAGTTTCATCTTTTTTACTTTTAACATTGGCACATTTTTCACCTTTCCACCTTGTCACATTTACTTCCTTCACAAGATTCACCTGTTTGACTTGTCACATTTACTTTTGATTTTGTCAACTTTTTCACCTTACTACCTTGTCATCTTCCTCCACGAGCTTCTTCTCTTCTCCCTCCAAGCAAGGTGCACCCCCTTTAAAAGGACACTCCCACCTTTAAGAAAGAAGGTTGGTTTCAAACCCTCAAAGACTTTCAAGATCTCTCAACCCCTCTAGTCTAACATCCCAATGTCTTGACAAGGCTCTCCTAATGTCCTCCCACTACTTGTGATAGGAATCGGTTCGAGAAGGAGAGAAAATGCTCGATCAATGCTCGTCGCCGCTTGTTTCTCTTCATCAGCTTCCACAGGATACTAAGGATGCTTTTTGGCAAAACTGTAAATAAAGAAAAGCTTCCTCTCCAACTCCTCCTTCAGTAGCGACAAACGGCGTTCAATTCCAACGTGCCTTTTAACTGCAGCGGTCTCTACATTGAAGTCGCGCTAGCCGATTCGAGTGCACCACACACAACCCTTCTCAACTTTTTAACAGTGTCTTGTAGCGCGTGCCGGCAAACCGTATATAGAGAAAATCTTTCCTAGGTAAAGATCTTCCATTTTCAACAAATAGAAGTTGATTCCAACTTCCTGTTTGTCTGTGGTAACTTTTGCACCAAAGTCGCGCTGACATGTTCCAACACAATCCGACCGAGTCCATGGTGCAACCAGAGCATGTTTATCTTCATCGTCTCTAATCAGATTTGATTCCTTTCACCCTTAATCTTGTTATCACATCATTTAGAGTATTCTCAACATCATTTTTATTTATCTTTGCATCATATCATTAATTTAAAAATCAAAAAAAAAGATTATGGGGTGTTTGGTTGCATGATAATGGAAGTTTTTATTTTAATTTTTAAAATTTATAAGAAAACTTGTTAAAAGAGGTGTTTAGCAACCATGACAATTTTATGTTTTGAAAGTGATTTTCTTCTTAAACAAAAAAAGAGGATCTCACCTCTTTCTTTTTTCTTGTGGTCCCCCACTTTGTTTGGTCATGTATGGTGGTTACTCTTTTTTGTCATCACATCCCTCCAAACATGATAATTTTATGTCATGAGTTGGTTCACTCTTTATTTTAATACAATTTTTTATCATGAAAGTGTACAAAAAATTATCATGCAACCAAACACCTCATTAGGGTTAGCCCCAAAATTGGTAAGTTTGTTTCCAATTACCATCATCATGACATTATTTCTATGGATCTCACACTTCACCGAGTTCTAATCTTATCTTTCACATGTTTTATTGTCTTTGAGTTGTGCAGGAATATAAATAAACAGAACTAAGGACTCTTTTTTCTTGACCGGCCAAAAAAAAAGTTGGAACTCGCATGTCTCCCCCCTATTAAGGCACACAGTCAAACTTCTAAGTATCAAAGGGCAGATTTTGGGTCTGTTTGGGACTGCTCGGAGAATAGGAAACAACAAAATTTTGAATGCCACAAAGGGACTGAAATGGGGGGTGTTTTAGGACCGGTTGGTGACTTGTTTGGGTCGGTTGGAAGAGTCGACATGGAACTGTTTGATGGGTCGAATAGGGACTTGTTTGGGGTCTGCAAAGGGACCTTATTGGAGGCTAAATGTGACTGTTTGAGTGACCGAAATGGGACTGAAATGGGGCCCAAAGTAGGACCGTATAGAAGCTGTTTATCAGGTCAAGATAGGACCTCTTTAGGAGCTGAAATCAGGTTGTAAAGGGGGTCGAATAGGGCCTGATTGGAGGTCTGATTTGTGACCTGAAATGGGCTGTGTAAGGGGCCAAACAGGGAGCTGGAATGGGGCTTTTAGTGAGCCGAACAGAAAGTTGAAATGGGGCTTGTTTAGGGGTTAGACAAGGACCTGTTTTGAGCAGTCTGATGGGTAATGGGATGTCAATGACGATGAAGGCCAATTCAGGCCATGAGAAGGATAGAGAAAGAAAGGAGAAGGGGAGAAGAAAGGGTACCCATGAAGAGTTACATGGCTAAGGTTTGCCCTTACCTCCTCCTTTGGCCGCAGCTGGCAGGAGGACTGCACGCAAGGGGAAGGCCACAAGAAGCTGATGGCGTCCAACCTTTTTTAGACTTGGATGGCCATGTTCTTTTATAGGATGAGGGGGGAGATGAAAAGATAGGGAGCATTGAATGTAAGAAGACCCTTCACTTCTCCTAGACCATTTAATGTAACCTGACCCTTCACTTTCCTAGGTTATTTACTCCAACTCAGCTCCTCACTTTCCTAGGCCATCTTTTAATGTCTTTCCATAAATCCTTTGACATTTCTATTATCCCCATGCCATCTTATTAATAAGATGGAGTGAGGTGGCAGCTGATGTGGTAATGATTTGACCAGGCCATTTTAAGGTTGACCTCGGCCCAATTAGTCCAAATTTAATGGGCTGCACAATTGGGCCAAGCTAGCAGACCCGAATTGTCTATCTGATGAACCCCTAGGCTCTTTTCTTTGCCAATTAAAAACTAGACTAGCTGGGTCCTTGGTGCGGCTCCATTTAAAAAAAATGGTGCCAACACACAGCTTGCTTGGGTCCTAATTTTGTTTAGGATCTGAATTCCATATGAAATAAGATTCAAGTGGAACTAGTTACCTTACTTCCTCCACTCTCCTTGTTAGATTTTTCTGAGCAAATTTTAGGTGCCAACACTACACTCCTTTATCTTTATTTAAATAAATGCCACAGGAACCATTTTAAATAAAGGACTATTTCAGAAGTTATAAACAATAGCAAATTGGTGGACATGAAATAAGATTGAACAATAAAGAAAGAATACGCAAGCATCAAAGTCCCTTGCATGCCAAAAATATAAAAAATCGAGAAGTACCTTCAGCGCGCCCAGGCATAAATATGACCAACCATATGCCGAGGAGATGGCTCTAAGCAGTGAAGGAGAGGTAGAAGATTTGATTTCCTCATTTAGCCAGCATCTTAAGAAGTTAATATGGCAAGATGATGGCACAAGTTCATCAGGTAATTGAATTAGATCTTGGAAGTCAAGTTGCCGTGTAACACCAAGATCCATCATAAACTTCACTTTGTTGAAAGTCAGTAAGTCCCAGAAACCATTGAATTTCCAGCCCTGAAACAATAAAAATAGAGTACGATAGAAAAATGTCAATGGACTCAAAATATTGATGAAGTGTTGGTCTGGGTCTATACAAAATTTGATTTCTCCTATATACTGAATTTCACTTTTAAAAAACTGGCTACGGTTCCTAACACTGGAACTTCATTGTTCTAAGAAACTAGTTCCAGTTCCTAGTGAGACAATGACAAAGTTTAAATTTAAGAACTTGATGTACATCAATCTTGTGTATATATCATTATACCTCCTTAAAGCACAAGGACTTGATCCACGGAACAGCATTGTGCCAAATACAGAATGTAGCAAGCCCATAATTCTCTCACACTATCTTTATGCGATCATCACGCATCTTCATCTACCTTATCTCATTTAATACCTTCTTTCTCTAGAGCAATCAGGCATACAAGAGGTACTACATCAAACAGATGCAGTAGTACCCCGGAACTATTTCCGTTAGTGTTCATCAGCGTGAAAAAAACTTCCATCACTTCAGCTTATGGTATTAAGCATCTCAACGGATCAGATACAAATCAGATAATGCCATTATCTGTATCCATATACTATAAGCAAAATGTGTATCCGCGTACTGTTTGTTAACTATAAGGAATGGGTGTATCCACGAACCGCACTGTAGTATCCATTTAAAAACGGTTTATGGTCGGTTAACAATTTCTACATGACAAGTTGTTTAAACATCAAACTTTATTTGCATGGTTCACATTTCAGAAATAGTTCACGTTTTCAATAAGAAGAACCATTTACTGACTGTACAAAGAACATCAATTAGAGACTTTATGTGTTGGTTTAGAACCTTGCATTATGATCTTATGCAACCAGAAACTAATCAATTAGCCACCACACATATAACTAAAATCAGGTACCAATTTGAGAAAGTATTATGAACAGAAAGCTACAGGAAAGAGCGGTACATAGCAATAGAGAAAAGATAAGTTTAGTATGACTTAAATAAGAAGTAATTCATTTGGGCAACGTAGGCCTCTAAAAATTATTTGCCAAGAAATGACTTGGATATAAGTACCTTCCCTTGGTCAAGACCAGCAACTTTTTCTGGATCATGAGAGATCAGTGCCTCTTCAAGATAATTAGAAGCCCTGAAATTAAATGCAGATATGGAATTGCAGAAACACCATTATCATCTAACTCTTGCAGACTGATGTTGAGTTAACCACAGGGAGACAAAAGTCTATTACTTGATGGTAATATCATATTTCTAAACTCTAAACCTCATTTCTAAAAAAAATAATAAAATGAATAAGTAAAAAATATACCGGTTAATTAAAGTAAAAATTCCTTCTGTTATTCTTTGGTCTATTATCTGTAGTAAGTGAGAATGATATGAGGTACATTTCATGTGTAACAGACATAAAGAAAGAAATGAAGCATCCCAACTATACCTTCTATAGCAATAAGGAAACATTATTTTGACCAAGATGACAATAAGACCAAATATGATGTCAATGAAAAATGAAGATCCTTCCTTAATGCATGTTATAACCTGCAGAAGAAATTTTTCTTTCAGAACACTTGAATCAATCTTGATGAATAAATTGGTGAAGCACTATCTAGCTTGTGTTGGCACAAAAATCTTAGGTCATTTATAGTCGAGGACCTCATAAAAGGATTCGTGATTACACTGAAACATGGCTTGAAGACAAAGTATTTTGCTTTGCATTGACAGAAAGCAGAACAATTAGCAATATAAAAATGAAATAAGTGAAGATAAATAAAGTATGATGACGTGTTTCCAAAATGACTGAAGATATTAATTAGTTATCTCCCACAAGAATCTGAATATGATAAGTGACCAATAACTCTCAGAACCAGTGTTCGCCGGGTCGCGACCCGGGTCGCGACCCGGCCCCGACCCGGTCGGGTTTGGTCCCGACCGGGTCGCGGGGTCGCGCGAGTCGCGCAACCCAGCGACCGGGTCGCGCGACCCGGTCATATGACCGTTGGCAACGGTCATGGGGGGGCGCAGCCCCCCCATTCAGCCCCTTGGGGGCTATTTAAAGCCCCCAAGGGGCTCCCCTTACTCCCACCCCCCCACTCTCACTCCCAAGCTCTCATTTTGCTCTCATTGCTCTCATTGCTCTCATTTTGTTCTTCATTTACTTAATTATTTCATTAAGCATTTCATTAGTTCATTTAGTATATTTATTTAATATTTGTTCCATTGATTAGTTAGTTAAGTAGTTTCTTCTTTTTAATACTTATTTACTTACTTACATAGTTAGTTAGCTAGAAGATTAGTTAGATATTTAGTTTACTAGTTACTTAACACATCATTAGTTGGAAGGTGTAGTTAATTACTTACTTAATCATATAATTAGTTAGTCATTCATTTTACATAATTAAAAGTATACTTACATTAGTAGTCATTAATTAACGTCATTAGCTTTTTAAATAATTAATTACTTACTTAAGTAATTATTTACTTAAAAAATGTCTTCTCCAAGCCAAACAACCCAAACTACCGGCACGACCCGAAGTGACCGCATTTTTCTTATTTTTTTGAATTTTTCAAAAAAAAATAATTAAAAAATGGGGTCGCGACCCGGTTGCGACCGGGTCGGCCTGGGGGTCCCGCGACCCCTCCCTCCTTGCTCAGAACATGCAAGAAAATTTTTAGTTTTCATTTATTTGGTATATCTGCAAAAACAATAACAAAACTTAAACATAGTACCTCAGAAACAGAAAAACATAGTACCTCAGAAGAAGAAAAGACGCTCCATAAATGAGGGCTTTGCAAAAGAGTCTTCATGATCCACCAAAAGCAGAAGACACAATTACAGAATATACAAAACCAGTTCTCACCTTTCAGAAGTAATATGATCATCATCTAAAAATAAAGGCACCGGGAACAAAGCATTTAGAGTATTTCAGATATTGGAAGCTAAAGGTTACTGTACAAAAAATTGTGTATCTGAATCATACCCATAGCACAAACTTTGAACTGCTAAATAACCATTCATGATACTCGGGAATGTTTGCTTCATGGCTTTTCTTGAAGAGCAAAATAATGTCAAAAAAGGCAACGGAGGCTCCGGCTATAGGCAAGAAGTGCAACATCTTCCCCAATGGTTGAACCCTTAAAAACTGTAGAATATACAAAAATGTGTGAATCGTAAATGGAGGAAAGAAAGTTACCTAGTATCTCAACATCAAGATATCTAGAAGCCCACCCACCTCCAGCTTCAAAATGGACTTGGTGTTTTTCATATTATTTCCATGACTTCGGGCTTGTCAGAATAGGACATAAATTTTGAATCTTGACTTTAAACAACATCAAAGTGGATAGGATCAACTTTCAACTTCAAAGTTCAAACAGCTTAATCCTCTACCAAACAGAGAATTAGACATTTTGCACATGTTTAAGTAGCAGCAAGGTCTAGATTATATTATTATTCTCACATTAAACAACACTCACGTTCACGTATCCAATTTACACGCTTCCTCTGTTGTTATCAGTGCACCTTCCAACTTGTGGTTTCCCTTAGCCAACAGTTTCTCTTTCCATCAACGTCGAGGTATACACTACGTCCATTTTCCCATTATGACCGAAAGATAGGCAAGCACAGAAGCAAGCAGGTATCTTCAGCATTTTAAAAGGAGGAGCTAATTTGGGTATAAACCAGCTTTATCCCCAGATTTATCTTGTTCCAAACGAATTCCAGATGCAAGCTAAAATGTCACTGCTAACTAAATCACAAGATACGCAGAAAACCTCCATCATGAAGTTGCACGTGTGAGACTAAGCTGTTCTCACATGTCACGTAAGTCGTCTTCCTTTCCATCGACGTCGCCGTTTCGATGCCTGTGCTGCCGATAAAATCAGTTTTCAATTGCAGACTTGCAGTAGCTAGCATTACTTACTTCCGGTACATTATACATAAATACATACGGTAGGTAGCCAGTGATATCGAAATTGTGAATAGCGAATGACATGGGGGCTCTTTCTTTCTTTTTTTCTTCTCTATTATTTTTTTATCGTTGAGGCGGATAACGCAAGCGGCAGGTTTCGCTGTTTCTGTCATTCCTGTGTATTCTCTACCTGTAGAGGTATTCCGAGACTGTTTATTTATGTTTCATTGTTATTTCGCTCGTTCTCGTTAGTTCACAAGTCCAAATGCAAGTATTTATAAAAAAGTCGAGGCATACTCCGACTCTTCTTGTGCTCCGGGTCGTCCACCAAAGCACGCCGATCAACACTGTCGTCACCAAATTAGCTCCGAAGCCTAAGACTGTGCTAGGCGAAGTTAAGGAGTAGACAGAATCGTAAACACCCACTTCGACGATAGCATACATGGGAATAAAACAGCCAAATGGAGGCGAGCCTTTCTCAAATAAGTATAAGGAAGGATATGTGTTCTCGAAGCACATGGTGACCCCGTTCTCGTTCCACACCTGCACATTTCCAAATGGCAACTAAGAACGACGTCTCGAGACATAGAAAGGAGAAAACAGGGCTAGAATGAAGGAGAATTTCCCCTGCTTTGTCCATCCAAAGGAAAACATCACCCCACCATCAGCAGAGATACAAACCGAGGACCGCAAGTGCGACTAGAAAACTCATGCAACACATCAAAAACGAAGATCAAGGTTCGCGCGGAGATGCAAATTCGCGAACAAGGAACGAGAAGACGCGGACAGAGAGAACACGATCATCTCTGCTTCAATAGATCAAAAACAACAAAAACGAAGAATCAAAGGAGAAAACTACATCGACGACACACATTCAGAAGTAGACGGTAGAAACACGAAAAACTAGACCACGGGAGAAGCACGATGATCAAAGAAAAAATATACATATATAGGACATAGGACCGGAGAAGATGGATGCGTGGAGCTCACATATGGCGAATTAGGGCAGATGAAGTCCATGGAGGGAAGAGCAAGCGCCGAGTCACGGATCTCGGAAGAACCGGGAAGTAAGGAGCCGCCTGCCTTGCCAGCCGTCCCGAAATGTGCTTAGGAAGTGTTCATAGAGACGGACGGGGGCCGCGAGTCCGCGCCACTTGAGAAGAAGACCGCTCGATCTTCCGCAACTCCACGGTGTGCGAATCACGTGGCAAGCCCATCCCTGCAGCCGGAGCGAGCGGGAAAACGAGGATGAGCCGTCGCTACCGGAAGATTCGCACGCGTGGAGCGTCATTTTTTGTGTTCCACGTGGCGAGCAGAAGAGGCCCGTGGGCTTTTAAGTCGTGGCCTACGGCACAAGGAGCACTGCACTTTCATTTGTGAGTTTTTATTTAGTTAAAAAAACTCTTTTTAAAATAATGACCGGAGATATTTTTTATTTTTTTGGTATTCACCAAGAAGCACTTGACACTTTGTAAAGATTCCAATGAAAATTTGAGTCAAACCAGTCGGCGTACTCTAGTTGAGCAATATGTTAAACGATTTTGACTTAGTTATTTATGCTTAAAATTTGAACTCAAGTTTTAACTTGATACCCAGATCAAGAAGATTTGATGTGCCCGCATTTGGTGTGTCAAGAGTTTAATGTGTTTGATCTCAACTTGTAAAATTATTGATTTACTTGACCGAGTTGAGTTTAAGTTTGAACTTGAATAAAAACTCCAAGCTCATTTATAAAAGCGCAAGGTCAAGTTTGATCCCGACTCCTTTTACGAACGATTAAGGTTCACTTATAAAAGTTCGACCAGAATTAAGCTCAAAATTAAAGTAATTGAGCATGCAAAAAATTTGCCCTCATACTTTTATCTAGTCAAACAAGAATCTGCTCAAGTTCGATGCATTAATAAGTCAGATTTTCTTTTTCAAATTAGGCCATTTAATATGATAAATAAATAGAGTTGAGCCACCTTCGACAATTAATCACACCTCTTATATATCTTAATAAATTCATAAATAATTAGTTATATATGTGATTTAACTTTTTAGTTTTAATACATAATCTTTTATAGGGATAGTAGCAACAAGTATGAATTCTCTTCTTGATTGGGTTGCAGCTCAAACGGGACTCTCTAGGGGGGGCTTTAGATCTATCCTGGCATGCAAAACAGACGGTGTCTTGTGTGTGTATTGTATCATCAGAGCACTCCGGGTGTCTGTCTACTGTAAAGCACAGAAGATATTTCAATTTTCTGTGCTTCCATTTGTTTGGGAGTAGGTAAAAAAGACTGCTTAATTCACATTCTTCTGTGCTTGTCTCCTCAATTGACAGTATTCTAAGCAAGCTTTATCAGAACCCTAGACACACACACACACACGCGTACATACACGTAAGTGGATATACTTTCAAAATCAAGCAAATATATCATTCTCCATTAATTGGGTAACAATAATCACTGTCAACTTTAGAATTAATATCGATATAAAGTATGAATATCAAATTTGATATATGCACCATGTTAATAGTACTCTAACCCAAATATGGTATGAGCCTGTAAGGTACCCTTGATTGTTATCAAACTGACAAGCGAAACTTTGTTATCTGTGGACTGCATGTGCAATGGTATTGTCTAGCTACTGTTTACCAACTATCCCAAAAGTGTTGCGCGTTAGCCCGTTGGTGGCCTTAAGTTTTTTGAGATGTGTGTATGAGAGAGAGAGAGAGATCCGCAGCTGAATGGGTGGGACAAAAGCCATTCCAGTAGCTTTCGCGAGTGCTGCGCATGCGGAGTCCACCAGCCATGGTCTAAGGTGACGTTAGCTTCGACTCAATCTTAAATTTTAAATATTTTTTAAGTCTATCTTTTAGTTTATGGTTAAGATATTCACAACAAGAGCCATCGTCGTGAAACATTCGCACGGACCGCACTGAAGTGGAGATGTGCACGTAGGGGCTATCAACCCAAAAATGTTATTCCATTTTACTTATTTTTGGAAAATAAATTTTAAGATATACATTTACACAATATTCAGTGTCTATCCAAACGATTCGAAAATTCTAACGGATGACCTAATCAAATGTTATATGTGTGCTGAATCAAAAGGGACTAGATCACTAGTGAGTCTGACTAGTCGACTAGCATATCCGAGATCAATCGGTCCAACCGCCCTTATAGCGGCCCGATATCGGATTGGGTTTTTTTTCTTTTAAATTAGCATCCTTTTTATATTTTTAAGAATGACACTCTATCTTTTAATTTTTTAAAAATAACATTTTTTAATCAAAGTTGGACAGAGCTAAGTCAGACATTTTAAGTTTGACTTTGTTATTTATCATTAAAAATTTAAAAATATTTTTAATAAAAAAATTAAATTTGTAAGATATTAAAATCAGTGTAACAAACATGATTTTTTTAAAAAAATAAAGTCAAAATATTTTACTATGACTTTTATATTAAAGCTACAATAAAGTTGAACTCAAAAAATTTGACTTTAGATCACAAAGTTAAAAGCTCTGACTTTTTAAAAAATGACGTGAAAAAATTAGTGTATAATACAAGCCAAATATCAAAAAGCCAACTTTCTTGTTAAAGTCAGACTTCAATGTTTTAGTGTAAACTTGAATTTTTTTATCATGATTTTAGTCATGCAAATTTTGTAAAATTAAAATTCAGGGTGTTAGTTTTGAAATAAAAAAATTGTCCTAGTTTATGACATGTTTGGTTAGAGTATCAAAAATGATACTATATTAGTATTAATATTTATATTTCTAAAAGATGAAGTATCAATATCAAAATTGATACAAGTTGACACTTGCATTACATAACATATATTATTTATAATACAAATTTTAAAAATGATACTATCAGTCAAACACCTCAATTCCGTTCACTAAAATTTTGAAATTGCACCTGACTGACCACAAACTTGGAGGTGGAATTGGCCCATTGCCACCCCTAATTAATGCCATGGCCCTCCACTCTCTTATGTGTGAGAGTGTTGAAGAGAATCCTGTCGTACGCCAAACTAACTGGATGGAGAATGTAACCATTTCGTTGTCTTTTACTTTGTGCATAAAACAAGTAGAAGCTAGAAAACTAGCAGATGAGGGAAGAACAGCTGACATCAAGACAATTATGTTCAAATATTATCTAACTGATCTAGAAAAATCTTTCATTGAAAAGTACTGATTCATCCTGCTACAATCCCCATCGAATACTACCTTTAGTTCTTTAGGAGAGCTTCAAGTGAAAGTTACTAGCTGAGATAAACGTACATATAAAATTATTCTCTATTCAACTTTCTTATGGTCCCCTTTCTCATCAATATGCAATGGACTTACCATCTAGTGAGAGGGACTAGCTGCAGTCCCATATTCTAAAATTTATATTCGATTCACATAAAAATTTATAGTTTGAAAATTACTAATATAAATTGAATTTATAGTTCTAATTTTGTATATTAGTTTTTAAGTTTATATTGATATATATAATATATTGTTAGTATATACAAAAATACTTTTTTATATAAATTAAGTTTTTATATATTTTATATACTTTTTACATATTTATAAAATATATAAAAGTTATAAAAGTATATACTAACAAAAATATTTTAAATATAAACTTAATATTTTAATATTAAGTTTTTATATATTTTATATACTTTTTTATATAAATTAAGTTTATATAAATTAAGTTTTTATATATTTTTATAATATATTGTTTATATAATATACTATATATCAATATATATTTAAGTTGTTACTTAAAGTTATAATATAAATTAAGTTTATATAAATTTAAGTTTATAATTATATTTATATATAATATAATCTAATTTTGTATATTAGTTTGAAAATTACTAGTATATATTTATAGTACTAACATAAAAACTAATAAATTTAAGTTTATATTAGTATATTCGATTCACATAAAAATTCAAAATTTGAAAAATTTATTAGTTTCGCAATTTATAGTTCGAATCAAAATTGAATATTGCGAAAGTTTGCAAAAATCAAAATCACTTGATTTCATTTCTATTTACTTGATTTCAATAAAAATATATAAATAAAATTAATTAAAATAAAATTTAAATAAATTATAAAAATATCATGCCTAAAATTATAAATATTAAAAATTGAAGAAATTATATGTGATTATATTTTATTATTGACTTATTTTTTAATAAAAATAATATATAATTACATTTTAAAATTATTCTATTCGATTTTAAAATTTTAACAAAATCAAAATCGAATGAAATTAGAAGACAATGTTTATGAAATTATCAAAAGGAAACACTATTTTCATTAACCCTTGTCAGAATCAAATAATTCCACTCTAGAATTTCATTTGGCATTCACACTCAGTTTGCAACCCTACTTCACTCAATGGTTTGTCTAGTTGCCACGAGATTAGATTAGGTAAGCTCAATAACGACTAATTCATTATTATTGAATTGTCACTTAAGTGACATGAGAAATTGTGATCTGTTTTGATTGAGAATTGAAAGTATTCTCTTCACCATGGACTGAGATGATCCAGACACGGACAGTGGACAACAACGTTAAAGCATGCTCTAACCATGTTCATAAGATGGGGACACTCGAGCAAATAAAGATCCAGGTAGGGATCGCTAAGAAAACCCTACATCCCAAGCACTATAAAGTAGAGAGCGGATCATCTTAGTTCTTGAGTGGAGGGAATAACTGTAGTTTTCAATCAGAAGTTGTCACATACTCCCGTCACTTAAGTGGCAGTTCAAATACTAGTTCAGTGAACTGCTACCGAAAAGAGTTGAATCGATACCGACGTCTTAATAACTCACTATCCATTGGTAACGAGTTATTAAGACGTCGGTAGCAGGTTAGTAAGACAACGATAGCAGTTTAGCAACGGTTCAATAACATGTTAACTTGTTACTCGAAAGTCTTGAATCGTTGTTGAATCGCTATCGACATCTTACTAACCCGTTACCGACACTTTAGTAAATCACTATCCATCGGTAACGAGTTACTAAGGCTTGATAGCGGTTCAATCTTTTTCGGTAGCTATTCATCGAATCGGTATTTGAACTGTTACTTAAGTGACAGAGATCTGTGATCACTTTTGATTGTAGATTGCGATTATTTTCTTTACTCACAACTAAGGCAATCCGCTCTCTATAAAATGGAGTATGTGGGAAATATAAGAGAGCGGACGCACAAAATTTTCTCCTCTGCTCTGATCGAAGCACGAAGAGAGACGACGTAGGAGAGGACATGTCCGGGAGAAGGATGGCACGAGAGGGTGAGCTCAAGGTGAGACAGTTCGAGGCGGAGAGGGATATTGCCGCAGTGGAGGAGATGGAGAGACAGAGCGACGTCTGCCCGGGCGCTTCCGACGGAAAGGATAACGCCGGAAAGAAGAGAAAGGGACATCCGGTTCTGATCAGTTGCGACGACTTGGGTGATCCTCTCTGCAGGGTCAGGCACTGCCCCGATCACGTCATGCTGGTAAGCATGAGTTTGTATGTATACGATGCAATCATGCAAGTATATATATGTACCACATGAAATCCCATCGTATATAAACCTAGGTCCACATGTGTTAATTCGTTGCACTTACAGCACCAACCTCTTCAATGTATTGGTACATATTCTACGTTAGGTAGCGGAGCGTGGGAAAGAGAGATATTGGGAGTGATAAGGGCCAGCATCAAAATCCTCACCAGAGGGAGAAAAGACTCGGAGGGTTTTTCCTGTTTACTCCAAGACTGCCTATATTCTCGGTCTAAGAGTTTCTCCCAGGCACAGGTACACTCTGTTTCACGTTCTCACGTAAGTTGGGAATTAAGCTGGTTTTCTATTTGATGTGCATGTTGGTGGGATAACCTTTTTTTTTTTTCCAAATCCAACCGAAGTCGTGGTCGAATCAAATTGATTTGAATCAGTTCCACTAGGTTTGATTGGATTTAATATCAAAAATAGATAAAATATCGAAATATATATTAATTTTTAAATTGTAAACAATTAAAGTAATTATTTTTTATAATATTTTAAATGAAAATATTTTCAAATTAGTTGTATTGAACCAAACCAACCATTCACCTCGTATGACTGATGAAAGATTCATCAACGATTATCACGACACTTCGTAAATACACTACACGTATGTACACATTTTTTCCTACGAGAAAGATCGTGACCGCCATTCATAAATTGACTGTGACTCCTCTCTCTCTCTCTCTCTCTCTCTCTCTCTCTCGGACCATCACCCAACATTTTATGCCCGTTTCGTAGTTGCATGCAAATGCAAGTACACAGATTCTTATATTAGGATTATATTCTCGAATCAACGAGACTTGTCACATGAGTTCGGATATCTCTTTCCTCGAGTGAAAAGTGTTTTTGCGGTCATTAATGATACGAAAATATGTGATATCGTAGAAGATGGAGTGACAGTGTATTTTAAAGATGATGTGATATTTGTTTGATTTTCATGATCTTGTTATCGAATCTAATTTAATTTGTTATAAAAATTTTGAAAATTTGTTAAGGAGACTCATTACTCATACTCTACTGGATACTTTATTGAGTTGTTATCAAATCTTTACGTCACATCTATTTTACCCTCTCGTTTTATCTCTTCCGCGGCGTCATGTGGCATTGGCGACCGGGGGAGTGACTGAGGTGATCCGAACTATAGTCTGCGTCCCGGAATGTGTAGTTTAAACTTTGGGTATGCAGGCAGATGGGCGTTGCGACTCTGCTGGTTGGAGCCGTGGAAGAGTGGTGCCGGAAAAGGGGCGCCGAGTACGCGTACATGGCCACCGAGCGCTCAAATGCTGCCTGCTTGAACCTCTTCACCGTGAAATTCTCCTACTCACCCTTCCGCTTTCCCCGCGTCCTCGTCCACCCTGTCCACGCTCACCCGCTAACCCTGACCGGCGGCAGCCTCCGGGCCGCCACCATCCTGCGCCTCCCCCCGCCCCTCGCCGAAGCCCTCTACCGTCGCCTCTTCTCCACATCTTCCGAGTTCTTCCCCCGGGACATCAACGCCGTACTCTCCAACCCGCTCACCCTCGGCACCTTCCTGGCAATCCCCGGCGCGACCTCACAATGGGACGACCTCCGGCGAGGCGACGTCACCCGGGGGGCGCTGCCTCCAAGCTTCGCGCTGATGAGCCTCTGGAACGGCAAGAAGGTGTACACCATGCGGGTGGCCGGCGCGTCCGCGACGGCCAGGGCACTGGTCCGCTGGGTGCGCGCCGCCGACGAGCGGATGCCGTGGATGGGGATCCCGTCGACGCCTAGTTCGGATCGTCTCAGGACTCCTCCTGAGGCGAGCCCCTCAGTCGCCAACAGCGTGAGGCCACGTTTTGTCTTGATAAAGACATCAGACGGCTGTCGAACGGTAGCCAACGCGTTAACGGTGCCGTTTCTCACTCTTGCTATCTTTCCGTGGCCTCATCATTAATGATGATGTGATTAAAAAAATCAATGTAAAGTAGCGCGCGCTGTCTCACCGTTTGAACAATTTTTTCCTTCTTGACTACTGCGACATGTAATGGGTTACATTTACGAATAAATTTTATTTATTTTTATATGACAGTAGTTACGTTTCCCTTCTTAGTGAAAGAGAATTTAATGGAGAAAATCAAACTATATATATGATTGAGCTTATTTAAGAATTAAATATTATTATTATAAAATCACCATTTAATATCATATTGTTAAATAAATAAAATGGTTAGACATAGCTAACATAATTTAATATAGGCACTCTTTACGAAAAGAAAAAATTACATTCTTTTTTTCATAAAATATGTCTGCGATTGTTTATTTTCACCCATACGAAATATCTAATATGTCTTGATTAGGTCGATATAAATATATATCTAATATATCAAATAAGTCTTAACTAATATAATATATAATTTGATAAATTGATAAAAAAATAAAGTTTTAAAATATCAAAAATTACTAATTATATGTGAATTATTAATAAATTTTTGAATAAAGATTAATATTTAATATTAACCCTTTACATAGCTCTCGAGCCCATTTTCGGAAGTTACTAACCCTCTCTGTATGTTACTAACCCTTTACATAATCCCCTGAACCCATTTTTCGGAAGTTACTAACCCTCTTCATATGTTACTAACCTTTTACATGCCCCCTTGAACCAATTCTTGAGAGGTTACTAACCCTCTCCATATGTTACTAACTCTTTACATAGCCCCCTGAACCCATTTTTCGGAAGTTACTAACCCTCTCCATATGTTACTAATCCTTTACATGGCCTCCTAAAGACATTTTTCAGAACATACTAACTCTCTCCGTATGTTACTAACCATTTACATGGCCCCCTGAACCCATTTTTCAGAACTTACTAACCCTCTCCGTATGTTACTAACCCTTTACATGGCCCTCTGAACCCATTTTTCAGAACTTACTAACCCTCTCCGTATGTTACTAACCCTTTATATGGCCCCCTAAACTCATTCTTGAGAGGTTACTAACCCTCTCCATATGTTACTAATCCTTTACATGGCCCCCAGAACCCATTTTTCATAACTTACTAACCCTCTCCGTATGTTACTAATCCTTTACGTAGCCCCCTAAACCCATTTTTCGAAAGTTACTAACCCTCTCCATATGTTACTAACCCTTTACATGGCCCCCTGAACCCATTTTTCACAGGTTACTAACCATCTCCATATGTTACTAACCCTTTACATGGCCCCCTGAACCCATTTTTGAAAGGTTACTAACCCTCTTCATATGTTACTAACCCTTTACATGGCCCCCAGAACCCATTTTTCGGAAGTTACTAACCCTCTCCATATGTTACTAACCCTTTACATGGCCTCCTAAAGACATTTTTCAGAACTTACTAACCCTCTCCGTATGTTACTAACCCTTTACATGGCCCCCTAAACCCATTCTTGAGAGGTTACTAACCCTCTTCATATGTTACTAACCCTTTACATGGCCCCCAGAACTCATTTTTCATAACTTACTAACCCTCTCCGAATGTTACTAACCCTTTACATAGCCCCGTAAACCCATTTTTCGAAAGTTACTAACCCTCTCCATATGTTACTAACCCTTTACATGGCCCCCTGAACCCATTTTTCACAGATTACTAACCATCTCCATATGTTACTAACCCTTTACATGGCCCCCTGAACCCATTTTTGAAAGGTTACTAACCCTCTTCATATGTTACTAACCCTTTACATAGCTCCCAGAACCCATTTTTCGGAAGTTACTAACCCTCTCCATATGTTACTAACCCTTTACATGGCACCCTGAACCCATTCTTGAGAGGTTACTAACCCTCTCCATATGTTACTACCCTTTACATAGTCCCCTGAACCCATTTTTCGGAAGTTACTAACCCTCTCCATATGTTACTAACCCTTTACATGGCCCCCTAAACCCATTTTTCAGAACTTACTAACCCTCTCCGTATGTTACTAACCCTTTACATGGCCCCCTAAACCCATTTTTGAGAGGTTACTAACCCTCTCCATATGTTACTAACCCTTTACATGTCCCCCTGAATCCATTTTTCGGAAGTTACTAACCCTCTCCATATGTTACTAACCATTTTTCACAGGTTAGTAACATATGGAGAGGATTAGTAACCTCTCAAGAATGGGTTTAGGGGGCCATGTAAAGGGTTAGTAACATACGGAGAGGGTTAGTAAGTTATGAAAAATGGGTTGCAGAGGCCATGTAAGGTTAATGTATAAGGGTTAGTAACTTCCGAAAAATGGGTTGCACATGTAAAGGGTTATTAACATATGAAGATGGTTAATGGCTACTTTCGAAAATGGGTTCGAGCCATGTAAAGGTTAGTAACATATGGAGATGGTTAGTAACTTTGTGAAAAATGGGTTAAGGTCGCTTTAAAGGGTTAGTAACTATATGGAGAGGGTTAGTAACTTTCGAAAAATGGATTTGGGGGCATGTAAAGGGTTAGTATATACGGAGAGGGTTAGTAAGTTATGAAAAATGGGTTCGGCCCGTGTGGGGTTAGTGCTATATGGAGAGGGTAGTAACCTCTCGAAGAATGAGTTTGGGGGCCTATAAAGGGTTAGTAACATACGGAGAGGAGTTAGTAAGTTACGAAAAATGGGTTCGAAGGGCCATGGGGTTAGTAACATACGGAGAGGGTTAGTAAGTTACGAAAAATGTCTTTAGGAGGCCATGTAGGGGTTAAGTAACATATGGAGAGGGTTAGTAACTTCCGAAAAAAATGGGTTCGGTGGGCTATGTAAGAGTTAGTAACATATGGAAAGGGTTAGTAACCTCTCGGGAATTGGTTGAGGGGCGTGTAAAAGGTTAGTAACATGAAGAGGGTTAGTAACTTTCCGAAAAAATGGGTTCGAGGATTATGTAAAGGGTTAATAACTATACGAGGAAGGGTTAGTAACTTTCAGAAAAATGAGTTGAGAGGGCTATGTAAAGGGTTAATAAATAAATATTAATCTTTATTCAAAAATTTATTAATAATTCACATATAATTAGTAATTTTTGATATTTTAAAACTTTATTTTTTTATCGATTTATCAAATTATATATTATATTAGTTAAGACTTATTTGATATATTAGATATATATTTATATTGACTGTCAGGTAGACATATCGGATATTTTGTATGGGTGAAAATAAACAATTTGCATTATATTTTATGAAAAAAGAATGTAATTTTTTCTTTTGCAAAGAGTGCCTATATTAAATTATGTTAGCTATGTCTAACCATTTTATTTATTTAACAATATGATATTAAATGGTGATTTTATAATAATAATATTTAATTCTTAAATAAGCTCAATCATGTATATAGTTTGATTTTCTCCATTAAATTCTCTTTCACTAAGAAGGGAAACGTATTCTTGTCGTATAAAAATAAATAAAATTTATTCAGAAATAGAACTGTCACATGTCAGGGTAGTCAAGAAGGAAAAAATTGTTCAAACGGTGAGACAGCGCGCGCTACTTTACATTGATTTTTTTAATCACATCATCATTAATGATGAGGCCACGGAAGGATAGCAGGAGTGAGAAACGGCTGGTTAACGCGTTGGGTTCTGGTTAAACAGCCGTCTGGAATGCTTTATCGAAGATAAAGCGATGGCTCCGTGTTGATGGCGAGCAGGGACTCGCCTCAGGAGGAGTCCTGAGGCGATCCAAACTCGTCGACGTCGGATACCGTTCGGCCCTTCGGGGTGTACCTCATGTACGGGATACACGCGGAAGGGAGCGCCGGCGCAGCGCTGACGCGCTGCCTCTGCCGTCTGGCGCACAACATGGCACGGGAGGACGCCGGGTGCGCCGCTGTCGTGGTGGAGGTCGGCAGGTCCGATCCGGTTCTCGCCGGCGTCCCGCACCGGCGACGGCTCTCTTGGGAGGAGGACGTCTGGTGCATGAAGAAGCTTGCCCAGCCCGCTGGCCGCCACGGCGAAGACGTCGATTGGGTCAAATCTCACCCTTCCACGGACGTCGTCTTCGTGGACCCGCGTGATTTCTAACTCTTGTCGTGATAAACTGACCCTTTTTTTTCATGACCACAAAAAAAAAAAAAACTTGACCTTTTTGTGCAGGCCTCGGATCGGCTATTAAAATTTGGATAATTTTTAAGTTTCAGTTTGAATATTTAATTAATTGAAATAATTATGTATAAATAAATAAAGAAAAATCCTAAAGCACAAAATTATTGTTGATGAAGTGTTAGTTGGAAGACTACTTCAGTCTGCAGGTCAACTCAGTCGTCCACTATCTGAGAAATTTGATTTGAGATATAACCACTCTTTTAATCTTTATCATCACGAAACAACTTATCATGATTTTCAAATATCACTTTTGATTACTGAAAAATAGATGGTCGATAATTCATACATGTTACAGAAAGAATATTATTTATCTCAATTGTTTTTAAAGTACACTTTATTTAGGGCAGTATGAAATGAAGTAAAAAATTGTACTTTCAAGATGCCATCTATCATATTGCTCGTATATAACAATAAATTATATTACTTCTAATGACCACATGTATTTTACCATAAAATTACGTGTTGGGTAATTTATTTTAAAGAAATAATCTTTTACGTATTTTTGTATATAAGATTGTAAAGTATTTTTACGGTCTGGGTCCACATGCGAAGCATGTTATCGACATTGTTAAATTAAATAAATCTATAAAATTTATTAATTTGATTTCAGAATGCATGATCAGACCCCAGGCAGCCGGCTATCGATATTTCCCATCAGCTCGGATCATCCAGAGATTTTGAGTATGATAGTCGACTCTTTCATCCCGGAGGAGCCACATCTGGCTGTTATGCAAGTCTCAAGACAGATAAACCTCTTAGTCCTTTTTTCGTATCACGATTCCCTCCTCTGAAATATTTCTTGGTGTCATTTCAGCTTGAATTTCCATGGCTCTATTCTTTTGGACAAGGGAATATCCTATACACATTCTTTTTGCATGACCTTGAAAAAGCTCAATGTGTTCGGTATTCTCACCCGATAACACTGTAGTGCTGATTTATGCTCCATAAAATCACTTGCTCAGTATCGAGAACCGAGAAGGCGGTCAAAGATAACAGGTCATGTTAAACTAGGTGGATTCAAGTTTCTTTGAGCAAGCAATCGACGATGTTATCCGATTTTTGCTAACTCCACTCATGCTTTATTCAGGGTTTTCTTCGCAAGAACAACACTGGCAAACACAACCCATAGACGAGTGCAAGTGCAACACAGAACATACTATGTGATGACTCATCGATCTAAATGCACCACGAGAAGCTTCTGTTTTCCTTCCAGCAGCATCTTCCGCGACCTAAATCGAGTTCTTCAGAACCCACTCCACCAGGGTAGAGACTCCGAAACCAGTACCAGCATGTTTCTTTTCACTCCAGACAGGTCCAGCCATGTCTATATGCATCCACTGGATCTTCTCATCGACAAACTGCAATAAGAGGCAAATATTGGTTCAGCTTCACGACTTTTGATCGTTAACTCGTACGTCAGGAAAGGAAAGTGGCAAAAGGGTATGTATTGCAATTGCAGCTATATATAATTATACGCATCAATAAAGGGCCCATGATTATCTTCACATTCCGAGACAGAAAAATCAACAAAGGTGTTGTATAACTTGAGCAAGGCAGATGTATATCTGATACCGTTAACGGGAATAAATAACAAAAACTACGGTTAAAAAGATGAATGTGGTGAAAATGAAATAAAGATAGATGGACAGCACGAACCTGTTTCAGGAATAGGGCAGCAACGATAGCACCGCCTTGACGACCTCCTGAATTTAACATATCTGCTACTCCCGATTTCATTGACTCCCAGTAGCTGTCTTCTAATGGCATCCTCCATAATTTCTCTCCAGTGGCTTCTGCAGCAGTGAGCACCTCCTTTGCTAGCTCATCACTTGGGGTGAACACTCCTGTGATGTAACAAGTTTAAGAAAATTACTGTTTGGTTGGAACATCAAAAGTATAACATCTGTTTTGACAGGCATCGGCAACAACATCATAACTGATCATACAAAATATCAGCAATAATCTTGAAACAGGTGATTCACACTGCATCAAAACGCGGTTTAAGATAACAAGTTAAACCCGAAAGAGACGTTACTTCATGGCCAAAGCAGACGGATTATAAACCAGAAGACTTCATTGTTAAGTGAGCAAAATTTACCCTTAACCATGATAATTTTCACATTGCAACTCATGTGGTGCATAGGCCACACAAGAATTCATACTTCACAGCGTGTGCCAAGCAAACAGTAATGCGGGACGGCACGGGTGGACTGACGGCTAAACACTGCGAAACAGAGTTAAGAGGCTCAAAATAACTAAAACAAGTTGAAATTAAAGGGAACCGGCCTTAAACCAATCAAAACAGGCCCGAACTGGCCTTGAACCATGCTGAACTGAGCTCAGACCGGTCCAAAACTTCCTAAACGGGGTGAACCGGCCTCTGGCCAACCAAACCGGGCCGAACCAGCCCTGAATCAGTGCAAACCGGGCTCGAACCCAGTTGAACCAGGTCTGGACCTGGTCTGGGTGATTGGCCCGGTCCAGCTGACCCGGCTAGGTGAACCGGCGGCATGTTGTGGCCACCTCGCCAGGCACCGCGTACCCCTGCGAGGAGGCATCTTTAATTGTGCTAGGTCGTGCGAGGGTTTTCGGTGGCCAGGGTCTTCGCATCGTCTTCGTCCACAGTGTCATCTCATGCTAGGGGAGGAGACGAAGGACGGGGCCTCCTCGGCACATCAGTGTGCCCTCGCGCAGGGAAAAGAGAAGTCGGGGGAACTCCTCCTTCAATGTCGTCGTCGCTGTCGCAAGGAGGACGAGCTAGAGGGCCCGGGTGGTTACTGCGGCCTTGCCGTTGCCATGGTGCAAGACAGGATAAGGGGCCGGCTGAGCGCTGGGGTCAACATGCCATCTTCGACCTCTTCCTCTTCCTCTCCTTCTCCGTTCTTCATTGCTGCCGGGTGAGAGGCACGATGCATTCGGACAAGGTAGCTGGGCAAGGCCCTTCACGGCAAAGGAAACAAGGAGGGAAGAGGAGGTGCCGATGGGGGTGTGGATGTACTCCCGGGATCGTCGGAGATGGGGTTGTCACAATCACAATGGTGGAGATCGACGTAGTCGATGTGCCGAAACGGGCGGGGATGGGGATGAACGGAGGCATTGACAAGGTGGTTAACCAGGACTGGTGAAGGGGAAAGGAGAGGTGAAGGGCATAGAGGCTGACTGGAGGGGAAGGGGAGTGTAGGCTCACCGGCTGGAGAGGCAGGGGAGGAGGGCTGACCACTGTCAGGGGTGGAAAAGAAGGAGCCTCCATTGGAGGAGGGGATAACCTGGGACAGCACCGGACCAACGAATATGAGGCCAAAGGTTCCAAAAATTCTAATTCATACTTTATTTCCAACATATTAGCGAAGAGCCGTTTACAAAAGAGACATCCTAAATGACTATTTACAAACATGGACAATACATAAAAGAAAAAAGACCCAAAAAACTTCAAATATTTACAAACACGTCCAAGAGGACGTAAACAAAAATAAATGCCAAAATGTACCAGATCGGGTCCCCACCACATAGTTTACTGAAAATATTTCTGGCTCTAGAGTATACAAAGTGGTAAGTTGATTTCAATTGATTTCAAAGGATTCTCTGTAGTAGATACTAGAATAATCATCTAAAATTCACATGCCACTTTGTTTTACGTGAATATTTCTGGCTCGGGTCACACATTTATTGATAGCACAGTACAAGATAAAGCCTTCAGCAGGGAAGACAACTGGTTGGTCCAAAGGGGAGAAAAAGATCATTACCAGCAATGCTGGGCCCAAGAGCAACCACACATGCACCAGTTAGCGTTGCCAGGTCAACTATCTACATTAAGACATCCAAAAGAAAGCCCAAAAGCATTAGCAAAAGTCCTTGTTGTTCTTTATATCATTTTCAAGCTGATGATTACTAACTTTTCTCTAAAATATAATTAAGCAACATGTGGCTTCTAACTTACCTTATCAACACCCTGGTTACAAGTATAAACCAATGCATCTGCTAGTGTCAACCGTCCTTCTGCATCTGTGTTGTTCACCTGCAATGGAAAAGCATATGTAAACTTAGAAACATGAATTTGATAAAATGAATCGCAATAACAAAGGCAATCATGAAGAAGTCCAACACAAATAACTCAACTCAACACAACTATCTACAATCATAAGGTGCTACTCAACCAATTTTTGTAGACAAACTAGTACAACCTAGCTTACATATAGGCAACCCGATCATCAATCCCTTGATAGCTACTAAAGTTATAATTGAAAACTGCAAGAAATCAATTATGAATCTTCAAATAGGACCAATTCCTTCAAATTATAAACTGCTTAGAACTTGCAAATTATCTCCAATGAGCAGCTGAATGTAGGGCATGCTGTGTCACGTTTTCAAGTAAGTCAAATAATTTAACAGGTTCAGGAATGCCTCATTTTTGCAAGTCCATCTTAAATAAGCATTTACTGGGCAAGAAGGCTGTAGATAGAACAAGTACCTCAATTGTCTTTCCATTTGAAGCTGTAACAATGTCACCAGGCCTCATGCCTGTGCCACTAATCATATTCTCGCAGGCAGCCACAATGAAATGGACCTGGACACATCCTAGTCATGGTCAGAGGTATTTACACGTTGTTTACTGTCTAAAAGCCTATGAATAAAGCATTCACAATTGCATGTAAAATAGACAGCGAAACTTGCCTCTACTCCAAGAGGTTTAATTTGACCAATAGCTTTTGCTGCTCCAAAAGCTGCAGCAGATCCTCCCATGTCAAATTTCATAATCTCAATCGAACAGCTTGGCCCAGTCTTTATGTTGTAGCCACCACTGACAAGATAATTGAATGACAAATAAACTACATCAATAATTCTATTACATCCAGTTGTGTTCTGCAGAACTTCTTGAACATGTGTATTATCCGCATGACAATAGCCTACTAAATCCAGTACAGAAGAACTACACACGTTGAGCTTTGACATTAATGATGGATGATTGTAGATATTACTACATTGCGCACTAATAAACTGTCCACCTTCTCCTTATAAAATGCACCCATTTCTAATTTTGCAGATATATCCATAATAAGGATCTTACCTATTGAAGAAACTAGAAGTCAGATGCAATGTTTTGGGTAGACACCACTATATTTGTTGTGCTACTGATGGCTATTGCTATAAACAACTAAGAACATGATAGCTGCTTTTGAGAATTTTTAGCAGTCTCTCAAAACTCAAAATATGGTGATTTAAATTTGGCATCCTAGGTCTCTGTAATACCTTCACATTCAATTGCCTAGTGATGCATGAGAACGACTTGACTCGGAAAACACCGATTCCCACATGTGACTCAGTACAGGAGTCGGGTATCGGAATTAACACTGAGGATAAGTGAGTGGAGAGAAGGGCACCAGAAAGCAGCAGTGAACTTCGGATGCCAACAATGGTTCGGGTTGTCTGCTGGCAGGGACATGGCAGTGCAGCATCTGTCAGTCACAGTTTTAAAGGGCGGCCAGCATAAATGAAGGGAGACAGGTGTCCGAGAGCAAAGTGGTGCCATGGGACAGGTGCCCATGAGCAGGAGGTATAGAAGGCGGAAAGGGGGAGTGGTGCCTCCTGGAGGACAAGTGTGGTTTAGTGACTTTGCTGGCTGGAGAGGAAGGAAGAGGGTGCAGTGGCACAGGATGGGAGATGCTCCTCCGATGATGGCAGGTCTGAGAAGGAAATGGAGCTAGCTGTGGAAAGGAGGGGTGGCATGGTGGTTGGAGATGTCGTTGCAACATCTGGTGCTGTGTGTTGTGCAGAGAGGATCCCCATACATGGGGTTTGGGAAGATGGGAGGGAAGGGTTTGCAATGTAGACACAGCAAGGGAAGAAACTTGGGTGTCGGACCAGTAGGATGAATGGGTATGTAGCACTATGAAAGAGGTTGAGAGGAAGTGGGCTGGTTTGAGGGGGTAAAAAGGGGTGAGAGGGTGATGATAACACTTGTTGGCTCCCCTTATAGGGTGATGATGATGCCCCTCATGGGCTCCCTCTCACAAGATGGTGACTAAATCATTTCCTGTTTTCTTCTCAAATATCCATTCATTCATTCACAACTTCAAAATAGAGGATACAGGGAATTTTTATGGCCAGAAGACTTTATAAAACTGTATCCCTCCAAAAATTAAATTCAAATTAACCTATTTAAAAGAAGAAACCTCTCGACAAAACTCAAATATAAAAAACTAAAATTTCCAACTAATACACTTCCCTGAGCAAAAAGAAAAGAGAAAGAATCACCTCTAAATAGAAGGTTCTCTCCTCACATGAAAACTAACAAAAAGTAAGTCGACTTTTTCGAATAGGCTAGTTACATTCACATGCGACCCTATACAGCACCCCATGTGACAGAACCCAAGCTAAATGGTATAGGTCATGCGAGCTCATTGAGAGATGAGCCAAGTAGGATATATTCATTGATCTGATCCTGTATCCCCAACATGGTTCATGTAATCGGCTGATTCTAGATTGGAGTCAGCATAGGGTCAACCCAATTTTGGAGGGGAGACTCTGATCCACCCCAGATTTTCATCCAATTTGGTTGGAATCAACTGAATCAGCTTGGATCAGGGCCAATTCAAGCCGCCACTGCACTTTCTTCCCCCCTATTGAGCGGGGAAGACAATCTCACCATATCTAATGACTTAACTCATCACTCATCAGATATGCAACATCCAGTCCAAGGGATATACAACTAAGTCATCCGATCCGGTTTGAATATGCCTTCCCTACCAGATGGTGCAGGGAAGGTGCGGCAGTGTGCCCCTATGGCGGCACCAGAATTCGACTGAAAAAGGTCAGATAGGACCTGAATCCAGTCTGGAATCCATTTGACATGTTTTTTTTTTTACTTCTTTTCTCATTTTTTAAGAACATATCTGGGCGATTCTGACTCGATTTTTCTCCTCTAGAATAGGTTAATTCTGTTGATCTGATCTAGTCCCTAATTCCGATTCAGCTTTCCTTGGTCCCCACATTCTATTTTCTTCCACGAGAATACGAGATATAGCTTCCACCCATACTTCATGCAGTCTTCATAGCTCCATGTTTCTCACCTTCTCCATCTATCCTTATCCTTGATCTCCTCCCTCCACCTTCCCAGGTCAATCAGTTTGTCTAATTAGTTATGGTCAGAAGAAAGCAGTGGGCAACTTACAAACTAGGCTCAGGCATTTCTTAATTACCAGTTGTTTGTTTCAAAACTGCTGGTTCAATTCAGTGAATCAGATAGTTTTACATAGATTTCCAAGGTCAGCACTTTAGATAATAGCATCGCAAAATATACAAATTATGCCCAATCCATTCCCCGGACAGGAACAGATGCCACCATCTGCCTACACCAAGCAATGGCCTTAATATTTTGGACCATGAGGTGACAAGGTATGCTGCATTCATTGCAGGAAATAGTTTTATTTTTATTTTTAATTAACTATACCAGATCCAATACCAGCTGTATTATCACCCACATATTTCGAGAATTAAAAAGCATAATTTAATTAGACGCATTAAGCCGATACACGTCTAAGTTGCTATGCGATAAATCCAATACCTGTCAAACGTTAAGCCTTTGCCAACTATTGCCAACTTTACTTTGACATCCCCATTTGGTGGCTTGTAACAGATATGGATGAAGTGTGGTGGATTCGAAGATGCTGCAGCAACCCCCAAGTAAGAACCCATCTTGAGTTCTTTGCATTGATCAGCATCCAATATTTTTGCTGTAAGAACATCACTGTATTCGGCTGCTATTTTTGAAGCCTCCTCTGCTAAGACTCCTGCATTCGTCCAGTAATTGTTAAAGCCAGAGCATCATTACACCGTACAGCCAATCTCGGATGAAGATCATGGATAATCCAAAACAGAAAAAGGGTCTATGTTCTCTTTCTGCAAGGTTCTAGACTACAAATATTAGTTTAGGGATAAAGAAACATTACAAACCAGGTGTGAGCACATTGGCTGGTGCATTAACGAGTTCCTTTCCAAAGATCACCCCAGAACAAACATCAGTTGCATATTTCAGCTGTTTCTCCAAGTCTGGACTAGAACCCAAACCAATAATATCCACTGAATTAAGCTTTGTCTTCTTTGACTCTGTTTTAAATCTGTTGTCCTCGTAAATACCAAGCACAGTTCCTAGTGAAGCCAAATGTGGTGAGACGTTAGGCAACAATAAGGACAACATACGCAAAATAATAAACTTACCAAGTGCGATAAGGTAAGCAGTGTTTATCTTGGACTCTGTAGATAACCCATCCAAGGATGCGAGAAGAACTGCAGCACTAGACGCTTGCGAGGCCTTTGCTACTGCAGCAAAAGCTTCACCGAGAGCGCGATATCCGGATGCAGAAAATGATGTTGTGCATTTCCCAAGCCCTAATAAACAAAGCCTTTTGAAACCAAAACCAGGTAGCCTAAGAACAGTTGATTGCCCAGCTTTTCCCGTGAAATCCTCCTCAGCTGCTGCTTCAGCTAGAAGACCATTAAGTTCTTCATCCAACTTTTTCAAGACGCCGTTCTCAAACTTGGAGTTCGAATCCTTCGACATGTCTTCCTCGGTGACACCAATGGCAAGTACGTCTCCTTTCCATTGTGTCAAATCAATCTCTTTCGCAGAAAAAGAAATCTGAAGCGGGGTTGGATGAAAAAGGAACTTGTTGTCACGTAGAATCAAAGGGAGCCTTGAGCAATGGGAGAGGGAAGAGACGATAAAACTCTTCGTCGAACCACATCGAGCACATGATTTGCAATACAGTTTAGCGCCAGACTCCGCGTAGCGACCAGCAGTATTCGCAGAGACCGATGCAAGGACAGAGGCGGAAGATAGATACCTGAGGGGCTTCGACGGAGTTGGGCTTGGTGAGCCCCAGCGCGGGGCAGGTGACGGCGCTCCGCGCCATGCGAGCCACACTCGGGAGTCGCCTGTGCCCGGAGAGACTGACGCGAAGCACCACCGACGGCAGGTGCAGCAGACGGGTGATCAGGGGGCTTGCGACGGTAGATGAGCAAGGAACGGAGATGGCGGAGAGACGCGAGGCGGACGCCGCAACAGCAGCAACAGTGCAGACCATTTCCCTCGGGCCTCGGCTATTAATCATAACGGCGCCTCCGGCGAAGGCCACGCAGCTGGTTAGGCAACCGCATCACCGAGCGGCGGGCCTAGGTGTTCGAGGACGGTGCTGCCGCGTCTACAAGGCATGCTCGGTGATACTGTATTAGAACTATTTAACTATGAATACTAGTAACACTTTTTATTTTAATTTTATAAATATCAATATCAAAATTGAAATAATATTATTTTTTATATTTTAAACACGTCTCAAAAATATAAAATTATATTACTTTAAAATTTTGAGTTTTTAATAAAATTGATGAATTTACGTTTTGTCAAGTCATTTAATCTATCAAAGTCATAATCAGATTTTTGTTAACTCGTCCTCATATTTCTCTTAGTTTATTTGATTTATCCTGTAAACTACCAAGAAACCAACATTTTGATAGTCTGTTGATATTAGGATAGAAATCAGTTTCTCTTGCTCTAATTTTGATAAATCTTCAATATCACTAAAAATAAAATAAAAAAAAAAGAAAAAGCCTTGGCTCCTCGAAATGGCTACTAACTCCACCAAGAGAATGCCACATGCCATAATTATGGTTGTCTTAAATTTCAAGACTGTCAGTAACTCTGCCCTACAGAATACTGTTCCACTGTTTCTTTATTAATATTGTAGATGTTTAATTATTAAAATACATTTATTTTTATTTTACTTTATAGCTATTAAGGTTTGAAAAAGTAAGTTCCGATGCGGTCTTATGTATTTTTAAAATAGTTATAAAATTATAATTTATATGTTATTGTTTCTTAAGTACTTGTAATTTATATTTAGTGTCATATTTGGTTGTTAAAAGATTTGTGAAAATACAGAAATTCTATGTTATCGTCTCTATGTATTTTTAATCTCTAATTGGTGTTATATTGCGAAAGCCACTTTAAAAATTTTTATATTTGTATTATATGTTTTAATGTGAATTTTTTATGTAAAAATTCATTTTATTTCAATGTGATACTTTTTATTCTTTTTAATATGATGAATATTCTCTAACCTGAACGATTTTAGGTATACATATACGTATATATATTTTTTTGTACCAATTTTTTTTAGTTAAACACACTGTACTATGCTTATTCTTAGTTCAAAACAAGAATAAATTTTAACCAAAAATTTAAGTATATCTATATAATTAAAATCCGCTTTATGCCTTCACATAAAAGTATCTATTTTCCGTGGAGCTTTACTTTGCCGACCATTTTCCGCATCGGATCCCCCCTGCAACAGTAGGTTGTGGGCCCAGACGAAGATAGAAGGGCCAGGTGCAAGCTCAGAGCCGCGTGTCAGAGGCCCACTAATCACAACCCACAAGCAATGCTGATTAAAAAACTCATCAAGCTAACTAACCCCTTAAGATTTCGGATCTTTTCGTGGGTACTGACCTTATCTACATCATCCAGCCCTTCATTTATTTTTATGCCAGCTATGATCAGAGTATTAAAAATGATATTATATCAAATCTGATCTTAATATTTTCGAGACAAAATATCAATTACAAAATTGACATAAGTAAGCATATATTGTGTGTACTATAAAGTTTAAAGTTGGAAACAGTGATTAAATATTTTACGATGATCTGTATTAATATTAAATTTAAGGTTAATAATAATAATAAAATAATATACTATTATTACTAAACATGCCGTTGAGTGCCGTATCAAACATCAGATAAAAGAACGCAGGTCTCTCTGCCTAAATAGGCTTTTACCATTTGAGAGAAACTTGACGGCGGGTTGTACCGATTAGAGCCGACAAAACCCGGTTTCTATCCGAAGATTCCCCCGTAATCCGGATCCTACCAGCACGACGTCTTACTGTGGGTCCCTGTGTTATCCGACCAATGGGAAAAAAGAGTCCTGAATTGGGGGCAAAGAGACGCTCATTGGCCCCACATGAGGTCGCTGCTTTAAATGCGCGTAACGTAACGGCTATCTCCCGGTACGAAGCACACGGTGGCGGGTAAACGGCCCGTGGAGATCGCGCCCTGTCCCGGTCGAACACTTGCCTACTTACCGGCATCTACCGGTTGCCCACCTGTACTTCGTTTTGATATATATATATATATATTTTATTTTTGTTCATCGCCTCTACTGCAGTTCTCCACTGTTCCAGAGTTCCTCCGCCGCTCCGCCCACTCCGGAATGCCGTGGATGTTCGTTAGCTCCTTGCAACGCGGCACGGCCGGATAAGAACGCGGAGATTGTCGGTTTTTGTTCTCGTTGAAGGATCGGTTGGAGCGCGGCTAAGCGTCTTCGCAAGTTTCTCTGCGTTCGTCGATGCCGCCGACGGTGTGGAATGTGAGTGGGGGGAGGAGTCAGATAAATCTTTTCTATCGAGCTAGCGATGCTCTTTGCAGGTTCTGCCTTGCCAGAATTTCTGACATTGTGTGTGAAACGGTGTCACGCTGAACATTGATTCCTGGTTATGCAGGGTAGCTGAATTATTTTGCGAAGTGCAGCTGTTTGAGTTGGGATTTTAGATTGAGATGGCGGCGAGCAGTTACCAGGATCCGTGTTTTAGGAAGTTTATTAGGTCATAGCTTCAGCGATTCGGAGAAGAATCCGGTGAAAAGCGGACAAGGTTGAGCTCTGCGCAAAGAGCCGTGAGCCCTAAGTTTCCCAAAAGCGGAAGCCGGTAGGGATCTGAATAATAACGAAACCTCCCGATGTCGGGGCCCCCGAGGATGCGAACGCCAAATGTGGCGGAGTCTGAGTTGAGGCCGGTCCTAGGACCTGCCGGGAACAAGTCTAGGTCTGTAATCACCACAAGGAAGCTTACATCAAAGCCCTTGAGAAAAGTTGAGAGAACGGATTTAACACCTATGGAGGGAAAAAAGAAGTCCGTCGATCCTCCCACTGCCATCGATTCACCACCACTATCGCCTTCTCTGAGTGCTCCTTCCATCTCGAGAAGGCTGGATCTGCTCCTACGGTCGAACTTGTCGCTTAATGCCTCATGTTCCTCGGATTGTTCGACAGATTCATATTGTAGCAGGGCTTCGACGGGTAGGATAAGTGTGCCGAAGAAGTTCGTAAGTCGGCGGAAGCATTTATTACCCAAGCCAGAGAATATCGTTGCGAAGTTAGAGAAGCTTGTTCCCGATGAATTCTTGGTGTCTTCTACTGAAGATCTACATGGGAAGAGGAGATGCGCTTGGGTAACCCCGAACATTGGTATGCCTTTCTTTCTCTTTTGGACGTCTGTAATTTCAGAACTATGTTTTGAGTGTTGGAAAATCCAGTCATCTGGCACTGACAAGTCACACTTAGCCCTGTACATTGCAATTGTAGTATCGCTTGTCCTTGTGTCCGTTTGAAACCAAATGTATCGAAACCCTGAATCCTGATAGGTCATTCTAGGCAGTTTAGTTGGTTAATAGAACCAGTAGTTTTCTATATCTTATTTAATCTAGTTCATCACATGCTTTTTTGTCATTCTTTTTTTAGTTTACGAATAAAATAGGGTATTAGGGTTACCTTTCGATAACTCATTAATTATTGCATGCAGTTTTCATAAATCAGATGGATGTTTTATTCTTTCCTAATGCCAAATAATGTGTTTGTCTATTTCAGAAAATGTGAAATTCAAAACATCACTAGTTATAATAATTAGCTTAAAAAGTTTAACCATTTTCAGCTCATCATGGTCTGAGAATATTTTAGATGTCAGCAACATGTTTTGTTGACATCTATGTAAATGCATTAAGATGATATCTGATTGTTCCTAGGATCTTGCCATCTACGCACAAGTAACTGTGTACCAAAGGTATAGGCAATTGTGGTTAAACATCACGTTGGATGATAGATGAATGGCTTTATTAATTAGAAACATCATTTCTACTTATAAACATACTATGCATATAGTGATAAATGCTGTCAACCAGGTGTAGTGCACCATGCTCTTAAAATGTCACTAATATCATCAAGTTATTGGTTCAAAATCATTTTAAATTGTTTGAACTTTTGTGGAAGGGATTTAATCCTTAAATGGTGGAGATAACTCTCTCAGTGCTGAGCAAGGATCGCGGGATCGGGATCGGGATCGGGATCGGTGACCACCGATCCGATCCGGATCGGGATCGGATTGGTCCGGATCGGCCGATCCTCCGGAAGAAAGGGCGTCCTGGATCGGTCCGGATCGGACAAATTTTTTTAATTTTTTTAAATCATAAAAATACTCAAAAAAATCAGGAAAATCAGGAAAAATCATAGAAATAAATAAAAATTTTTAAAAAATAAAAAATAATGTGGATGACATTCTATCAAATAATGTCATACAACGTAAGTTTCTTTCAAGAAACTATCATATAAGTATAAATTATTATATAAAAGAGAGAGAGAAGAGAGTTAAAATAGATCTTTATGTAAATTTAAGTATATAATATATATTTATGATTATGAATCTTCTATATATGTGATAGTATAAGTGATAGTGAAATATATTAATATGTTTACACTATCATCAGCGAGACGCAGAGTAGTCGCGGATCGACCTGCGCGGTCAGGTCGCGGGGGTCAAGGGGGCAGCGCCCCTTGTGGGGGGTATCAGGGGGGCAACGCCCCCCGAAGAAAAATTATTTTTATGGTGGTAAAGGGAAGGGGGAAGAAGGGATCGGACCCCCCTAAATTTACCTGTTTAGGGGGGGATCGGCCAATGTTTAAGGTGGATTGTTGGGGGAGGGGTCTAGGGGAGCCCTAGACAATGAAGGGGAGGGGGAAGTGAGAATGAGGGGTGGAAAGGGGGAATCGGTCCGATCTCCCCCTTATTGGGGGGGATCGGACCAGAAAATGGTCCGGAATCGGGTCCTGAATCGATCCTTCCGGGTTCTAGGGAATCGGTCCGGATCGACCGATTCCCGGATCGATCCACCTGGATCGGTCTAGGATCGACCGATCCGGTCGATTCAGACCGATCCAGCCGGGACTCCCGGCTGGATCGGTAGTTCGGGCTGGAATCGGATCGGTGGGTACCGATCTGATCCAAGAATCGGCCGATCCCGATCCGGATCGGCCGATTCTGCAATCCATGGTGCTGAGTTGAGGAGGGGTCATGTTTTTTATGATGATAAATGAGATAAACTAGGTTACTCCTAACTATCATTTAGTCTCGACATGTTACTAGGCAAACCACATTAACTTGTACTCGGAGAAAATTAATAGTACATTTTATTATTTTATTTTTAATGAAAGCTAATAACCCTTAAGTAATTGAAGCAACTGTCTTCGGCAGCTGAGGAAGTGAGATGCAGAAGGCCCTTTGCTCTTCTACCACTGAAAACATAGGATGCCTTTTCAGTTTTCACACTTGGTGGACCAAAGCTTCAATTAGATGATTGTTTTTTTCTGATTGGATGCAAGCTACTAATTTAATTTGTTTGCTTGAGCAATGACTAGAGAAGTGTGTTCTTCCCTTTGACATGGTTCATCTTGTACTCAATGTACTAGCCAGAAGGTTACTCATGCCTTGCTAATATTTCACTATGTTGCTAAAGGTGCTTGAGGCACTCAGGTGTTGAGGGGTGTGAATTTCCTTTTTTTTGTGGCATGTCAAGTCCCTATACGGTTTTTTCTTTAAATATTAGCTATTAAATTATAAATTAGTAATATTAAATGAGTCTTATAGTAACAAAATGCACGAGATTAGTAGGTTTTAAGTACATGTACAATTACATAATTCTCGTGTTTATCATCATAATTTTTTTTAGACAAATAAGCTATTATCTTTGGTATAGCACGCATTGTCTCAATCATTTTGGATGGCCTTTTTATTGCATTGCCTGCCTCATGTCCTGGATAACATAGATCTTCCTGAAAACTTTACTACTTTTGGGAACATTTCTTTGAATTTAACCCCTTTCATCAAGAAAAGAATGACAATAGTGCAATAATGTTGTCTGCAAGCTATGTTTAGCCTAGTTTAATCTTAATTACTGAAGAAGATGTTGGCTGTGGAAACTAGGATCACCTCAGCTCAAAATGTTTAGGTTGAAATCCTCAATGTTTCAGATGATCATGTGCAACACTTCTTTTGATGTATTAATGACAAATATGATAGAATACTGTGTAAGCATGCATAAAATAAACATGAAAATAACAGATTATCAAGAACCTATAAGATGGAAAGCACCACTATGACCATGTGCGCATAGTCTAGTCAAACCACATTTCATAGGCATTCACCTTAGTCTCCTTTGACTGCATAGATCATAGTGTGCATCTTTCCTTTCGATCATACAATTTTTAAACTAACATGAGATAGCTCATTCTTGTGTCGTTATCTTGGGATCATATAGCCTAAATGTTGCTTTTGTTTTTCTTGGATTTTTTGCAACTCCACAATGGAAGGTTGAGCTATACTGTTCATGAAGATTGCTTTAAGTACCATCTCCTTTTGACAAATGGTGCTTGGCTTTGCTGGTTAGCTGATGATGATGCAGATAGGGTGCAACTAATCCACCATGTTTGCAGGTCCCCCACCCATTGGCTGAAGTTGAAGCTAGAACCTGCTGGTTAGCCAGACCCAAAAGTACACCCATCATGTGCATCATACTACTAACAGAGGAATAATTTTTGCTTTCTTTTCTGTCATCTACCAAGAAGCTAGGATTGCCCCATCTTTTTATCAGTGGCAGGGTTATTGTCAAGGATTGTCATCTCGTGTCTCGGTTTCATCTCGAGACAACTAAACAAAAGAGACTCGAAAAAATATCGAGAGATTGTATCTCCGGATGCTAGTGTAAAATGACATAATAATCTTTTCAAAAGGAGGACATGAAACATGAGGACCAAGACTAGACACTTTGACTAAGGGGAATCAAGACAAATAAATGATGGTTGATCATTGTTAATAGGAGATATCGCAAAACTCAAAATAGATGTATGTACGGCTTTCAGGTGTATGTGCTGACTTTTCTTCTCTTGCAAGTTGCAAGTGATAATTTATAAACAATTTTAACACAAAGGTTGAGTCTTTGACTGAGCTACTCTTACCAAGTCGGCTAGTCTTCAATTCAGGTAATTCATTTTATCAGGGTGGAGTTATTGTGTCAATATGCTTTGACTACTCCTTTCTAAGGGAAAGTTTTGGGGGCTGATGATACTATTCCTGTTCAACTCCTTTTTATAAAAACTGAGGTCAAATTAAGCACTGTTGTGACCTGAGTACAGTCTGGTTCCCAATTCTGGAAGAGCTTGCTTCTAGAAAGTATGCTACCATATAAAATTACTTTTACCCAGACTAAATCGGTCAGAGTTTCATGCAGTGGGTTGCTTTCTTCCGTTTCTAGCTGTTAGCGAGTTCAGTAAAAGGGAATGACCATGTCCTATAAACCAACTAGCATTCATTAAATCCACAATCTTAAATACCAGCTGCAGAACTTCTGTTATATGCCAATTTTCTGGTTAATGCCCACAAAATAATGCTTTTGACATTTCTCATGGATCCTTTACACTGCGCTGGTCATCAATAGAACTTACTTTTGTTTATGGCTTTCAAATCCCAAGACTAATTTAGATTCATATCAACTGTAACTTGGATATGTCCAAGGTACATTTTCACCTGCATATGTACCTTTTGTGGCTTAATCAACTTTTTATGGGTGAGACTTATGGCCTGTCTCATTTGCAAGACTTCATCGTTATTTCTAGTTGCTAATGTTTAAAAGGAATTACTTCTATATTGCTTTATCCTCTTTGTTCACTTTGTGGAAAGGGCTGTGCTTGATTTTTTCCCTGCCAAATTAAATTCATGCTTTTTTATGTTTCTTGACTAAATAGATCCTTGCTATGCTGCCTTTCATGATGAGGAATGGGGTGTCCCTGTTCACGAGGACAAGTAACTTGACTTGACCCTTTGAGTACCGATGTATTTCTTTTGTGCTACGCTATCAGCGATTCAGCGGTATGGCTAACATAACATATTCCTTGACAGGAAGTTATTCGAGCTGCTTGTACTTTCAGGTGCGTTGGCCGAGCTAACATGGCCTGCAATTCTTAGCAAACGGCACACATTCAGGTAGGGACGTGTCATATCTTGTGAAGAAAGTCTTTTACATTTTGGGAAGCAGTTCTTACCATTTTCAGCGTGTTCCCTTTACAGGGAGGTCTTCATGGACTTCGACCCTGTTGCAGTCTCTAGATTGAGCGAGAAAAGGATCATGGCACCTGGCAGTACTGCCAGTTCTCTACTTTCTGAGGCAAAACTTCGTGCAGTCATAGAAAATGCACGACAGATACTGAAGGTAAGTTTGTGAGCTCTACTGGGTTGGAGAGAGCCAAGAGTCGATTGGTTTCTGGGTCCAGTAGTTCTCTCTGCCTTTTAGATTGTAATTATTGAGCTTAAAAATTTAAAGGAGAGAGAGAGAGAGAGAGAGAGAGAGACACTGGACTTTATGCAACGGAGACACGGTGATCTTATTCTTTGTTAGGTTGCTTGGTGCATGTGAATGCCTATCCAGAAGATCCACCGCGAAAGTTACTTTTGCTTATTCATTTCGTACGGCTTATCTTTTTCCCGGGCTTTGGATTTTATCTATTGCTGGATGGATCTGAACAGATTTCCTATTCGGTAAATGCTCTAGAAAAGTGACGATTGCCTTCTTTTTCTACTAATCAACGATTTCTTCTGTCCAGATCATTGAGGAGTTCGGATCGTTTGATAGATATTGCTGGAGCTTTGTGAACCATAAACCCATAGTCAGTAAATTTCGGTATCCTCGCCAGATCCCTGTTAAAACCTCGAAAGCTGACAGCATTAGCAAAGATTTGGTGAGAAGGGGATTCCGCTGTGTCGGTCCCACGGTCATCTACTGCTTCATGCAGGTTGCTGGCATGACAAACGACCATCTAATCAACTGCTACAGATTCGATGAGTGCTGTGCTGCCGCCCTAAGGGGTGGTGGGCCTGACAAGGAGGCTAAGAACAAGATTGAAGAGACCACCCTTGCTAGCTCTGCAGCGCTATCGGAGCAGGAAATGGGCATCGATTTAGGGTTGGCTGGTGACATGAGCGGCTTATCTATATCGTAGATATTTTCAGGACGGCCCAGAGGGATGATGACTTAGCTGCCCGTCGCATTAACAGGTTGCAGTGCACGACTATGACGACGCCACAGCAAGGGGTGGTTAACATTTATTTGCTCTTGTTCAGAGGCATGAATGGCTTAGCTGTTCAAGCAGGAGGTTGCCATGTTCTTGACCATTCCGTTTGTGGTCGTTTCCGGGATCATTGTGGTTCAATCGCACTGCTCGCCGGTTGTCTTTACCGTTGCTCTTCATGTATAAAAAGTAGTTCACAAGATGTGTGCCTCTGTTTGCGCGGGGATTACTGTACCGAAGGTGGAAATGTTCACACCTTGGCATTCTAATCGCGCTCTCGTCCCTGGAGAGTTCGCGCTATCCAACGGAAAGTTCGGATCTACCCGCACATTCGTTGGTTACGGAGGTGGCGGAATGAGATGAGTCTCACGGATTAGGAGCTTCACAGGACCGGTCGCGATACGCAAAGAGAACACTAGTCCCGATCAAGATTAACCAAGAACTGCCTGATCCCACTAAGTATTTGCTGGTATGAATCGAGATCAGCATTTCAAGTCATAGCTCCGCCCCCTCATTTGCTGGCATTTGCATGATAGTCTATCGATGTCCCAGTATGTTCTCTCCTTTCAATTTTCTCCCCCCTTTTCTGAATCTGGATGCATCGGATGAATGCATCGCAACAATGATCCGCCTCGACGAATGCACTGGATGAATCATTAGAGCCGACGTTGCAACTTGCATGCTGGTTTGCCATAAACAAAGCTGCGTCATGAGCACAACGATCCGAGCGTACGTAAGATGTTATTACCGTGGCGTGAATCCGAAAGGAGATTTTTGGTTTGGGTTAACCGGGGGTTTGGTTGCATGATCAAATAGATTTTCTTTACACAAATATACTCTTGTAACAAAACTTGTTAAAAGAGACCTTTGACAAGATGAATATATGATTTTGCGGATCATTTTTTCTTGGATAAAAGAAGAGGTAGGTAACATCTCTACTCCTTGGATAAAAGAAGAGGTAAAATGATCCCTACTCCTTTTATTGTGTTACGTCGTCAAGCGCAATAATTTTATGTTCCTAGTTATCTCATATTTTGTTTTAACCTAGAATTTTATCATGAATATGTATAATAAATTGTCGTGCAAACTGCAACCAAACGTCTCCTAACTAAAGCGCACCGCGTGATGAAGCAAAGAGCCCGAAGTTGACTCGCTGAGCCGAAATACGAATCGAGGGCAAGTGGAGGCGTGGGCCTGGATGACGAAGAAGCATATAGAGGTTTTTTTGGGGGGGGGGGGGGGGGGGCACGTATAAAAAAAGAGGAAATCAACATCCGCCCCTGGTACCGGGGGGACATTTATTTTTTTGTCCTAGACCTTTCAAACTTATTTTTTAATCCCATATTTAAAAAAATTGTAACTCCCGCCCCTCTACCACACTAACGGCGTTTACCCCTCCTTAGTTGTACATATGTTCCCCATTTTATCCCCTTGAAAATCTCTACCGGTTGGAAACTTATACTGAACATTCCTTGTCTTAAAAACTGACGTTCGATTTTCTCTTCGTAATGCTAATTATTCATGATCATACATACTTTCAGGACATAGCACCTTTCGGAGCCAATCCCGCCACCAGATCCAGACCTCGGTCTGGATGGGATTCTCACCTTTTTTCTTCTGCAGGTGACCGGCAGCTGCTCTCGTAGGAAATAGGGTGGGAGGTTGGAAAGGGGGGTACGTGGATACCTCTCTTCTCTTCCTCTTCTTTTATGGGCGCTGGTGGCTGGATCAGACCGGCTGATCCTCCTCCCTTGGAAGAAGACCTCGGCTGTTGATGTTGGCGACTGGAGGAGGATGGCCCCGGCTGCCTCTTTCTCTCTTGTTGATCTCGCTCCCGGACGGGGAAGATGCTAGACGTGGATACCTCTCTTCTCTCCTCTCTCCTTCCTCTCCTCCGGTGGCTGTTTGTTGCAGAACCTGGGCCTCTCTGGCTGGTCGATCCCCACCGCAAGCGCTGGCTGCTGCTGGTCGAGCAACAGGGGGAAAGGCCGGCCGCGGTAGAGGTTTCGCAAGTAGGGTTGAACCGTCGCCGTCGAGGGTATTTTGGGGAGTGAGAAATGTGAGTCGAATGGGATAGCGGAGGGGATGTTCAAGATATTTTTGTGTGTAACGTTGGGACTTTTAAAAAATTTCAGTAACGATGGGACTTTAAAATAATTTCAGAACTAAAATAGGACTCAGGATTAAAATCCCCATAAAAAAAATGAAGACCAGACAAAACAGAATTTATGAGGCAGTAATATCTTACGCAGACAGGCACAGTGAAAGGTAGACGACACCGGCGTGCGACACCTTCCCCGGAGGGAGTTGGTCGGCTAGACAAGGTTAAAATTCCCTTGTCGAGTCGGGCCGACACAAAATTTAATGAATTAGCTGGATCTTCCTTCATCAGACCTACTTTGAACCGTGCCACCGGGGCCATTGACACCTCTACTACAGTTGGGAGTTGGTTGTGGGGGTCAGGTTCTGCAATGTGACAACTTGGCCAAAAGGTGAGACCAAAAGAAATGACAACGATGAGCAAGAACCCCAAGCGCCACCCACAGATTCTATCAAAGGGAACACAGGCGATTTAACGAAGTGCCCGTTGCCACTTTGATGCCGACTCGCCCTCCTGGATGGCAAAAAGGCACATAGACGTCGCCAGTACCACAACCCAGCCCGGCATCATGTTTTAGCACACACCTTGCGCCTCCATTCCATCCGTGTGCCCTGTTGCCTTGCCACCTGCAGACATCCCCCTCATCACACCCGGACCAACGCCTGCGCCCAGGGCTCGGGTTAATCGTTCGATTCGGTTCGGGTCAGTGCTTTGGGGTAATCGTTTTTTTTTTTTTTTTTTGAATCTTCAAGCTCAACTTGCGCCTGCTGACGCGCTGGGCTTGACGGCCACAGCCTGGGGCACCCCTGCCGCGGTGACCACAGCCCACGGCAGCCTGTAGGGTTCTTTGGGCCTGATAGATAGCCCCCCTCCTCACGCTGCAGCGCTGGTAATGAGAATGGTTGGTCCCGGATCCCTCGCCCATAAAAGTTGGAGGTACTCTTTTGTTTTTTTGTCTATAAAAGAACGCTAAGAGATAATCAACGTTCATACTTGGGTCAAGTTGATCGCTGGGGTTATGTATTGGTGACACATTCATGATAAGCTTAATCTATTTAATTGCAGATTAATTTATATTTAAAATTATAATAAGAAACCTATGATTTGAGCAGAACCTGTTCGGTTCGATTTATTTTCGATTTGGATTTTGCTTGATTAGGTAAGATTCGGTTTAACTTTTGGTTTAGTTTTGGTTTTTTTAAAAAAATGGTTCAAAATCGGAACGAACTGAATATGGAACACCCCTACTTGGGTCTGGATGCTTGCTCGTGTCGTTTTTCCTGGAGTTGTCCGCTCTCTTTTCGATGTATAAACAGCTATACAGTTTCTACTAAAAATTTAAGATAACCGAAGATAAAAGTATCATGTTTGATGAGATACGATAAAAACAATGGTGAAAATACTTTGAAAATTTTAAAGAGAAGGACCACAACCAAGGAAAAAGCTTTACCATTTTTCGTCTGAACACATTCTCCATAAAAACATTTTTAAATGATTGTGATGAATTTTGTTGTGAAAATATACTTTTACAACAATTTCATTTTGTCCAAACATCCACATCATGTGTTGCCGCGGGCTATCAAACTGCTAGTTCTATCTTATCAAACCGTAACTAATTAAGAGGCTTGAACGTAATCACCGGAAGGTGTCATCGTTCTTTTTTATTTTTTTTTGAGTAAATTCACTCCCCATTTAGTTCTATCTTATCGCAAAGCCGACATTGAGGCAGTTTACCATTTAGTGCGACATGTGATCTAATGCCGATCAACTGATGCACGTCTAGTTCTTCCTGTCACCTACCGAAATGTGCACTCATTTCCCTCAAAGATGTTATGAATGTCCACCCATCAATATAGCTAAAACGTTCTTTTATCAGTTGAGAACAGTTCCCTCAAACTAATTTCCCTCATTAAAAATTCGTTTCAATGTTTTTGCCAAATATATATCCTTAATGGCCTGTTTGACAGCGGAACTTTTTAGAGATAAATCAAATTTATCCCCTAAAATTTGAGGATGAATCAGATTTATCGCCAAGGAGGTCAGTTCGCCTCAGGACCCCTCCTGAGGCAGTCCCTCAGTCGCCAGTCGTGTGACGCCACGTTGTGCCTAGATCAATGCACCAAACGACTGTAGAACGCTACCAACCCGTTAACGGTGCCGTTCCTCACGTCTGTTATCCTTATGTGGCATCCTCATTAATGATGATGTGATTAAAAAAATTTATTTAAAGTAGCGCGCACTGTCTCACCGCTTGAACTGTTTTCTCTTTCTTGAATACTCTGGCAGGCGGCAACTCTATTTCTGAATAAATTTTACTTATTTTTTATATTATAGTAACTACGTTTCCCTCCTTAGTGAAAGAAGATTTAATGGAGAAAATCAAACTATATGCTTGATTGAACTTATTTGGGAATTAAATATTATTATTATTATAAATCACCATTTAATATCATATTGTTAAATAAATAAAATAGTTAGACATAACTACCATAATTTTATCTCGGCACACTCTTTGCAAAAGAGAAATTACATTCTATCCAGTTTTTTTCATAAAATATGTCTGCAGCTGTTTATTTTAAGCCATACGAAATATCTAATATATCTACTGATTAGGGGTGTAAACGAAATCCGATAATCCGAAATTTTGATTCGATTCCGATATAAATTAACGACTTTGGAAACTGCTTTTCACAAGTTACTAACCCTCTCCATATGTTACTAACCCTTTACATAGCCCTCTCAACCCATTTTGTTCGTGGTTACTAACCCTCTCCATATGTTATTAACCCTTTAAATAGCCACTTGAACCCATTTTTCAAAAGTTACTAACCCTCTCCGTATGTTACTAACCCTTTACATAGCCCCCTGAACCCATTTTTCGGAAGTTACTAACCCTCTGCATATGTTACTAACCCTTTACATCGACCCATGAATCCATTTTTCGGAAGTTACCAACCCTCTACATACGTTACTAACCCTTTACATAGCCCCCTGAATCCATTTTTCAGAAGTTACTAACCCTCTACATATGTTACTAACCCTTTACATGACCCTCTGAACCCATTTTTCGGAAGTTACTAACACTCTCCATATGTTACTAACCCTTTACATTGACCCCTGAACCCATTTTTCAGAGGTTACTAACCCTCTACATATGTTACTAACCCTTTACATGGCCCCATGAACCCATTTTTCGGAAGTTACTAACCCTCTCCATATGTTACTAACCCTTTACATCGACCCCTGAACCCATTTTTCAGAAGTTACTGACCCTCTACATATGTTACTAACCCTTTACATGGCCCCCTAAACCCATTTTTCGGAAGTTACTAACCCTCCGCATATGTTACTAACCCTTTACATCGACCCGTGAACCCATTTTTCAGAAGTTACCAACCCTCTCCATATGTTACTAACCCTTTACATCGACCCCTGAACCCATTTTTCAGAATTTACTAACCCTCTCCATATGTTACTAACTCTTTACATGGTCCCCTGAACCCATTTTTCGGAAGTTACTAACCCTCTGCATATGTTACTAACCCTTTACATCGACCCATGAACCCATTTTTCAGAAGTTACTAACCCTCTCCATATGTTACTAACCCTTTACATGGCCCCCTGAACCCATTTGTCAGGGGTTACTAACCCTCTACATATGTTACTAACCCTTTACATGGCCCCCTGAACCCATTTTTCAGAAGTTACTAACCCTCTGCATATGTTACTAACCCTTTACATAGCCCCTTGAACCCATTTTTCGGAAGTTACTAACCCTCTCCATATGTTACTAACCCTTTACATGGCCCCCTGAACCCATTTTTCGGAGGTTACTAACCCTCTCCATATGTTACTAACCCTTTACATGGCCCCATGAACCCATTTTTTAGAAGTTACTATGTTACTAACCCTTTACATGGCCCCCTGAACCCATTTTTCAGAAGTTACTAACCCTCTCCATATGTTACTAACCCTTTACGTAGCCCTCTCTACCCATTTGTCCGTGGTTACTAACCCTCTTCATATGTTACTAACCCTTTACATAGCCCCTTGAACCCATTTTTCGGAAGTTACTAACCCTCTCCATATGTTACTAACCCTTTACATAGCCCCCTGAACCCATTTTTCGGATAATCCGAAATTTCGATTCGATTTCGATTCAATTTCGATATAAATTAACGACTTTGGAAACTGCTTTTGTATTCTATAAACTATCGAAATCGGAATCGGAATCGAAATTAGGTGATTCCGTTTCTGATTCCGATAGTTTATAGGGTTCAGGGGGCAATGTAAAAGGTTAGTAACATATGGGGAGAGTTAGTAACCTCTGAAAAATGGTTCAGGGGGCCATGTAAAGGGTTAGTAACATATGGAGAGGGTTAGTAACCCCTGACAAATGAGTTCAGGGTCCATGTAAAGGGTTAGTAACATATGGAGATGGTTAATAACTTTTGAAAAATGAGTTCAGGGGGCTATGTAAAGAGTTAGTAACATATGTAGAGGGTTAGTAACTTCTGAAAAATGGGTTCAGGGGGCCATGTAAAGGGTTAGTAACATATGTAGAGGGTTAGTAACCTCTGAAAAATGGGTTCAGGGGTCGATGTAAAGGGTTAGTAACATATGGAGAGGGTTAGTAACTTCTGAAAAATGGGTTCAGGGGTCGATGTAAAGGGTTAGTAACATATGCAGAGGGTTAGTAACTTCTGAAAAATGGGTTCAGGGGGCTATGTAAAGGGTTAGTAACATATGGAGAGGGTTAGTAACTTCCGAAAAATGGGTTCAAGGGGCTATGTAAAGGGTTAGTAACATATGGAGAGGGTTAGTAACCACGGACAAAATGGGTTGAGAGGGCTATGTAAAGGGTTAGTAACATATGGAGAGGGTTAGTAACTTGTGAAAAGCAGTTTCCAAAGTCGTTAATTTATATCGGAATCGAATCGAAATTTCGGATTATCGGATTTCGTTTACACCCCTAATCAGTAGATATATTAGATATTTCGTATGGCTTAAAATAAACAGCTGCAGACATATTTTATAAAAAAAATTGGATAGAATGTAATTTCTCTTTTGCAAAGAGTGTGCCGAGATAAAATTATGTTAGTTATGTCTAACTATTTTATTTATTTAACAATATAATATTAAATGGTGATTTATAATAATAATATTTAATTCCCAAATAAGTTCAATCAAGCGTATAGTTTGATTTTCTCTATTAAATCTTCTTTCACTAAGGAGAGAAACATAGTTGCTATAATATAAAAAATAAGTAAAATTTATTCAGAAATATAGTTACCGCCTGCCAGAGTATTCAAGAAAGAGAAAACAGTTTAAACGGTGAGACAACACGCGCTACTTTAAATAAAATTTTTTAATCACATCATCATTAATGAGGATGCCATAGAAGGATAACAGATGTGAGGAACGGCACCGTTAACGGGTTGGCAGCGTTCTACAGTCGTTTGGTGCATTGATCTAGGCACAACATGGCATCATGCGACTGGCGACTGAGGGACTCGCCTCAAGAGGGGTCCTGAGGCGATCCGAACTCATCTCCAAGTTATCTCGATATCAAATACCCTCGGGGTACTAATCAGTTCAATGACTATTTATTATGACTTAATACCCCTTTGTCTGGACAAAAGCGAGCAATCCTCACATCGGTGTATTCTGGACCGTGGTAGAGCTCAAGATTAAAAAAAATTTCTGCCAAAATAGAGATAATCATCCCACGTAATTATATTATGATATAATTTACAGTATCCCCAACAAACTAAAACATTCCTAGGAAAACAGGTGCGGTGCACGTTCCCTTACCTCTACATGGCACCAAGATGTTCATCTTGGCTATGGTAGTCAACCGTACAACACTTGATGCTGCATTAAATAGCTAATTAACACCCTAGCAAAGAACAAAAATGAAGGTTTAAGCTGTGATTAGGGATGTCAATAGATCAGGCTGACATGGGGACACTGGATCAACCCACTAACTTATGAACTAGAGATCTCAACCTGCACATCATGATCGAGTTGTTATTCAAACTAATGCAACTTGAAACGAGTTTAAGACTTCAATGACACGATTTCATCTTAACAATTGATATTTAACATTTGTTCATTCCTCATAGTTGCCGAAAAGAACATCCTTTAATCTTCCTAGAAGCTCACAATTGTCATTGTTTTCATGAACCTGCACATCACGTTATGGATTTGTAACATGAAACTTTGTGCTTTCTCCACAATTGCTATCATTATATAAATATCAATTCTACCTATTGTCAGCCAGCTGTTGCCCGGTTGGCATCTCTCTTGTCCCGTGGGTAGGTAGGCGGGGTCCGAGGGCCGCAGGAGCCCGACTTCTCCGGGGAGGGGGGAGGTACAAGTCGGGGGGTACAAGTCGAGATCTAGTCCGTGTAGTGCGGGGGCATGCAGCTTAGGCCGTTCGGCCATCGTGGACAAAAAAAAATCTACCTTTGATAGTAAATAATAAATTTAATTCATTGCCAATCTTAGGTGGAATTTGATTTGACGGAAATGTGTAAAGTCTTAATTCATATCTAATTCTCTTGTGCGATACAAAAGTTTAGTTATCCCACCTCTAAAAAACTATAGACATTATCAAGAAATTACTATTGTATTTAGACATTTTAGCAAAGGTCTTAATATGTCTAACCTTTGACAAATTTAGAGATTAGACATCAATTAAGCCAAAACAATTGAAAATTTTAATGTTGTCAGGTATGTTAAGCACGTTAAACTTGATAAAAATATACTTATGTAAAGTAGACCAAACTAGGACAAGTAAAATTTTCTATACACTGAGTTGCTGAAGTAACAATAAAATTCTATAGAGCCCACAAACTAGCATCCATAGTTGTCATGTAATCTTCGTTTTTCTGCATTCCAGGTCATACATTTGAGAAGTGCGTGTTCTCGAATCGGAGCAAAGCCAAACATCTTCTCTGATGTTTAAATGATGAGCTACAAAGAAAACATATTTTTTCATTCAAAGAAATTCTCATGTCAACATGACCCAACATCTTTCATCATCGAGAACGAGAAGAGAAAGTATTATGCATTCTCCAAAGCTTAGCAACATATAGACTATATAAGGCCAAAAAATAGAAAGAATTACGAAGGCACTCACCGTGGTGCCAACCTAATTCTGGGTACATCTTAAACTCAAGCGGCACTGCGGCAGGGATCAGAAGGAAGTGAGAGTAATAATTATGTTGTGCTCAACTTCATTCGAGGCCCCTACTTGACTCTGTACCGCACGAAGTTCCTATTTTAAGTCCATCTCTACTCCTCATTTGCCTTGGAAGAAGAATCTTTCTTAAAGATCTTCAGAGCATTCATCCTTCATCTTACAGTACAGAATGTTGAAACTTGAAAGCGAATGCTTCATTTAACTTATATGGAAAAGAGTAATAATTGATCGGTTGAGCTTCTATGTCGTGGTTTGGTAAAGGATCTCTATCTGACGGGCTGTTAGATCGAATCATCACTTTAGCTTGCCCTGTAAATTCAAAATTCTCAATTTCAAGAAGGCAATATTTATCTGAAAAACCCAACACTTCACAATTACATTTTAGGTATTTCCTTGGTAACCTTTAGGGGCTGTTTGGCATAAGATTAACTTGGGGATAGACTTGGTTTATCCCTAAAATTTAGAGGATATCCCTAACATTTTTTGGTGCCGTACGGGTCCTTAGGGTCTATTTGGTATCAAAATATTTTGGGATAACTCCAGTTTATTCCCTAAAATTTGAGGATAAATCAAGTTTATCCCCAAGTTATCATAGTGCTGTTTGGTACGTGGATAACTTAGTGATAAATTTGGGTTATCTTCGAAATTTTGGAGATAATCCAAGTTTATCCTCAAAATTTTATGGTGTCAAACATGCCATTAGAGTTTGGCAGGTCTAGCTAGTAAAAAAATACATGAAAATGCAATACAAAGATTATAAACAACGATCAAAGCTAAAGATGCTACTTAATAACATATTTGTTAACAATATTAAGTATCTCTATTATTATTAAAAATTTTGAAATTAATTTATATAAATCATAAATAAGGGTCTAACTATTCATATCAGTTTTAAATTTTGTAGCGAAAACAAAATATATATTGTAATACAAGTTTCTATATATACCAGTTTTGTTATTGAGACTCTATCCAAAAGACTCAAACTATCAATGCCAAAATTGATATGCTAACATTTCTAATACTCTAACCAAATAGGTCATAAACATCTACTACTTCCCAAAACAGTAATGACTAACCTTAAAAAAATCAAATACTGAATACAATAATACTAAATTGAAAACTGAATGAAGTAAAAAATAATAATTTTGCTGATATAGAGTATCCTTGCATGAAAGAATTGTAGATAAGTTCAGAATGCATTACTAAAGACAAAAATTGCCACAACAATAGTAGAATCTCTTGCGGATCTTCTTTTGCGTAAATGATATCAAGCGACGCTTTGTCTGGGAAACACAGGGAAGACACGGATGAGCAATTGTGTACCCAATAAAGATCTCGCTCCGAATCCTTCCAACCAAGAATCAGATGTATTGTGCAAGTAATCTAATATTAAAAGAATGTTTTTCAAGCAATCACAAATTTTGAGATTTAGAGCTTTAGGCAACAATGTGAGACAATTGGGTCAACACTTACTTTTATTTAAATATGTATAGTAACTTTCAAGAGAAATACTATTTATGTCCGCTCATAATATAAATATCTTGCATTCAAATAAAAACAAACATGTGAATGACAGAAGGATATACGCGCTTATAATATGCTGAATGGTAAATACCACAAATTAATAAAAGCAGCAAAATAAGATATGAAAAGCGATATGCAATTCTTTACACTTTCTAAATGCAAAAGAAGTTTGAAAATGTCTAAGCTTATGATCTTCCTCGACTTCAAGATATTTCCATATGATTTTTCTATATACCTCTAAAAAAAGAAGTTGCAGTCACGTTCAATAATCTTCTTGACGTTACGCGTATAGTGATTCTATAGTCAACTTAACCCCAATAAGGTGAAAGAAAATACAAAAGTACCATGTTTTATCTCACTAAGAGGCTTTAAGATCTCCATACTAGGAGTGATTTTAGAAGTTGAAAATTTTTAAATTCAAATATGGGATCTAAAATCTCATGATGATACCACCTGCTTCATCATAACATTTCCTAAATTCATTGCCATGTTGCAGCATCAATCAAGCATGACTATTCATGTACACCACCGCACATTACTAACACTTAATGACAATGGGTTATATAAATGCAACATAATTAAAGTGACACATGTACACGCACATAAGAAATTTTATGCTGCGAAAGTACAAAATAAAAGTTACGAACGTGTTTGGTTTAGTTTCCTTGAGTATGCAATAAAACATGGCTATTGTTGGCCTCTAGACTGGAAAGAATAAACATTAAGAATGCATGCACTGATATAGGCCTAACTTTATTGGACCTGGTGACTTGGTGATTGTTTCATCTGCAAAAACTGAAAATGTAGAAAAAAATGCAAATTAGACATATATATAGAATTTATTCATATTTTACTTATGAATGTTAGGTTATTACATTACATTATGTTGACTTGGACCACCTTGTTAAAAAAACAATGTAAAAGTAGCAATGAACCCCCAATGTTTTCACATGTGAAAGTCACTTGAGGTGAGAGGAGTTCACCTCACCTAAGTGCTTGGGGCGCTTGCCTCCAACAATTGAGATGACCATGGAGCACTGGGGATGGAAGAGAGAGGGAGAGGGCTGGAAGCCATAAGTGATTGCTGAGGGAGGGAGGGAGGAAGGGAGGGGGAGAGAGAGAGAAGTGGTTGGAGGGATCAGTTAATGACTATTAGAATATCTAGATTTTTAAGAGTAGTGGAGTTGATCAAAGCCCACAACCCGGTGCTCCCAACTTCAAACCTGAGAAGGGCCGCCTCGATGGGCGGCGGTGTCCCACTATTGGAATATTTCTTACTATTGAAAATTCACTACAACACATAGGATTTCATGTAGGAAAGGCCATCTTGCATTAGATGCTTGAGGTGGGCATCTCATATTCGTAAGGCAAACTTTACATTTTAATATATATTCGTAACAAAAAATAAAAATGTACAAATCAAATAAAACAAAAATGAAACACCTCAATCAAAAGAATGAATTTATTGACTTGAAAGAAATATACTTGGGTGAAAAAGGGTGGACTAGGAAAAAATATATTTGGGTAAAAATGATCGATAACCAACTTACCGCTCTTGATCAATCTAAGTTCATGTGCCCCTATATACCCTTAAGCTTGTCAATTCCTTTTTGACCCCTAACATACAAAATTTTATTCTCAAGATCATTAGGTGATAACTGTAAATTATACTTAGATGCATAAGATAGCCAACGCTATGTTTACCATTGATGAGCATATGTCCATTACACCCACTTAATATACCAACACCCTTATTGACACAAACTTGATGCCTTGCTTGGTGTTGCCTTTGTTGTCGTCAGCATTCACTCAATCTAATCCCTCCGTCGATATGTTTATTGAAGGAAAATGAACCTTAATTTACATCCGTACATGCATCCTGCATACCTTGTAGATACTGTATGTTACATCATCCTTCACTTTGCCTCATTGAGGGAGTTGTATCTCAATCCCATTGGAGGCCACTTGAACTCTAGCTTTTATCTTTCATGGGTAGCCACTTGTATGGCCTCTACAATTGTTGTTGTATTGGTGGAATTTTACTTAAACTCCTTAGTTGGGTGCCACTTGCACCTTTACTCTGTTTTGTCTTTGACAACTACATGTTGTTGGACCTTTGTTGCTTTAAATGAGTTTTGTTATGCCTCCTTAATTTCCTTGTTTGGTGCAACATGTGTCGAGTTTTGTTTGCTTGAGGCAACCACTTGTAATTTGAGTCTCCACTATTCAGTTGCACAATATGTCATGCTATCCATGGCAAGAGTGAGCACAATGAGCCAACCTTGCCTCTCATTGGACTTCGACACAACCGGGACAAATGTTTGATACTTCTATGCTCATTAGGCAGATATAGCTCATGAAAGGTATTAACACTGCTACATTGTGCATGAACTTCATCCTCAATATCAAGGCAAAGTCATTTATGGGCATCATCTATGGGCATAAATAAGAAGTTATCTCTACTTGTCAACAGAGCAACATTCACCTCTACATATAAGGGGCAATGGGTTGGCCTAGAACATGGACTTGTGGGCTAGGTCAGCTGCAAGCTAACATATGAACTTGAAGTTTTGACCCGCAAATCTAAATTGAGTTGTCAATAGGGTCAAAATGGGTTTGAGCTTGGCTAAATGAGTATCAACCTTCGTGACATAACTTAATTAAACTATCATTGATAACTATTTAAGTTTATTACAATTGATAATAATATGTTGAAGAGATAAATAATTAGGCTAGCCTGGGTCAAGTTAACATTTTTACGGGTTGGACTTTGACTAACAATATAATGTGAGCTAGGCTGGGCCGGTCCGATATATTTTAGATCATACCTTAGTTAGGTCCAGTGGGCCCAACCCATTGAACCCCCACCTCTATATTCCTTGCAAGTCCTATAATAGCACAAGCCTCACAGTTTCATACCTTGATGTGGTTACCGTCATGCACACAAGAAAGATGCCTTTAGTACATTTAACAATTGTAGTGTCCTAATCTACATGAGTTGTAGGTCTTTGACATCTTAAGACTTCTCCACCTGAGGTGTTTCCTCCAACTCGACCTTAGACAATTCCTTTTGCATGGAAACCAACAAGTCATGCCTTGGGCATACTATTATCTTGTGTGACCCTCAACACACAAAGCATCACATAGTTCTTTGGGGCTCCACCAGAGTCACCTAACTACACACAATAGTGCCTTTGTCATTGGATTTAAAGACTTCAGCCTCCTCTTGTTCTATCTATTGTTGAAGTTTCTATTGTTGCCCTTCTCGTGTTAGACAAATGGTTTTGTTGCCTATGTGCAAGCAAGACATGGTTGTCATGTAGTTGTTGCTCCGCACTAAAGCTTTGCCTATCTCAAGTAATCCTATGGGCACCCTACCATTCTTTAGGCTTGCAAACACATTCTTCACATCCTACCACAACAACTCATCCCATGCCCACTATTGTAGCCCCTCAAGGAAGAAGAGTTTATATTTCTTTATCATGTCCCAAATATACAATGTAAGTGCAACAAATTGATGTACCTACTCATGTATGGGTCTTTTATGCAAAAGGTTTTGTATCTTGCTATATGGGTAATGACCTAATACATTCTTGTTAATACTGATAACCATTCGATAAGTATGCTTGATATATGAAGAAGAAAATATTGACATGTAATAGACATTGGTTTTGACTTGTTAACTACGTTATAAGGTAGGTCTCTTTATAAGATAATAATTATATTGAGTCCCGTGTGACTCAACCTAGTTATTTTAAAAATTATCAGGTAATCAAAGAAAATGTAGGAGAAGTGTAGTTGATTGGAATTCAAGAATTTCATGGAAAGATTAACAAGTTTTAGAATTGTTCATGAATTCAACGTAAATTTTTATTATTAATTCAATGCTATAAACTTTGTTCTCAAACTAATAATTTTCAAGGGGTTATTTTCTACAGTCATGTTGCCGGACTTAATTCACAGTGGATATGTCCCGGTTCCGGGTGTGACAACCAAGTTGTTGAAATAACTCTAATAGGGCTAAAAACGAGCATGACCTATCCTAAAATTGATTGAACTTAGCTGAAAACCTGTTGAACCAGGTTGAAAGGTGCTAAACCGGGGTCTAAAAGGCAACTGGGTGGAATTGGGTGAAAGGGCATTGAACTGGGTAAAAACACATTTAACTGGCCTTGAAGCATTGTTGGACTGCCTGAACCAATTTTGAACTAGTGTGAACCATGGAATGCCGGATCGGGATCCGGGTCCCGACCCAGGCCCGACCCGATCGGGTTTTGGGCCAAACGATCCGATCCCGACCCCAAGATCCCGACCCCATAGGTGTTTTTTAATTATTATTTAATTATTTTTTATTCCGATCCCGGCCGACCCAAGTCCCGACCCGGGTCCCGACCCTGGCCGACCCGGATCCATTTGGGCCCAACCGACCCACTCCCGACCCGCGACCCCGCCTTCCTTGGTGTGAACCAAGTTTGAACCTTGTTGAACCTAGTTGGATCAGGAGATTAGCTGAGTTAGCCGACTGAGCCATATAGGCTAGCTATAACAGTGAACTGGTGTCGGCCAGTCGGTTTAACTAGCCTTGGAGGAGGGATCGAGGAGGTGAGGAGGTAAGGAGACATTGCAGGTCCCTTGGAGAGAGTCGTGGCACTTACTGGAGAGACCCAGTCGTGGGAGAGTCGTGGCGAAGTGAGGGCTCCCATGAGGAACAGAGATGGGCTTGAAGGGGCATGTGGCTACCCAAAGTGCGTGATGAGGCTAGCACATGAATCAATAGGTTTGTTTGATTGGCATTGAGCCCGCAAGGTTCATGGTGGTAGAGAGTGGCATTCAAGCTTGATCGAGGGTCATGGCTATAGCGATGATCCAATCAGGGGCATTGTTCCTCTAGTGCCACACTTTTAAAAGCTTTTTCATAGTGTGTTGTAGCATCAAGTAGAAGGAAAGATGGCAAGATAGACACTTTAATACTTGCAAGGCTCCTTCATCGCCTTCCCCAGATGAAAGGTGGATGTAGACTACAATCGAGGTAGGCCATGGATGCGACAACATGGGTGGTGGATCCCAAAAGCTTCCTGATGTCAGCGTCTGGTGGAAGGGAACATGGGAGACAGTAGAGGGTGGCCAAGAGTGGAGAAGGGGTTCAAAGGGGATGAAGAAGGGAAGCCGATAGGTGCAAGACGTGTGGTGGGGCTCTGTGGCATGCTCTGGTAGAACCTAGAAGGGGGTAAGAGTGAAGAAAGAAAGGGGAAGAGACTACAAAGTCGTGTGTGTACATGGAGTAGAGATATCCATCCAAACATGTCAAACTGGTAAACCGAACCAAATTGAAATGACCAGTTCGATTCTGTTTGATTTAAAAATTTTACTGTTCAATTTTTTGAATGGACAAAATCGATCAAATTTTAACAATTTGGTTCAGTTTGAGTTATCTCTAAACTAGATCAGATCGATAAACCAATTGACCTAGTCAGCCCTGGGTTGGGGCTCTGGCATAAATTGCTAGGATGGGTTGGCAACCTTGCTTGGCCTTGCACACATTGGGAGGAGAGGTGAGTAAAGTCGACGATGATTCTAGTGGGATTCAAAGCTAGGAGACAAAGATGGTAGTGGAGAAGGAAGAAGAGTTATTTACAGTGATAGAAGGGGCAACGGGGTGGATTGGCGGGCCTTTGGGGATTGTCAGACGTTGCTGGTACCTATGGTGGACACAAGCCCTTTCCAAAAATTTCAACTCATTGATTGATGTTTCATTGATTGAAGGCCTCCTTATAAAAGAAAGCCTAATTACAAAAAGAGAGAGTAAAAGATCTATTTGTAAGTAAGTCCTTTAAAAATTAAAATATATATAAAAATAAAACTAAACTATAAATAGTCCCTTTTAGACTAAAATGCAAAATAAAACTAAAAATCCTCGAATGGATCCCCATCGATTGAATTGCCAGATGTGCTCCTCCAGAATCAAACCCAACAAAATCACATAGTTCATTGATAGCCTTGACTTATTTTTCCTTCGCAATGACTCTTCTGAGGCAACGATCCTTGAAGGGTAGGCATCACCCAACTTTTTCTTTATGGTGACAACCCCTATTCTAATATATATCACCATGTTTACAATTGAAAAATATTTTGTTGTTGCCTATTTTTTTAAATCCGTCAAAAACCAAAATTTCTATTAGTTATGAACGAAAAAAAACATAGATCAAGCAAGACAACAAAATAAAAGGAAAAAAACTCATTCTACCAAGGGTTGTTGTTATTGTTGCATACTTTCACTACAAGGAAAAGGGATATGGTGAGCTAAAACATGTTGGTGACGGCTTAGCCACCATCGCAAATAGGCTTACTTTAAGTCACCACCCACAACTACATTAGTGACGACTTGTAAGACGTTGCAAACATATCTAATTGTGTTGGCTTGAAAGTTGACTCTAACCAAAATTTCTATTAGTTATGAACGAAAAAAATACATAGATCAAGCAAGACAACAAAATAAAAAGAAAAAAACTCATTCTACCAAGGGTTGTTGTTATTGTTGCATACTTTCACTACAAGGAAAAGGGATATGGTGAGCTAAAACATGTTGGTGACGGCTTAGCCACCATCGCAAATAGGCTTACTTTAAGTCACCACCCACAACTACATTAGTGACGACTTGTAAGACGTTGCAAACATATCTAATTGTGTTGGCTTGAAAGTTGACTCTAACTAGAAGCATTGTGACAACTTAAAAGCGGTCACAATAAATATAGTGGCGATGGCTTAAGCCATCGTGAAATGGAATATAACCTTTTTTTGGATTTTTATGCCCATTAGGGTTGTTCATTGTTCAGTTCAACCCAAAAAACCAAACAAAATGAGTTATTTGGTTTGGTTCGGTTTGGTTTGAACTACTGATCGGTTTGATTTAGTTTTTGTGACTTTTCAAACCAAATCAAATTGGTAAACCAAATAATCCGAATGATATTAAATATTTTATTTTATGTTATGTATGATATAATGGTTATGTGCCTCTTCTTACAAAAATAAATTTGTTTCAAGAGTTTTTAAAACAAAACTAATAAAATGTATTTAAACAAACGTTTTTATGGACATTAGGGTTGTTCATTGTTCAGTTCAACCCAAAAAAATCAAACGAAATGAGTTATTTGGTTTGGTTTGGTTTGGTTTGGTTTGAACTACTGATCGGTTTGATTAAATTTTTGTGATTTTTCAAACCAATTCAAATTGGTAAAACAAATAATCCGAATGATATTAAATATTTTATTTTATGTTATGTATGATATAATTGTTATGTGCTTTTTCTTACAAAAATAAATTTGTTTCAAGAGTTTTAAGACAAAACTAATAAAGTGTATTAAAACGTACACTAAATTTTAATAAAATATAACTTAAAGCAAATCGACAAATGAAATCATATATCGACATATATATTATATCTTAATAAAATATAGTATGAATCAGATCAAACTAAAAGAAACTGAATTAATTTGGTTCGATTTGATTTCGTTTGGGAGATAGTTTGGTTTGATTTGTTTAAGAAAAAAATTTCAAAAACTATATCATGAACACCTTTAATGGTTGTTTAAGCCAATACAACATGGTAGCCAGTTTGTGTTGGCCTAAATGACCTTAAAATGAAATCTAAACATTTTTTGGGTCCTTATGGTTGTTTAAGCCAACTGAAACTAGAAACCAATTTGAATTGGCCTAAATGGGGATAAAATGAAATCTAACCATTTTTTGGGTCATTATGGCCATTTCAACCATTTCAACCCAGTAACCGGTTTGGATTGGCCTAAATGACCCTAATTTGGTATCTAACTCTTGTTGAAGTCTTTATGGCCGTTTAGGTCAATCCAAACCAGTCATAAAAGGAATCTAACCCTTTTTGGGTCTTTTCAATAAAACTTTGGCAACTATAAGAAAAAATATCATCTCTTTTTTTAAAAATATTCCATAAAATACATAAATTTATAAATATCAATTAACTACTTTTGTTAGAGAATATACTTTCGGTGATAAAAAATCAATTTACATGAATGAATGAATGAGCCGGCCGTGCGTAGCACGGTTGGCGCTGGGCCCTCCGCCTGGGGGCGGAGGTCGTCTGTTCGCTTCTCCGCAGCGCCGAGCCGGGCACCCCCGAGGGGGGGTGACAGGTGGGGTTCGAGCGGGGCTCGAACCTCCGTTGCCTGCTACACTGCAGGTGTAGTTGGCCACCGGGCCACGTGTTCAAAAAAAAAAAATGAATGAATGAATGATATATTTCATTATTAAATTATCACAAATTTCTAACAACCATTACAAGCATAAATTTAAGTATATGAATGCAATTTAAAATCAAGGATTTGACTTAAACACAACTTTTTAAGCAAAAAGTAAAATTTTATAAATCTATGATTCATACCTAGTTAGGAAGAGAGCCAGAGACGCAATGACGGCGGTGATAACAACGAGGAGCACCGATGGCTAGAGAGAGAGAGAGAGAGAGAGAGAGAGAGAGTCATTTTATGAGTGAGTAGGGGGAAGAAAGAGGTCCTGCAAGCCGTTGCCAGTGTGACTCCACCGTTAAACAATCAACTATTATCTGCTAACTCAACCGTTAAAAGTTGTCAAAATCTTTGTTTGGGTTTTTTATATTATTTTTATGACGACTCAAGTCATTGTGAATATGGATTTTAGTGACAATTTTTCTTAGTCATTGCTAGTTATTGTGTAGTAAAGACGATCATTTATCAGAGGTCACCAATTTCTACATAAATGCGATGGTTGTTGACAAGTTGTCGCCACTAATTGTATTGGCATTGGCTTTTTAAAGTTGTCATCATTATCTTGTCGCTAGTAGCATGTTTTCTTGTAGTGTTTACAGCCACTAAAAACTAGTAATGACTAATAAGTCTGATGCACTCAATGGCCCTGAAATCTAAACCACCGCCTCCCCCCCATCATCTATCTCTCTTTCCTCTGTGTGCACCCCGCGCGAGTGTGGCACCCGCACTGGCCTCCTCTCGTTGCCTCTTTCTCCCTCCAGCGCAGCCGCGCACTGCCCCCTCCGTCACCGCCTCATCTCTCTCTCCCCCTCCGCATGGTGTGCCCGTCGGAGCCACCCTGTGCGCGACTCCCGCCTTCCACCTCTGTTCTCTCCTCTCTCTTCCGTCGTCGTGCCCGCGTAAACGCGGTGCAGCCGCGAGACGCCCCGCTCGTCGTCTCCGCCACAGTCGCAGCCGTCGCTCCCCTGCTCTCCCCCTCGTCTCCCTCTCTCTCTCTCCCGTGGTCGCCACCGCGAGCCAGCGCCGCGCCCCTCGCTGCAGCCTGCCCCTCCTCTGTCATCGCGCTGTCCAGCGCCGTTCACCCGCGCATACGTGCGTAGCCGAGCCCTCCAGGCCCCCCAGACCCCTGCCTCCCTTCTGTGCGCCACCTCCTCCTCCCGTGTGCGCCAACAACTTAGCGCAGCCGCACCCCGACGTCGTGCCCGGCACACCATCGTCGTCCGATCACCATTGCCAAATGCCGTGCGCCAGCACCTTAGCGCCCTCCGTCCCTCCTCCTAGCGTCATTCAGGTAGGCATCCCAGACGTGTCTATTATCATTAAATTTAATATCTAAAATTTATCAATCAATTTTAGATGTTGATTTAAATTTATCGGTGAATATTGGATGTGGTGATTCATGATAGCTAGACGTCTTAGTAATTTATTAGATGCATACTACATGGATCCTGATTTTATTAATCAATTGATCTTAATTGTTGATTAGCATGTGTTGTAGAATTTAATTTGCATAACTTGTGAATTTGATATGCCATTGTTGATTAACCCGATTGGGTCTTTGTTAATATTTATGGTTGCATATCAATTGGATTAGATAGAGTTTTAGATTAATAAATAAACCTGATTATCTAGCATTTTCATCAATTTTCATATGGTTGACAAGTTAATTTGGTGTATATGTTTATGTCAGCATATTTTATGCGCATAGGTGTTAAATGCATTTATTTAGCATCATAGATGGAGTGTTATCGACATGTGGTTATGTTATGTCAAGCATACGTGCATTTATTTTTATAGATGGTTAAATGCATTAGATGTGCATATTCATATTAGTGGTTATAATTTGCATAGCAATTGACATGGCATGACATGGCATGATATAGTTGGAATGAATGCATGTGTGCATTAATTGAAAAGGAAGACTGAGCTACACCAGACTAGTAGTCGAGCCCGTGGGCAGCGGGGATTAGAACAGTCCGGTGCATCCTTCGATCCCGGATACCGCGGTTTGTCCTAAGTGCCACCACTGCCTAGGTGCACTAGGGGACTTCGTTTTACTATATATTACTGCTATATATGATAGATCTGGTGGTAGCAAGTTGAGATGGCAAGACGACTCATTCCTTGCCAATAAGAAAAGATGTGATATTATATTAGAGGATAGGTGCATCTATTGCATGACTGTGTGGATGTGTTTTTAGAATATGCATTAGTTTGTCATAAGCAGGTTGTGATGCATAATATGCATGGTGTCTCATTTCTGTGTAGGTTTATCATATACATCATGCAATAAATATTCATGCATACCTTATCATTTCAGGTTAGATTATTCTTTTGATATTTATAGGTGTTGATTGGGTCTGTATAGTTAGTGGTTGGTTGTTTATCAAAAATGTGGATGAGCCAGATAAATATTATATTGTTTAGTTCTATACATATATAGAACAAGAGTAGCACTGGGTATTTATTTAACTATCATTTAGGTCTTTTAATTATCCGATTCGGCGGATGAAGGAGTGTCTACTGAGTCGGTGTGACTCATTCCAAATCTTTTAACAATTTTTCAGGTAATCAGGTTTAGCGCAGCAGAAGCGCGGTGATTTGGATCTCAAGGAATTATTTGGAAGATCATTAGGTATTCTTTTTGAGTGATATATGAATTGTTGTATGATGACATGAATTTAGTTTATTGAATTATTTGAATTATGTTTTGGATCCTGGGTTACTCTTTGATTTTTTTTCCAAACCGACGTAGTTTAGGGGTTAATTCCCCGGTCTCGTCGCTGGATTAATTCCGCTGCGTGTGTTAGGAAATCCGGGACGTGACAGTGCAGCCAGGTGAAAAAAATATCTTGGACACGGCTCAGCAAAATACAACTAAATTAATACACAACTCTCAATTTTCCCTGATAGTATATGCATGCTATAGAAACAATGTTCAAGAGCATATGAATATGAAACTATCTCTGCATGAATACGTCAAAAATTCTATTTTATTTATTGATAAGATAATAGCAGAAAATATAACAAATATCCTATCCATAAAATTAAAGAATAAAAATGGAAACTAGCAACAAATTATCAATGAACAATGAATAACAAATATAGATTAGTGTTAGGTAATGACAGTTGAATGAATGACAGCTTCAGTTAAAATTCCGCTGGGAGAAAAGGGCAAGCTATTTATCGTTTACTAACCCTTTTAGCAGAGTAATGAGATCGCTTTCTCGTCAGTTGTTTAGTCCTGTAACTTCTCTTTGTACTCATTATCATACCTCGTTAGACCTTCAAAGTGAAGAGCAGTTCTTTCACATATATAATAATCTCAAGATCAACACGGAAACTGATAAACACGGCAATAAAAAAATACCCACTGGTTGCATTTGGAATGCTTATTGTGGCTCCACAACTGGTACTTCCTGGAGCTTGCGTGTCATTTGATCATTTGATGCCCTCGCGTTTCAGCACATCCAAATATGTGCTTTCAAGTTGTGCCATCATTGCAGATGTGGGTCGTGGTTTGCAGGGTTCATCATACCTCGTCATAAAGGCCCACCAAATAGTTTCTCGAGGATTCTAAAGTTGAACGTTCTACAGTTCTATACTTCATAAGAATCTCGTTGACAGTTAGCACTTCATATGGACATATGAAAACAAAATAAATTGTATATTTCTGTTCATGAACCAATGGTTACTCATAGATTACATAGAGCAGCTTTCAAGAAATTAATTTAATTAATTAAAAGGCAAGGGCGCACCATATATATATATTAGCCAGAACACGGCGCCAAGCAAGATAATATCAGAAGAGTTGATGACAAAATGACTGTTAGAAAAGGAAACATCTATCATATCCACAACAGGAATTACGTTGTCAACAGAGTTGCAAGTCGGACTGAAAAAATTACCTAAAAACCTACCATATCCACAACGGGAAAAGGGTGTAGCCCAGACTCTACTACAGTCGTCAATAAAACAGGTTCCGAAATTAGATGCAAAATGCATGAATTCATACGAGCACCAAGAGCACTAAATATGACTAAGAGGCAAATCTTTAATGGGGTGTTTGGTTGCATGATAATTTTTTGTACACTTTCATGATAAAAAATTGTATTAAAATAAAAAGTGAAGCAACTCATGACATAAAATTATCATGTTTGGAGGGATGTGATTACAAAAAAGAGTAACCACCGCACATGACCAAATAAAGTGGGGGGACCACAAGAAAAGAAAAAGGTGAGACCCTCTTTTTTGTTTAAGAAGAAAATCACTTTTAAAATATAAAATTGTCATGATTACCAAACACATCTTTTAACAAATTTTCTTACAATTTTTAAAAATTAAAACAAAAACCTTCGTTATCATGCAACCAAACACCCCATAAGCATCTAATTACTTACTTCAGAACTCAGCATAGACGTATGACAGGCATATTCTATTTTGTGAATGCTGGTTGGATGAAGAGAAATATTGATACAACACCATAAACATTAAGTATTTCTTACGAAACCCAAAAAAGAAATATGCAATTCCTATTTTATTCAGTCTCGTATCAGTTCATTTAAACTGAGAACGCTACTACAAGACTCATGAAGCCATCCCAATGCATTTCAGCAAAATTGCCTGTTCTCTTTATGATTTTGCGGGATCGTAAAAAAGATCAGGCGAGGCGTGTTCTACAAGGGTGAGAACTTACTCATATCCATACGGAGTATCGATGCGATGCGAACCAAGCCATAAAATGAGCTAAATGCTGCAGGAATAAAAGGTTGTAAAAGTTTGCAAAAGACAATTGCTAGGTAAGGCGAGATTTTGAACCTCGGACGTATACCGGATCAGAAAGCAACGGCTTTTCAAAGGAAAGTTGTGAATGGACAAGAACTGGCGGGACATACTCCGCTCGATGTAGGTGCATTTTTTGTTTGCATTCATGTCGAGCAGCATTCATGTCGACACCCGGTGAATCTCACAAATAAAAAAAAAGAGATGAAACGGGACAGATAAGACACCCGATGGCTAGAAAAAGGTGGATGGTATGCTCAAGACGGTTTTGACCATAGTGACAACCTTCTCAACAATGGAAAGGGAAGAGAGCTCGAGTGCAGCGGTCCGCGGCGACCTTGAATAAGAATCCACACAAAGGGAGCCATCATGAAATCTCATAAAATAAAGTTCACATGACGGCTCTAACAGGAACCAATATCGTGGAAAGGAAAGGGGTGTTGTCATCCTGCTCGCTTGCGATACCCTCGACAAAGGAGGCAAGAGACCAGAGGTGTAGATGAACAAATGACCGGTGAGACACAAGTGAGCCAGACAGAAAAGTACGGCGAGAAGAGGGAGAGAAAACGAAGTAGGAAATTATGCCGCCGCAGATACGGAGATGAAAACTGTGCACGAGACCTCGAACAAGCCGGCGGGAGACGAGCATGGCACTTATGCATAATACTCCCTGCGTGGAGGGAGGGGGGTCGAGCACGGTGCACCGAAGGAAGCTCGACGGTGTAAATTGAAGAGACTCCGAAACGGATTGACAAGTTTCTTCGTCACCAGTGCATCCGTGGCGAATTAGCTTCAGCGAAGAAGGGCTAATAAGTGTGTAGCATCTGGCTCTCGACCCGCCTCACTGTAGAGAAGGCGGCAGAGAAAACCGCGGCTAGGAATCCGCCAGATACAGCTTCTCGCCTCCCTCATCTGGAGAACCACATCAAGCGACGGAAACGCAGCAAACGGTCATACTGTCCCGACGATCAAGCAGGCAGGCATAGAAGAAGCTCGTGCTGGCGGAGATCAGACAAAACCTTGCGCAAAATAGAAGGACCAGAGGATGATCGGAGGGAAGCCGACGATGGTACCCGGGCGAGGGGTAAGGAAGGGACGAAGTTGGTAGGGGGCAGGAGCAGACTATAAGCATCAGATCCCCATGGTTCGGACGTGGGATAGCGAGATCGGCTACCCTCCTGTGCGACGAAAGAGGCCGGAGCCCGATCCGCCGTTGCTGTCGCTGATGCGTCCGAGCTTTGCGTCAATCACTTCGGTTTGATGTTCGCTACATATTTGTTTATTTTATTCTGAGCAGTCATCAGCGAGGGTTGAGAAGGGACACCGGCGCACAGGCTACGGACGGTCGTATACTTACCTCGGAGGAGCGTACATCTCCGCCAGCGCTGCCTTCGCCGCCACGGGAAACCGAGCCAGCGAACGGCAGGACAAGGACGGGCGGCAGGGCGCGTGGCAGGACGGCCGCGGCGTGCATGGGACAACCGGAGATGGCGATAAGGATCAATGAACAGAGTAGCTCCAGAGACCGAAAACTGAGGTCTGAAGCGGCCTTCCATCAAATCGGCACGCGGATCCACTCCCCGATGGTCGAGAACACCACCGGCCCTCGGCGATTCCTGCTACTTCTGCGGACGGAGGGGGGGTTGCCGCAGGGCGGAGGGCGGGATCGGGAGCACCGAGAGCTGACAGAAAGAGAGGTGAGCACCCACCGGCGCAACCGCATGCCCCGATGCAATTGCCGACGAGTGCTCACTCTCTTCTGTCAGGGGCTCGCAACCAGCCGCCCCGCGGCTCCCCCCCATCTGACGCGCATGCGATGCGGCCGTGACGTTTCCACATATGGGAAAAAAGGAACAGGAAAACAACCGCCGGCGATTTAAAAAGACGGGGCGGCGAGGCCAATACGGCGGCGCTGGAGCCTGAGGAGGAGGTGTGTCGCCCAAGGATTTGTCAGATCTGATCGTGCCCATCCAGGACGACCGCCATCACCACCATCCTTTTCCTTCTCGCAGATCACGATGAGGGACCAATAGCCGCTTGGTAAAGCGACGAGAGAGAGGGAGAGAGAGTAGGGTTGTCTCGCCCCCGCCACAGAGCTTCTTCCGCCACCATGGCCGTCGCCTCGCTCTGCCGATTAGGGTTTCCTGCACTCCGGAAAGCGCCGGCTTCCCCTCCGACCTCCTCCCGTATCTGCAGTACGGTATCCCTCCCCGCAGCGGCGAGCGCCGTCCTTGCGTTATCCCTATGCAACTACTACCATCACGCCGATAAGTGTGAATGGAAAAATCTGTTATTCTCACCCAGAAATCACGTCGGACGAGGGGTTTTTTTGAGTAGTACTTTACAATTTTTATTTTTGGCCATCTCGTGGAGTAACATGGGATCGACCTCCGGAGAGAGGAGGATTTTTGAGATGGCCTGGCTTCAATCTCATAATAATATCCGAAAGTTTAAATTTTTTAACATTATTTTCGTCCGAAGTTAGTACTCTTTCAAAATTTGAGTGTGATTTAGACTATGAAAATTGAATTCCAGTAATCTAATTTCTATTAAAGTGCGTTAATTTTTCTGAAAAAATTTACCGTCATAATATTGCAAATAAAAATTTAAATTATTTTAATTTAAAAAGAAAAACTGAGTTTCTTGTCCCAGCTAGCGTCTGACCGGAACGAGGCGCGCAGGGAACGGAGAGAGAGAGAGAGAGGGAGGGGGTGCTAATAGCGACGTGTGGAGGTGGCTTGCGTGTACGAAAACCTTTAATTTTGTATCTATTTTCCTAATTTTAATAAAAATATATATGTACAGAAATTAATTCAATAATAAATAATGTATGTTAAAAAATTGACATACAAAATATAAAAATAAAAATAAAAATATATTTTAAGGCGATTGGATCAAGCTTTACTGGCCATATGAAATCTATATATTCATTTACGGTTAATAAAACTATTTAATACATATATTTTTATATTTTAAAATATTAGGTCATATTTTGATTTTGAGCAACGAAATTGATGTCAATTATTAATTCCAGGGCCATGCATAAGATGGTTGCTAAACTAAATAAAAATGTCCGAACTATTACTTCGGTTCAACTAATTCAGATAATTTTCAAATCGAATCAAATCAAACGAAATTGATTAAATCATAATATGATAAAATTATTATTACATTATCAATACAAATGATGTAAATATAATTTCTATCATGAAATAAAGGTTTATATCAGTTATAAATACATAATTAGTGCACATCAATTATTAATCACACAGAATATTTGTCTGTTTGTTTTTGTCTCGAGATTAACCAAATTAAATTGAAGTAGGCCCGACCGACCCAATCATGACCCCAACCGCCTTCCTAGCTCCTAACCATGATCTTGAGGGCATGGTCAGGTTCCATTTCCCTTTGAAAAAAAAAAACATTATCTAAAACCGGATCAAACCTAAACTATGTTGACCGGATAAACTCCAGGGCATGGTTAGGAGCTAGGAAGGCAGTTGGGGGTCATGATTGGGTCGGTCGGGCCTAAAATCGACTCGAGTAGGTTAGGGTCGCGACCTGGGTCAGGTCGGGGTCGGGTAGGAGTCGAAAAAAATAATAAAAAATTATTTAAACATATTTAAATATATTAATCGAGTTAGAGTCGAGAAAAAATAATAAAAAATATTTAGATATATCAAATGAGTCAGGGTCATGGAACCCAGTTGAGTCGGTCGGCCTAAAAATCGATCAGCCGACTGGGTCACCAACCTGGCATACCATGGTTAGGAGACTGGGTCCGCTGATCAAAGGCATGGGAAAAGGACACAAAAAGAGGGCCCGCGGCAGTTAAGGTGAACATGGATGGATGTGCCACTCGGAGAGCTTTATGTTCCATGAATTAAAAAGACATGTAGTAAAATAATTAAGGTTAAAAGCATCTACGGTTAATGAAATAGAGGTAAACAACATTGACGACGATACTTTATATTGACTTCAGTAGCAATCGATCTTTTCGTATGAAATATTGGTTTATTAGTTCGACACATTCTTTGAAAAATAATTTATTCGATAAATATTTTACTTAAAAATATGTGTTATTTATTTTACAGGACATTGATGCGTGATTATATTGTTGTGATTATTTTTCTTTGATCAAAGAGAAAATTACTTGATTTTTTATCATTTTAGGATTAGTCTCGTTCAACATAAATATAAAATCAAACAACATTCATTTTTATAATAAAGAAGTACTACTATTTGAAATGTTGCCTTCAAGGAGATAATTCGAAATTAAGTATTTCTCTCGAGTTCTCATGCAGACCCTAACTCATCTCATACATGAACCAAAAGGACACAATTTTTTTTTTTGGACACGATGGCCCGGTGGCCAAACTGAAGGCGCAGCTCCGCGCCGGCGAGGGATCGAGCGCTGCCAGGATCGAACCCCCGCCACCCCCCCGCAGGGGTGGCGTCGGCAAAAGGACACAATTAATAGCGTGGGAAAAGGAGGCTCGTGATCCAGTAATAAGAATTTAAGGTACGGTTTATTTTAGCTGAATTGACGTCTAACTCGTGCATCGGTTTAATATTAGACAGTCAAATCTTTGGTAAAATCTTTGCGTATGATAGTAATTTTTTTTTAAAATTATCTGATTTTTAGTGATTTATTGTAATTTTTTTTCGAAGACGATCCCACCAGAGACATTAAAAAATGAAAATTTTCTGCTTGCTCAAGCGGTGTGGTGCCCCCGATATTCTGTTTAGACTAACAGTAAATTTTGAGCATGAAAAATCTAGGTGATTATGACCGATAAAAATTGAGGTAAAATTGTATCCCTCTCGTGGTAGGGGCGGTACTGCCGCCACCATCGTCCTTGCGTTGAAGATAGATAAACAAGCTTGTGGGCAAGGTAACTCGATTTTTTTATTATGTTTTGTTAAAATATGTTGGAAAAAGAGTTAATCCCAACCGTAAAAACTAACTCTATAAATTTTAAGCGTACATTAAATATTTTTAATTAAAAATCTTAACTATATGTTTTAGTATAAGTGAAATATCATTGTATTATCAATAAATGGACGCTCAAGAATTAGAGATCACCCTGCATTAGGGCTGTTCACTGTTCGGTTCAACTCGAAAAATCAAATCAAACCAGTACTTTGGTTCGGTTTGGTTTGGTTTGAACTATCGATTGGTTTGGTTTGGTTTCTATGACCCTTCAAACTAAACCAAACCGGTAAACCGAATAACCTGAATTAGATTAAATATTATAGTTTAAGTTATATATAAGATAGTATTTATGCATCTTTTCTTATAAAACTAAATTTGTTTCAAGAGTTTTTAAGGTAAAATTAATGTAATTTATAGACATATACATAAGATTTTAATCGAATATGATTTAAAACAAACAAAATAAAATTATATATTGATATATCTACTACACCTTAGTAAAATATGGTTTGAACCGAACCAAACCAAACTAATTTGGTTCGGTTTGATTTGGTTTGGAAGATAATTTGGTTTGATTTAGTTTGAGAAAAAATACTTAAAAATTAAATCAAACCAAACCATGAACACCCCTACCTTGCATTGTCAAATCACATGGGGTCAAGAGGACAACATCTCTTATGAAGTATAGGAGAGAACTCCTCTAAAACATTATATATATAAGTTATGAGACTGTTAACGTCGACCCTAGGTGACCCAATCGGCCGGCCACGTCTCCGTATCGTGTGACCCAACGTCGGGTCATGTGACCTTACTCCGGGGCCGGACCAAGTTGGTCCAACAGGGTTGCCGCCGAATTAGGTCGGTCCAACCGGATCACGACTGGGACGGTAGATCAAGAAACGATCCAACCGGTCGACCGAAAAACCAATCAGATTTATCGACCCGATCCAACTACCAACCGGTCCGACGAACAATGCCCTGTGTAACACAAATCATGGAGACATAACATACGCTCGGTACAAAGTGATCCGGGCTCTATTCGCCTACACAGTCCCCCCCCCCCCCCAAATAAGATACGGCAGCCCAAAAACATTTCCATTCCTTGCTTGCACATCTTTCAAAGGCCACCGAACTAAAATAAATAAATAAAAAGCTACTCTGCCACGCATTGATGCAAACGAAACGTAGGCAAACAGGGAATAAAGACAGTAAACCAAACAAACCGTGCGCTCCGGCCGGCCGATGAACCCGGTCTGAAGTTTCGGAACTGCATCGCCACGCCATCTTCATCTATACGCACAGTCGCGCTGTTTGACGTCTGGCTAGCTGCGCCTGCCACGGATGTCTATGCAGCACTGTTGCGGCGGCGACCGATATGTTCCGTTCTGCATCGGCCTCCTTGACGTCAAATGCCGACAGCCCGTACATCTGCAGTACGATCATTGATTGTTAGGTTGCGTGACAGTTCTTTTTTGTATATATGTTAAAATAAAATAATTTTTCGGATATACGCGATTAACTCGGGTGGATAGGGTTACCCAAAGTGAGAGCTACGTGTAACTAAAAAAATGAGGAATCACGAAGGAGAAAGATTCACCATTTCTCGTTCAAGAATTTTACATAAAAATACATTTTAATACTCCTCGAACATTATTTTTAACTAGTATCGTTACAAGAATTTAATTTAGCAATAAAAGTCAAATTTATTGTGTAACCAAGCGCCCACTCGCACTTCAAACCTGGTGGACAATCAGCTTGTGGTCTCAATCTAATTCACAAGTGTACGTACACGACATTATCTCAATCTAGTGAGATATATTACGTGCTTCTTATCCCTGGTAAATTATAATTAATTAAATAGTTTTATTATGTCCCAGCTCTTATGCATCTTTTGCCTATTAAATCATGGATGGCGAAGAGAGAAAAAGGTCGATGAATTCGTACAGGTTATGTTACTATGTATGAACATTTATTTTCAGACCATTTCCAAACAGCATTTAGGACAGGATTATAGCTGCATTAAGGGGTCGAAGCAGTGTAGTTTCTCGTTTTTTGACTCCGAAAGAGGCATTGACTCAGGATTAAAAAAAAATAAAGAAAGATAAAAGGATGGAAAATAGGAAGGTAATGAGATATTGTTCATTTTCCAACATAAATTTTATCAGAGCATCATTCATAATTACCGAATGCCCTTTTGTTAATTCTGTTACCAAAACGCATTCCCACGGGAAGAAACCTTTCGCTTGAAGATTTTAAAACAAAGTTCAATCAGGTGTTTGGTTGCATGATATTTCCATCATAAAACTTTATATTGAAAAATATAAGATGACTAAATAAATAAGATTATCATGAGACACGAGAACAAAAATAGTGAGAACCAATGTGGGGAACCATACTTCAAGAAGGAACCTCTATAGGACATATTTGACAGACCACAATGGACATAATCTAATTTTAAACAACATACTTTAATACAACTAAAAAAATCACACAAAAACATTGAAAATAAATAATTCAGGAAACGTATGCTCGTGAAGGTTATTTTACAGGGATCCCTAAACTCCCCCATAAGTTTCAAATTCTAAAAATTTCATGTTGACTATGTTCTAAACCGCAGGAGCACAGCCGCAGTATACCTTAACGCTACCTAAATCAGCCCGTCCCAGCCCACGAGCCCCATATCCGGGTTGTAAGCTCGGCGGATCTTTACAGGTATCAGCTTGGTCTTGACAACGATCTAGATCTAAGCATGCATATTCAGGACTCACGGACAAGGACCAGATCAACCTAGCGAAAATCAGATCCGCAGATCATTGGCGACCCCATCCGAACAGCCTCTCTCGTACGCCCTTCAATAGGGCGCCAACGACACCTTCTAACGAGCAGGCGCCAGGCACTCCAGAATTTACAAAATTCGGCGGATGTCGTCCCTTCCTGCACACACCCAGAAAACCATAACAGTTGGCCTAAAGCTGTCTTCAAATTTAGAGTTTCCATGAATAATAATTTTGGAAGCAAAGAAGTGTAACTAATGGATTATTCTGCGGATCATGCCATCAAATCAGCCTCATCTCGGGAAAATATTCCCTTGGCTAGGAAGAGCAAGGAGAAGCAAGATAAGATGGATCCTAGCATACAAATGATCTGACAAGAAATTCGTGTCAGCTGGCGAGGGAATGATTACGACTGCACCATGAATCCGAAAACAGTTTCCACCGCAAACCACCGGGAAGAACGTGTGGTGACCAGGTAGAATATGCAGATGCCAGATTCTCGCGAACAGCCGGCCTTCCATGCACTGACCGGCAATCAAGCATATTTTGAAAGCGCCCCAGCTGCAAATAGAAGATTCCTCCGAGAAAACTGCAGGCGGACTGACATCAGTGACCAATCGATCTTCTCGAATGCGTAATGTCGCTGGGTATAAAATTTTACCTGCAACGTATAAACCGGCGTTGATTTTGTGCGCAGCGATCTCAATGATCTTAATCTGTTTACAGGCCCAGACCTGACCGTTTGGGAGAGCAAGGTATCAGTTTACATCGTTAAACAATTCAGATAGGCATAAATCATGCTCGACTAACCTCTCCTCTGACTTGGCCACTTTTGTGCTTGCAGTGACGTCCCACAACTTCACAGTACAATCAGCAGATCCTGATGCAAGGAGAGTTCCTTCGCAACTGCAACAGTTGAATAGAATTCTGTAAGAGAACATGTCGAAGGTGTGCCCATGCAATGCCCAAAAAAAAAAAGATTTAACCCTTACAAGAATAAACACGCTAAAGGTCGTCAAATTATGCAGGAATATGGCCCTTATCAGAAAGAGAAGCAAAATGAACACTAGCGGAGGCCAAGTACTTACACACTTTTTTGATGGCTAAGCTATAAGCACGGACTCCAAGAGCACGGAGAAATTTCAACACTGGAACATGGCCATAAAATGGCAACTTGGCATCTTCATTTTTGCACTTAAGCAACATCCGCTATACAAACATAACGGCACATGGTACTGACAACAGAGGAACGTATCCCTTGGGAGGTTACGACAGGCCTACAGGAAAAAGCAAGTCCTGAACCAGTCTACATGTGGTCGCAGTGTTAAACAAGCATCCTGCAACCCTGCATGTTCGGTGGTAGGATCCTCATGGCAGCTAAAACCAAGCAAAGTGGGGTCGGGGGTCGGCCCAGGGTCGGTCGGCCCCAAAACCGACCTAGTCGGACGGGGTCACGACCACGGGTCGGACGAGGTCGAATTTTTATTTATTTTATTATAAAAATATAAAAAATTATATAAAAATAAGAAACAAATAGAAATAATAATTTTTGTCATATATTTATGTATACATAAAATTTATACATAAATATAATTATATTTTTATATTATAATTGAATATGAGTGTTTATCTATGTATACAAGTAAATATGATTTTTTTGTGATTATGTTGTATTAATACATGTTGGGAAAGAGTTAATCTTAAGTGAGAAGGTAAAGATACTTAACAAACAATTTTATAAATTTTAAGATGTATCATATATTTACAATTATAATTTTTTACCATACGTAATAACATAAAGGATAATAAAATATTGTTGTACAATCAATAAATGGAACACTCAAAAAATAATTATTCTTGACAAATTTGATGTGTGTGAAAGAGAAGAGAGTTAAAATAGATCTTTATAAAATGTAAGTATATAACATAACACACATTTTATGATTATAAATCTTATATATGTGATGGTATAAATGATAGTGAACTATTGTTATACTATTATTAAATGTGGTGCAGAGTAGTCGCGGATTGACCCGGGGAGGGGGAAGAAAAATTTTTAAGTATATAATAATAATATAAAAAAATTTGACCTAGACCGGGTCGCCCCGGGGTCAGGCGACCCGGCCGACCGGATCGTCGGGTCACGCGACCCGAAGCTGGGTCGCCCGACCCCCGGCTTGGAGCCGGCCCGGCGGGGTCAGGCGACCTGGCCGACCGGGTCACCAACCCGGCAAACAATGATTAAAACCTTCAGGTGCTTTTAGGCACACAACAAATTAAGTGTCACAGATGTTTCAATCAGGCAGAGGCAGGACAGGCACAAAGCTGGTGATTTGATCTGTTACATCCAAAACCATGCTGCCATATGCCTGAGGTGCCTGAGATGAGAAAGGCAACACCTCGTTCAATAGTGGAGGCAAACCAAGCGAAAGAAAGAAAGCAGTTCACCATATTAGGATGCATGCTACTGAGACACCATTGAAGGGCAGAGGCAAGTGTAGGCCAAAATGACTGCCAGAGGAACTAGCCCCACTGCAGCGAAGGGAGGCACAAGTCAGCTAGTTAGGCAGGGGAGACGAACTCAATCATAGGTCCGATGATCTGATCCTCCTACTCAATGAAGACCCGCTGGGATCGAATGTGCAACAATGCAACTTGCTATTTGACTTAGACCCATTCTAAAAAAGTCAATATATCTATTTTTTTTTCCTTATAAAATGATGTCAGCTGGTCGTTAGAACAATATTTTCAAATTAAATTTCCTTACATGGTAAAAGACTTAATCTTCTAGTAATATGTTCTGATCCCCTTATGACACTATCATCATTGATTCAACATGTTTTTAAATATTTACATGACAACATCAAATTGTACAAATATTGAATAAAAATCTATAACACTTGAACACTCGATATCTTTTACTCCAACATCTACGGTTTCCCTCAAATAATGTAATAGACCTGGTCGATTCTCAAGTCTTTCTTTGACTAATTTAGTTAAAGATTCGATACTACCAAGTCTCTCTTGGATAAGGGAATCATATCCTGAACCTGTTACAGTCCGTGCCCCCACTGGACCACAGTTTGCAAGATTGGCTGATCTGGTTTGAAATTGGCCGATCCTGAATTGGGATTGGCACAAGCTGACACAATTCCAAGGGGAGAAGCAATCCTGGTTTGAGCTTCAGACAGGACTGGTCTGCATTTGCCCGGGTCTGCCAGCATCAGCCAATCAGTCGGGATTAGCTGGAATCGGCCAATTCCAGACCAGGAAGGCAGTCCAGGATGAACCAGTTGAATTAGCTCGGCCTGGGCCACAGGACTGAAGGTCAGCCTAGATCACCAATCGTAGCTTGAAATCAGCTGGATCTAGCCTGACTCCGTCCAAGTCAAACCAAATCACAGATGAGCTGGACCAAGTTGGGTCTCAGACAACTCTGGTTTTTTGGCGAATCGGACAGATCAATATGGACTGCTACAGCCTGACCAATCAAGAGTCCTATCCAGACCTGGAATACTTGCGACAGATAAGCCATCTCCCTCTGCGAAGGTCACATTTAACCCTCCGTCAATCCCTGCGTTCCTAACAGGTACCTGATGTGCCCATCTTGGAGGCAACAGATGTGGTGATCACCTAGTCATTTGGCGTGAGCCAAGGCATGGAGAGGCCACCTTGCCTTGCCGAGCAACCTGGGTAGTCACTTCAGGTGCTTTGATAGTATAGCTTTAATATATATAAGATAAAATTTCAAGAAATATATAAGGTTCTTTATCATCAACTTTCTATATTGATCTTACAGAACAGCAATGCCACTGCATCCTAAAGGAAAAGAAGCCCATTAGCCATAACAGTCCATCTATCAACCATGTTAAAATTAGCAGATCAAATAAAATATCAACATGACATGAATCCTTTTTGGTTTGCAAAGTTATAAATTCTTATAAAAATAAATTAGAAAAATGCCTAAGCCTCGTACAGAAATGAATCAAGCATAACAAAAGAAAAACAATTTGCAAATTTGATAAATGCACCAGGAGACTGCAATAGACCCGCAAGCGAATTTCAAACTCCATGGCAAAGAGCTAAACCACAATAAGCACGAAGGCAAAAATTGATTGCTCACTGGTGGTTGTGTAACTGGAGACGGACAGAAAACGTCAATTCATTGTCCAGATCATAAGAGGGCATATTCCTTCCGATGGTTATTACCCTTCATTTTCTCTTTGAAATTTTTTATCAGTGCATATTCCGCGAAACCTTACAGCATCAGGTTTGTCAAAAAATGCCATAATATGACTGATACCTACCTTCTCTCTTTGGCTTAATCTATGATATATACAATGAACACAGGCATAAATTAAGAAAAACAATTACAGTTGCATAATTGCATATCAAGATAAACAAAGATGTTTCTGAAAAGCACAAACACCATGCCTCGAACTACTAGGCAATGCAGGCAAAAGTATTATATCAACATCTGGAAAATTTAGGAACAACACAGATAAATAACATGGATAAATGATGTTAGAAAAAGAATACAAGACAGTTAAGAGCAAATGATTTGAATGGGAAGTAACAAAACTACCAACCTAAAAGCAAGTGTCCACACACAGGACGTGTGTCCAACTAGAGGTGAAATACAACGCCCAGTGGAGAGGTCCCACATCATTATGGCACCGTCTTCATCACCAGAAGCCATGAAACGCCCATCAGGAGACATGGCTAAGGACAACACCGTGCTTCGGTGACCAATAAAGATGCGTACACACTCCCCACTCTGGACATCCCATAATCTGACAGTTTTGTCACTGGAGCCTGTAGCAATATAGTTACAATTTGCATGCCATCTGACACACTGGACGAAGAGCACAGTGAAACAACACTACATTAGTTTTCGTATTCATAGATCCTGTCAAGACAAAATGTAAGTGGTAAAAGTAAAACTTCAACAGCAAAATAATGTAGGAAGAACTCAACAAATACAAATGAAATAGAAATAAACTTGCTGTACAGAAGACATTTACTACAAATCCTTTGAACCAAAAAGAGTTGGATACTCACGATAAAAAAAACCACGCCTAACAAACTGACACGATTAAAATTTACTCCAGAAGATGCTTAATTCAGAAATAGGAAAAGTGGTCCAGAATGAAAACTAGCCACAACGGTATCGTGTGGCCATTATATCATATTAAAGCCCTTTGTTTTTAAATTTCGCCAAAACAGGGACACCACTCAAGAGAGCACAAAGCAAGGAGAAGTAACAAACAAAAAGTTTATACTAAGATATAGAGGCAAAGAAAGAAAGAAAAACACAATAAGTTGCTGGAAAGAACACAACTACAAGAAAAAAAATAACATAAATGACTCAAGATAAGAAGGCGGAAGATCCAATTAGTTCCACATGATTTCAGGCAATCAGCCACTCTGAGCACTTCTGACAAGACTAACATCAGTCAGCATACAAGAGGAACTCCTCCAATTAGGTCTTATAACAAGCCAAAAATTCTACATAAACCTGGCAGAATCATCTACCAGAAATATGATTGCAGAATCAGCCAGATCGGATCAGATCGGTCGGTCTCAATCCGATTTTGGCCTGAAGCACCAATCTAGACTGGATTCCCGGTAGAAATGGTCTAGATGGATGGAATCGGCCGATTCCTAGACATCAGATCAGAATCAGTCAATTCTGCCGGGAGATCTTTAAGTCCCATGGATCTCCCAAAATCGGGCCCAATTCAAATCTGATAACACCCTGATGGTGATATTGGCTGGTCACCCCCAATTCCCCTTCTGCGGCTCTCCCCTCCAGCAATTCTGGTGATTCTAGGGAGATCCCCCAGTGATCTCACGGCAGCAGCAGTGATCCACCCCATAGTTCAGCTGATTCTCTTTCCCCAGCTCCCTCCTCTGGCTAAGGCTCCCCCACGGCGACAGCCCACTCCTACCAGAGATCCCCCTCTCCAGTAAGAATCAGACCCCCCTCCGGAACCCCCTGGATTCCCCACGGCCTCCCCTAAACAGTCCCCCCCAAACAGTCACCCAAGCAGCCACCCCTTGAGAGTCTGTTCCCCCTCCCTGGACCCCCATGCCCGACTTAAAGTCGTATCAGGTCTCGGGTCCATTGAGACCCAATACAGCCGGATTCGGTGTTTTAGGGTTTAAACACCGGATCCAGTCATAAGTCACCAGCTCTGGTGACTTAATCCCCTACCAAGGATAAGGTCCCAATGGACTGTGGAGGGTTGCCTCCATCGGAGGCGACAAGGCAAGGGTGGTGAGGCATGCCTCACACCTTTGACTATATAGATTATATCCTAATTCAATTCATGGGATCATGGCTTTCCAGCCTCCTGCATATATATATATATGTATTGCAATTGAATTCAAGCAATGAAATGTCATGTTCAATGTCGTTTGTGATTAGCGAGTTCTAACAGCCCCACAACTATGATGGAATTCAAAAAAAAAGAAATCTTAAGTTTCAAAATACTGTGAACATGAAGAGATCAAAAACAATCAGACAAAGTCCGGAGCTGATTAATCTGAAATTCTGCCTCCGGAAACCAGACACCAGCAAATCTGCACTCGGGCAGAACCTGAAAAATCCAACAAAAATTCTGGCAACGCGGAAATTAAATCTGAAACTCTGAGTCTATAAGAGAAAACCAGTCACCCTCCAGTCCTGCAAGCTGAAAAACTTTTGATGTCTGAATGCTCTGTCCCAGGAGTTGAAATTAGCCAAAGTCTAAAAAATTCCAGATGCCAGGGAAACTGAGAAACTATGAGCAGAGGATTCTGCAAGTACGGCAGTTCTAGAGTTAAATAAGATCAAGAAATTCTGGAAATTATAAATCTGAAAACTTTCAGGTCGAAGTTTGAATCTGAACTTTAGATCCTGAACCCAAGCTACAAACCAAATTTAAAACATGAACCCCAAATCCATACCAAACTCAAACAAAGAACCTTAATTCAAAAGGTAATAAGTAGAATGAGCCAAAGCTAAATCCATGATCCCCAACAACTAAAGTTAAAACTCTAAACAAGAGAACCTGAATCCTAAGACTGGAATGGACAAAAAGAGGTCAGATGTGGAATCTAACATAAAAAATATGGATCCATCCATGGTTTGCCGGGTCAGCGACCCGGTCGGCTGGGTCGCCCGACCCGGCCGGTTTCCGGGCCGACCGGCCCGGAAACGACCCTGCCGGGCCGACTCCAAGCTGGCCCGGCAGGGGGTCGCGCGACCCGGCGACGCAGTCGGCCGGGTCGCCCGACCCTGGGGCGACCCGGCCTAGGTCAATTTTTTTATACTATTATTATATACTTAAAATTTATTCTTCCCCCTCCCCGTTACCACCATTAAAAAAAATTTCGCAACCATCTCCCCATGATTCTTCACTTTCCGAGGGCAAGACTGAGTCAAACTTATTCTTTAAAGATTGCTAGTCCAATAGGAACTTTCCAAGTGGGTGGTAAGACCGGATCTCCTCTAACCATCCTGGCAAGGTGCCTAATGTAAGGAACCAAAGGCAGCCCCATGGAGAAATATCTTCCTGCCTCATCTCTATATATAAATAGTCCCAATGGCAACAAGGAAAAGATGTAAAATTTAAAAAGTTAAAAAAAAGAGGAGAAGGTTATGTTGGTCCGGCTACAGGGGCTATTGCTACCATCAACTGATGATGTGCTACTCTTGCTCTAATTGCTGTCATCTGCACAAAAGAGGAAGACCGCAGAAGAAGAGAGGAAGAAAAAATGAGATTCATAGTCTATAAAGTCTGGTCCGACCCCTCCTCCTATCTTGCTCTCTAAATATCTAGATAGCCTAACAGCCATCTCCACTCACACCAATGGCAGAGATCCCTCTAAACAGTCCGTGTGACCTACTGTCCGGTCCCCTTTCCATGACCCTACAGCAGCTAACCTACAATGAGAAAGCCACCATGTTTATATGAATCTGATCTCTATGAAATGCCGTAAAATCAGATCTTAATAGGTTGAATGGGACCATCGGATGATTAAAAAACTAACTTTGGTCCAGTGGGTTAAAAATTCATTATGTCTAATGGCAAGACTTCGATATAAAGAGTTTAATTGGCCTCGGATCCAAAGGAAATAAAGATCGGAGGGTGTCTTCTAGAATGCTTATGGGGTGTTTGGTTGCATGATAATGAAGACTTTTATTTTAATTTTTAAAAATTGTAAGAAAACTTGTTAAAAGAGGTGTTTGGCAACTTTGACAATTTTATGTTTTGAAAGTGATTTTCTTCCTAGACAAAAAAGAGGGTCTCACCACTTTCTTCTTTCTTGTGGTCCCCCACTTTGTTTAGTCATAAATGGTAGTTACTCTTTTTTGTTATCACATTCCTTCAAACATTATAATTTTATATCATGAGTTGATTCACTTTTTATTTTAATATAATTTTTTATCATAAAAATGTACAAAAAAATCATCATACAACCAAACACGCCATTAAGTTTAAACTAAGCTTTAAAATGAATAAAGATAATGAATCCTAAGTCTAATATATATAATGAAAATACTTAGTATAAAATGAATTAAATAATAGTGGATATGGATCCAATCAGAAGTCCTAAAAAATAAATAAAAATAAAAATAAAAACGATTTCACTAAGTCTAAATGAAGTATGTCAAGACTTGATAAAAAATGGAATTGGGATTGAGATATTCTCATAATGAACTAAATTAAATCTTAAGTGTCTTTGAATTAAATACATAGGTAAAATTTTAATTTCACTAAGACTAAGATGTTAAGGCTTAAATCATAATGATGAATCAAAATAAAGACACATGATACAATGAAATTTGATTAGAATCATGTCTTCTGTATACCTAGGATCTAAATCAACTCTAATAAATCAAAATATATCCTCAAAATCAATATCAAACATATTTAAGAATCCATTACAGAAAATAGCCTAAAAATGTGAACTCTTAGCATCCATTTCCATAAAAAAGCAAACTTGAATCATGTATTAAGTTTGCATTCTACTTATGGGGTTATAGCTCTCACATGTGTATATTTGGTGATGTACGTTTTCCATTTTTTGAGTTATGATAGTTAATCAAGGATATTTGAGTATCTTGATGTGATTGACAATGAAAATTCGCATATTCCAATAAAGAGAGGTCCAAAAACATTTTAATGAACCCTAAACCTCAATATATTTATATTTTTATATATAATATGTATTTTGGCTAATACTCATATCAAATATCACGTGTTTTTCATAATAATATGTTAGTCAAAGATGATGAAAATTCTTTTCCCAAATGAATGGAAATAAAAAATAAAGGTTCAAACAAGTCTTTTTATATATTTTCTAAATGCTGAAAAACGAGGTTTCACAAGAATACCAAAACTTAAAACTGGAACTAAACTCCTCAAACTTTAAAGATCAAATTCATGCAATCTGGACAGGCTCTCAAATCTGAAAGCAATCCAATCTAAGAACCCAAGCCTAAACTCCAAAACCAGGGCTTTTAAAATATGAAATAAAAGAAAAAGTGGAACCTTCAAAACAACCAATATAAAACCCAGAAAACTCAAATTTCAAAATCTTCAAATCTGTAAATTCAAGATCCAAAATCCTAAACCAAAAGACTCCTTAAAACTGAAACTGCAAATCTCAAATAAAAAAAATCAAAAACTCAAAATCCCCAGATCTCTACTCTAGGCGACTCAAATCAACCCAAGCATTAGTCCCAAATTACTTGAGGTTGGCCATGTAGATTCTCTTTCTTCACTCATGTTCATTTTAAGTTACTCACTCAAAGATATTTAAATCATCTAAATCTTAAACGACCTTTCTTCCAGTTAACCTAGGTCTACCATGTCCTTTTTTATTTATGTTATTTTAATATTTTTTACTTTTCTAACTGAAACCTCCTTAGGTTTACATTTAATATGCTCAAACTATCTCAATCTCTATTCTTTCAATTTGTCTACAATTGTCATTACTCTTACATTTTCTCTAATCTATTCATTTCGCATTCTATCTAATCTACTATGACCACTGATCCATCTTAGACATTCTCATTTCAACAACACTTATTTTACAAGTATGTTATCCTTTTATTGTCCAACATTCACTACCAAACAACATTACAAATCATATACTTGTATGATAAAATTTTCCTTACAACTTAATGTGCTCGCAAAAAGCTCCAAAAAGCCAGTCTCCACTTTATCCAACTTGTTTCCAAGGAATGACATCTCGATGAGATCTCGCGAGAATCTCAATCCTGCCAAGGGGCCGAGATACAAGATCACTGAGATCTTGCCCCATGTAGACTGGTCCATAAAAAAAATTTCTTCGGGGGACTTTGCTTCCCTGATACCCCCCACAAGGTCGATCAATGACTACTCTGTGCCCCGTTTATGATAGTGTAAACACATTTAATATATTTCATTTTCACTTATACTATCACATAAAAATGTGTTATAAGTTTAATACCATATTAGTATTTAACATAGTTGTCAAGGCGCCCGCCTAGGCGGCAAGGCTGTTGGCTTGTCAGGGTGCCTTGTCTAGGGCCAAAAAGGCGCCCAAGACGCCCAGGCAAAGCGCCTTGAGTATTTTTACATGATTAAAAAAGTAATTTTAAAGAGTTTTACCACCTTGATATCCCTCACAAGAAACATTTATTTAATGATAGTTTGAATATATTAATATATTTCATTATCACTTATACTATCATACATAATTAAGATTTATGATTATAAACATATATTATGTACTTAATTAAGTTCTTTTTCAGCTCTTTTCTCTCTCTCTATCTCATTTAATTTACCAAGATTAACTCCTTATCTAAAAATAAATACCCACACTTTCATAATTACGTATATAAGATCACTTATATTATTACAGATTTTTTTTCTTTCGGGGGCTTTGCCCCCTTAACAACCCCCCCAAGGGGCACTACCCCCTTGACCCCCGCGACTTGACCGCGCAAATCGATCCACGGCTACTTTGCGCTCACCCCGTTTAATAATATTATAACAATATTTCACTATCATTTGTACTATCGCACATATAAATTTTACAATCATAAATGTGTTATATACTTAAATTTTATAATTTTTTTAGCTCTCTTCTCTTTCACACACACACATCATATTTACTTATATACATAGATAAAATACTCATATTCAATTATAACATAAAAATATAATTATATATACTTATTTTTATGTATAATGACTGCTTGACCTAGCCTTCTTTGAATGCCGCCTTGACCGCCTAGGCGATGCCTAAGCGGCCGCCTTGTCGCCTAAGCGAAATCGGCACCCTTCAGCGCCTTGGGCGCCTTGTCACCTTGACAACTATGGTATTTAAATAAGATTACATACAACTTTAAATCTTTTAGAAGCACAAAAATCATTTTTTGGTATTGAAATTGTTTTGTAATTGTTCATTCACATAGTTGATGTACAAAATGTGTTATATATTTTCATATAAATTCATTGATGTACTCCTATTTTTATAAGATATTATGTTATGTTTCATACATATATACATTTTGATCCGAGAATCCGAAATCCGATCTCCTGAGATTTTTCCGAGATCTCTTCTCTTTCAACCCCCCAAGAAGAAGTTGAGATCCGAGATGACAATCCTCGCCTGTTTTAATCATATGATTAACATCTTCGTCACATTCTTCATCTTTTTGAATAATTGATTCGAGATACTTGAACTGGATTCTTTAAGATAATATTACCACATCCAACTAACACCATAACCTACTTCTCTTTGATTTTCATTAAATTTACAATATATGCATTCTATTTTAATTCTTCTTGCCTTGAAACTCTCAACAAATATTTTTTTCAACAATTATAACTTCCTATCCATTGCTTCTTGTACCTCATCTATCAATAAAATATCATCTATAAATATCACACCATGGTATATCATCTTTTATAATTTTCATTAATCTATCCATGACTAATATAAAAAATAAGGACTTACTACAGACTCTTGAATTTTCATTAATTCTCGTTTCACCTTAAATTGTGCATAAACTGGCGATTACTTGTATATTACCTAACAAACACCATCTTTCGTTCCAACATCCATCACAAAACCTCTCTTGGAACTCTTTCATAAATTTCTTCTAAGTCAAAACTTTCTCCATATCTCAATATTTCTCTATCAAATTTCTAATAAGAAAAACAATTTCAATTGTAGATCGACCAAGCTTGAATCTAAATGATTAGCTAAAATATTTGTATAATTCCATAATTGCCGCTCAATCAAGGTAGGTGGGGTCAAGGGTCGGGACCAGGTCAGTTGGGCCCAAACCGACCCAGGTCAGCCGGGATTGAGACCTGGGTCAGGTCAGGGTCAACCATGGTCGTAATAAAAAAATAATTTTAAAACATCCACCAGGTCGGGGTCGCGGGGTCGGGACCGAGTCGGTTGGCCCAAAAACCGACTAGGTTGGGCCGGAGTTGCAACCCCACATTCCATGCGCTCAATAACTATTTCCCATAATTTCATAGTAAAACTCATAAGTTTGATCCCTACTTAATTTGCACACTCCTAGGTCTTTTTTCTTAAAAAATATGTATAATGATACTCTTTTTCCATTCATTCGACATGCTTTTCGATATTAATGTTTTATTAAAACGTCAAGTTAACCATACCACCCCTAAAGCTTCCAAATATTTTCCACACTTCAATATGAATGTTACTTGGACGATACATCTTACTAGTTTTCATCATCTTCAATACTTCTGTAACTTCTAAAAATTAAATTCTCCCAATATAATTCAAATTAAACTTTGTCACATTCTCTATGCCTTCTATATTTTTAGCAAAGTTGTCATTAATTATCAAAAAAAAATTCATCTTTCTTTGATATCATCGTCTTTGATCAAAAATTTTCTTCTTTATCCTTGATGCAATTGGCTTGGTTAAGATCTTAAGACATTCTCTCTCTCTCTCATCCTTGTTAATCTACAAATATCTTTTTCACCTTCCTTAGTTCCAAGATTCTCGTACATATTTTCGAAACCATCATCTCTTACTCACCTAATAATTCTTTTTGCTTCCTTTTCACTATCTTACATTGTTCATGAGTTTTGTTATTATCATACTTAAGCAATCTTTTATATCAATCTCTCTTATACTTTATTGTCTTTTCCACTTCTTCATTCCACCACCAAGTCTCGTTTTTAAAGGAATTATGTCCTTTAGACTCTCCATGTACTTTTTTTGTAATATCTCTAACCTTTATAGCCATGTTGATCCACATAGCATTAACGTTTACGTCTGACTTTCAATTATTTATCTTAATAAGCTCATTCTTAAATGATTGTTGTTTCATCCCTATCTCCCACCATTTTATTCTAAAAGATGATGCATACACACACTAACTATATTATTTATCACTCTTTCTATAATCATTTTTATCATAATAATCATATCTCCTACTTTTTTATAATATATCCATTAATATTTTATCAACAATGATACATACCCTATTTTTATTTCTCTTTTTTTTGTATACCATAATTTATAGCTTGTATTTTCTACTTTTTTACACTTCTCTCTCATCCACTTGATTTCTTGAATATACACAATATCTATCTTTCTCCTCTCCATACTATCAACAAATTACATAAGCTTTTTCCAGATCCAATATTCCAAGCACTTATTCTTTTCTTTCTTAAATTCCTTTTTATAATAATGTCTATATACTTTTGAGTTTATTAAAGTTATATCTTGCTCTCCATTACATACTAACTTCGTTACCCACACTCAATCCTTAGGAACCCTTACTTATTTAACATCACATTAGGGCAAGTTTCAAGTATCAACATGCAATGTCATCACAATCAACTCCCTACAAACTGTATTAATCTGGTGGTACATGCTTTTCCTTTTCTCCTTTCCTTCCACTTTAAGTTTCTTCGGGCACATCTGTGAAGAAGTAAAAAAAATCTAACATCGAAACCAAAGCATTACAACCTTTTTAATGTCCCTTGAAACATTAACCACACTATGAACATAATTATGCATCTTTAGAAATGTAATTTTAAGATAAGTTGCGCATCTACAAAAGACAAGTAAAATAAAAAAGGAAGCATGTGAATGGCCCAAATCATCAAAATAAATGGTTCAATTACACAATTAAAGTTGCAAGAAATTGGAGTTCCATGTATCCTAGGGAAGAAGATAAAACTGACATAACCGTACATCAACGTCAGATAGATGTCCAGCCATTATCCTCAAAGGTTGAATCCTATCCATTGACCAAACTCTGGCAGTCCGGTCGTGTGAACAGCTAACAAAATAATGCCCAAACGGACTAAACTGCACAAAAAAAGAAAAATAATGCTATTAAGTTCAGTCGCAAATTTAGAGGAGAAATAAAACATATTAATGACCTAAACATAATTACCTATAAAATATATAAATAGAAAAGAGCTCAAAAAAGATGAAGTGAATACTGAGAGCAATAAGCTTCTCTTGCGATGATATGTCAAGGAGGAAGCATATAATCAACCAAAAGACGGGAAGAAAACTTCACTAAGAAACAGAGGTATGCAATTTTTTGCTGCAAATCATCAGATAAACATTAAGTACCCATCTGTATATTTTCCTTTGTCCTACCTTCTGACCTTAATTTCCTGACTACACAGCTTGTGAGAACAGAAACCGCTGCCTTCAGCTAAAAGAAAAGTAAATCAAAATTAAACCAAAAATCAATTGTGCCCCCAGAACCAATTAATTCCGTTTATTTTGCCAATTGACCATTTTCCAATTTATTTTCCACTCAGATGAAATAACAAAACATAGCAGGACATTGTGCAGCAGCAAACATCATATATTTGGAGACCAATAGCTGAAAGGACAAAGTACAAAGCACACGTATACTATTCCCAAGGTAAAAGAAGCAAACAAATTTGGTTGTCATATTAAAATGTTTACAATAGCTAACACTTTGTGAGGTTAAAGAGGCAACACATCATTTACCTGAACATCCCACACTGGGTAATTATGACCCTTGTAGCAAACTAGATTTGCATTTAATTTGGTACTCCATAAACGGACTGGCAAAGAATGAACACCCTTAGTACCTTATAGAATATAAGAAAGCCTCCAAAACATAAAGACCGAGATAGTAGAAAAAGTACTTGTCGAATCCGAAGAAGAAGAGAGAACAAAGTCCCCTTGAGGGCTAAAAGAAGCAGAATAAACTGGTCCAGCGTGACCCTGGAGCAATGTATAAGGCCGTTTCCTCTCATCTGATCCTAATGTGAGTTCATGTACAGCAGACTCATCTTCTCCCTGCCCATTTACTGAAAATAAAAAAATATAATTGATAAAACTCGCAGCGCACAACTTGCAAGTAGACTGCCATCAAAAAATGAAATTAAGAGAGCAACATAATCTGTGATGCCATTTGCTTCAAATGAGTCCTTGGGATTTTAAAAGCAAGAAAAGTGTCATAAATTAAAATGTAAGATAAACATTTCTGCAAGAAAAGTCTAGCCAATTAGCAACAATATGATGGGATTAAAAGCAGAAGAACATCCTGTTTGGGAAGTTAGCAACAACGAAAATGTTTTTCTGTTTCATAACTACTATAGGCAAAAACAAAGTTGTGGATTGTTGATTAAAGAGATCCAAAACCACAGTGGTGAACTGATCACAATGAAAACAAAACATTTTTAGACAGTTTTCACACCATCTTGAATTCAAATCGTGAATAACAAAAAAAATTTATACGAGTTACACAATTTAACCAAGTCATTGACATTTTAAAATTCAAACAAATAGAATCTTAATAGTTCGCCTTTCCTCTATAGTATTACAATAATAATAATATTGATGATTATAAAGATGTGCATACAATTAATGTTAGGTGGTCAATAGGAACACATACAAGCAAAGCTGTAAAGATCAGCTCTAAGCTTGAAAGCTGTATCTCAGCTTCTGAGGTTTTCAAGTAAACGTGTATGCATAAAGAACTCTACATACACGCATAATTGGGTTTGAACCAAGCTCAAGCTTGTCCCTTAGGACACATCAAGCTTAAGCTCAAGAAATTCAACTAGGCTATACGTAGGTGAATGAAGAAATAAATTAGATAAATGTCTAAAGACTTTTAAATATAGTTCATTCAAACTCTGAACTGACACCAGTAAGAAAAGATGTTTTGTATGATTTTGATGCCATTGTTGAAAGCACATACAGGAACCAGCTGGCTGGCCATTTATCGACATATCCCAAACCTGCATCAGACATGTAAATCAGGCATACAAAATAAATAAATAAATAACAGAAGAAAGAAAACACTAAGGTCTGTCAACCAAAATTTCAAGCAATATAAAGTATACCTTTAGTGACGAGTCAGAGAACCCACCAGCAACCATTGCTCCATCTTCTGTGATAGCACAACAGTTAAGGCTGAAGGACATGAACAGGATCAGTTAATAAACACATTAAGTGAGTACTTCTGTCCACAAATACGCAATAGTCAATCAAAGCAACCAAAAAATACAGGTACTTACCCATTATGTGTGTTGATGAACGTATAGAAACTAACTGAGGGCAGTGCCAAGCTATTTAGCTGCACACGGTTTCGCAAGTCCTCAAGAATAGACTGCTCAACATCAGATGGCCTGAAAAAGAAATGTTGACTGCTAAAGCGTGAGACCAGAAAAATGTGAATTAAAAAACAGTTTGCCAACATTTTTTGCTCTAGGACACTTGCTGCTTGTAATGTATGGTACAAAAGGAAGTTTTTTATTACCTCCTTTTCCCGACATTGGGGACTCATTTTGCAACAAGTTTCTAGTGGTTCAGGGCCCTTATTACAAAGAGTTGCTGAGTTCATCACAAATTGGGACATTTCAGTGGAGGCTAACATGCCATTTGATCCACGCTGACAGAGAAATAGAAAAATTGACGAGAAGAATATATATCTCCACAGTTTTCACCGTTTCTCCCTTTTGGAGCATGGAAGAGATTTGATAATGGAATATGAGCAAGGATTCCCAGTTGGGAATAAGACCCAGATCAGGTTTAGATAGGCAGGACAAAATAAAGCTGGGTCAATCCTAGATCAGCATGACTTGAAGAAAATAACAAAAAATTAAAAGTATAGGATTTTAAGTAAACAGAAAAAAAATGAAAATCATAAACTAAATAACGTTTAATCATTCATTTTTTTAGTTTAAACTTTAAACATCTACCATTGTAATTAAATTGTAAGTAGACAAAAATAAACCTCAATTACGGACATTTCTTAATAAAATCATTATACCCTAAAATAGATATTTATAGGTAAATTTTACCTTAGAAATACAATGTATAAATCATCAAAACAACTGATAAGAGCAATAGGTGGAAGAAGAATCTTCACGGGATTCTCTTTGTTGCATTAACTGCTCACTTGACTAACTAATATTTCCTTAACCGTATCCAAAGAGTGCTTGGGCCATCTCTTGATATTCAATTTCCATGTCCTGCCTTGAAGGGGTAGGCTGACTAGCCCTTTCGTATTGTCTTCCTGTGGATATCCTGGCCAATCCCAAAATGAATTTCGGTCTTACCAATCCCAGGAGTCAACAGTCTAAAGATAGAACCAAGAGGTAATATAGACTATCTTTTCATATATGTAATGTTTTTGTCCTTATTCTTCAGAGAATCAGGGGTTTAGGGATGCTCGCACTTCACACCAAGACTAAATATTTCTCAATCCCCTATATCACGGTATGTTATTACTATAGATAATACATAGAAGCTGGAATCTTCTCTATGTTACATCATAACCATGTTGGTCCTGAGGACACCTTCCTAATTCCCTTAACTAAGCGTCGTCCAATTTTTTCCTTAAAATAAGTCAAAAAGGATTTTCTATTTTCCAATTTCAAGATACCACGCCAATCTGAACATGCCTGATTTGACAATTTGGTCGTATGATGTCCGGATAAGGGAACATGAATCATGACACTGACCTACTACAACACCAAACAACAAATTACTTCTCATTCATATTTTAAACATGTTCATATAGTCATCATGTACTTTCTCGTTCTGCTTTTACCCTATGATATTCCTACTTCATTCCCATACATTACTAACATTCCAAATCCCAGAAAAGAAGAGTGTATTTATGTGAATGCTTATTCGCCCACAACACCCTGCAATGGTAAGAAGCTGAAGAAGCTTACATCGTGGGCAATGTGAGCTCAGGTTTCACACGAGGGGCAACAGAAACAGTGTTTGTCTCTGAACGTACACTTTTACCCATAGTGCCAACCACCTTGTCCTTCTTCAACTTTTTAGAAGATCCTTGTTTACTACCTTCCCCTGACTTTTTCTGTAAAAAAAATAAATAAATAAATAAAACATAAAAATATAAAATTGGAAGTGGAATTCTCTTGTGAGGCAATAACTGGTAAACAAATTTCAAAGATTTGAGATGAAATAAACAAGGTTTAAATATAGCTAGGTAAGGATGTACTACCAAACAAGACAACCTTTTCTGCAGATGAAATGACACCACAATATCTAAATATTAGTACCACAAGATTATTGTGTGAGTAATTGAAAGCACAAAAATATGCTACAACAATTCTTGAATTATTCCATAAAGCAGTTGGTACTACATACATCACAAATAGGAATGAAGAGAATATTTACATATAATGTTTATCGACTTAGAAAATACTTACCATAAAGTTCCAAGAGAAATTTTGTGATAGATGTTGGAGAGAAAAATGGTATGTTATGTATATACAAGAGATAAAAGACATGTATGATGAAACAACCTCTAGTATTTGCACAATTGGAAAAGAAACAAGAGATATTTCCGATTTCAATTAGCTAACATCAAGGGTCTGTAATAAGCCATTACCTTGCTGCTACAGCAGCACCACCCCAAGCTGTCAATTCCGGAAAATTGCTGGATCCAGCCCCGAATCGGACAATTCAGGCTGATCTGGTCCCATCTGACCGATTCAGACCAACCCCACAGGATTTTCGGAGTCGGATCAGAGTGCCCCCTAGAACATGGAATCACCAGTATCCTAAATTTGCCAACTCAGAGAAGAACAACCATATAACTTGTATGATCTCTCATATCAGTCACAGATGACCACAAGATTTCTTCAAATATTTCACAGAAGCAACGCCACTTGGAAGACAGGTCCTTCAGTTAAGGCAATTTATCAGATAGAAGCTTCTTCTTCCATGTTGCAAAAAGAGTAACTTTTTAGTCCAGATACAATTCATTCCAAGCAACAGTATACTACTCCTGCGTGTAAGAAGCAGGTTTAAGGTTTAACTGTGCACCATCCTTTATTGTTCCATTTCTATACATTGAAGTCCCTCTGATTAATCTGCACTCTGATGTTACGAAGGATCCACAAAAGCTGACAAACTGAATTTCTTCATTCACAATCAACTTCTTCACACAAAACAACCTGTTTTATTGACGAATATCGATGTTCACACCTGTACTTTTATGTAGCTTGTATCTACATTGAAAAAACACATTGCGTCCCCCCTTGGTCAGGTACCCTCCCATCCTCTGCACCACTAACCACCTTGCTCTTCCAGCTTCCATCCGACATTGTTCGGGTGATACGGTGGCCTCTCCTTGGTACGCTACGCCTTCCTCAGCACTGGTATTTTTGTTTGCCATTTTGAGTTAGTTTTTGTGAAGGGAGTTTGTCATCGCTGTTTTGTGGTTGTTTTCGGTTTGAGAGGGATGGTGGTCCCACCCTCCCCAACTCCCTTTCCAGCATTTTGTCTGAGTGTAATCTTAGGCGTTTTGTCTCCTTTTGTCATGCTGGAATTGTGAAGTTCGGATTATCTATGTTTGTCCACCCTCCCCAACTACCTTTCCGACATTTTGTCTAAGTGTAATCTTAGGCGTTTTGTCTCCTTTTGTCATGCTGGAATTGTGGAGTCCGGATTATCTATGTCTATTTTGTGTATTTTTTTGTCATTGTTTGTAGTCTTTTGGCCAAGTTATGTCACGTTGTCTTTCTCTGTTAGTTTCATAGATGCTAACTCTATTCCGAGACTATTAGCGTGGGCAAAATCCACTCCTGTTTGAGGTGATCATCCGGTCACGAGGCAGTTGTCAAACTCCTCTGATGGAATCCCTAACTTTGCTATTCGACCATTTATGCACCTATGTGTGCTGGTCACTTTGTGATTGTGTATTTGGTTCTTAGAAAAGCTTATTTCCAATGGATCTCCTTCATCGTTAGCTCGGACGAATGTCTTTGCTTTTTAGGCCTATTGTATTATCAAGTATGTAATTCTCTATGATATGAATGAATATGTTCTTCCAACCAAAAAAAAAACATATTGCATGCTCATTAACTAACAAATAATTTAAATTAAATATCACAGCCTCCAGTAACAACTGGTGCATATTCCGTTGGTCCTTACCTTATCATCCCCATCAGCCTCTTTATTTTCTCCATCTGCTTTTTCTGAATCTGAAAGTAAGTTTCCAGACTTCTCAAACCGTTCTTCAATGGAATCCTCAAGCAACTGTCAGTAGAAAACAAAATTTGTAACAAATGCCAAAGTAAGAGATGCAGTATAAGAAAATAAGTCATTGAAATGAAAGTAAATCCACAAGAAATTACAACAATGAAGAAGTGAGATTAATGGTAAAATAGAACTGAAACTAGGAAGAGCAAAACTATTCCAAAACAAACAAGACAGAACATAAGAACCTTCATTTCTTATTTTGTTTCAGCATATATTCACTTGAAATAAGCCATGTGCTCTTTCTATCTTATCCTTCTTTTGGAATTGCATGGTCAGTAGCCTGCGCTGAGTTCAAAAAGAACACAAGAACCTTCCTTTTTATTATTTAATATTAAAATCCTTCCAGTGTGCTAAAATTAGGGACACTTGGGAAGCAGACTCCTATTAGTGTGTTGCTTTGAGAAGGAACCTCAAGGAGAAGGAAATTTGTAACTTTTCTAACTTGCTTGCTCTTCTAAATGACCACAGGTGTTTGGATAGAGATGACAAGTTTGTATGGCTCTTGTAACAAATCCATTTTTTACTGTAAGCTCTGCTTTGAACAGGCTGACTAGGGGAGGTGTTATGTTGCGGCAGCGAGAGGTGTGGAATCGACCCATACCAACCAAAATCAAAATTTTCTTTTAAAAGATTGGCAGAGAGGCTACCAACAAGAAGTTGCCTTCACAGAATTTTCCAATCATGCCCACCGGTTATGTTTACTGTGGTTGTAAAGAAGAAAGTATCGATCATCTCATCATAAAGTGTGGGATCATTAACTCTTTGTGGAGAATTATGTTCAATAGCTGGAACATTAATTGGATGGAACCCACAAGCATTTTATCCTTCTTGCAGGCCTGCCCTAGTCTGAATCATTGGCCTTCTAAAACCGTTCCATGGAAGCTCGTGTTACCAGCCATGCTTTGGTCTATTTGGCACACAACGAACACTCGCATTTTTGAGGGGTGATTTGAGAATCCGAAGTTCAACTTACATCTTATGACTACTTTAATTTTGGCAACTCGCGGCATGCGGCAAAGTTCAGAAATTTGACCTCTGTGTTTAAACTCTTTCTTGTAGTTTGTGTTTTTTACCTACGTACCATCTTGGTAGATGGGGTTTTTTCCCGTCCTTTTCCTTTCACTCCCCCTATCCCCTTTGTTTCTTACATGTTGTTGTGATCTATTATAAGTTTTAATAGATAATTTGGTCTTTAGACGTTCCTCAAAAAAAATCCAATGAAGGAGGATCAATGCCTTTAATTTGAGAGACATTGATCCCTAGTGATGTACATATTATGCCAAGCAATACAAGTTTCAATAATTGGATTTCTTCTCGCATTTTGACTGGTTAAGATGCTAGCCTGATACCAATTACATCAGTTGAAAGGGTGAACATTCTTAATTAAAATATAAAATACTACCCACACATTAACAAATGCACAAAACTCATGAATTAGTCAATATTCTAATTTAATTTCATAATGAAGAAAATAACTATTGATCCAAGGCCATGCCTCATATAACCTAACAGAATACCAAAAAAATAAAAACGTAATGAAACAGATAAAGGGGGAAGCAGCTCAGTAAGCTGAAGGGTGACCAACTTGGACGACTTGAGCACATACACACATTCCCAACACTGGTGAAAGTAAAAGGTCAGCAAAATAAAACAAAGAAAATTATGAAGGAAGGGAATGTATTTCGTTAAAAGAAATGGTACTCTTGGTTTAACCACAAATGTGATAGCAGACAGTAAAATCATAAAGCATGAATCAGAAGTCTAGACCAGGCTAATGGCATGCTCCAGGTTCACATTTACACCCACTCACCCCCCAGTGCACTTCATTCTGATTGATCTGTTTAGCAGTATCCTGGCAGCTTCCAATCAGAGTTACTGCCTCAGCATCATCCAAAATTGAGTTCGGGTGTCCAGGAGAAACTGTCAACAATCAACCACCAAAAGCAATACTGAGATGATAAAATGCATTGCAAAAGACAGTAAATAAAAAGAATGTAATGACAACATAAATCAAGCAAGACTAGTAATTAACATCTACGTAGTCAATCAGAGAGAAACTCTACCTTTAAAATTGATATGTTCATTAATTATCCCAAGCATTGTTAACAACTGTGTCTTCTGAAGGTATTGCAGAAGCAACTCATAAGAATACTGCAGTTAGACATGGAATTCCGTTATTCTAATGCCATAAAAAGGTAAGCTCTACGAACATAGATCATTGATTGAAGGCTTTTTGACCAAAAAAAAACTGAAGGCTTGTACAAGAAAGGGCATCAAAATTATATTATTGGGAAACAAGATGGGTGGTAAGCCGGTAACAGATTTGTAATGCCGACTAAAAGAACTTTATGACAAATCTTAATTTTAAATGACATTTATAAAGGCAGAGAGCATAGCAGCACGAGAAACTAAATAATCAAGAAAAATTGAAAACCACATAGTAACCTTGCAAATATATAAGATGTACTCTGAAACATATAGCTCATGCAGTATATTTAAAAAGACTTGAAGTGTTTATCAGCACAAAGCATTTCCTATTGGTGCAACCCTGCTAATAACTGCCAAAAGATTGCATTCCAACAAAACATGCCAACAACCAGCCAGGTATAGCAAGAATAACCACAGTATTCACAAGAACAATAAACTACAGAGAACATAAATTTGAAACACAGAATGAATCTCCATACAAAAGCTCATAGAATCAAAGGTGAAAAATACGCACTGCATCTTGAATAGCAGCATTTAAAAAGGCTCTGCGGGAAACAGACCTAAGATTGTAACTTATCGAGCAAGTACCACAGAGAGTTTCAGACTTGACTCAGTCCTGTTACTGCATCCCATGTTATCAGAGGTGAGTGCCTCGGTCACCTAGGCGACGAGGTAAGGCGAGGCGAGGCGGGGCCAGCCTGCCTCGCATCCACGGCAAATGCCTGAGGCATTTGCCTTCACCGCCTTGGCCAGCCCGCCTCGCCTCAAACCCAGAACCAGAACCGGAACCGATAGAGGGTCTATATCTGGAACTTAAACCCCCTGTGACCCTCTTTCTCCCTCCCGATCATCACTCAGCCTCACGGTCGCACCAGAAGAAGGTCCCGCCCTAGCCACTGTCGCCGCTGGAGCAGTGGTCGCTGTCGCCAGAGAAGGCTGCCAGAGTCTTTGGCATTGCTGGAAGTCCTCTTTGCCGGAGAAGTTGTTTAAGGTAGGTTTTTTTGTTTTTTTCTGTTTTAGTTTAATTTCAATTTTTCTGTTTCTTTCAATGGTTTTCCAATATATTGTTCCTAATGAAGGCTGCTAGAAAACGTTATGGTGCTGGAAGTCATCCTCTTCGCCAGAGAACTTGTTTAAGATAGGTTCTTTTGAGTTTTTTTTCCTGTTTTATTTTAATTTTGGTTTTTCTTGTTTCTTTCAATATTTTTCTAATATATTTATTGTCCCTAATAAAGGCCGCCGAAGAATGTTCATGTGCTGGAAGTCCTCTTCACCGGACAACCTGTTTTCAATAAGTTTATTTTTTTTATGTTTTAGTTTAATTTCGATTTTTGTTGCTTATTTTAATTCTTTTCTAACATCTTGTCCTTAATGAAGGCCGCGGAGAAGCTTGTGGTGTAGGAAGTCCTCTTCATAACAGAACCTGTTTTCAATATATTATTTTGTTTTTTCTGTTTTTAGTTTATTTTCGTTTTTGTTCATTTCTTCAATTCTTTTATAATACATTGTTTCTAACATAGTTTTCAAGGCGTCGCCTAGGTGACAAGGCACCCCCAAAGTGGGCAAGGCGATGTGCACCTAGGCGCCCATCACCTTAAACGATTGTTGTATATATTTTAATAATAAATAATTTTAATTAAGTGTCAATATCACTTGGTTAAGTTGTTTTGAAGTAAAAACAACTAGTTCTAATAATTAATTTGACTATAACTAGACATTTTGATGAAATAATAGCTATGGTTAAATGATTTCTTAAATGTTTGTTGATACTAAACTTAACTAATTTGTCAAGTTATTTAGTCTATGTAACTAGGCACTTCCCACATCATTAATTGATTTGCATGGTCTAAAAGCTATTTTGCATTATTTTTACACATGTATTTCTTATTTTATACATTTTACTATATAAAAAGGTGTCGCCTGACGCCTCACCTTATCACCAAGGCGATACTGTGTCGCCTTGATCACCTTGAAAACCTTGGTTTCTAATAAAGGCTTCAGTTTATTCCTCTTTTCACCGGAAAAGTACACTTTTCTATATTTTTTTTAGTTTATCATCTCTTTCTTCCGGTTTTTATTTTTGTTCTAATGTATTATTGTTATTATCATTTTTAGGTACCAATATATTTCTTCTGGTTTAATTTTTTGTTCTATAGCATATCAATTTCTTCACATGGTTACATTTTAGCTACTAATCTGTTTTTGTTAATAGACTTGATGTTTATTTTTTATGAACATGTCTCAATCTGCAGAGCAAGATCATGGTTCAGGGACAGAGTCAAGCACCCATCAAACAGTGAGCTTAACCAACCTCCAGTAGCACTCTCCCATCCAGGATGTGGGAAAGCTGTCACAGGGGAGCCCCAAACAGCTTCTGCGATTCCTTTACCTTGGGTAACACTGAATGCTGAAAGAAGAGAAAAAAAAAGAATAATGCATGCCTACCAGACCTTAGTGCAGTTCATGCTTGAAAAAACTTTAAAATACAACACAACTTGCAATTGGTGACCCCATTTGCCTGGTGCTGAGATACAGGAAACAAAAGTTTGGTAAAGACCCCCTCCTACTCTTAGTTGAGAAATGGAATAATGGCAAGGGCGTCAATATAAAAGCTGAAACAATGGACCTGGTGGATTTGCTGATGTCATACATCCTGGTTAACAACATAGATGGTAAAGCATTTTCTCACACGATGCCCAACAAGAGGGCTTTACATGTCCTTGTTGAGGTTCTTGTGCAGTGCAGAACCTCGATGATGTAAAATTCAGATAAAATGATGCAATAAAAACACTTCACATCAGTTCTACCGTTGATCTCTTTTGCCTACTCTATCATGGCATCATAGGCTACCAGTTGTCAGATTGGCATAACATTAAGCTCATCCGGGATTGATGGATAAAGGTCAAAAGTACAGCAAGCTCAAATAAATCAAAGTTGTGACAAATTCAACTCGTCTTAATCCCAAATTATTTGGGATCCATATGGATTCTTTTTGTCCCCTCACATTACTTTTCTTCGGAGATATTTAAATCATTCAAATCATATTGAATTACCCTACTCAAGTTAACTTAGATCTACCACATCTTCTTTTCCATTATTTTGATTTTTTCTACTTTTCTAACTGAAGTGTTTGATATGTTCAAGCCATCTCAATCTTCCTTATTTCAATTTGTCTATAATTGCAGCTACTCTCATATTTTCTCTAATAAATTTATTATGTATTTTATTTAATTTAGTATGACCACACATCCATCTTAACATTCTCATTTCAACAACACTTAATTTTGGCTCTAGTTAGTGGATTTGACTCATATCAGGTCTCACCTAACCAATCGGATGATAAAGGTGCAAGCGGCAGTGGCTGCCACCCTCTACGGCCGGAAGCAGCCCATACCATCTGATCCAGCCTGCCACTCCACCGACAATAGATTCAGACCAATTTTTTTTGTTTTTGCCTTGTTTTTTTGTTTTTGTTTTTTTTACTTGGAAGGACCTATCCTGGCCATGTTAGTAGAATTAGACGATTTGGATCGGCATAAACCGATCCAATTCAGGAGTGGAAACATCTAATCCAACCCAAAAAAACCATTAGACTTGGTCCATATCAGTCAGATCGGGACCGATTCGGCCTGAATCAGCTACTGGGGGCAATGGTGGGTGCCCTGCGTCCTACCCATAGGGGGGGGTCAATATGACGTCTTCACAGCCTGATAGCACTCACCATTTTCCAAAGCTGATGAGAATCTCTTGAATATTGTGCATGTGCTATTTGTTTTGCACTTTTTTCCATTTTTTTAAGAACCAACCAGGCCAACTCCCACTGTTTTCAAGGTGTCTTCAAGGCAAGAAGGTGCCCTTCACCTGTCAGGGCAAGGGGACGCATAGACGACCTACCTATTAGCATCTTACTTTGTCAATTCAGTAATAATTAATAATAATTAAGTATCAATACCCATTAATTAAGGGTTTTTTATTAAGTTAAAAATAGCTAGTTCTAATAGTTAATTTGATTACATATAGATATTATGACAAAATAATAATTAAAATAAAGTAATTTCATGAATATTTTCTAACAGTTAATACTAAAGTATTAACATTAACTTAATTAAGTAGTTCTGATTAAGTATTCATGTTATTTAGTCCACTTAACTCTACGCTTGCATAGCACTAATTGATTAATTGATTCCCATATTGACATATCTATTCATTACTTTTATTATTATTTGTCACTCATATATTTGCTAATATATCAATTTTACTATGCAAAAAGGCATCGTCTAACATCTTGCCTTATTGCCAAGTGACAAGGTGGTACTATGTCGCCTTGGTCACCTTAATCACCTTGAATTTGTTCTCCCCTTTAATAGCCTAATTCAGGCTATCCAATCCGGATCGGATTGGAATTGGCACATAGCCGATCCCCGCCCTGGATTCTGTCCTACCTTACTTGATCCAATCCAATCATAGATCCACTTTACTTCTGATGGATCAGAACCGTAATTTGTTGGTTGCCGCCAACATCAACCGGAACATTGCCAAGTTCATGTTGAGGATATTAAGGGTCATATACTCCCCTATAACACTCAGTGATGGCTCCAAGTCAGACCATTGCACAAGCAGAGTTGTGGGCCTAACGACCAACAATGGATCAGCATATATATGCTGGGCTCGAAGGAAGTGAGCTGTGAGCATGCTGTACTGGGCCACTGACTAAGACAGGAAAATGAGCCTTGGTTTAGACCCAACTAGCTTAAATAGAACTTGGTCAAAACTCATAAGCATATTACCCATTAATGAACAGCCTTCAAAGTTCATGTTGAGGATATTAAGGGTCATATACTCCCCTATAACACTCAGTGATGGCTCCAAGTCAGACCATTGCACGAGCAGAGTTGTGGGCCTAACAACCAACAATGGATCAGCATATATATGCTGGGCTCGAATGAAGTGAGCTGTGAGCATGCTGTATTGGGACACTGACTAAGACAGGAAAATGAGCCTTGGTTTAGACCCAACTAGCTTAAATAGAACTTGGTCAAAACTCATAAGCATATTACCCATTAATGAACAGCCTTCAAAGTTGTACATGTTCAAGATAACAGTGTAGGTATACAAAACACATTGGTACCTGTGTATTTGAGCTATGAAAAACTCAGGGTTAACAACCGTCCCTTAAATAATTTAGCAAGTAAAGAATACCCATCTCCACCAACATCGTATAAAAGGCATGTAAGAGCATAAAAGATGATCATCAAGTCTGTGACTGGTCTTATAGCATATCTAAACATTCATTCCAGCCCCGTTACCAACAAAGTGCTTAGCATGAAACATAGAGGGCTAATGCCACTCGGTCACCTGTTCAGACTTCTTTGGAGGGGGGGGATTATGACCTTTTCTTTTCTTTTTGATGGCTGTGCGAAACAGGCCATAGTTCATTGAACATTGGGGCAAAAACTATAAGAGAGGAAAAACATCAAACAGAAACATAACCATAAAAAAGAAAAAAGGTATCTATCAGGGAGACAGAACCTTGCTACAAGATAAAAAAAAAGAACCATGACTACATAAAAAAGAAAATCCGCTATCCCTCGGGTTAGACAAAAACTGATGCAAAACATGAAATATATACATATAAAAGCACACAAAACATGAATGTGAATGTAATTTTTCCCTTTTTCCTATTAACATGAAAAAAAAACAGGATAAGTAGTTTAATCTCTTATGGAAGCAGAATCCAATAATTAAACATCAAAACAAACCAAATTGAGAAATGAAAAATATCAAGCAAGTACCTCACATATTTTTATGTTGACCTTACTTTGCCTTACAGAACGAGCAAACTCCATTTCCTGCAGCTAAGCTATAAACATTAAAAGTGACCGTAAAAATAAAAACAACAAGCAGATAGATAAAATAACAGAAGCTCAACCTCCAAATGAGAAGGAGAGAGTATGCCTTCAAACTTCTGGAGGTCCCTTAGATGCAACAGCTCATGATCTTCACGAAAACAACGGAAAAAAATGCGAGCTGCAAATGCATGGAGAGAAAACGATTTAGTAGGAGCAACGTAAGAGGACCTGCGTTGTCAGCCATAAAACTGGATTGAGTCAAAAGAGTCACAACCACCTTCCTGTGTAAATCCTTTTGCCACGAGGTCCATGAAACAATGTATAAATACTGGATAGAGAACACGAATAAGCTCATGCTGCATAAAACAAAGTTGCACATGATATAACAGGTGGTAACAAATGGCAGGCAGTGTGAACATCAAATGCAAAGCATTTTAACGATAGTGCCAATATTAGCATTATGACATGCAACAAGGCTTAATACTCAGGCAAGAAATAATTAACAAAAAAATCAAATCCTAGACCACCTTTACAGTTAAAAAACTAAAAAATACAAAAAACATGCAATATTTAATAAAAAACAGCAAAACAAGTATGCACATTTTACGACATCAAGCAATTGCCGTCATTACTTTGAACGCAACAACCATAATTTATAAAGTAAAATATTAAATGAAATAAAAAATAAATGCTTGTGCTGGAGGAATTTGGTATACGCAGATATTAATACAGGGAATAATGCTAATTAAGCTGGATGAATAGTTCTTGTCAAAAATTCAGAAGATATATGACAAAGAAATCAATCTTCAGAAAATCAATACTCAACAGTTGATAGAAATTATATGACTTTGTCTAATAAAGATTAAGCTGCTAGCAAATTTCAACATTACATGTATGCAAACATAGAGACAAAAGGCAACCACCATAACTGAAAAGTCACTTTAGCCTCACCAGGTATGAGAAAATATTGCATTTGGAGAAATTTTTTGCATGACACAATGAACAGATTGACGAAAGTAATCAATGAATTTGTAGAAGGCATGCAAAGTTAACAAAGTTATATGCAAATCAAGAAGAAACTAAAGAAGTAATGCATGCAAATCTACCCCCAAGAAAGTACAAGATGGTAATGAAACATGAGTTGTCAAAAGCAAATACATGGCAAGCTATTCGTTCAGATCATGCTAGCTCAAAGACCTGTACTGTAGGCTCCAGTGACATAGCCAAAGCACAAAGTCTACAAATGAGTCAAATAATATGTAATAAATAAAACAAAAGTATTACCTTGTATAGATCCAATGAACTATAGGCCCATGCTCTCAGCTTACTGTACCCTTCCCGATATCTCAAAGGACCATTCTCAGACCTACTATCAGAATATGTGGTACACATCAGAATATACCATCAGAGAAGAGAAATAAAATGTGGTAAAATAAAATGACAGTAAACTTTTCTGAGGCAGAAAAATAAGACATAGAGAGATTAAATGATGCCAATGCATGGAATTTTACATCCTAGACACTTGACAAGCAGTACAGCAACATATCAAATAGTTCATCCTGTGGAATAATACTGACAAAATGCATTGAGTAGTACTGTAAGCAGAATATGATGTTGACTTGATAAAAGTTACAGCAATGACATGCCTAATTTACAGATCCTTCGTTACTTCAAAAAAAAACTGCTTTTAAGCATTAATCAGTAACTCTTACAGTGATCAATTCTTTAACGAAATATTATTGCCCACTTTTCACCTAGACACCAATTAGAGAGCACAAAAACAAGACACCTCTCGTTGTTCCGCCAATGTTGCAAAAAAAAAAAAATACATCGCCCACGATGCCATGCAGAAACACCACTGACGTCAATTCACAGAGAGCTGAACGGAATCAATCTTCCGTGATTCAATAAACCGCTGATGTGTAGAACGAGCCAAGTGGAAATAACTTACTCGGCAAAGGAGATGATCTGCTTCGCGATTTCAGGGTCAGTCCGTGACGCAGCGGAGCAGCGGCTCTGCTCTTCCTGCAAAACCCGTTCGGCGTCCTTGAAACCCTTCTTCTTGAGATAGGCCATCACGGCCTTATCAACCTCCTCCTCGTCCATGGTCTTACTGAAGCAAAAAACTGTCTAGGGTTTTGTGTGACTCTCTTTCTCTCTCCCTCCGCAACGGTGGATCAAAACTGGCCCTTGCTTGCCCTACCCGTATGCTTGACCGTGCACCGGAATCATCTTCCACATGGAGCAGCACCTCCTTCGCGACTCTAACCCGATAGCCCTAGCGGTATCGCCGCCGCGGCCTGGTGTTCCCTGCCGACTACAAGCTTGGTTTAAAGCACGGACTACGAGCGGCGGTCTATTCTAGTCACAACTTCTTATTCTTCTTTCTTTCTTTTTTCTTTTTTTTTTTCAAATCTAGTCACCTATTTTCGATCCGAGTGTATATTTTAATTCTTTAGAAGTTAATAAAAAGACCTTGAAAATATCAACTAGCTACATTTATCTAGTAGATCATGGGCGGAACAGTGTGGAGTATGGGCGGAACAGAAGGGCCGGAAGACCTTAAATTTAAGATTGATTCGAAGTTTTGGTACCCGAAACTAGCTACATTTATCAATATGACCTCATGAAAAAAGTAAAAATACAAATAATCGTTACTTTTTACCGAAAAGTTCCAGAACTCAAGGTATTATTATTTAAATAACTTTAAATACATATGACAAAAAACGTACAGTCTCTAATATCATCTCCCTCTCTCCCCTCTCGATCGGCCTCTTTATCCCTGCCGAAAAGTGGTGGTATATTTTGCAACAATACATTAACAATGACAGCTTTAGATGTTTTTAGGTAAAATTATTTCTTGGTTTTAAAAATAAAAAATTTGATAATATCAATAATTTCATGTTTTTCAAGACATTTGGAGATACAGGTAATAGTGAGAAGTGGTATGTAACAAATTTGAAATTAATTATTTGATTTAGACGATCATACATTTGAAAATTAAATTTGTTGAAATGCTTTTACGAAGGGTTTGTTGGTACAATAATTTTTTACATGCTTTCACAATAACAAATATATTAAATAAAAAATCTAAAGAAGTTGAAGCCAAAAGCAATAAATTGAAGCCCAAAATTACAATCAGAATACAAAGGTTCAAAACTAATGGGGTGTTTGGTTGCATGATAATTTTTTGTACGCTTTCATGATAAAAAATTATATTAAAATAAAAAGTGAACCAACTTATGACATAAATTTATCATGTTTGGAGGGATGTGATAAAAAAAAGAGTAACTACCATAGATGACCAAACAAAGTGGGGGACCACAAGAAAAAAGAAAGAGGTGAAACCCTCTTTTTTTGTTTAAGAAGAAAATCACTTTCAAAACATAAAATTGTCATGGTTGTCAAACACCTTTTTTAACAAGTTTTCTTACACTTTTTAAAAATTAAAATAAAAATCTTCGTTATCATGCAACCAAACACCCCATAAGTTTTTTTTTGTCAACTTCGTGACCATCATATCCGCGTTGTGTTTCGTTTGAGTCAAGATAGATTTAAAGAATAATCATATCTTATGTTTGGTGTGATAATAATAGATTTTGGGAATGTATATATATTTTTATATATTTTTATCTTACATTGACTTAGTTTTTAGATATTTTTAGCCAGCTTACATAAACATATAATAGAATGAATATATAATTGAACAGATAAATAAGGATAATTTTGAAAATATGACACAAGTAAATCATAGTTCATCAACCTAACTAGAAATCTACACCAATTGTAAATCTAACACACAACCTTCGTCTAATTTGGATGGCTTAATATAAATACTATATTTTATATTTGCTAACTTTAACAAACTGTTATATTAGAAGAAAAAAAACTCTTCTCAAGTGGTGTCAAAGCTTCTGATGGCCATACTTGGCTACTACTTATCAAAGTTGAAGCAAGCAAGCCCCTATAGTATAGTTCCAATCAAGTACAGACTAGTACTTTATCAAAAACGCTTCCAAGTACTTCAGCTATAGTCAGAAGCCTTTCTCCAACATATATACCTGCCTCCATCTCCGATGCTGGCACCCTCCACTACTACAATGGAAGCCAACAAGAGAATGCCCTAATTCTTTGTCCACTTGCGACCTCAAGTGCATGCCTCCCCTTTTCTCAGTTGTAGCCAGACTTTGGAAAAGGAAAGCTTTATGGGGTGTTTGGTTGCATGATAACGAAGGTTTTTGTTTTAATTTTTAAAAATTGTAAGAAAACTTGTTAAAAGATGTGTTTGGTAACCATGACAATTTTATGTTTTAAAAGTGATTTTTTTCTCAAACAAAAAAAGAGGGTATCACCTCTTTCTTTTTTCTTGTGGTCCCCCACTTTGTTTGGTCATGTGTGGTAGTTACTCTTTTTTGTAATCACATCCCTCTAAACATGATATTTTTATGTCATGAGTTGATTCACTTTTTATTTTAATATAATTTTTTATCACGAAAGTGTACGGAGAATTATCATGCAACCAAACACCCTGTTATACTTTCATTGCGATTGTCTTCTTCGTGGGTGGGAAACAGAAGAGGTGGAGTGAAATGGAAGGATCCACGGAGAGAAATAAGATGAAGGTGGGTAAGGAGAGAGGAGCCAACTGTCTCATCGAGCACTGTAAGTTGAAACCCTTGGATGTATGAAGTCACGGGGGGATCATATCCTTGAAAGGGTTTCTTGTACGTAAAACATATCTTATAAAATGTATGGGATTATTTATCTCGGGTTTCTTCCACATTTTTTTAGAATAAACTCGATAAAGTTAATCTAGGTTAAATTGGAATTTATTTTTAAAACAAATAGAAAATGAGGGATAAACTACACTCATCCCTTTATTATCCCCCTACCAAAGGAGCTTTTAAGGCTGAACTTAACTTGGTTATTATCCTAACTTAATCCAATATAATTTCACAAACAAAATGTTAATTCCCTTAAAATAAACACTCGAACTCTTTTTATTCGATCTGTTTCTCTCTCTTTGATCACTTTCTCCTTCAAAGAGAATGAGATGAAAAGCTAATGGGGTGTTTGGTTGCATGATAATGAGTATTTTTATTTTAATTTTTAAAAATTATAGTAAAAGTTTATTTTAAAAGTGTTTGGCATGTGTTATAATTTTTTATCTTAAAAGTTTTTTTCACCCTCCTCCACGTGATAGAGAAAAAAAGTGGTATTGAGCTTCTTTTTTTTCAAAAGTGCACAACCACATCACATGGTCCACAAGCCTAACCCATGTGCTACATAAGTGACTTTTCATTTTTGCACCAAACACCTTACCATCATTTCTAAAAATGATAATGTTTTTGCCAAACATTATATTTTTATAATTTATAATTTTAAAATTTGTCAAGTTTCAATATGTGATATCATTTTTTATCACGAAATCATATAAAAAATAAAATGCAACCAAACACCCCATAATGCTTTTGCCGGTTGAACATAAAAAAACAATAAAGACTAACAAAGTTAAACCATATGTACCGCAATCAAAATACATCAGAATTTTATAAAAGGTTAAATGGATGAACAAGATTATAGAGATGCACGTAGGATGTCAAATAATTTTATCGATCAACGTGTAAAACGAAAGAAACGTCTATACTTTCCTTTTATCCGCCTCGCACCTGGATACGGAACGGGGAGGAGACAAAAAAAAAAGGAGCTGGTGATTAGCGGCCCGATAATTAAGAGAAGCACACTGTTCATCATGGATCGAACATGGAGGCCCGACAAGTTGGGTAGTGACATGTTCATGGCACGTTTGGTTATACAATAAAATACATTTTCATGACAGAAAGTTTTATTAAATATGACATAAAATTTTCATGTTTGTAAAAGATGTAATAACCAAAAAGTGTATGTGTCATATCAGACCAAACAAGATGGAGGACCACAAGTTAAAAAAGAGAGATGAAATTCTTCTTTTTTTTGTTCGATAATATTTTTTTTCAAGACGTAAAATTATAATAATTCCCCAAACATCTTTTCTTATCAAATTTTATCACAAAACATACAATTACAATAAAAATCTAATTCATCATGCAACCAAACACACCATTACATTTAATGTAACAAGTGTTTGGTACAAAACTAATCTGCGATAAATCTAGTTTATCTATAAAATATTAAAAAGATAAGATAAACCAAGTATATCTCTACATTAATGGGGTGTTTGGTTACGTGATAATGATCATTTTTTTTTATTTTTGAAAACTGTAACGAAAGTGGTCTTGAAATCCTGTTTGGTTTGTTTTATCATTTTTTATTTTAAAAACGTTTTCCACAAAAGGGGCAACGTAAAACAAAAAAATGGTCGAGGCCATTTTTTTTTTTGAAAACGAAACTCTGTCCGGGGAACATTTCAGTCCGGCCCAAGTCCGTGCCCGCAGCCGTCCCGTTCCCTTCCCCGCTCGTCTTCCCGATGGATCGATCGGAGCCGGAGAAGATGCGATGCGCCATAGGCACGGAACAGCCGGCGGTGGAGGGCCGTCCCCGGGGGCACCGGTGTGACCGTCTTGCTCGTCTCCTTCTCTATTCGCCCGGATCCCTCCCTCCTCCTCGCCGCACTTCGCAAGATCCAGGACTCCCATCCGATCCTCCGTGCCAAGCTCGCCGCCGGCCGGCGCCCTCTTACTCCATCTCCACTTCCCCCTACATCCGGATCCAAGACTTCGACGCTACTTCGACCTCCTCCGAGATCCTCGCCGACGACGTCGATGCGCCTCCCCCATCCATCGCCTAGTCGAGCATGAGATGAACCGGATCCCCGGGCGTCCGCCCGCGGGGGAGAGGCGGGGGACTGCGCGGGGGGAGGGGCGGGGGGGCTCCGTCCGGCGGTACGGCGACTCGCGGGGGGGAGGGGCGGGGGGGACTCCGCAGCCGCGGGGGGGACTCCCTACGGCGACTCCGCAGGGAGGGGGGCGGGGGGGACTCCGTGCAGCCGCGGGGGGGACTCTGCAAGTATAAAGTATACTCCTTTCGGTGAGTCCCATCTGACCCCCAACTGCCTCCGTCATTATCATTTTTAAATTAAAAGTTAATTTAAAATACTACCAAACACCTCATTATCATTTTTAAAAATTAAAATATTTTTGCCAAACACATTCATTATCATGTTTTCATTTTTTAAAATTATCTTGTTTGGTATTATATTTTAATTTTTTAATCATGAAACCTTTTTATAAATTAAAATGCATAATGGGGGTGTTTGGTTACGTGATAATGAACACTTTTATTTTAATTTTTAAAAATTGTAACGAAAGTGGTCTTAAAAATATGTTTGGTCCATCTTTTAATTTTTTGTTTTGAAAACATTTTCACGCCCTGCACGTTGTAAGGAAAAAAAAGAGGTATTCACCTCTTTTATTTTCAAAAACGGTCTCGCTTGGTCCCCGACAAACCCTCGTTCGGTCTCGATCTTCGCCGCGGTAGCTTCTTCTTCACGATGCTTCTCCAAGACGGCGGCCTCCTTCTCGCCCGCTTCTTCGCCCCTTCTCCAAGAGCTCGCGGCGGCTCCTTCTTCGCGATGCTTCTCCAAGACGGCGGCCTCGGACGGCGGACTCCTCACGATGCTTCTCCAAGACGGCTCTTCGGACTGCTTCGCTTTGGATCCTCTCCGACGGTGGCGGCGATTCCGGCGATCGCCCTATTATACGCCTCGCATACGACATCGCCGCGGCGGCTCGCAGGGAGAGAAGGGGAGAGAGAGAGATGACCCTGGCGAGGCCCTGGCAGGGCGAAGCCGCCGATGTTGCCGTCGGAGGCGTTGCGCGGCGGCGGCCGTAATTCGACGTCGGCCGGCGGGGGGATCCGTGCCCCGATCAGCCACCCATCAATGCGGGGCTGGTGGAACATGTGCAAGCGGCGGCGGGCGGCGCGCCGTCTCCCCGGTTGAAGGTCTGCATGGTGGAGGAGGAAGGAGAGGGAGGAGCCGTTTCGATCGACACGACGGTGGAACCGGGACCGGATGCGGAGGGGGGAGGGGGGTGTATGTGTGCTGACCGCGAGCCAAACGGTGCGGCGGGTCGCTCGCCCGGTGGCGTCCGCGCGGTTCTCGCCGTGATGGGGATCCCCAGGGGATCTTGTCGACGGCGGCCCCGTCCGGGCCCTGGTCCCCCGGTCTCGAAGGAGGGGGGCGGGGGGATCCTCCGCCGGGGGGAGAGGGGGAGCATCCGCCGGGGGAGGGGGGAGCGAGGGGCTGCGGCGTCCTTCGTGCGCGCCGTCCGCCGCGGGGGGGGGGGGGATCCTCCGCCGGGGGAGAGGGGAGCATCCGGCGGGGGGAGGGGGGAGCGGGGGCTCCGTCCGCCGGGGAGGGGAGCAGCGTCCGCCGGGGGGAGGGGAGCGGCGTCCGCCGGGAGAGGAGGGGGGGCTCCGTCCGCCGGGGAGGGAGCGGCGTCCGGGGAGAGGAGGAGGGGGGGGCCCGTCCCGGGGGGGGGCCGGGGGGGAGGGAGCGGCGTCCAGGGAGAGGAGGGGGGATCCGTCCGGCCGGGGAGGGGCCGCGGCGTCCATCGGGGGAGGAGGGGGGCTCCGTCCGCGGGGGGGGGGGGGGAGCGTCCGGCGGGGGGGTTGTTTTATTAATATTTTAATAATTTTTTTATATTTTTCAATTAAGTCAGTTTAAAATTTAGTTTAAAATAGTTTAAAGATTTTTCAAATCGAATCAAATCGAAAGAGATCACAAATCGAACCAAATCGAACCGAATGAGTTGGTTCGATTTAATTCTCGGTTGAACCGTTTTGTGCCCACCGTAGCCGAGAAGGAGGGTCGGGGAGCGGCCCGCGGGGAGCACCATCCGTCTCCGTCCGCCGGCTTATGTCCGGAGGGGGGGCGGGTTGAGTTCCGTCCGCGTGTAAACTTATTTTTATTTATATATTTAAATAATATTTTAAATTTATTATATAAATGTGTAAATATTATATGTTATGAATAATATAATAAGATAATATAAAAAATAAAGATAAAATATAAAAATTTAAAGTTATCATCGAATTTATTGTTAACATACCAAACATGGGATAGGATTATCTCTAAACCTATCCTAAATCAAGCCAAACATAATGGGAATAGGGTCAATCACACGGATTGGTTTATCCCTATCCCCATCCATTTTATCCCGATACCAAACACCTCATTATCATTTTATGTGATGTTTACAAAGTTGATGAAAATTGAATTTAAAATGCTACCAAACACCTCATTATCATTTTTAAAAATTAAAATGTTTTTTGCCAAACACATTCATTGTCACGTTTTCACTTTTAAAAATTATCCTATTTGGTAATATATTTTAATTTTTTATCATGAAACCTTTTTAAAAATTAAAATGCAACCAAACACCCCCATAAACTTGCGCGGAACGGGCGTTACTTTTGATTTTTACCAGGGAAGAACATACGGGGAAATTGACTTGCCTTGGTAAAAAGTACGTACTCAGATCTTGCCAGAAAACTGATAAATACCAGATGGGCCGGTGTCAAGAAACAACGAAGAACAAGCTCGTAAATCCAATTAGTTACCTGGAGATAGATGCGTGGGTGATATATATATATAGGAAATATGATGTACGATTCTTATCCCTTTTCGCTATCGAAAGCCAAAAACAAGTCCACATTTACTTTTTTATGTCTTCGGTAATTAACGAAACCCTTAATTAATTAAGTTAATGAGATGTTTGGTTGCACGGTATGTAACGACCGATTAAATTAGCTGACTGGCCCAACAATCGTTGCTAATTAAGAGTCTTCCCAGGAGGTCACCCATCCTTGGCTTACTCCCAACAGAGCACGCTTAACTTCGGAGTTCTTTCAACTCAACATCCGAAAAATAGTTAACTGGTGTTGTTGGTAGTCCACTGATTTAATCTTTTAACATATTCACAAATCGGGGTATCACAATCTACCCCCCTTAAAAACTTGACGCCCTCGTCAAGATCACACACATCACATACCCAGGTGAGTCACACCGGACCTTCCGACTGGGTCATGCTCTGATACCATATGTAACGACCGATTAAATTAGCTGACTGGCCCAACAATCGTTGCTAATTAAGAGTCTTCCCAGGAGGTCACTCATCCTTGGCTTACTCCAAACAGAGCACGTTTAACTTCGGAGTTCTTTCAACTCAACATCCGAAAAATAGTTAACCGGTGTTGTTGGTAGTCCACTGATTTAATCTTTTAACATATTCACAAATCGGGGTATTACACGGTAATTTTTCATACACTCTCGTGATAAAAAAAGTTATATTAAAATAAAGTGTGAACTAACTCATAACATAAAATTGTCATGTTTGAGAGAGACGCAATAACAAAAAAATAGGGTGTCATATATGGCCAAAATAAAAAATTTAAAATTCTTTTTTTTGACTAGGAAATAAATTCTTTTCAAAACATATAAAATTGTAATGATTTTAAAAACTTGTATTACAAAAGTATAAAATTGTAATGAAAATCTAATTTATCACGCAACTAAACGTCCCAGATGAAATCTCAGAGAAATAAAGAGGCTATGAAATCTCGAGCCTCCCTAGTTAGGAAGCCACACAACAGGAGTTAAGGTGTTTGGTTGCATAGTAAATTTATATACAATTTTGTGATAACAATTGTATTAAAACAAAATATGAGCTAATCAATAATGACATAAAATTATCGTATTCGCAAGATGTGATAACAAAAAAGAGTGGATATCATGTATGACTACTCAAGATAGACACTCTTTTTTGTTTAAGGAAAGAAGCTCTTTAAAAATATATAATTGTAATAATTGTCAAACACATCTATTAATCAATTTTGTTACAAAAATATAAAATTATAACGAAAATCTGATTTATCACGCAACCAAAACCCCGTAAAAATCTGGTTAGTAGATCATAGACCCTATCCGGAGTTCAATATATACTCTGTATCAATATTAATTTAGATAATTTATACCTCTAGATTTAATGCTTCTTAAAAGGTAAGCGCTAGTATTAAAATGGACTTCCAACACACGCTTCTGGCAAACTTCTAATTATTGTTCCAACTACGAAGTATCTGAGAAGCAAAACACACGTAATATATATATATATATGACATGACCCACGAAGAAAACGCAAAACAATAAGATTCATCGGATTCCTCTACGATAACGGAGATAATTCAACGAACTTGTACATTATATCGGTAGTGTAATTAACTTAGTTTGACTGGGTCGTTGGTACGTACGTCCGTCGTAGTCTTTGTTTGCGGGTTGACTCGTTGACTTTCTACGGATAGACCTTCGATCTTGTCCAGGAAGATTAATTATCACAGTCGTGTGGTTACCAGGAAGTTGTCCGATGTGGTGGTGACGTCGGCAGAGTGGCGTCATCCCTCCCACGTAAGCGTCCAGGTCGTCTTCGCCTGTACGCCACGTTTCACACGGTTGGGCTATACGATCGAGTCGCCCTGCTCATCTGGTGATTTAATTGGATAAAAAATATACTTGCTTTCGGTCGAGATTAAATATTACCCTGCTGGTTGCCCACCAATATATCAATTAATTAAGCCACTTTTGTCAAATTTAACTTCAGAACCGTATATGATTCGGTGATCAGATTTTCAGACGCTTTGAGATATATAACACCTCGAACCTCTAATTCAGACAGAGCTAGTTTAAATATTTCAGGCTGTTTGATACAGACTCCAACAGTCAAATCAAACACCATTAGTTATAAGAGAGAATTTCAGAGGGACTGCCAGTGAGGCACCTACACATATACATGTATGTGTATGTTGAAAACATTCATTATCACACTTAATTAATTCAATAGGTAACTAGCTAATCAGGTGAGTTTTGGTTTGAGCAGAGCGCATAATTACCGAGGAGAAGAAAGATATAAACATATACATAGAAGTAGTAAAAGAATGGGTCACTGGGTCTTGGTATGGTTTCCTACCGTAACTTTTCATGGTAGAGTTGTCCTAGTAAGATTAACTGGCTGTTTGGTTACACGATAATTAAATACTTGGATGCGTTCGTGGTGGGTCCATCTCACACACACATTAATTAAATCCGTTTTTTAATCTGCCAAGTTCCATGTTTAAAAATTATATAACAGTGAAGTGACATAATATATATTGGATAGTTAGACTGTTATAAGAACATGTAAATATATGCATTGAGGTAAAAAAAGCCGAAGATCCGACGATACAAGATAGAGAACGTGCACTGTGCGATTGTCTTGGACGAAAATATATGTCTAGCATTCTTTTAAATTCAAGTGAGACTTATAGTTAAAAACATGATTATTTTTCTTAATAGCCACGGAGTTGACGTGTTCCTCACTTTTGTTTTTTATTTTAAAACAAAAAAGAGTAAAAAAAATAGTATCTAAATATCGCGGGGCCGGCAACCCGGTCGGCCGATCTGACCGGTTTTTGGACCGACCGACCCCGACCCGGTTCTGCGACCCCGATCGAGTTAATATATTTAAATAATTTTTTATTATTATTTTTCTCGATCCCAGCCCGACCCCGACCCAACCCGAATCGCGACTCCAACCGACTTGGGTCGGTTTTAGGCCCGACCGACCCGGTCCTGACCCCATCTTCCTTGATCCTATATATATAAATGGTTCACTGGATATTTGACTATCAATATCAATTTCAAAATATAAAATATAATAAAAGAGTGAATTACAACTTTACTACTGCTGCTCTATCTTCTTCTAGAAATAACATATAACCTTTATTTTATCACTCTAACCAAAACATGTGGGCGAGTCCCCCCGTAAAACTCCTCCGAGAACCTGCAGGAAGACTTGCATGCCGCTGGGTTGGAACAGCCTGGATCTGGAACGGAGTAGCTGACCTGTACGTGTGTAAGAAGAAGCAAGGTGTCCGGAAACTCATGGCAATGAAAGATTATTATCAACCCAGTCCCGTCTTCATGATCCGGGCGACCTCTGCATGCGTTTCCTGATCAACAAGGGAAGGTGCAAGGAAAGGTGCAGGACACGCGGCTCCGCCGCCGCCGCCGGGAACCGTCGCGTTTTTAGACTTCAGTTGCCAGATGCCCGCGGAGGGCCGGCGGAGCTGATGGCGGCTAATTACTACGGGTTCAGATTTGGGCAACATGGTGGGCTACCTTGAACGTCGGCAGGACGGTCTTTTCTTCTTTCCTCGCCCTTTCCCATGACGTTTGGCTATTGAATTTTCATTGGATGGAGCCAGATGGGTCATAGTTTATATTTTTTTTTCTGATTTGAATCAGTTCTAATAAAAGATTATAAAAGTCCCATTGTGGTTACATGACTCAGCTCAGCTCCAAATTTTATAAGAAAACTTGTTATTGGCGCTGCGGCAAGAACACAGTAATGACTACAACTAAGGCATCTCACGTCAATCACAAAAAAAAAAAAAAAAATTTCTGTCGGCAAATGTTTAACTGCGACGGCATTAAACAAGTCGTCCCTACTAGACATAGTAACGACGGTTTAAAAATCGTCTCCAATAACATGACCGTCGCAGATAAATAATTATGGGTGGCTTAAAGTCATCACTACAACAAATACCGACGATGCTTAAATGCCGTCACCAAAGTTACGTACTGACCACTGCAACCACCTAGTATAGCTCGAGTAATATAATTTTATTGGTAGAGATAAATTTTGTAAGTTTTTAATGTGCTGGTGTACCTTTTAATTAGTCAGTGACAAGGAATTTCCTTCGGAAGAAATACCTTCTAAGCTAAATACCAAATATATGAACTCCACGTGCATTACATTCCATACACTGCATTTATTATTGTGATAGATCTCAAAAACTTTTTTTTTCTGTATTGAGCTTTATTCCCACCAATCTCCCACGAAGAGGATCCATGTAGCTAGTCATCGGTAAGTCGGGGAGATAATCTTCTACATAAATATAGTGAGATTAATTTGCGCATTTGTTCTCCTCTCTTCTCATAACATATTTAAGTTAATGCCCTCTTCCATCTATCTCTCTCTCTCTCTCTCTCTCTCTCTCTCTCGCTCTCTCTCCTTAGATGGACCGCCCTATTTTGTTGACGGGAATTGAAGTTGAACGTTGATCTCTCTCTCTCTCTCTGTCTGTCTGTCTGTCTCCCTGTGTGACGTATCGCTTTGCTTCTGCACCTTCAGGATCGACCAGACATGCAGCCTGCTGTTTGGCTTGACGTGATGGTTGCAGAGATGTAGATCATGCTCAGAAACTTGCGGGCGGGCGATGGTGAAGAATATCCAGAAGAAACCGCCGGAGATCGTTGGCGTATGAGAAAAGCATCGAGATCAGCTTGGTGCGTAGGCCAGCCGTAAGATCGTTGAAATGAAGCCCACCCTCTCCTTTGGTGCTTTTAGATGATTCAAGCTGTCAGCTCCTTCAAGATGCACTCTAGCCTAGCTAGTTCTAGTAGAGATTAATTCGAGTCCGGATCCCCTCAGGAGGGCTCCTGAGGGGACCCGGTCAGCCCCCTCACATTGGGGGCTGACAAGACATTGACAAGATGTGATTTGAGGGGGTCAAATCACATCTTGTCAGCCCCCCATGTGAGAGGGGCTGACCGGGTCCCCTCAGGAGCCCTCCTGAGGGGATCCGGACTCGATTAATTCTTGCGAGTCAAACTAATGCAGTGCCGCATGCAGCATCCAAATGCACGGCTTTGCACATCTTTCTCTTCCTCTCCCCAATCTTGTCCGTGCTTGGTGCGGGTGTGAGAGGGCACCGACCGAAATGAGTATATATTTATATAGATGATTATGTATAGTTTTACATTAAGACTCTTAAAATACACATTCATCTTTATAAGAAGATGTATTTAAATAATATTCATATGACTTCAGTTAAACTCTTTTGACTGGATCCTTCCCCTTCAGATCCCCCATAGCGCTTGCCCGGCCCCTTGCCGTTCACGTCGGCCTCCAGCTTCAACGACCTCGCCGGCCCCTCGCCGTGAATGGCGTCCTTGCCGGCTGTGCTCCCTCGGATGGTGTCCTCGCAGGCAACCCCCATCGGCATCCTCACCTCCCCCTCGTCGGTCATGACCCCCCCTTAATTAGCACGGGACCGGATCCTCTGTGCACCTCGGTCTGCACCTCAATGCACACCACTTTATAAATCTATCTTATTACATGATCAAATAAGTCATTTTAATCATTCATGATTGTAAATATAAATGTATATTATGTGATGTTATATTTTATGTAAATCAACATTAAATATTATATATATATTTGATTAGATTAAATATATAATTAACTTACAAAATAATATAAATCAAAAAATATTAATATTACTTTATTTTTATCAATACATAATATATATTTATATTTACAATCTTAAAAATGATTAAAATGACTTATTTGATCATGTAATAAGATAGATTTACAAAGTGGTGTGCATTGAGGTGCACACCGAGGTGCACAGAGGATCCGGTCCCCCTTAGCACCCCGTGCCCCTTCCAACTCCCGGCTCCCCATTATCGCCCTCTTCTGACCGGATCCTTCCCCTTCAAATCCCCATCGACATACCACACCCCAACTCCCTTTATCGCTCCCCCTCTCAGCCCCCCTTTTCGCCCCCCTCTTCCTACTAACCCCTCTTAGGCTCCCCTCCGACGTACCCCCAACTTCCAGATCTCGGTTCCCCTAGATCTCGGCTCCCCTTAGTGCCCCCCATAGCTCTCCCTTTGCACCCGCCTAGATCTCGGCTCCTCTTGGTGCCTCCCCTAGCTCCCGCCCCCCAGGCTCTCCTTCGCCCCCCCCCCCAACCCCTCCCGCCAGTGGCGGACCCAGGCTATATTTAGTGGGGTCAAGTGACCCCACTAAAATTTGAAACTTCTATTGTAAATTATTAAATATTTTATCAAAACATTTGATATTAACATGTTTTTAAAAGAGGTGATCCCATTAATTATATTTTGTGACCCCACTATGCATAAATTTTAGATCTGCCAATGCCTCCAGCTCCTCTTTTCGTCTCCACCTTCCCCCTCGGCTACCCTAAACGCCCCCCTTCCCCCCTCCGAACAGCTCCCCCCTTCCCCTCCGGTCAGCCCCCCTCCTTATTGCCCCCTTCCCCTTACCTACTGCCTGCTAGTTCCCTTTACGCCGTATCTTTTCGATCAGCTAGCTCCCATCCACTCCCTTGTCCATTGTCGCAGCTTGGTATTTTTCGGAAGTATTTATTTTTTGCTATTTTTTCTCCCTCCCACACTCCCATCTCAGCAGTATGTCTAAACATGGTTTAGGGATTTTGTTTCTTCTTGTCATGCCGGTGGTGTGGAGTTCCGTTTGTCTATATATGTTGGATATTTTTATATTTTTCTTTGTTTTTATCTGATGTCCTAGGATCGAGTTCTATTATGATGTCTTTACATGGTATCTTCATAGTCATCAACTTTATCTCGAGACTGTTAGTTTGGGCATTATCCACATCTTTTTGGTGTGATCATCCAGTCTTGTGGCAACTGTCTAACTCAATCGGTGAAGTTTCTAAATTTACTGTTTGACCGTTCGAGCACTCGGGTGTGTTGGTCGATTCGTGGCTATGGGTTAATTTGTTTCTTGGAAAATTTGACTTTCAATAGAACTCTCACTATCTTTAGTTCAACTTTAGTTCTGTTTGTCTGTCTTTTCGTTTTAAGTTTGTTTGTTGTACTGTTGTATATGTACTTCATTATTATGAAATGAATATCTTGTTTCTATAAAAAAAAAGACTTCAGTTCAACTAAGTATTCAATCTAGTTAGTCGAGTTACTCAATTTGTACAATTTAAAATCAAACCAAGCATACTGTTGTTCAAAACAAATTAGATAGTGGTTTCGTCTGTTTTTTTTGGCTTTATAGACGCTTGTGATTGGGCGCTCCCCCGTCAAATCATTGAGTTTATAGTTTCTTCGTAGCCAACAATTAACTAATTAAGCATCTGTATCTACATCTATATATATATATATATCGTACGTAGATTCACACCGAAAAGTCCCTTTTCCGCTCAACAACAACAAGATGTTCCGATAATTCAAACTGACCATATCAACTTGGCACGCATATATATGTGCAAACAAAGAGTATGGGAAGGTGCCCAACTTCCGGATGACTTCTTGTTGGCATTTAGCTCAGAGTCGTTCGACAATACGCCAAATTCAGGTTGATTATTTGTCGGAGTTCACTAGTTCGCGCGGAGTTTTTTCATGCACTTAAAGATCGGGGAAGAACAAGGCAAGATATATACACACATGCCAAAGGCAAAGTTGACTTATAATTAACTTGGAGTTTTAAGTTCCAGCAGAGATCGATATTTGTTCGTTTTTGTGACTCAATTGGAGTGATCCCTTCTTCGTTCCATTGATATACATGACTATATATAAATATCGATTTACCAGAATAATAAGACAAATATCATCTTACCTATTAAGTAAAATTATCCTCCCTTTTAAATATAATAAAGAGAAGGGTTTCTACAATATATAATTTCTATATTAACAATTTATGATCCGACATAAATTTGAGGGGGGTGTTAATATAGCAATTGTATATTGTAGAAATTCTTCTCCTTATTGTATTTAGAAGAGAGGATAATTGTATTTAGAAGGTAAGATATTTATCTTACTATTCTTGTAAATCTATATTTGTATATATTCAAATCAATGGAATGATGAAGGGATCATCCCGATTCAGTCACATAGTATCAGAGCACGTGAGCTTTTAAGGCTCTATCCATCCAATGGGTCTACTTTTATTTTTGCTCGGCACTGTTCCGTGTATTCCTATCGTGACTCTGACGCCTATGCTTATAGACCTGGTCTTGGTTACCTCAATTCCTAGATTTTGACGTTTTTCACAATTTCAAATAAAATTACGAAGCATGCAGTTAACCCACATGGCTAGCTAGCGTTCATTTCAAAAGATCAATTCATGTTGAAAGACTTAATCCCATATTGGATACCAGAGGAAGTATTCTCATGTTTATAGGTCTGGTACTTGTTATCTCAATGTCTAGATTTTGGGATTTTTCATATGGTATCAGAGCATGTGGGCTCGGACTCTGCCTCTTCGGTGGGTCCGTCTCCTATTTTCGCTCGATTCTGTCATGTGTATTTCTATCGTGACTCTGACAGAGAGGGAGAGTGTTGAAGGACTTGGTGACCGGTCGAGAGGGAAAGTGTTGAAGGACTTAGTCCCATATTAGATATTGAAGAAAATATTCTTATGTTTATAGATCTGATCCTGATTATCTCAATACCTAAATTTTGAGATTTTCACAATTTCTTGGATCATCTACATTATCTAATCTCATCTAGCTATACCCTGCGGAGAATAAGTTTTATCTGTTAGTTCACAGTCCATGCATATATATTATATATAAATGGGCGCTGTGTATTCTCTCTCTCTCTCTCTCTAAATATATATACCAAAAAAACCTTCTTATATGAACACTATCATCAACGAAATTTGTGAGTTAAATTGGATTCTCAGACTCCGAGTTGTATATATTTCAGCACACACGTTGCAGTTAATTCGAACGGTATGACTGGGTTGACGCCTATACGTACGTAGTTAAGCGAATTCCTTAAAAACTAGATATATAGGATGATCCACTACAACGATATTGCAAAGCTAGCTAGCTAGAGATCAACATATATACTAGGATAGATTCGAACCAAAACTTCACTTAATTTATATTATAATGTAAAATAAAAATAAATTTTAATAATGCTTTTTATCAATATTTAAGTAATATTTATGCTTAAGAAATCCAAAAAATACTTAAAGTAACTTATCTAATAATATGATAAAGCCATATATCGAAGTGGTGCGTATTCGCCGTGAGCTTGTGCCACAAGTCTTTAGTTGAATGCATGTGTTAGTCTTACTCTTCTATGTGTTTCATCAATGTTGTATTATGTTGTATTATATTTCTTGAAGTTTCTCCCTCAGTCATCTCACAAATAGACATTAATTTAATATCCATCAAATTACATTAAATAATCATGTATTTAATATTCTTCTGTGAGAGAGAGATGGAGAGAAGAGTCTCGGGAACGCACCTGAGGTTCTTCTTCGCTCTTTATGTTTATTAATTCGAAGGACGAAGGTTTGTTCTTGATACAAAATAAAAGTGTATTCAGGTAAGCAAAAATCGAGTATCTGGTCCTTTGGGGTCGACACATATATATTTGGAGGCGAGCGAGAAGTTGTCCCAAATTTTAAGTTTTATATCCTGGCCAACTGAAAATAATTTGGAGACGACGAGTAAAAAGTGTAGCTGGTTATATCCTTGTGGGCATCAGTTTTTAACAGTCAGCGCGCATGTCAACTTCCGCTGTCGACTAGAGATTTCAAACATTGCTGCTGGGCTGCATATGAACAGCTACCTCTCGGCTCGATTTATTCAACACGTACGGTGGCTTGTCCGATCTGGTATTGGGTGGTAAGTAAGTAAGGACAGGGGAAGATTCTTCTCTTCTTGCCAGAAAGAAGAAGTTGGGTTCACGACCACGTAGAAACCCTAGCAGCATGTAGGGTCTCCGCGTGACCAGAAGTAAACGTGGTAGTGGTCACGATGAGGATGACGGTCGACCCCTCTTCAAGGGGTGAATAAAGCTAGTGTTCCCTCCACCGGTGGGCGGCGGGTATCCATCCATGATGTGTCTTATTTCTGAAATAGGATAATCACAGTACTATTATAATAATGAAGAATGAAAGAATAGATTTAGAAACACACGCATGTTATTAAGTTGAAGCGAGGAATTGTTAAAGCAAAGAGTTTTATCGATAACGAACGTGTGATTTTAGCGACAACATTAATGTTTTAAGGATGCAATAGACTGGCATCTTCTTCTTCCGTCAATATATTGTTCTGTAAGATTTTACGAGTTCAATAATAGAAAGAGAGAATAGAGAGTTTTGAGTGTCCGAGAAATGTGCGTGGTGAGCGTGGAATGACTCTTTCAACGCGATGTGTATAAGGAGAAGAGGAAAAGTATTCTGCGGCCCAAACTGTGGCTTGATCGGTTGGTTTTGCTTGTATCAATTAGTATTTAAGCGCCTAAATGAGAATATGATTGCCTCTCAAGATCATTTTTTATGTAGTATTGCTGTAATTTACATAGATTCACAATCAATATATATTATATTCTTGAAAAAACACTCGTGGTGTGTTAGGCGCAAATTTACTAGCTAGGTTCGGTTAGTTGTCTCATGGCCGTGAAGAATGGGACTTTTGTCCTTCCTGCAGTTTATAATTAGGAGGTAGTTAATTAGGTGCGATTCTAAAACCATTGATTTCACATTCATCGATTTTGGTTCATAGGTTTGAAAGCCGAATCGAATTCGAGAAATTTGTGCATAATTTGATTTTAAAATATTTTTCTTACAACAGCATTCCTGAGATTTTCACAACAGCTGTTTAATTATAATGTTTTGCAGCATACAAAACCTAAAAGCCCATGTAGTTAAATACAACTGCTTACAATTAATGTTTTACCGCTTGCATATATATATACATGCCAAAAATACCTTCATCGATGGAATGACGACTCTAATATATATATTAAGTCAGTTCCCGATCGAGGGATCCTTCGCTCGATTGCTTTCTTGAACCTCAAGACATTTTCTGATTAATTTGGACATAAATTATAACAACTTATCAGGTATTCTCGTACTTATGAAGCCTAATTTGCTGAAGTGAAGAGAAAATTAAGTACAAAATCATCACCTTTTATAAGAAGGTTTGGGAACTCGAAGCCGGTTTGGTATCGAATTAATTTGGGAATAAATGAGGTTTATTCTCAAGTTAAACCTGTACCAAACAGCTCCTTGATAAGAAGCATCGGTCACTAGGGCGTCAGCAGCAAAAAAATCAATCAGATTGCAGAATGGGAAAAAGAAAATTCTAGGGAGATCAGTAGAAGGGGAGAAGAGGAAGACGACGACCAGAAAGAAGACATTGAGGACCCACTGGCCTACAATTTCATGGTACAGTCTGTCCTCAATGATGTATTGACTATTGACTTTGGGGACTCCCTTATTTACATCTTCCTCCTTCCCCTCCTCTCTCTCTCTCTCTCTAGATGCAATTGATCATGTACTATGATGAGAACGATTGTTGCAAAATCTGGCGATCAATCACTCATGAAACAAATGGTTTCCTATTAGATTGGAAGGCTCGTACCTCCTTTTTCAATGATCCACAGGTCCTGGAAGCGGAAGCATTAGCAGAAGTCTGTGCTTGGCAGATGTTCAGAGGCCTTCCGGTAATCATCGAGAGCGACTGCTTGGGCGTTATCAATGCTATCAATGGATCCAGCCCTGTTTGTGGAAAGCTAGAGCCTTCGTCGAAGTCTGTCGCCGGACGTTGAAGCTTTCCCCATCGACGAGCTTTGGATTTTGCCCTAGGGAGTCTAATGTCTCTGCCCACTGTTTGGCGAGATGGCGTTTGTTTTTGTCGACCCCCGGTAATGTACACGCCGGATTAGCTGGTCTCCCGCTTAACGTCGTCCACCAACTGTGTTTAGACTCACCGGCGTATGGTGAGAACTATTGGTCCTTTTAAGATATTCTAGCACATCTATATTTCAAAAAAAAAATCACTCATGAAACAAGACTCACACTCCTAAAGTGATGAGATTTTGAAAAAGTCGAATTTTACCAAATCATAGACATACAATCTCTCCTCCAGTGCCTCTCTTGGCATCTAACATCTCGAATGAGTCACTGGCCTCGGACCATTTATATAGAGAATAACTCAAAAACTTCACTTTGATTGAGACAACTCTCTTAATCTCTATCCAGAGTTTTGATAAACTTAAGATAATTCAATACTCATCTGATTAATAACTATCGAATCTTTATCTCAACTTCAGAATTAACCCACATACCAAACAACCTAATTAATTATACGTAACAAAAGATTTCAATTCGGAGAAAGTTCTCCTATCTCAGACACACACAATTAATATATATACGTACGTAATTAAAGTGGTAAATATTTCTCTCCAACTTAGGATTGATGAGAGATTCTTTATCATCACACTGAAGATTCCTGGGACTTCAGCAACATACTTGGCCGCTCACCAGCTTCTATAATTATGTATGAATCCTTTTTTTTACGGCGGGTAGAAATCCCCTATGTATGTGTTGGGGACTGGGCAATAAAACCATAATGATTCACTTCTATAATTATGTATGTGAATCACCCACTCATAAATATATACCAGTGCAGATGAATGGCGAATGGGCGTGGGAGATCGGAGTCTCTTCCAATTATATATATATATATACACACACACACCTTGATGTCATTTTCCAAGGCAAACCCCAGATAATCTTGGCCTAGTTTTGAGCTGACCCATTTTTTTATTTTTTTATGTTTTCTAGAAAATGCATGCCTTCGGACCCGTCCCCGTCGGAGACGCGATTTCTCCGAAGTTTCCTGTCTAGACTCTAGACACAAGTGTGTGGTTAATGTTTTGGTCCGACGACTTGACTTTCATCGAGAGATTCGGAGCCCAGCTCCCTCCTCGTCCGGCCGTATAAATCCAGTCCCCCCCATCGCCTGCTTCTTCCGTCTGAAGCTTGAATTTGGCCGACGTTGCCTCCCTGGATCCCCTTCCCATCTTCGTCCTTCCCGGCCGGTCATGCAGAAAGCCTAGCCAGCTTGGTAAGGCCCGGAGAGAGGGGGCTTCTCAGCTCGCCGCTAGACTTGGTCAGGCATGCTTCCGACGGCCATGGGTCCATCCCCCTCCGGCACGACGCGGACCGATTATCACGCGCCCTTGAGCCTCGGGCTCAACCTCGGTGGTGCCGGTGGCGGCGACGGCGCCGCCGGCCGCGCGCTCCGGCATCCTAATGGATCCCCGCCGGTGAGTGCGCGCAACCCCACGTAAAAGCTTCTCGGCTAGCTGTCGTCTTCCCGGAGAAATGAAGTGATAACTGATTGCCTACCTAACTTGTGTGTGCCTCTCAGTTTCCTCCCTTCTCGACTGGCCGATAATCGGGTTCTTGGACGGCGTCTGTCTTTCCTTTTTAATGTTCTCCCTTTTCTCAGAAACTGCAGAGAGCGGCCAGTTTCATGGATGTCGCTGACAGAAGCGCCGCCGCCGTAGAAGAGGTGAGAGTTCAAGTACTTCAAGCGACGGTATTAATTGTTGTATATAGCATCTCGATTGTTAAATTTGTCAAGAGCTTAAATTAAATGATTAACAACAATTCCGATGATTAATTTTCGGACATCGCGTTGAAAAGGATTCCAAAAATAAACAGTATTGAGTATGATCCGAAGGCGAGTGATATCCTGAAAAAATTGTAATTAACACGATCGTTCAACCATTAAACTAATTTAATCGTTCCACCTGTGTGCTCGATCGATCGATCTTCAACTTCGGCCGGTCAGTAGTCACCGGTGTCTTCGTTAATCACGAGAACCACTATAGAGAGGAGATATATACATATATACATAATATTGACCTGATCGAACGGGTTACGTGTGTTCACAGACGAGCTCCCTGGAAGCCCAGCTGTGCCGGATGAGCGAAGAGAACAAGAAGCTGAGCGAGATGGTGAATTCCGTCCACGACACCTATAATGCATTCAGGAGCCAGATGCTGGATCTGATGACCCCCTCCGAGAGAAGGGGTTTCTCGTCCCCGTCCAAGCGAAAAGCCGACAGCCTCGAGGCGGCGGGCGCCGCCGCCGACGGCTGCTGCGCCGCGGCCACGGCGCACTGCCTGGCGATCACCTCGGCGGAGGATGATCCGTGCAAGAGGCCGGGGGAGGAGTTCAAAGTAAAGCTCGGCAAGGCCTACTTCAGGACAAGTCCCACCGATACAAGCCTCGTAAGGACCCGCGATCGACATTTAATTAATTAATGTTGTTGCATATACAGATTATAGCCTCTCGTCTTCTTGTTTCCCCGCTGGCGTTTCAAGCTGCGACGGAGCTGTGTGTTCGCGTCACGAGTCCAAAATCTGTGTTCTTAACTATGTCGTCGTCTCTCAGGTGGTCAAGGACGGGTATCAATGGCGGAAATACGGGCAGAAGGTTACCAGGGACAACCCTTCGCCGCGGGCTTACTTCAGATGCTCCTTTGCTCCGATGTGCCCCGCCAAGAAGAGGGTACTTGTTATCCATATATTACCTTGTCTTGGTTTAGAGCATATATATATATATATTTGTAAAGAACAGATTAATGTCTCTCTAAATCAAATTAAATTGATACACATAAACACTTGGAAAATGACATTCAATATAAAACTGGGGTGCTGAAATCATGCGTTCCAAAGAGTCAGCCAAAGAACTTTTCAGCTGACTGGTATTTTAAAGGACAGCCTAATAAAAGATGAAATAAATGGTCTATTTTGCATCTGAACAAAGCTGGCTCTTAATTTGTCGCCTGCTGGTTCCCAGCTCAGCTCAGCAGCGGCCCACCTTGGGGAGGGAAAATGGGAAAAAGTACTTGCGCCATTAACGGTGTTAAGGGATTATAGAGGTAGAAGATTTTAACTTTTTGAAATTGATACTAAAAAATAGCATAGTTAGTTAACATGTGGGACAAAAAATTAAATTGACCTTAAAATTAAGGTGGGGACACGGGAGTTAATTTTGCCTCTTTTATATTAAGACTATTGATATTAATATCGATTAACTGAACATCTATCAATGATCTATCAATTGAATTGTACGTTCAATTCAGTTACAAAACACAGCTGGGTCCAAGTTTTATATATATATAACTAGAGATCCGAGACATGTTGTAGTTGAAGAAGAAGATCAACAAAGGAAGCGCCGCCTTTGTAGCTTAATTTCCCTAAAAAAATGCTGTCTTGGAATTCCAGGTGCAGAGAAGCGCCGAGGACCGGACGGTCCTGGTCGCGACGTACGAGGGAGAGCACAACCACCCTCACCTTTCCCCGGGCGGCGGCGAGCTCTCCTCCGGGAACGGCGGCGGCGTGCCGTGCTCCCCGTCAGTCGCCTCCGGCGGCGCCTCCACCGTCACGCTCGACCTGACCACTCCGCCGCCGTGCACGGCCGCCGAAGTGGGCGCTCACCGAGGGGCCGACGACTCGCCCAAGTTCCAGCACATGCTGGTGGAGCAGATGGCCTCCTTCTTGATGAGAGATCCCGAGTTCACGGCGGCCCTGGCGGCCGCCATCTCGGGGAGGATTCTGCATTCGTAGGACCAAGAATTAATGATGAAATTGGGGAAGAAGAGATCGCCGATCAGATTGCAGCTGAGAACCTTCTCGGCCACCGCGACGAGGTCATATCGAGAAACTTGAACTGCTTTCCTGCTCTGTTGGAGATCGACGATGGAGATGATGCGAACAGTAGCGAAGATCCAACCATATATCTATGTGGGCACACGTTTAATCATTTGCATCAGCTGGACGTGCGGCTCATCGATATCTCGCTATACACATGCAAAGATGCATAGAGAGTTGGAAGTTGCTGTATCACTGTGTAACTGTTTTCTCATCTTCCGTTTGTGAAGATGGATGATGGGTTGTTTGGTTGCTGTATAATGTTTGTATATTTTTTATATGAAAATAAAATATAAGAGGGCAGAGAAGACAGAAACATGCCATGTTTTTGTTTAGATATGACAAACTAAAAAAGTGGCGACTACTAAGTATACCATGACTATACATGAGTGGGGGATAATATGGAAAAAAGAGTCCGAATCACCTCAATGTCACAGTAGAGGAAACACCTTCAGTCCCCAATCAAAATATGTCACAACTCTTTAGTGACGGTTTAATAACAACGGGTTCATTGTTACTGAACCGTTATTAAACCGTTTCAGTAATTTAGTAACTATTCAGTAACGAATAACACTGACCTTAGTAACAGTTCAGTAACAACTTGTACCGACTCCAGTAATGGTTCAGTAAGACTTTAGTAACATTTCGGTAATGTTCAGTAATGGTTCAGTAACATTCAGTAATGATTTAGTAACGAGTTATATTGGTTTCAGTAACGTTTAGTAACAGTTCAATAATGAGTTACAGTAACTTCAGTAACGAGTTACATTGACTTTAGTAACGATTTAATAAGACTTCAGTAACAGTTCAGTAAAACTTCGATAATGTCTAGTAACAGTTAAGTAATATTCAGTGACAGTTTAGTAACAAGGTATATAAGTTTTAGTAACGGTCCAGTAATAGATCAATAAGGGTTCAGTAATGGTGAATCAGTTTGTTCAGTAATGGGTGTACCGATTATTACTGAACTGTCACTTAAATGGCATGAGAGTTGTGACATGTTCTGATTGGAGACTGAGGGGATCCCGACTCAAAAAAATTAAATAGATCTCACCTCTTTTTTTTTTCAATTCATGTAGGAGGAAATCTTCTGTATATAAACCCTAAGTCCTACACCAACATATTTTGAATGATTGTCGAATTCTTTGTCAGATGGTTTTGTTACAAAAATTTGTTTTTGTAACAAAAACTGAATTTGTCATTCGCCCAAACACCCCCGTGATCGGCTCAGAATATCTAGATTCCTGTTCCAATAACGTCTTGGGTTCTTACTTGATCAATACGGAGATTAATATTTAACTAGAACCTAAAAATGTAGTATCATTTCAATGTTTCAGAAATTCAACTCTTAAACGAAAAGATTACTGGTTGTCCTGTCACTGTCAAAAAAGGCACCTTTTTGTATTCGTTCGGCATCTTTTATTTTTGTGGTTGATGTAGAAACGCGAATTGTGAATCATTAATTCTGTTTAAACACCTATGTACATTGATTCGATTTTGAAATACAAAAAAAAAAAAAAACCAAAATCAGATCGAAGTGAACTGTATATATACACCCAACCCTGAAGTGAAGATACATTTTGCAGTAGGAGAGATACATTGATTTTGGTCGAATTCACTTCGGTTTTGAAAACCAAAATCATCAAAACTGAACCGCAATAACCATGCAGAGCAAACCAAACCGTGCACCCTCCTGGGAGAAGCCCCGCAGGTTCAATCTGTTAACATATTTTCTTAAAAATAAATGTCTCCCGACGGACGCGTCGAGTGACGTCCCTCGCGCGCACATTTCCGGTTTTTTCCCTTGCCGTTGGAGAGAATCGAGCATAAAGAAAAAAATATATTTTTTGGGCTCTCTCCGGTGGTTAAACCGAATTCTTATTCCAGCGCTCGGACAAACTTCTTTCTTTACGGTGCTTTTTCTCCCAACATCTCCCCTCTTCAACGTAGTCATCTTCTTCTTAAAAGATTTTCTCCGACGGAGGAGAACGATCCAAGTGTTCTGAATTTTTTCTCCTTTTTCTTCTTAACCAAAAACAATTAAAGTAAAATCGATTCTCAAAGTTCTCCCGAGAGACGTGTTGATGGAAGAGAAGGATCTCACTTATCCAAGAGTCATCGTATCTCTAAGAGAATTTTGTCGCGAGAATCACACATCGGTTGAAAATAGAACTCTTAATTCTACCGACTACATACTTCGACCCGACAGACTATATTTCTAACTCTATTTACTTGATTTTAATATGTCCGTATCGTTACTTTTTCATCGATTTTCAGAAAAACGACCCAACACATTCGTGAGCATATATACCACAAATCAGTAACCCAACACCAAGAACATTAGCGTGTAGGAGTTTTTTTTTAAAAAAAATTAAGCGAGCTGGGGAAGCCGATGCTCGTGAGACCGGTGTATATATTATAGGCCCACAAGGTTCAAGACCATTTCTTTTCTCTGGCCGGCCCAGGTCCTCTCAGCTGTCGGTGGGCTCGGCCAGGCCCAATTAAGCGAGCTGGGGAAGCCGATGCTCGTGAGACCAGTGTATATATTATAGGCCCACAAGGTTCAAGACCATTTCTTTTCTCTGTCCGGCCCAGGTCCTCCCAGCTGTCGGTGGGCTCGGCCAGGCCCACGCTGAGGCGAAGCAACCTGTCCCGCACCAGCTGCCGCACGGCCTCGGCTCGCTCCACCTGCCCGTTGCTTCGCATCTTCTTCTGCTGCCTGCTGCCGCGGCGGCAGGTGCTGCTCGGCCTCGCCGCCCTCGTACACGTCCTCCGCCTCCGCCACCGCGTCCATCGCCGCCAGATGCTCCTGGTAGAGCCGCAGGGCCACCGCCAGCATGAACCCTGCACGCAGGGGGGGGGGGGGGAGGAGAAGGGCGGCGAATTAGATACGTTAACAGGGGAACGTGTTGTTTTGGAGGAAGGGAGCGATCTTTGGGACAGGGTTCCACCCGGCGTGGACCGTGTGTCTGCTGGTGAGATTATAAATTTTTAGATAATTTTTATGATAAAATTTTATATTAAAATAAAATGTTATGCCACATTGAATTTTTTGTATATATCCTCGTAACAAAATTTGTTTAAAAATACGCTTAGCAATCATTAAAAAATATATTTCTGCAGAGAATTTTCTTTTGAACGAAAAAATATGAGACCTTTTTGACGACCACCCATCTTGTATATAATTTTACGTGATCTTCACTGTTTTGTTATCATATCTCACCAAGACATGATACTTTCATATTTTTAGCCATCTTAGATATTGGTTTAATACAAAATTTTATCACGAAAAAATATATTGTGAAACCAAGCACCCAGCAAGACATTTAAAGACATACAAGATATGATAATACAAGGGTAAAGATTATATATACCTAACTATGATGTTTGGATGCATATACAAACATAAATTTATTCTTGAATAAAAAATAAATGGAATCTCTAGTTTCTTACCTATGTCATTCTCTCTCTCTCTTTTGATTATATATGATCTCCTACTCTTTTGTTACATATCCTGCCACCCCACATATGATAATTGTATGTTTTTAGTTATCCCAACTTTTATTTCGACGTATTAAACATTATTGTGCAACCAAACACTTTTTTAGTCCCAAACGAATTTTCACATTTCGCAATAACTACAAAAAGAAATCTGTTTCAACTGTATTTTTAAAATGTTGGTAACAAAGAAAACTGAGCCATGCAAACATCGGATAAAATTTTCCTCTATCCGCTGTAAATGCTGATACTTACCAGCCCAGACGCGAGCGACCGTGGAGGAGAAGTTCCAGAAGAGGGCGAAGACGGCGGCGGCCACCGCCTTCTTGTGCTGGCACGACTCCCAGGCGTCCCTCACCCGCTCCGTCCAGAATTTACCTTCACGTGCGGATATACATGCATACACAAAGGTTAATTACCCGGACATGTCAGAACCGGCGAGAAGCGCCGTGTCGCGGCCCAGTGCCTGGCCCGCGCCGCTGGCCGGCCTGGGCGCGATGCACGGAAGGGAGAGGGTACCGTCTGGAATATTTTACGTGTGCGGAGCGGCGACGCTCGTCGGTCGTGCAGAGTACCATGCAGGTAAATGGAAGAAAAGGACAAGAGGAGGAGGGAGGGAGGAAAAATTACTGAAGTAGAGCGCAGGAGATTCTGGTACCCACCGTATTGAGCCAGCTGAGCCGAGTGGGAAGAGCAGATCTTAGGGATCGTGAAGAGACCGAAGAAGGCTGCCGTAGTTTCACAAGATGGTTAGAAGGTTGGTGAGCTTACTGTTGATTTTTTTTAGCAAATCAGGCGGGGAGCAGAAGACTACCGAGCTTGGCCATGGTCCGGAAGGTGATGGCGCCGCCGCACCTCGCCAGCACGAACAGCATGGCGCCCATCTGGTGCAGCACCCCCCAAAATGGTCACCATGCTCGGTGTCGGCGAAATCCTCGCTCATAGGAAGAAGGGGGGCGGGGGAGTGTGGTGCTGTGGTAGTGAGGAATAATAAGCAATAGTCTGTAGTCTGTAGTCTGCACCTTCATGGTGGTCGTGGGTTCGCCGGAGAAGAGGGCCTTGAGCTTCAGCAGCACCTCGTTGACGTAGGGGAGCAGAAGCCTCGCCAACCAGATCGCTTCCTCCTCCCCCACCATGCAGCTCTGTTCGTTTTCTTCCCGGTCTTCAGCGCCTCTGCACCTGGTGGGAAGTGGGAAGTGGGAACCATAGAAAGCCAAGAACACTACAAAGAAGAGCTCAGCTATTAAGTGGTCATGAGGGAAAGACATCGAACCTTCGGATGAGGGACTTGTAGAAGAAGATCGCCGCGAGGTAGACCAAACCCAAGTATGAAATTGCAGATACGAAGCTGAAGGGCAGGAGAAGAGGGGGTGAAACAATAACAGGGGAAACGGAATGCGAGCGGGATTGGATCTGCTTGATTACCTGAAATTGAGATCTTGGGCATAGGAAGAAGAGAGCAGCAAGAACGAGCCAATACCAAAAACTAAAGCAGATCTTGGAATGTCCCTCCACATCACTAAATCCACTGAGCAAAAGCCCCATAATTGAAAAGAAATTTGAGGTAAACGAGGGGGGAAAATAATGGAACTGGCCATGAGAATGAGAACTGCGGCAAATTGGCTGAATGGAAGTAAACGCACCAATGCTCTGAATCCGATTCTGGCTTTCCGGCACACCTCGGTAGTATTCGGCTTCCATCACTACTAGAAAGAGTTCATTTGCACAGGATGGTGAAAAATAATTCAGATCCGAGATCAAAATTAGTTCTATAGGTGATTCTAGTCCCAGAATTGTCATGCCTTTGCTTACCTGCTGTTGGTCTCTTCACATCCCGAAGAAATCCTCCCAGAGCGATCACTTTCCGAGGGGGCTTTGGGGGATCGGAAATGGCCATCGTCTCCTGGGATGGGCTAACCACACCGGAATCCGTGGCGGAGTGCTCCCCCGTACCCTTCAGTGTCTTCTCATCTGCGTTTGATGAGAAAGCAACATCGCGGATTTGGTTAATTTCCTTATCCTCTGCAACCTCCTCCGCGTTCCTCGGCATCGTCTTCTTGTCCTCCTCCGACATGTCCACCTCCTTATCGTCGAAGCTCTTCCGACCTTCGACCTCCACCTCCATTTCCTCCGCATGGCCCCCTCCATAGTCCTCCGTGTCCACTCCCAGGCCGTACTGGCCAGGGCCGTTTGCATTGCTCGGGCTCATAGCCGCGGCCATCTCCTCTACGGCTTCCGTTGAAGCTTTCTCTGACAACACGGTGGAATTCGGCGGCGGAGATGACCGTGCCTCACTCAACCGATCAGATGTGCTCTTGTCATCGGCTTCCGCGATCCCGCCGACATCCACGGGCGTTGCTTCGGGCGGGCTCCAATTCTTCCGCTTCCGCCTCTCGGCGACACCCAGCACACTCTGGCTGCGACGGAGTCGGAGGTTGTAGACGCGGAGGCCGGCCTCGTCGGTGTCGGTGGGAGCTGCGTCGCCGTTTTCGTCTTCCGCGTTGAAGACCTTGACGCCGCCCTTCGCCTGATCGAGCCTCAACCTGGACTCCCAGACGGAGCCGGCCGCGACTCCACTAGTCCTGGCCGATCCCCTTCTACTGACGAGCGACTGCATCGTGCCCCACTCTCCCTCGCCTGCTTTTTGGATGCTGCTGCGGCAAGCTATGCCGCCATCACTGCGGCCTGCAGGGGGGATGGATGAGAGAGAGAAAAAAATAAGGGCTGCGTTGTGGAGCCGGGGACTGCTTGCAGTGGAAGGAGGGTCTTCTTGAGGAGCGGGGGCACTAGGATGGATCATCGCACAGGAAAGGGGCTTATCTAAAATTTGCAATGGTATTAACACTCGTCTGTCTCGGAACTCTCTGAGACTATGATTTCAGATCTCTCACATAAAAAATTTTATTATTTAATATTTCAAGAGTTAAAAAGTTATTAAACAAAATATTAAATAACGATATTTATGCGAGAAATCTGACGATTACAATCTCAAACATCTCTCCTCTTGAGATGATATGCATTCTCTTTTAATCACTCCCCGACACCGATTACAATGGAGGAGTCGCGTCCACCTACTCGTCCATTGGGGGCTTATGTGGCATTTAATTTCGTTTCTAATCCATCTCGAAAAAATCAAATATCAAGTCATATTTGTCGACAATATTATTAGTCACATTTATAACTATCGAATTTTAAAATTGATATCGATAATAATCATCGAAAAATATTTAGTTGTTAGTATGAATCTTAAAATTTGTAGTTCAGACAAAATGTATCGTGTCATGCAAATATCAATTTTGACATTGGTACTCGGATATTTAAAAATATCAACATCGATATTTTGGTAAACATTAATATGAAATATAAAAGGAGTTATACAACAATTAATTAAGCCAAACACAAACAAATCTTAACGACACTATATAAAATCTCATTCATTCATCTTCGTGAGTACGTAAAAACGACGTGGAAACTTTTTAATGCAACTGAGACATCACATGCAATACAACTATCTACTTTGGTTTTGATATTGATGCTCCATCGTTCAAAAATATCAATATATCAAAGGTTGTTACATCACATCATTTTAGACAGCCTGGTCAAATAGGGGTGTTCATGATTTGGTTTGGTTTGATTTTTGAGTATTTTTTCTCGAATCAAACCAAACCAAACTATCTCCCAAACCGAACCAAATTAATTCGGTTTGGTTTGGTTCGGTTCGGTTCAAACCATATTTTATTAAGGTATAGTAAATATATCAATATATAATTTTATTTTTTTCATTTTAAATCATATTCTGTTAAAATCTTGTGTATATGTTTATAGATTACATTAATTTTACCTTAAAAACTCTTAAAAAATTTATTTTTATAAGAAAAGATACATAAATACTATCTTATATATAACTTAAATTAAAATATTTAATCTAATTCGGGTTATTTAGTTTACCGGTTTGGTTTGGTTTGAAGGGTCCTAGAAACCAAACCAAACCGATCGGTAGTTCAAACCGAACCAAAGTACTGGTTTGGTTTGGTTTTTCGGGTTGAACCGAACAGTGAACAGCCCTATGACCAAACGGGGGAATAAGGGTGTCGCGTCGATTACCCCACTTGTTATGGTGGTTCGGGGCCTACCGACCATGGATAGCTGCAAAACAACTCAGCAAACACTATTTTACTCTGCCTAATGACCCTGTCTAGTGCTTGTTCCATAATTATATATCAACTTTGAGGAGTTGTTTGGTTGCATTATACTTTTTTTTTACATTTTTATGATAAAAAATTATATTAAAATAAAAAGTGAACTAACCCATGACATAAAATTATTATATACGGAGAGATGTGATAACAAAAGAGAGTAATTATCTACCAAGTACGATCAAACAAAGCGAGTGACCACAAGAAGAAAAAAAAGAGGTAAGATCCTCTTTTCTTGTTTAAGAAGAAAATCACTTTCAAAACATAAATTTGTCATGATTGTCGAACATCTCTTTTAACGAATTTTTTTATAACTTTTAAAAATTAAAATAAAAATCTTGTGCAACCAGACACCCCCACGAGTCTATGTCGCAATACCGTATGTGTAAAATATATCTATATCGTTCACCTAAATCAACTTAAATCCGTAAGTATGCCCGGATGCTACATTATTATTATATATATATATAGTCCGCATCCCAATATGCAACTAGGTGTCGATTGAATATTGCAGATTGAACCATCGTAATTAAAATAGTGAGTTGTTGAGCTATGTTGTAGAAGATCAATAATTAATTGTTAGTTCAAGAAGGGTCGCCGGTGGCATCATTTTTTATTTTTTATTTTTTTGAGAACGTCAATCATCTTTCCATCATCAGATGGAATCAAACCAAACTCAAATATACTTCCCGAGCGAAATTAAAATAATTCTATTTAGTTAGATTCAAACTATATGTTATTAAGATATAATACATATATGTCTATATACATGATTTTATTTAACTTGATCTAAGATGAATGTTATTAAAATATAATGTAGGCACTTATATATAGATATGATTGGTCTTATCTTAAAGGCTCATTAAATGTTAAATTTTACGAATAATAAGTGTATAATGGTATCAATATACTTGAGTTAAAATAGATATGTGACCTTATTCAATTTATCAATTTGGTTCCATTTCAAAACCTTTCCAAATCGAAGGAGACCAATCAGCTGTACTAAATCAGACGGAACCAATTTATTGATTTAATTTGATTCTAATTTTTATAATAGAATCAAAAGCAAATTATAACAATAATTAATTAATCAAAAACAAAACTAGAGTATCTGAACCCTTATTATAAGAATCAAAATTAAAAAAAAAGACAATTTCATTATCGAATTTAATTAATTTGCAACCCTATCTTGAGTTGAACAGTTATAGGCCTTGTTTCTTTTCTTGACCTAGCTAAAACAGATGCCTATAAGGTATTATCACCTAAATCGAATCAAATTACACAACGAAAACAAGGGCGTTACCTGGTACCAAGCATAATGGCCCAAAATTCAAAGGGATTCTCTCTCTCTCTCTCTCTCTCTCTCTCTCTCTCTCTCTCTCTCTATATATATATATATATATATATCAACTTTGTTAAACTTAACATAAATCAAGAAGGATTTAGTTGTGAGTTTGATTAAATTGAGTTATGCATACATTATCAAATTTCTGTAAATTAGTTTTAGTTATAAATATTGCTTAAATTTAGTTATTTAATTGACCTTTTTTATCACCATAATTATTGCAACATGCATGAGACCTAATGTAGATAACATTGATGATAATTCCATGAGTATGATGTTGGCATTAATTGCCGTAACTGGAATCAAAGAATTCATGATACGTAGACATATATAAGCGGTTTGTGCACCTTACGGGTCGTTCGGTTGCACAATAACTGTTGTGTACATTTCCACGATCAAAAGTTGTATTAAAATAAAGTGTGAATTAATTAATGAGAAATAATTATGATGTTCGGAGGGATGTGATAACAAAAAAGAGTAGTTACCCTGTATGATCGAATAAAGTGAGAGATCAAGATAAAAAAAATGAGATACTTGTTGTCTAAAAAATTATTTTAAAACTATAAAATTATCATGATTGTCAACACCTCTTTCAACGAATTTTATTTCAAAACCCTAAAATTATAACAAAACTCGAATTATAATGCAACTAAACACCCCAGTATATAAAAAGTCCTAAACATGCTTAGGTATGATGTTATGATTGGAATAGACTCTAAATGTGATGAAATGATGACCATGAACATTTCACATATGTAAAGTTGGATCTTTATAAGTTTATGAAATTCGTTTGGACTTGAGGTCAACAAATAAATTAGAAAAAATTGCAACCGATGATACGGAATAACATAAAATCGTCACGTTTTGAAAAAAAAATCGATAACAAAAATATTATATTCCACGTATGAAATTAAAAACAAAAAAATTTATTCTTATTTAAAACTTATTTTTTAACATAATTTTATTACTTTTGACTAGGGCTATAAACGGAGCGGATACGGAGCGGATGTGACGTTTCCGTATCCGCTCCGTTTAGCTATTCGGATAATCCGTATCCGGTCCGAATCGGATACGAATACGGATCGGATATTATAAGGCGGATAATCTTCGGATTCGGAGCGGATACGGATAATATCCGCTTCGGAATGTTAATTAAATATTATTTAATTAACATATTTAATAATATACAAATACATAGAAATAAAATTATAAAATATTAAATTTATCATATATTTATCAATATTAACTTAGTATATTAATATATAATAAAGAATACTTAATCATATTTGTAAATATAATGATTTTAAATATATAATTATATATATTATGTATATATTATCAAAGGTGGATTCGGAGCGGATCTTAAACGGAGCGGAGCGGGCATTTCCGTGTCCGCTCCGATTAACATTCGGATACTATCCGTATCCGGATATCCGCTCCGACGGATATCTAAAATCGGATATTATCCACCTAAACGGATACGAATTCGGAGCGAATCCGAATTTTATCCGCATCCGTTTACAGCCCTACTTTTGACCATGTATCTTTAAGGATAACTTATTCAAATTTTATATGCAAATTTATGTTCTGATGTTGTTTTCATCAAAAAAAAATCTGATCCATATAATACATAAATTAAAATACAAGTATAACTCATCTTTATTTTAATTATTTTACTATATCAACAAAATAATAAGAATATTTGATTAAAATAATATCGAAACATAAATTTAAGTATAAGTTTATACCCTGTTTGGTTAGTGTTTCATTTTTGGTACTATATCGATATTGATATTAATATTTTTAAATGTTGGGGTATCAATATCAAAAGTAATACATACTATGCATTGTTTATACTACAAATTTTGAAATTGATACAATTAATCAAACACTTCTTAATAGTTTCTATCAATATCAATTTTAAAATTAATGATGATAGAGATACTCAATAATGTTACCAAACACGCCATTAGATAGTAGGGGGGGGAGTGAGGTTGACCTCTTGGAATGATGGGTAAAAGTTGTGGTGGGGGAGGGATGGCAGAGAAAATAATACAGGGGTGGATTTTTTTTTCAACACGGAAATTATTTACTTCACATTAATATACAAAGAGTACAATAATAACGTTATAACAAAAGAAAATACTAACAAATCCAAAAGAGACTCGATAACACGGAAGAAGAATAGAGTCTTAGTTCTTCACTAAACTCCTCGATAATAATCACATCAATACCGGGGTGGGTTATAAAAGAGGGGGGGGATCACGTGACCTTGAACACAGATCCAATCGAATTGGGGATCAGGCACATCAGTCCAAAAACTGACTAAATCAAATGAGTCTGGTCCCAACTCCCACTTCCTATTTTTCCATGGCAACTGCGGTCCCCCTCCTCGTCTTCTATCCTTACCGGATCATGTATCGGAGAATCTCTCCTCCCACCAGGCCTCACTTACTTTTCGGTCCCAACGACAGATTCTTTCCTGATTATTTTTCGGTCCAAGCACCTCCCTTTAAAACAAAAAAAAGAGAGAGAAAAACCAAGACGGAAGGCGGCTGCGTCCGCCGGTCGCAAAGACCAAAGGCAGCAGAGCTGCCGCCGAGACGATGGAACAAAAGAAGCAGAAGCTTCTGAAACGCACCCATCAAATAGGAGTGTTCATGATTTGATTTAGTTTAATTTTTAAGTATTTTTTTTTTCAAATCAATTTATCTTTCCAATTAAATTAATTCGGTTTGATCTAATTTAGTTCGGTTCAAACTCTATCTTATTAAAGTATAGTTGATATGTTAATATATAATTTTATTTTTTGTTTTAAATCATATTCTATTAAAATCTTGTGCATACGTTTATACATTACTTTGATCTTATCTTAAGAACTCTCGCCGGTGCGTAGTGCGGCGCGCACCTGGCTGCTGTGCCATGTCAAAAAAAAATGATTTAGTTTAATTTTTAAGTATTTTTTTCAAATCAATTTATCTTTCCAATTAAATTAATTAGGTTTGATTTAATTTAGTTTGGTTCAAACTCTATCTTATTAAAGTATAGTTGATGTGTTAATATATAATTTTATCTTTTTGTTTTAAATCATATTCTATTAAAATCTTGTGCATACGTTTATACATTACTTTGATCTTATCTTACGAACTCTCGAAACAGATTTATTTTTATAAGAAAATATACATACATATTATATTATATATAACTTAAAATATAATATTTAATTTGATTCGAGTTATTCGGTTTATCGATTTAGTTCGACTTGAAAAGTCCTAAAAATTAAATCAAGTCGATCGATAGTTCAAACCAAACTAAATCGAACCAAAACTGATGGTTTAATTTGAATTTTCGAGTTGAATCAAACAGTGAACGGTCCTACTCTCAAGTATCCGGCACAAATTTTTCACTCTTTTGAATGCGAAGCTTGTGGTTGGTTGATCAATACATTCGTATTTTGTACATGTTATGTCATGGGGATAACCATACCGACACACACCGACGATATTAGATTAATAAAAAAAAGAGAAGAAAAAGAAAAGGGAGATTGTAAAAAGAGACCGGATCCTCTTCGAAGATCCTCCGGAGAAAATTTCTTCGGAAGATCTCGGGATGAAATCCGCTCCCTTGTAAAAAAAAAAAGAAAGAGAGAAAGCAAGCAACCGAAGCTCTGGGGAGCTCACAAGGCACGCAACAGCGGCGTCTCCCACACGTCGAACACGTTCTCCTCGCTGTGCAGCACGAACAGCCGGTCGCCTCCGATCGAGAAGTCGCAGATGGCGCCGCCGTAGCTCCGCCGCAGGCGCGACGTGAGGACGCACTCCGGGCCGCAGAACACCGAGATGCCGTCGTTCATGGAGGAGAACAGCTGCCCCCCGTGCGCCGCCAGCTTCGGGTAGCACGGCTCCTCCTCCGGCATCCTCCCCTTCACCAGCCGGCTCCGAGAGCTCCACCGGAGCCCGCCGCCCCTCAGGTCCATGAATCCCAGGTCGTCGTACTGGTTCACCACGCAGATGGACTGCTTTTCCTCCATGGCGATGGCATCCAGCACGCGCTTCTCGTCGACGACCCCGGCGTCCGACCACGACCACACCACCTTCTTCTCCCGCAAGTCCAGCAGGCCGATGTAGTTGGCGTCCGCCTTGGGGAAGAGCGTGGCCACCATCAGGCAGCGGCCGCCGTGCAGCCACTGAAGCTTGCCGGCGTCGCCCAGGGAGGAGCAGCCCGGCGGCTCGTAGAAGAAATCCGCCTGTTCTCCGGTGGCCTGGTCCCAGACGCCGATCCCGTACTCGTTGCATCTCCCCTTGCAGCTGGCGAAGATCTTGCCGTCGTCGGAGCTGCTGAAGCTGAGCGCTCCGGCGGTAAAGCTCTTGACCTGGTCCTGATGCGCCACCCGGAACCGGTGCCGGAGCTCCCCCGTGGCCGAGCAGAACAGCCCCATGCCGCCCTCTCCCTTGCCCAGCCGCTCGCAGGCCGTAATCACGATCTTCTCCGCGTCGATGTAGCCGACATCGTTCACCCTCTGGTAGTCCAGGCTGATCGGGGGCAGCTCCTCCAGCCCCCAGCCGTAGACGTGCACCATGCTGCCGTGCGCCACGCAGCAGCCGCCGTCGGGCCCGGCGCGTATGGCGGTGCCGTCCCCCGGCGCCTGCCCCGGCACCGAGGCCGCGAGCCGCAGGCGGTTGCCGTCGAATCGGCCCCAGCTGGCGGCGCGGAGGTGGTCGAGCAGGCCGTAGAACAGGGCCTCCCGGCGGAGGCGCTGCGGCGACATACCGGGGGGCGCGTGGAGCTCGCCGGTGCGGAGGAGGTCGAGCAGGACGCCGAAGCAGGCGGGGCTCCGGTCGATGAAATACTCGCCCCCCGCGGCGTCCCTCGCGTTCCATTCGCCGTCGAGGAGCGCCCCCAGCATCGAATTCCGGCCGGCGCCGGCGAGGGTGGTGGCCGTGGTCTCGAAGATCTCCCCTCCCACGTTGAGGCGTATGCGGTCCCCGGCCGGCGCCATCCCCTGTTGCGATCAAGAATCTCGCATGCCCGGCGGATATATAAATAAGAAACAGGCAGAGAATCAAATCGGGGTAGAAGAAGACACGACCTTGGCCGGCGGCGCGGAGAGAAGAACCAAAAGAAAAGAGGAGCTCTTTGCCGCACGACAGGCTGCGGAGTGGGAAGAGGAAGAGGGTAGACTCAATTTTAATAGGAAGACGCGGAGGAAGAAGGCGAGCGGCCGAGCGCGGAGGGAAATCAATTTCCGTGCCCTCCTGGGTCGCTTCGGATTTGGTGGAGTGCAGGGAAACCGAATTCGAAGGAAGAGAAAATCTGTGGCCCAAACGGGGATGCGCTCCGGGTTTTAAAAATGTATTTTCCCTCCCGTCGTCTTCTTTATCTGCCGCCGCCGGCCGGACGTCACGCCGCCCCGCCGCCTGATACAATTACAATTACAGCCCCCTTCGTGTATTGGATGGATGGCTCGGCGATGTGGGCCCACTGTATTGAAGGTGGATAAGCACTGGGGATTTTCGGATACCAGCCCCTATAACTATCTATAATTTTGAATATATATATATATACACACACTTGTAAAAATTAGTTTAGGGCCCTAAGTGGCCCAGTCCAACATAGCCGGACTTGTAAAGAAGCAGAGCTTCTCTCGGTGTCGGGGAGGGTCCGAAGAGAAGGATGTGCATGGGATGGGCCCCGGTTTTGACTCTTCACGTTTGATTTGGATTCTTAGCACCACTGTCAAAATTCCGAAATGCTTGTATTCATCGAGTTTAGAGAATCTTTTATGTATATACATAATTAGAGGAGAAACAAGAAATCTTTCTATTTTAATCCACTTAGGTCAACAATATCTAATAAGTTCTTGTCTTCTGGTATTAACTTTGGATTGTTCGACGAGAATTATCCAAGATGATATATCGTGGTGTATGATATTTACAAATAATAACGTATCGAGAGACGAGACATGAGGATTAGTGAACAGAAAATTAAAATAGCGAAAGAATTAAAATAGAATATATATATATTTTAAAATTAATGAAAACAAGAAAGATATAGGCGATAGTGTTAGCTTGGATGTAATAATATTGTATCGAAGAGCATATTTCGGGTATCTTGAACCAATGATTCGAAAAAGACGAAGGATACGATGCTAATAATAGAATTAAAACAGATTAGATAGAGTGGAGATTGACTACATGAGTTCTATTCTATTAAAGTTCAAAAGAAAATGTACTTCAAAACCACGTGTTGTTGAAATGAGAATGTTAAGATGAATGAGTAATCACACTAAAATTAGATAGAATATAGAATAAATATATCAGAAAAATGTAGAAGTAATGACAAATGTAGATGAATTGAAATGATGGATATTGAGTTGATTCGGACGTATTAAGTAAATAAAAAATATTAAAATAACAAAAATAAAAATGAACACGATAGACCTAATATAAATTGGGGGAGAGTAATTCGATATGATTTAGATGATTTAAATATTTCTAAATAGATAACTCAAAATCAGCATAAATGAAAAAAGAGAATCTATGCCACTTATCCCAAGTAATTTGAGAATAATGGGGTGTTTGGTTGCACAATAATGATCGTTTTTTTTTTAATTTTTGAAAATTGTAACTAAAGTGACTTTGAAATTTTGTTTGGCTCGGTCTTTCGTTTTTTATCTTAAAAACATTTCTCATCGAAAGTGCATCGTAAACAAAAAAAGTGGTCGAGACCACTTTTTTTTTTAAAAGTGAAATCGCGTCTCGCGAAGCTCTCTCCTCCCGGCGCTTCCCAGCGGCGGCCTCGCGAAGCCCTCCCGGCGCCGCCTCCCGACGCTTCCCAGCGGTGGCCCGCCACTTCCTCCCGCCTCCCGGCGCTTCCTCCCGGCGCTTCCCAGCGGTGGCCCGCCGCTTCCTCCCGCCGCTTCCTCCCGCCTCTCGGCGCTTCCTCCTGGCGCTTGAACTCGCTATTGATCTTGGCGAGGCCAACAATGGTGGAATCCTTGAGGGCACCGTAGGCCTTGCGCCGTGTCCGCATCGTCCCCATCCGACCCCACCTGCACTCGGCGACTCCCAAGCCGTCTATGGCTGTCAGCGCCCTCCGACGGGGGAAGAACGAGAGAGAAGATGGACGAAGGAACGGAGGTGATCCCTCTTCTCTTCGTCGTCTTCTCTCTCCTCCGGATCGTCGGTGACCGCGTCGCACTTCCTGATCATCTCGGCCGTCGATCGACCGTCTGACGGATTATCGACGCTCCCACCCGCCGGTCATCGTTCTCCGCCGAGCTATAAATTCGGAAGACCGACCCGCCGGCGCCTCCGAGAGGGGGAGACGGCCTCCGGTGCAGAAGGGTGAGGGGCGGCGTCCAGAAGGGGGCGCGGCTACGGCGGAGGAGGGGACGGCATCGGATGCGAAGGGGCGCGGCTACGGCGGAGGAGGGGACGTCATCGGATCCGACCTCCCGGCCCTCCCGGCCCTCGCGAAGCCCTCGGCGACCTCCCGGCCCCCCCTCGCGAAGCCCTCGGCGGCCTCCTCATCCCAGCGGCAGCATCCTCATCCCGGCGGCCTCCTCATCCCGGCGGGGACGGCGGCGGTAGTGGCTGCGCACTGCAGCTGTGTGCAGGGGGGCGCCCGGCGGGGGGGGGGGGGGGGCGGCTGGCCGCGGGGGGGAGATGGGTGAGCCGGGGGGCGGGGCGGCCAAGGCAGAAGGGGGGGGGGTCGACAGCGGAGGGGGCGACTGGGCGCTCGCCGCTGCGCGCAAAGGGGAAGGCGCCGCGGGGGAGAGCTGCGCACTGTGCGCGCGAGAGAGAGAGAGAGCTACGCGGGAGCCGCGCTGTGCGGGCCAACTGCCGAAGGCCCAGGGGAAGCGCCGAGCCTCAACAGCCGCAAAAGGGGAGGCCGTGGGGTCATCGACAGTTTTTTTCTCTTATATTATATTTGGTTAGAGGTTTATTTTTGTTGCTGCCAAACACCTCATTATCATTTTTAAAAATTAAAATAATTTTGCCAAACACATTCATCGGCACGTTTTCACTTTTAAAAATTATCTTGTTTGGCATTATATTTTAATTTTTTATCATGAAATCTTTTTAAAAATTAAAATGCAACCAAACACCCCATAAGGTTTGAATCGAGTTTTATATCTTCTTAGTTTTTATATAGATTCCAAAATGGTGGTTGACATATTTAATTAAGTTTATACCTTGTAGGAGATTTCAGAATCTCTCGAAACTTAACGAAACTTAATGGTGGTTGACATATTTAATTAAGTTTTTAGTTGTGCGTTGCTCGATATATATATATATTTATTTATTTATATGATGCTCAATTTGAGCTGACAGAGTGACAGGAAGCGTCCCTATTCCTCTCACCTAGGGTAAGTGTTGAAATGGTTAAAAAAATAATCTAATCAATCATCTTATTTCATCTCATTTTTCTTTGAGTTTTTAGAAATAACCTACGCATTTTAACACTTGGTTTTTAAAGTTCATCTTCTTACTAGGGAATGAACTATAACAATATATTTATGAAAAAGGTATATATGTTCTTCAATCAATGGGCATCTTAATTTATCAAAATAGGTCTTTTTTCTACAAGATATATAGAAAATTAATATAAAATTAAGATCTACTAGATTTAACAAAATTTCAATAACTTAAGACTTAATTTTACCTCTAATTTTTTTACTTTATGAAAAAGATTCCCGTTTGTAAAAAAAAATATAGCCAGTCACCTAAAATTAAGTCATATTCAACTATTTATTCTAGTTTTTCACCAATGGTCATGGGTTTTTTTTTTTGTTTGGACATGGTCGCGATGGGCAGCAGCCCGCTGCTCATGCGGGAGACGAGGGATCGAGCCCCCCCGGCTCGATCCCCACCGGATAACCCTCCTCCCCCAGGAGGAGAGCCGGACATCAGACGACGCCCTCGAACCCCCGCCCTCCCACAAACCCGGCGGGAGGAGGTGCCAACAGAGCTAAGCTCGGCTGACAGTCATGGGTTATATAAAACATTTGACATCTCATTGAACCGGCGGAGAGATAGTTGTTAACATTAGTCTTATTAAACAAGACTTGAGGTGGTATTTATTTTGACTTAATACGGAAGCTTGAATTCTTAGATCACCTAAATACAGTCTAAGGTCATGTTTGTTTGTACTTAACAACATGTGGAAGTCTAATTTGATGATATCTAGAGCGTTTAATACTTTTAACCGGTTAAGAGCTAAATACAAATAATATTTTCTGCTACCAGCCTTTCAAACCAGTAACCAAGGGACTGTCCATTTGATTAGACGTAATGGAAAATCTCAAGTCTTAATTCCATCTCTGATGCTGCGGCGGTAGATTAATGTTTCTCTCATTATTTATATTTATTTATTTAATAATCTGTTTGTTTGAACATTGGCCTGGAAAGTCGAGCCTGCGATCAACTGCCCAACGTACTTTAAAAAAGCAACAAAAGGGGGGGAGAGATCCATGATTAATCAAATGCCCAACTTAATTAGCGGACTCCCATCCAAGTAATAACGTAGTGTATATATACATATATATTACTTGCTACGTTGTTGGTGATTTTATCTGGTGGACTTGTCCTTCCCAGCCGTATCGTGCTGCCTAAATCTAATTTCAGGCCCTTGCTTTACTCCTAATTAATTATCTGATTGCTGCCAGCGGTGACCTTTATATTTTTTTGGGGGGACTGAGAAAATAGTGGGTATATATGTAACGTGCTCGCTTGTACGCCAAAGAAATACGACGTCATTTCGGTGGCCGGTGGGCCTCGATCGCCGGCCCTCGCTACCGTACGGGATATCGGACCGGACGGGGTGACCGGGTCCATCTCCTTCGACCGGGTCAGAGTCAAACCACCTGGTGGACCCGACTCGCCGTGTTGACACGGCCCGGTGGGGTCAGTATCTTCTGTCGCTTGCAACACAAACCCCGACACGTGTCGTGACCCAGATTCAGCCATCACGTGACGTGAGTGCCATTAAGAGCTTACATCACCTCAATTTTCCGATAAAACGAATAATCTTGGTCACTAAGCATGAGAAGTCACAGTATCATTTAAGTGACAATTTAATAACAAATGAAGATGACCGAATCATTACTATCGGTAACAACAAGCTGTACTAAATTCAGCAACAAGTTAATAAAATATCATTAATGATTTAACAATAATTTAATAACCGTTACCGTTCCAAAAATATAAATGATTGCATTGTTACTAATTATATTTCAGTGACCCGTCATTCAACCTGATCATGTAACGGATTTATAATTAGCAAAATGGTGCCCTAATTATGTGTTCCAGTTTGCTTGGAGGGCTGGTAGTTCTTTCCACAAAGGGCGAAAATGATGAGAGAGAGAGAGCAAGAGAGAGCGAGCATCATGAGATATGAATCGACACTATATATATAGATAAAATAATGTTTCGTAATCATTAAAAATATTTCCGGAGGAATTTTCTTCTTGGATAAATTAAAGAAGGTGATATCCTTTTTCTTTCTCCCGGTGTTCCTCTTTGTTTTTTAAATATCCCCACTCTTTCGTCGTCACATCCCACCGAACAAGTTAAATTTATATATGCTTTCGTCTCCATGATGTTTTATCTTAACAAACTTTTTATTATAAAAGATTACTCTGCGACGATCAAACACTCCACACGATCACTATCGACCCCCCTCCCTGCTAACGAGTATTAATTAGCATCAAGAATGGCACTCCGATATTGCTTTATGACGGGGTCGGTTAAAATATTAAAATTAATATTTCTAATATTTCACGAAGACAGAGTATAATATAATGGCCATGGTCACCAACGGAATAATTTAAGGAATATATGCCTATGTCGGTTGATAATAGTGCTACGTAGAGAAAAACCTAGTTAAATCATAACTATCACAACATCTCAGGTGTTAGTAAAGTATGAATAAAGATCCTAAGTTGGAGTTTAGATCGAATTTCGTTTATAGCAATAAAAATTAATATGTAGTACAGACTTAAAAGATTGTTGAGTTCGGTTGTGACTGGGATAGTGGAAGTGAAAGAAAATCACAAGGATAATGACTCTAGACTAGATCGTAACCATAAACTAAATACCTCTAACCATTTATCTTCTCCTCCAAAGGGGAACTTAACGTCAGCTCGGCTCCATCCCTCTCCCCTTCTATCTGTTCTAATGTACTCTCTCTCTCTCTCTCTCCAAGCCCACTCATTTTTATTTGGCAGGTCAGTAATTGCGATAGTGGGCCAGTATGCTCGTTAGGTGAGTATGAAGGTTTAAGTTCCTAATTAAGGGGCTGTTTGGTACAAAATTTAGGAGATAGATCTGATTTATTCTCAATATGATTTGGTACTGAACGAGTCCTAAGAGTGGTATCAAATCTTGAAGAGCACAGGGAGTTAAATAAGGCGGTATGTAATCGTGGGTGTCTATTCAATTTAAGAACGAAAATTCAATTGTAAGAAATTTTTCTCATCCATGGCCAAGTTTTTTCCCCAACACTTTAGTTTAGAGAGCATATATTAATTGATTGGTGAGGGGGTTTGATTTGATGGTATCTCAGAATGGGAGATGACAAAAAAGAGCAACAAGTGATAACGTATGTGGGAGCCGAATCCTCTAGGAAGTACTTACGTCTTGTCAAGAATTCATGTTGGGGGCAAAGAAAAATTTTTTTTTTTTTTGAAAATTGGAATTTCTGGTGCACAACAACCTTTTATGTTAAAAATAAAAATAAAAGCTAGCTAAAGTTGTAAAATCATCTCATTTGGAGAGAAGTGGTCACAAGAAAGTGAGAGATATATCATGAATAATTCTAGGAAAAAAAGTTGGGAGGAGAACAAAAAGAAACAAAGTGACACACACCTCTGTTTTTGTTCGAGAAATCTTTTTCTTGAAATATAAAACTGTAAAAAGTAATAACCGATAAATATGTATTTTAACCATTTTTGTTAAAAAATATATTTTTGTAACCAAAACTCAATTCATCACGTAACCAAATGCCCCCACAAAGTAGATATATAAAAGTAGATAGATAGATAGATATAGATATCCAAGAAAGAACTGACAGTAATCAACCACCTTATAAAGAGAAGTTCATGTCATCCAGTGCATTCCAATTATCACTACTTTCTTTTTGAGGGGGTGGGTGGAATAAATAAAATGTCAAAAGGGTAGATTAACATTTGGGTCAGCCATTATTTTCTGATATTCGAAAAATTATTCCCTTCATAAAGCGAAGAACCCGCGGATGCTGGCAGCTACTCCCCCCCAACCTTCATCTTTCTCTTGTTCTGATTCCGACCCCCCCTTCCTTCGTACCCCAGCAATCGCTTCCCTTCGCCTCTCGCCGGCGTCCGTCATCGCCGGCGCTCGCCACCAGCAGCAGCAGCAGCAGCAGCGCGCCGGTGACGGGCCATGCAGAACGGGCAAGCTCCGCAGCAGCAGGGGCAACGCCGGCAGACACAGGACTCCGCCCTCGTAGACTACAACCACAACGCCGCCGCCCACGATGACTTCCTCGACCAGATGCTGTCCACCCTGCCGTGGATCGACCTCAACCCCGCCAAGTCCCCCTGGGAGCTGGCCGCCGCCGCCAACGGCGCCGGGGACGCGGCGGCGCCCAACGGCACGGCTGGGACGACGGACGCGCTGCACTACGCGGCGGCCCCCTACGACGAGTCGACCCTGCTCGCGTCGCGACTGCGGCAGCACCAGATAAGCGAGGGGATCAACCAGGTCCCGCAGCATCAACGGCACCTGCTCGTCTCCGGGATGGGGAGGACGGCTACGGGCGGCGACGCGGGGATTCTCCCTCTGCCTCTGTCCTTGGGCGGCGGCGGCGGCGATCCTGCCGATTCCGGACTCCTGCAGGTAGCTAGAGCGCCGATCGAGGGGAAGCCCCCTCTGCTCCGCCGTGCGCGTCTTTCCATCCTCTACCGGCGGAGGAGATCACAAACTGCGGGTTCTCTTCTCCTATTATCTGAAAATCTTATGAAACCATGGGTGATCGTGAAGGTCGGGGACGCGTTCTACAGCAGATTCGGCGGGTCTCTTCAGCGCGCGGCACCTGCCGCCGCCGCTATGCAGCAAAATTTCCAGCATGCCCAGGTGAGAACACCATCCCCCTTTCCCCGCCCCTCTTGTAGATTCCGGAATTCTGTGTTGTTAGGAAGTATTTACATCTTACTATTTCGGGTGGAGCCGAAGACGGAAGAGTATGGCTGTCTTCTCCCAGAATCAGAGTGATGGAAGGGGAAAAGAACTAATTTGGGCGTCTTTTTCTACAGGCTGGAGCGGCGGCTTCATCGAACCCGGGCGGCGCAGGGCAGGCTGCAGCAACAGCGGGCGGCGGCGCGGCCCCGCCGAGGCAGCGGGTGAGGGCGAGGAGGGGGCAGGCAACCGACCCCCACAGCATCGCAGAGAGGGTAAGGCGCCGCAACCCCACCTGACGGCTCCTCATCATCTCGTCAAAATTCCGCCGGGGAGGGCGATGGATTTTATTTCATAGGATGATTGGCGAAGCAAGACGAATCTCGAATTTAATGCGACGGGGATTGTCTGGAGATGATGCCTGCGATCTTTCCGATTGTTGTGCTCTTCAGCTTTTCTCCCCGAGACGTCTCTCTCTCTCACTCACTTGGGCTTCTCTCGCCGCAGATGCGCAGGGAGAGGATCGCAGAGAGAATGAAGGCCCTTCAGGAACTGGTACCCAACGCCAACAAGGTCTCTTTCTATCTCTCTATCGTCGATGTGAAGCTCCAAAGTTACGGTTTTTTTAGGTCTCTTGATCCTTTCATTTGAGATGGGGTAACTGACGATGTCATCCCCGATGTGTCAGACGGATAAGGCGTCGATGCTGGACGACATCATCGACTACGTGAAGTTCCTCCAGCTCCAAGTCAAGGCAGGCTAATTCCTCCTCCGACCAAATTAACCGCTCCGTCTCGTTGCTTCCTCCCCCCAAGATCATAAGCATCGATTACCCATACAAATCACCGAAGCAAAAAGATGCGATCTTGGCGGATGTCCGCGCGTCTAATTTCTCTGTCTGTAACACTAATATCCTGATGCGGTATGTGTTGTTGTTCCCCCGCGCCGCCAGGTGCTGAGCATGAGCAGATTAGGAGGCGCGGCGGCGGTCGTTCCCCTTGTGGCCAATATGTCGTCGGAGGTAAGTATGCTCCCCCTTCGAAACGCCACCGCCTCGCTGAACCTGAAATCCCGGTCCCCCGCCTTCGCCGCCGCCGCGACTGCGAGGTCCCGACACAGCGACATCAAAGTCGCCGTTTCTTTCTACCGTGGAAAAGAAGACCAATCAGAGGCGGCAGCGCGGTTTCTCGGCGAGCTAAAGGACAAGCACCCTCGCCGGCCCACCGGCGAGGGGCCGGCACGCGTGCCGCCTCCTTTTGCTCCGGCAGAATGATGCCGAAAAAGCCACTTTTTTTTTTTTTTTGCTCTGCCCGGATAGAAGAAATCTTATCCCGAGCGTTGCAGGGGCGGGGCGGCGCGGCGTACCAAGCGGAGGCGGGGGCCGACGGGCTGACAGTGACGGAGCACCAGGTGGCGAAGATGATGGAGGAGGACGTCGGGTCGGCGATGCAGTATCTGCAGGGGAAAGGGCTGTGCCTCATGCCCATCTCACTCGCCTCCGCCATCTCCGCCACCCACCCCAGGGGGGCGGCGATCCCCAACGGCGGCGGCGGCAACCTGCCGGTGCCCGCCGAGACGCCCTCCTCCCCGAGCATGTCCGTGCTGACGGTGCAGTCGGCCATGGCGAACGGAGGAGACGCCGCCGGCAAGGACGCCGCCTCCGTCTCTAAACCTTGAGAGATCCGGAGAGGGACGGAATCTCGCGGAGGGGACCCTCGTCACCATCATCTCCTCCTTTTTTTTCTTGTCTGTTTGTCCTTCCTTTTCTCACCTTTATATCGTCCCACCACAGACGCCCCCTCTCTTGTTTATGTTGTGTATGTATATTGATGATATGATCTACTCCGTCCGCTTCTCACAAGCTTTTTGTTGCTCTCTCATCTCGGTCCCGTCTCGTGTGGTCGTCTTCGCTGATCCATTCGAACGGGGGATATCTTGAAACATTTCTAGTAGAAATATTAGAAATCCCCGTATCAACTGAGAAAAAAAAAACTGAGAAAACCTTCGGCCTCCCGAACCCCGGGAGGATGACGAGGGGAAGATTTCCGAATAATCTGAGAGCTGCAAATCGACCGTCTGACATGATCGTCCGTCGCTCGACTACGAGTACGCTGAACCCTCGCTGAAACTCGGATCTTTTATTCAAACGGGTTAAACCAGAGTTCTATCGAATTGGAACGGAAGTTCCACTTAAATTTAGCTCGCTTTCGAGTTCGAATTTGATAAACTCATTTATGAAACTAAAACACAATCAAAAGATCATTCGTAAACCTTTAAATTAGTTGTGAAACATGATCAAAGCATCAATCTTAATTTTGACTTTTTTTATTCTTTGAAAAAAAATATTAAATTGGAGTTGCTCACGTAGTTATCGAGCCAGGCCGGAGTATATTCAACAAGTTAGGAGTCCAATTTTTATCATAGCTTCGACTTACTTGTAAAATATATTTGTTTGTTTGCACTCCTAGAAGATAAGTGCTTACTCTAATATTATCCTACAATTCTCAGAATTAAGATGTTGTGTTCGGATAAACTTGTTGTCATGTCGTATAATATTCAACGTGAGATTATCACTACCATTTTAACAGGACAAAAATTTTCCAAGTATCACCAACCCATTAGAGTTGACTTGGTCAACTAGAGACGTGCTGCGAGACGGCCATTCGCACACCTAGTAAGCATACTATCACGTCATATCCCACCTCTCTTCTTATTTCTTGTATTCTTTCGAGAGATATTTAAAAAAGAATTTGTGAGTGCAAAGAAATTTCTAGATTTTAAGAGATTCTTCTTATTTTGTACTTGAATCTCACGTAACGAAGGTAGTTCCTCCTCATCCGTGACCGTAAGAAGACCCGGACAAACTCAATCATCACATAAAACTGTCCACCGGAACAGTTGGGCCAGACATCCCGTTCCAGCCGACGCTCGAACCTGCTCCCCTGCTCACGGGTGGTGCCCATTCGTCGAGTCGTTCTCCTCTACTCCGACGCGATCCCCAGACACATTCTCGTGGGCCCAGGAGCGCAGCCGACGGTGGGCGGCGGCGCTGCGGCTCCAAACGCCCAGCCACCCATCGTCAGCCCTCCGACCGTAACACTCGAGAGTCCAGACGCACTAGGCCGACCGCTCGGAGGAGCTGGGGATGGGACACCCTCGGACCCTCCGGCAAGCTCGTCTGCACCCTCCTGTCTGAAGACGAGCCAACGAACCAAGTGCCGAGGGGGGGGGGGGGCACAGGCCCCGCAGGTTCCCCGTGAGCCACGGCGTGATTCTAGCAGAGATGTCGCGGCGGCTGCGAGAACCCCAGCTCGACAATCAATAAGAACGATGACGTAGGCTGACGTATCACCCGCGCGACGTCGACGTCAGGCTTGCGCCACTACGACGACTTCCTACTGCCAAACTAGGACGACTTTCTAGTACCAGACAGCCACAAGATGATCGTCGAGATGCAGTGGAAAGAACGCGGTGGAGGAGAAGGGGGGGGGGATGATTTGACTCTTCACAGGGCCCGGGACTTGGCGGAGAGAGAACTGGCAAAACAGTACTGCAAGTCCGCCAAAAACCAACCGGAAGAAGCCGCATAGACGTCTAAGTTTGTTAAAATTAAAACACTTGGGATGAATGTAAAAGCCATTTTGATACCTAATTAGAGTCATATACAACCATGACTGAATGTACAGAGAAATATCAGACAGGGCGGATAAAAGCCGCTAGTACGACCAGCATGGTTCAGACATGATATCAGCCCACAGCTGCGAGAGGAAGTACGCTACTAAACCTAGCTTGCAACCCCGTGACCCCATCGAGGATGATCTGCTGCTGCTGCTGCAATCTACCCCCACCGTTCTAAGAACCCAACAAAATGCCCTCCTAATGCCGATAAACTAACCAACAGCGCCGGGAAAGAAAACGTGCGAACCGGCATAAAAATGTCACAACACGTCAAGAAGATATCCAGGCAGGAAGCAGACTGCCGACCAAGGCATAAGAGACACCGGAATCACCCCAAGAATGTGCGTTGTTCAACCCTGTGACTTCTTTGTGCGCTTCCTGCCGCTCCTCCCTTCATTCTCCTGTGCCACCTTTCTTAGAGCAGGGCTCGCTTTAGCGGCGGCATCTTCGGCTTCCTGTCCCGATGAACCGGCCTTATCTTTTACTCCGTCGGACCTTGGCGTGCTATCTTCCTTGGATTTCCTACCGGGCTTGTTCGATGTTTCACTGTCCTTGGCAGCCTTGGTCGAGCCGTGTTTAGAAGCATCACCTCCGGACCTGCCCCCGCCGGCTACCTTGTCGTCTTTGGGCTTCCTCCCGGACTTAGAGTGGCTGCCTGATTTGGCAGCATTTTCGGGAGTTCCGTCCATTGGCTTACTTGTCGACCCGTTCTTCTTGACAGGGCTGGATTTCACACTAGCCCTCTCCTTGGGCTTGCTTCCAGTAGCAGAGTCAGTTTTATCCACAGACTTCGGAGGACGACCTCTCCTAGCACTACCACCCGATTTAGCTTCAGATTCAACTTCATCTCTGCATCACGTAAACGGGAGAACCAGCAATTGAGTGGCGACGGAGAAAAAATGACTAAAATCAAAAGAACATACGACAATTGACAAGCACAAACCTCTTTGAGGGCGGAGTCTTCGCTTTTTTTGAAGATACCAACTCTCTTGCCTTCTTTCTTGTCCTGGTCAAAGGAAGAAGCCGATGAATGGGAAGAGGAGAGAACACCACAAAACTAATGAAAAGCAACAGACAACCATCTGAAAAAGTTTAATAGAATCAGGTAGCAAAGTGGGAAAAAAATTAGGTCAAAATAAAAGTTATTTTACAAAAAAAGTAAAGCAACAGACAACCATCTGAAAAAGTAAAATAGAAACAGGTAGAAAAGTGGAAAAAATAGCTCAAAATAAAAATTCTTTTACAAAAAAGTGACTGCTTCTAAATACTGATGAATGCATTGTTTACACGTTGTACCGAAATGTAACTGATGTTTAGTAAAGAAAAAAATAGAGGAAAGAAAGTTTCGATAGAAACAAGATAAATTTTGGTCGACAAGGTGCATCAATACATATTTGAATGACCTTTACCAAAAAAAAGAAAGAAGAAAGAGATGTATCTGGAAGGTCATTATCATCTTAAGATAAAAGAAATAAACTTTCTTCATAAAACTGGGAATATTTACACATACATATCTGAAGCAGCAGCAGAACCTTTTCCCACCTGCCGTAAGATGCAACGAAGAAACATTAGAAAAGAAAAAAAGACTAAGACAGAGGGCATTACTAAAAAAAGTATACATGACGAATGGCGTGTACTTACAACTTCGTTATCTTCTAAAAACTCAAAACGCTCTCTCTTTAGCAACAAGGTCTCCACATCCCCGTCAAGGTACGAAACCTGCAATACCCGTGAGAAGTTTCTCCATAAGGCTGTCCTACTGTTCTATGGACGGAAAAAGTAGAGAGAAAAAACATTCATAGAATTAAAAGAAACAGATCTGCAGGATAAACATGACACAACCTTGTGCTTCTTTGAATCAGGATCGTATGATTCAACAATACCTGGATAGAATCTGCAAAATAAAATGCACTCACCATATCAACAATGAATTTGTAATATGACAATGTTGCTTAAAAATTCTTGAACGTTGAATCACAAATTAAGCAAAAAAAGTAGAACAAAATATTGATTTAGGCGCTCAAATTATAATATTTAAATTAACCGCACTTCATCAAACAAAAAGACCAATGCATAAAATTATTTCCCAAACAGCTTCATCTAATCCAATTTCTTCCTGCCAACTAAACAACGTGAACACTCTGAAGGGTTGCCAAAGAACCCCAAACAAAACTTACAGGGCAGATAGGCAGGGTAGATCTTGATCCATATTTGCAGCTGATTGACAGGCACCAATACAAAAGAAACAAAAAATATTTCTTCCAAAAATCAAAAAACACAATAAAAAATTTCTTAATCCGCCCAGGATGGAAGACATAGCCGGGATCACTGCCACAAGGCAGTGGAGTGGCTGCCACCACTTAGCTTGTAGAAAACACTCATACAATGTCCCGCAGTGTGACATCGGTAAAACAAGTTTATTCACACAGTTGTTGAAAATGTCCACTTAAGCAGCACTCAAGCACCAAATCAGCCTAAAACCAGCTTAAGACAGACCCAATAAAGCGGTTGCCTGGAACACTTAAGTGCTAACGCAGCTGGATCTGACCCAAAGCAGGCATTTTGGTGCCTTAAGCGGATCTGGTTCCGCACACCAAGTTCAATAACCCATTTAATCCCTTTCTCCCCTTTGCTCCAGCAAACAGGCTTTGCAACAGTTCCACTGTCCATCGAGAGAAAAAACCAGCACCCACAACTATTGTTGGCGGCAGTCAATATGTAACCGCCCACATGTAGCACTGCAGCCACCATCAGAGCACTATAGCAGCTGTCATCGTGCTGTCGCAACCAGAGAGCTACCACGACAATCACAGGTAACCCTCCCCAGTTCTATTATTTTCATTGTCCCTCCTGTTGTTTAATAAAACTCCGACTCGAGACACCAAGGGGGAAAAATGAGGCACACACTTTTCTTCATGTGAGGAAAAATCCTCAACACCTTGGTGGGGAAAAATGAGGCACACACTCACGCCTTGGTGGGGAAAAATGAGGCACACACTTTTCTTCATGTGAGGCTTACGCCTCAACACCTCACCTGTAGAAAGACATAAGCCTCGAGCTAGAAGATATTTTAATAGAAAATGAGAAAAAGAGTTATAAACCATCTACATAAGCAAATAAAAAAATATTTCATCTTTTCGTCACAAATTTTTATAACATTTTTTTCCTCCTGAAGACACATTATTTTTTATGAGCCTTTTTCCAGAATCAATAGAATTTATTTGATTTACTGACCGCATTACTCAGGTTTAAAAGTTATTGAAGCAAAATTTTACACATTTTATACTCAAAAGTCTAAAGTATTAATCAAACTGTTTATTCATACAACATAGAGGTTTAAACAATTAATAATTAATTATATCTTGTTTGACGCTAATCCTTTGGATAGTCCAAGGACAGCACGATTATTTATTTAACTATTCATAGATTATATATTTTTTCATAAATTGGCGTTTAATGTCTCAATAAGTTTTGAGACCTAGTTCAAGAATTGCATGATTATTTTTAATTAAATTGAGGCTTACGTCTCACTAAGTTTTGAGGCTTACATCTCATGAGACTTTGACAAAACACCTCAAGACCGCCTCAAGACTATAAGAGCATTGGTCCCACCCTCCCTCCACTCTGATCGTCCCCCTCCTCTCTTCTGATCCTGTTGTACGTCGTCTCACCTTCCCTCTTCCTGTCCATCCTCCTATGTGCAGTCTAGTCCTCCCACCCTTTGGACCTGTTCGGTCGTCCCTCTTCTGCATGTACTTCCTTCTCCATCCTTCTGTTGGTCCGATCCTACAGTCCACCCGGTTCTTCCCCCTCTCCTCCAGTCTTATTATTTCCTCCATCCTTCCTTCGGTTTGATCGCTCAACTTTGACAACCATTCTCCCTTTCTCTCTCCCTCCAATAACTCCCCCCCATTCTTTGCTGCCCTACCCACCAGTCCCCTTTATCCCTCTCCACTTTGGCAGTCCCCCAGCTCTCGGCCTCCCCTTCTCCCTCCCCAATCCACTAATCCTGACACTTAATAGCCACCCTTCTGGCTGCCCTCCCATTCATTTAAGTATATTCATTTTTGTATGAAATGTCTAACTTTTGTATTTACATATTAGAAACTTTTGATCATATGAACATATCACTCCTATCACTCAAGCAGTCAAAGGCCTCTTAGTTGCTAACACGTTGGTCACTTTTGCCATCTTGACTACACATCACAAATAAACATATAACATTTGATTTGCTAAACTACGAGATACGCATGCCAGATTTTTTTATTTGAGGTCAGACAGATTACATAACCAACTTGCTACTTCACCTTTATCATCGCACATTATCAATTTGCTATCATAAAATCCAATATATTTCTCGCAACGAAGCATTAGCAGTAAAAAAGAAAAAAAGATATACAACCAACATTCGGATAAAAAAAGACTGGAGGCACAAATAAAGAGTTGCATGGTAAAAAGCACAAGATAGCAGTGGCCATTGAGAAAAAGTTGGCATGGTAAACATTCAGCTAGTGTTTACACAAAGATGCTAGCAAAACAGTTTGATAGTTTGTAATTCAAATTCTACACGTTCATCAATCCCAACCATGGAACATGCAGTTTAGTAGACTTCAAAGGAATGAGTTAAGATTCAAGAAGAATTTAAACAAATCAGGTTCATATTACTGTGCGTCATCTGGCCAGTAGACTTTTATTTTGGCGCCAATAAGGCTCTCATTGTATCTCATTGTATCTCGAGCCGTTCTAGAATCCTGAAAAAAACAACAATTAAAAAACATAAACTCATATATGAGCATCTTATACATTAAAAGACGTTACAGACAATAATTTATGCTGAGTACATTTCAGTAGAAATAGCCCAAAGTGACAGTCTTATTTAAACAACAGTATGCACGTTGAGGTACGTCTGTGTAAATTGTATAATCTATGAGCATACCTGCTCCCTGGAACGTTTTTTCCCAGACATTGTCTTGGGACTTTTCTCAGTGGCTTGTCCGGCATCAGTTATCACATGCGTCGTATCCGAAGCAAGTATTTCCTAGAAGTGCCAATAGCCAAATAAATGAATAATTCTTTGGTTTCCACATTGTAAACAATAGCATCCAACTACTGGAGATGTAAAAAATTTTCCACTTGGGCTTACATTGTCCAAAGAATCTCTCCTCTTCCGTTTACTTTTTGAGGCTTGATGTTTTCCTGATGAATCACCCCCGTTTGCCTCAACATGAGCTTTTCTACGTTTCCTTGGAAGCATTCCCTCTTCGTCACTTGCAGCATCAATTTCCTTCTTTCGCTGATCATTCATAGATTCTTTTTTGTCAGATCCCCTATCAGACTTCGTATTGAAGTCCTTGGTCCCCTCATTTTGTTTCTTGGACCTGACTGCTGCAGCAGAATCAATGATAAGTTTAGGCCGATCTGAACCAGAAGATGAAGTGTATGCGTTACCTGGTTCAACTTTATCGTCGCGGTCTTTAGTACGTGGCCTGCCTCTTTTGGGACGACTAGTTTCTGGAAGGTCTCCATATGAAGATGGTGAAAGAGAATCTGTCTGCCTGAGCTTCTCTGCAGAGCCCTTATGCTCAACACCCTTTCTACGTTCACTCTGCTCCATCTCTTTGTTTGACATCCGTTCGGATCGTGAACTATCAGGGTCCTTGCTATGGCCTCTCTTCTTATTAGGTAACCCCATGTCTCCTTTGTCATCAATGCTTTTAGAGGTGTCACCAACCTCTCTGAACTGGACAGCGGAATTCTTTTTCTGAATCCTTAGGTTCTTATTGATACGATCCGATGACTTGTCTTGGGAATGCACTGCATCCATTTTGCCTTCCGCTGCCTTACCAGAAGATCCTTTTTTTTGCAAAGCCCGTCGCTGAGAACGACTACTTTTTTTCTTTGGAGAAGTTGGCTCCAAACATACGTCATTTGCAGCCTGCACAACTCCATTGCTCACGGCAGGCACAGGAGATCTACCCGTGACAGTACCAACTTCAGGACATGAGACCTCTGACTCCATCTTTCCAGAACCCTGTTTGTCAAATAATTTAATGCAAGAAAGGTTTGATACTCTGACAATTTGGTAAAAAATTAAATAAAAAGGAAATGGGGAAACCGTGCCTGTGCAAGTTCATCAGAAACAGTTCTTTCAGAAAATTTGCTATCATCTGCCTGAAACACAAAAAAAACTATGTAAATGCATGCATCATAACTTCCATTTTCTGTAAATGGAAAACAACTAGACACGCTTCTAAAATTTAAAAACAAAAAAAAGATAAAACCAAATCAATGCTGTGTAAACATATCTGGAAACATCATTTTCAAGCAGTAGTACAACCTCAAGCTCCAGTCCAGTCTGGTCAAAACATTTGATTCACCATGACACAAAATTCGCTATGAGATACATACTAACCATTCCAATTTCCAATTTGTATGAACAACTGACGTATCAAATGCCATTTAGACAAAGTGCATATTCAACAAAATAAATAAAGATGACTATCACCTAGAGGGCCTGAGGCAGTTTGCTTTTGCAGATATTTTAGATCTTATCTTTCCACAAGTTTGATGGCAATGCCAAAATATTGCACCATATCTTCCCACACATATCCTAGTTTACATGACACCACTCTAATAAACAGCATATACCAACAAAACCAAGGATCGCGGGATTGGAATCGGTCCCTGGATCGATGGGGACCGATTCAATCCGGATCGGATCAGATCGGTCCGATCCAGGCCGATTCGTCGGAAGGAAAATCGATCCGGATCAACCCTTAAAAAACCCTAAAACACCAAAAAATTAACTAAATAAGGAGGTAGATCGGATTCCGATCCGATCTACCCCATTTTGGGGCGATTTCGGGCCCAAAAGTGGCCCGAAATCGCCGCCATGGCGGCAGCTTGCCGCCGTGACATCTTCCCCACCCGATACCGGGTCCATCGGACCCGGTAAGGCCAGGATTTGGTGACTTAGGGCGGGGAAGAGGGCTGCCGCGGCGGCAGCCTGTGGGTCGATTCCGGCGAGGGAATCGCCGGAATCGATCCAGAATCGACCGAATCGGTAGTTCCACCGGGAATCGGATCGGAGGGGCCCGATCCGATCCAAGAATCGGCCGATCCCGATCCGGATCGGCCGATTCTGCAATCCATGAACAAAACTCATATCTATCAAACAAATCACTACTAATGCATATTTTTACAATAACATTCCTTACATAAAATCAAATGTTAAATTCACAAAAGTTCAATCAATTTGGTCACTGCAAATGTAATATTCACAAAAGCTCAATCACTTTATTTACTGAGGTAACAAGCCAGTGTGAATTTAATCACGTATCTACCTCAATTGTCTCATGCATTTGACAATTGCTAGACTGATTTTGAGGACTGATGTTGTATTTCAAAAGCAGCAATGGAGTCATCTCCTGCTACTCATTAGAGAAGCAGTCAAAAAAAAATGCTGGTAACCAAGCAACTAGAAACTTGTAGAAGATTCACCCCCAGTGGGCAACTACATCCAAAGGCGTTGTCATTCAGCAAATACCACGGGTGTATGAATGGTAGGAATAAGAAAAAAAACTACTTCAGGCAGGGTGATGACATGATTTTCAAGGCATTGCATAGGTGATGAGGCAGTGAATACTGGTCAGTAGAGGTGTCAGCGGAATTCGATATTCCAAAATTTTGATTTGATTCCGATAAAAATTAACGGGTTTGAAAACTGTTTTTGAATCCAATTAGCTATTCGAATCGGAATTGGATATTCCGATAGCTGGAATCGGATCAAAACGGGAATATAGTGATTCTGAAATTATCAGAACACCTTAACCGTTATCGGAATTGAAATCAGATCATGGTGATTCCGCTATCGAATCCAACCCATTTACACCCTTAGTGGCCAGGCATTCACACACCTAGGCGATTTTGTTAACAAAGTAGTCTACTGGACCACCTTGGTGTAATCCACTGCTGGTCAACCTGGCCAAATGCTGGATACTGTGGCTCCTGTATATAAGAATCATGTGTATCCGAATCCAGCGTGTAATACGGCTTTAGATGCCGTGAATCAGGAGACTCAGCTGCTGCTGATGGCTGCGTCGCTGGTATGCACTCCTCGTCATCATCACCTGGGGAGTGAGAAGGAGCCTGCGTACTGTCATCTGGGCTGACAGGATGCCTGACATCTAGCTTCCTTCTCTTCACCTCTTCAGCCATCTCTGAAGTACCAGAAGGTCCTGAACCCAAAGTTTTTTTCAACTTTGCAAATCCTCCCATTTTCCGTGCAGTCGCTTTTGTTTTCGTTTTCCCCGATCGCGAATGGGCCGGGTAGCGGTAGCCGGGACCGGAGCCGGAGCTGGGGCAAAAACCGCAGTGGTCGCTCCATAGCTGCTGGGGCAGAAGAAGGCCCTGCCTGAGCCTGAGAAGTAGATGGAGCTGGAGCTGGAGCATCCTCCTCGGCTTTAACACCATCCAACTCTCCTACAACCCATGCACGGTCATCGGGATCAAACTCACCGTACGATCCCCGGCTTCCTCTCTCTATCCAGGAGGCAAGTGCATGCTCCTCCCGGAATATTCGATCCATGTCCACCTCCTCGGGTGGTGGTGTGGCGGAGGAATGCCTCGCTCGTATGGACCACCTGCGAACCGTGCAAATCGTGCCTCGCTGATCTTCTGTCGATCCTTGATGTTCTTTATGCACAGCCTCATGTTGTAATGACAGAAGACCAGCTTCTCCAGCCGGTCTGAGGTCAACATGTTCCTCCTTTTCGTATGTATCAGGTTGAATGTACTCCAGTTCCTCTCACAATGGGAGGAACTGGTGCTCTGGCTGAGTATCCTGATACCGATGGCAGCAAGTGAACTCCATCCACTACTGGTGTTCACCTGAACCCACCACTCAGCTGCAAGAAAAAAACAAGTAGAGAAAAGGTAAACAATTAGCCCATCATCTACCATAACTCATATGAAAAGAAAATAAAATCTTCATCAAGCTATTACTATAACATGTGACACTTTGTCAACTGAATATTTCAGATCAGCATCCGAGTATACGCCGACCCTCATCTTATACTTCTGCATCTGAAAATTTTATAAAAAAAAACATCCGTTGCCTGGTAAGGCTACTCCAAGGTATTGAATGAACTCTAACTTACTTCTATCTCAGCCTCTATCATGTCATGCTGAGATCGGCACAGACACTGAATAACAGCAAGTGTACCCCGCATCACCTCGTTGTCGTTCACCACCTGTCCTCCATATTGGATGCGGGGATTCAAAAAATATCCTGCAAGATTCTATTAGTTAACACTGTGCATAAGACAATTATTCAGCAAAAATAATTTTTTAACCAAGTTACCTGCAGCATGGACATCGTGGTGCAAGGTCTTGTCTCATCGGTCATCTATGATCTTCCACCACTTTTTGTAACCTCTGGGATTTTTTTCTTTTATTTTAAGCTTTGCCCGGTCCATGGCATCATACAACGTGCCCATCTGGTCCCTGTCATCTAAGTCTACCAATCTCAAGACAACTACCAGTGGCTCAATGATTGCCAAGTAGTAGGCAATCCTCTCTCAAAACCTATTGTCAGTGATATGCTTCTCAGACCTGACAAGAGTCTCCAACTGATCTTTTTTGTCATGCAGGTTGTCCACCATATAGTTGTAATACTCCTCGGACTGTGTGAACCTAACCAATGCATGCCTGTGCCGGTGTAGACTCTCCAACGCAATAAAATTCGTAGCAAATCGAGTCGGATCGGGCCTAACAAGATCGTGCCCTCATGTGTGTGATCTCATGATATGTAGCAGGCGGGGATGCGAATAAATAAAAGATGTGATCGTCTGCGCCTGCCTGACAAGTGTGGATACACCCTCCTCCTTGCCTATATCCTCTAATATGAGATCTATGGAATGTGCTGCACAGGGCACCCAGAAGATGTGCTTCCTCTTCTCCATCAACTTCCTCCCAGCCGCCTTATATGATGGTTCGTTGTCAGTGACAACCTGAACCACATTGTCCTCCCCGATCTCCTCCACCACCCCATCCATTAGAGAAAAGATGAAGTCGGCATTTTTAATCTTCCCAGAAGCATCTACCGACTTCAAAAATGTTGTCCCCTCAGAACAGTACACCAAGAAGTTTATCATACTCCTCTTGGTGATACATGTTCACCCATCGCACATAATTATGCAACCCCTCTCCTTTCACACCAACTTAAATCCATCCATCCACTCCTTCAACTCCTGGACCTCCTCATCCAGGCCAGTGCCGTATATATGTCCGTCGCCCGGGCTTGCAAACCCGGTCCAGCCTCACCCACGGCATCCACCATCGTCTGGAGTAGAGGCTGGTGGCTGCATGTGCTGGGATGCCTACATCAAGTTAAAAAAAATTGGAATCAGGCTAAAATTAACTTTAAGTAAATAAAACACACATAATGTCAGTTTTAATTTAAAAAGTGATATCTGCATATAAAGCCGTTCCTGTTGCCTTCACCCCTTTCATTGCCTGTTTAATCCCCATATGCCCAGCACTCTGTTTCCTAAATAAATACCCGTCACTCGGTGTAAATCGAGTGCTGGTAGAAGTAGAACGGCGGTGTGATGCGGTCAGTCTCTCGGTCCCAGCGCAAACCCTCCTACTCCCCTCCTCCTGTCCTCCTCCTTAGCAAATGCACGCTTGCTATCGTGCCTAGCACGTCTAAGCTCGGAGTCCCTCCTCCTCTGGAATAGCTCGTCGTGCAACTCCTCCCTCTGCTCGATCCTAACAGCCCGTTGAGAGGCACTACCTGTCATGTAGCCTCTCATCTCCTCACTCTTCTCCCTGGGCACCTTGTCACATTTCTTAACATTCCCACTTGTTCCGGCAATATGTTGTTTCAGCCGGAACACCCCCCCGTTCATCTCCTTCCCACACCATTTGCACTGTACCCTCTTCCTGACTAGGTCTACCATGTGCCCGTGTTCCTAACCCACGTCGGAAGCACGTGTTGGTGCTGCATCACTTTAATCGGCCATTGCTTATATCTTCAAAAATTGTAAACAATGCACTAAAAATGATTAGATAACATAAAAATTGATTTAGACGCTGTTCGGGAAGCAGACAACCCAAGTAACACACCATTCGGTATGTTTAAAGGGTTATGTATTTGCCGGAAATGGTCGTAAATTAACGTACGGGATATTCGGAATTTTTTCCGTGCAAAATGGACTTAAACGGATAGTTCAAAACTTGGACGGACTTGTTCGGTCGGAAATCACAACGTTTAACGACGCTTGGACTCGTCGGAAACGCGTAAGAATGGACGTACGAAGTTTTCGGCGAAAAAATCTTACCAAAAACCTTAGAAAGATCGAAGAAGAGGTTGATTCGAGGCCGGTCCGAGCTTGAATCGGCGGAATCCCTTGAAGACGTTGCTTGGAATCGCCGGAATCGCCGCCGGAATCGGGCCGGAATAGATGCTTGGATCGACGGAATCGGCCGGAATCGATACTGGCAGCTGGGATCAAGGCCGGAATCGACGGAATCGCGCCGGAATCGCCGGATCGAGCTTCTGCCGCCGCGGGATCGACAGAATCGACCCCCGCGGGTCGATTCCGGCCCTAAAAAGGGCCGGAATCGGTTCGATTCCCGGTCCAGAATCGAACCGGGAATCAAACCGGGCCGGTTGACCAATTCCAACCGATTCTAGGCGATTCATACCGATTCCGCGGAATTCTTCCCGGAATCGGTCCTTCCGCCCACCGATCCGATTCCGGAATCGGTCGGGATCGGACCGATTCCGCCGATTCTGCAATCCATGGTCTGTGGTGGGAGACAGGTGGAAGAGCACTAAGAACTTCTGGTTAGATTAAAAAACTGTCAAAAATAATAGAAAAGCAGATAAAGTAGGTGGTGGAAGGGTCAGTCAGCCACACGGCCCACACCCCATCAGACCGACCATGTGATAGGGATTTCCCCTTTCAATTAGAAAATGTGATAAAAAGAAAATAACGAGAAATAAGCAAGGGTCAAACAACTTACTACAGGGCCCACTGGAACATAAATGAAAAAAAAATTAGGGATTGCAAAACTGGTGAGAAGTATCTTTGCTTCAACAAATAGGTATCTCATTCTCACCTGCTTCACCTAACCAGTAAGGGGCATGCCTTTACATGTAACTGGTAAGGAAAGGCACTGCAACACTTGAAGCAGCTTGAACTCAAAGATTGCTGTATCAGAACCCACTATCATCTTAGAAAAGTAAAAAAAATGCATCTAGGAAAAAAACTTGGGAAATCAGATCTTGGTGTATTGGTTCAAAATGTATACATGAATAAAACATAATGCAATATTTTAAAAAGATGAATTACATTAATGCACTTACATAAAAATATAATATATTTATACATCACTGTGAACGACAAATTACAAAAGACCCTCAATACTAAAAAGGTGACATATATAGTTCTAATTAATCAAGTTGTTATTGTTGTGCCATAAAATCATCAGCAATTTCACAATATTGATCTTATGACAAATAGGATAGTTAATCCAGTATGCTAATAGGAAAAGTCATCTAATTGAATTAATGAAAGAGAATAATGAATGATATAGAATTAGAGATATTTATAATTTTATATATCTCGCATCGGCAATTGGTGATCTCATTTATGGAAAGTATAGAAAGAGAGATTCTCGGAAGATTGTCTTCCATTTGAGGAGAACAATGAAACGAAGAGGACCTGGAACTTCAGTGACATCAAAGGAACCAGCAATGTCTTGAAGACTTCAAATATAAAGCATCAAAAAGAGAGCCCATGCATCAGTTTAACATTTCTTGTAAAAAATGCTTAAAGTTTACAAACCCCAAAACCACGGCATTCAGGTAGAAACGCCCACAATGTATGCGCAACTAAACCTTCTTAATATCATTGATACGAGACTTTTCCCCATTGTTGTTAACACTCCCCCTCACTATCAAGATGGACAGTGAGAATAAGAGGTAAGATGATCAAAAATTTATAATAAGGTCAGTGCCCTACTCTGACACCACCTTACAAACCCCCAAAACCATGTCGTTTGGGCCCAAGAAGCATCTTAGTATCATCAATGTGGGACTTATCCCCAGTGTTCCAACACAAGCATCACGCTCGAAATAAGCTGACAAGTGAAAGAAAAAAAGTGTTGTTTTCTCACTTAATTTTATTTATCTTCCCTTGAAAGACCTACCAAATGGAGAAAAACATTGAACCTTTTTGCACACACAAAATGCTCAACTAAAATAAATATTAGATTGTACATCCTCGATATCTTGAAAATGATCCTATCGTGACACTTCCATGGCTTTCCAGATATATAGATGGTTGATGCAAACAAAAACTTGTATGAATACCCATCAAAAGTTATGCTAGGGAAATAAACCAAAGCACTATGGCCCACTATAAAGAATAAGATGAATAATACAATGTGACCGCTATTTTGTAACATACATACACAAATGAAAATCTTAAGGATATACAAGTAAAATGATGCAAGAGATTTTTTTTCACCTTAATTAAGACCCAACCTACTTCCCATAAAAAGCATATCATTAATTCTCAAGCTTCTCCACAAACAAAAAAAACAATAATATTAAATAAAAGAGAAACTAAGAACGACATGTATAAGTATACCCAACCGACCTACAACGAGTGCTAAACTTTTACCATTACACATAACCCTATAAATTTCCAAATGGTATTCAAAATTCAAAAATTTATAAAAATTAATCAAGAATTAGAATTCCTTGGTGGAAATAAGAGTTCCCCGTATGGACTGCTGGGACTGGGACATCCGGTTTGTTTTCCATTGAGCCGGCATGTTTAAAATTACTATAGGTGAGATCAATGTGGCTTGGTGAAAATCAGTTAGACTTCCTTGTTTGTCGTGAAAGAAAAACATTTTCCTATAAAAAATATGCAAAGGACATCTGTCTACAAGAGATTACCCACTTAAAATCTTAACTTTGAAGTTTAATTCTTGTTCCGGCAGAATTGCTAAGAAGAGTATTAACCACTTAATCATTGTAGCATCATTCACAGCCTACAGTATACAGTGTTCAGAAGTCGTAATCTCTCATGAGGGAGTGCCATCACTCTACTTTCGTGAAAACGAAAGAACAAGTGGAAGGATGACTGCTACTTGTGGATCTCACACTTCCAATAATGCTTTGGACAATTTGGAGAGCAAGAAATACATCAAGAGCTATTCCCTCCTCTAGTTAATACCATTTTTCATGTCCCTCGATATGCAGGATAGGCACTTCGCTCACTTTGGGTTCTCTCTAGGTCGGCAGACTTTCAGGAGTTTTTTTCTTGAGCTGGAACACTTTATATTGACTTCTGCCTCAGCTGTAGGGTCCACAAGTAGTCATGGTTCTTAATCATTTCTATTTTGCTTCCAATGGATTTTTTCCAGTTATTTTTTTATGCGGCTGAAAAGACTAGTAAAAAGGTCTATTAAAGAAACAAAAAAGACAGATTACAAAAAAAAGAAACAACAACAACCAAGGTGGTAGAAAAAGAAACAACACTACAAGAAATCTCAATTTTCCCAGCTATTCCTTTTTCATTATCAATAAACGTTATCAAGGCGACCAGAAGCCCAAGGCGTTCAAGGATGCCCATTCCGGTTAGGTAACAAGGCAGTCCCTTATGTGTTGTCCATGTGTGCGTGTGTGAATAAATGTGTACATATATACATGGTATTCACTATTCATGTCAAGCAACTACTCGAACACTTTTGATTAATCGTTTGAGGCAACACATTGATTGAAAATCAATCATCCACAAAAAACACAAACCAGAAGATACATCCCCATGGCCTCGTGACATTAGATTTATGTTTCATTTAATTTGTTTTAAATTCAAGGTTTTAATTTTTTAATTTTTTATTTGATTTGTTTTGGGTTTGAAGACCCTGTAAAATGAATTATTAATGTCATGTGCATTCTTTAATATTTTTGTAAGAATTTATTTCTATTTTTTAATGTTTTATTGGTATTTTGTTATGATTTATGTGAGTGTGTAAACCTCGTTTTCCCCGTTTCTTTTGATTTGGAAAAATTGAACGTCCCGGACTTATCTAAAAATAGGTGATATCCTATGAAAATGTTAGGTAGTCCGGTGATATTTTAAAAGTATTAGAACCGAGGTTCGGGTTCTTTGAAAATCTGATTTTTGACCCCTCCCCTCCGCTGGAAGGTGCAAATGTCCGGCGTTAACTTACATCGAGCAACAACTCGAATACCCTTGCTTAACCGTCGTAACAACCTAATTTCGGAGAACGTGCACATCCATAGGAAAATAACAAACTCAAAAGGGGAGCGGCCTTTTCGGCCCAATTGGGCATGAACCGTTGGCTTGAGATTGACTTTTGACATCAAAGCTTTGATTCGAATTTTGCTTAGTGTTGTTTTGTTTTATTGTTTTTTTAATGAGTGTCTTGATTTAGTTTTGATTGGAGTTTTGGTGACTCAAAAGATTTCGGTTTCAGTTTAAGTGAAGTTGGAGATGTTTGGGCAAAGTGGGAATCGGTTTAATTAAACCAAAATTGAAGTTTCAGGTTTGGTTCAAAATCTGATTTTTCGGTTCTTTTTTTTGTTTGATTTTATGTGTTTTGAATGTCGGAATGTTGTTGGTTTGATCATTTTTAGGTTTGATCTTTTGTTGCTTGATTTGTATCTTATCTTGGCAAAGTTCGTGAGGTTTTTAAAGTGAGCTTTGGATGTTTAAAAATCTGATTTTGATGTGTGAATTGGTTTGGGTAAAATCTGATTTTTATTGTTTAATGTCAAAATCTTGAGTTGTCTTGATTTCATTTGAAAGTTGGTTGGCTTGGAAGACTTTTGGTTAAGCTTTTGAAAAATTGTTTTAAATCTTTTTTTTGTGGACAGATTTTGATGTTCTTTATGATATTCCAATGTTGGTTTGAATTTGATTTGTTTGCTATTTAAGTAATCAATTGAGTCGGATTGAGCATCTTTTATTTGAATTTCCAGATTAGTGACAATCTGATTGCTTTTGTATTTTTATTGCATTTTGATGTCTAGTTGGGCCAATCTTGGTCACCTTAGGTTCGCATCTTATCCGACCCATTGGGCTGCCAATCGGTGCCCAATCTCATGCAATTTTGGTGCCATTGAAGGGCATTTCATTTCATCGGTGAGAAGTACAATGAAGTAAAAAGATAGGCATTCCTCCCCCCAACATAGGTTCTTCACCAATTTAAGAAAATTTCGACATTATAACGACATGCCGGTCATTTCCAACTTAGTGAAGTTTTACTCATCCAAAATGGCCAGCCGCCAGCCTTATCCATATTGGGGGAAGGATTGCTGGCTACGGGAGCGTGCCCGCACCGCCATCCAGATTGACATTCCGAGAACGTGCTCGGTCGATTTAAGTGCGAGTAGTGATGCAATTAATCGAGTCGAGCTCGAATGATACCCTACTAGGCTTGGCTCATTTCCAAGGTCGAACCTTTATTGGGTCACAGCAGGTGCTGATCCCAATCCAAGATCAGCCACACCAGCAACCCATGCAAGAATGCAATCTGAAACATTGCTCGAAGATCTGATAACTGATTAAACTATAATAACTGGACATTCAACAAAGCAAAAAAAAAACTAACACACCAAGTTCACAACTCATGTTGATAGAGAATATTCTCTAAAACTCTTAAATGTTCTCGTGAAATGTTGCAAAAGATTATTCAAGAGAAACACTGACTGAGATAGATGAGAAACAAAATGAGACAAGAGAAGGCACGAACCATGCATTCATCGGAGGCATCCAATCCATTATTCTCAAGACCATCTGAACCCTCTTGGCAGACAGTGGCAACAACTTTACTGTAATCACTCAGTGAAGCACCCGAAGAATGAACTGCTTCTGTTAAGCAAGATTTCAACCTTAGGGCACAGTTGCTAATCACCTTTTCAGCCAATCTCCTAGCAATTGGCAGAACATCCTGCAAAATAAAGACTGAATCATAAAAAAGGTTCAAGTAAAACAATTTAAAAAATTTTCAGAATAAGTCTAGCAATACCATTGCATCCTTCTTAACATTTGATAAAAGGCTAGATAAAAGTTCCGGAGAGATATCCTCACTTTCTTCTAGAACAAGCGTCATAACCACCTCCATAGAAGAGAAAACACTTTCAGGATGGTTATCCCTGCATGAAGCAATTTTACATAAAATATTAACAGATAAAAAATTAAAACTAGAAGAAATGACCAGTAGTTACGTTATTTCTCCCACATAAACAAGTGCACCAACTATTTGATCATTATAGCTTATTAAATAAATAAATAAAAACTATAGGACATCTAGTCTTCAGCATACTAAGCACCTAGCTGCTGCAAATGAAACATCTGTGCATCTTCTAAATGTTATGTTGACAAAAATAGAATTGATGAACAGTCACGGAAAAGCATCCTTAGGGTCCATCATATTTCCAGATACTGTGCGAAGAGGATCCGGTTCAAAAAAATTAGGTTGATTTTGCATTTGTCCTTTTAGGACTTGTTTGTAACTACTTAAATTTCTCTTTAGTCCTTTCTTTGCGCCTCAGTCCTTAAGAAGACTTGGTTGTAAATACTTATTTAAATGTCCTTTTTGTAATGGGACACATCTGTATATGAAGAGGGTCTTTCGTGAATGAAACCATGGAATGCAATCTCCTGAGAATCTCTCGAGATCTCCCGAGAATCTCTTTTCTTCTGTGCATCCGAGAAACGAGATTGCCGAAACGAGAATATCTATGTAGTACTTGTGATACCTTGATCTTCTCCGCCTATTATTATCCCTAACTAGTTAGATGATCTTGTTAAGTTTCTTTCTTATATTGCCAATTTTATTATGGAATCTATCCAAATATTCATCTAAACATTATTGTTTGATAAAATTTCATAGCTTAATATTTTATTGACTATATATGTACAATTGACCCAAAATGTTATCAACCTCCTATTCATATTGTTCAAGATGAAAGTTTGATCTGACATAAGATCCTTTGTATGTCTCATGCTAACAATAGTTCACCATCTCTATCTCTGACTCTCTGTATTACGCTTTTAATTCTCTCACAACTTATTTTAATATTTAATATGAGTTCTCTTGTCCTTTTTAAAGAGATTATATGACACTACATTTAAACATGCACATTGATTGGTATTTCAAAGATCTAATTCCTTGAGATTTTTTCGAGATCTTTTATCTTCAATCTCCGTGAGATAAAATATACATGTGAGATGGCAATCATTGGGTAAAGTATATATTGCATAAATGAAATCCGAGATCCGATCTCTCGAGATTTTTCCGAGAATCTCACGAGATCTCTTCTCTTTCACGCTTCCGAGACGAAGTCAAGATCCGAGACGACAATCCTTGAATGAAACATACACAAAAAAGAATTTTCAGAGAAGCCGCCAGTGCCTGTTCGTGCGTAGGGGTTTGGCCCCGGTTATCTCTTCACCCCCGCCAAGATGGAGACCTACTTTTTCACCGCAAATCGCCAGAGACCCTCGTCACCCCAAGGATCGCGGGATTGGGATCGGGGACCACCGATCCGATCCGGATCGGGATCGGATCGGTCCGGATCGGCCGATCCTCCGGAAGAAAGGGCGTCTTGGATCGGTCCGGATCGGGCAGTTTTTTAAAAAAATTTTAAATCATAAAAATCCTCAAAAAATCAGGTAAAATCAAAAAAATCATAGAAATAAATAAAAATTTTAAAAAAATAAAAATTAATGTGGATGACATTCTATCAAATAATGTCATACAACGTAAGTTCCTTTCAAGAAACTATCATACAAGTATAAATTATTATATAAAAGAGAGAGAGAGAGAGAGAAAGAAGAGAGTTAAATAGATCTTTATGTAAATTTAAGTATATAATATGTATATTTATGATTATGAATCTTCTATATATGTGATAGTATAAGTGATAGTAAAATATATTAATATGTTTACACTATCATAAGTGGGACGCAAAGTAGTCGCGGATCGACTCCCGAAGAAAAATTATTTTTATGGTGGTAAAGGGAAGGGGGAAGAAGGGATCGGACTCCCCCCTAAATTTACCTGTTTAGGGGGGGATCGGCCAATGTTTAAGGTGGATTATTGGGGGGAGGGGTCTAGGGGGAGCCCTAGACAATGAAGGGGAGGGGTAAGTGAGAATGAGGGGTGGGAAGAGGGAATCGGTCCGATCTCCCCCTTATTGGAGGGGATCGGACCAGAAAATGGTCCGGAATCGGGTCCTAAATCGATCCGATTCTGGACCCTTCCGGGTTCTAGGGAATCGGTCCGGATCGACCGATTCCCGGATCGATCCACCTGGATCGGTCCAAGATCGACCGATCCGGTCGATTCAGACCGATCCAGCCGGGAGTCCCAGCTGGATCGGTAGTTCAGGCTGGAATCGGATCGGTGGGTACCGATCCGATCCAAGAATCGGCCGATCCCGATCCGGATCGGCCGATTCTGCAATCCATGCGTCACCTCTGGCATGAGGCCGGATTCAGATGTTCCCCCCTACCCCTCCAGTTGGCCTCCGTGCCATCATTTCCTCTTCACCCTTCCCAATTATTAATTCTCTAGCTCCGCTCGTTGTCAACATCACCTGCACCCAAATGCATAGATCTGGCTATCCCCAGACGTGATGCCAGCTTCCTACTCCAACAGGAGAAGCCCCAACACCTCCAACCACTCCCTCAGCTACCATGGCAACCTCCAGTGACCCTCGGAGGCCTACCAACCACCTCCGGTTGCCCCTTTCATCGTCATCGACTAATGATCGCGGGATCAGAATCGGTGCCCAGATGGGTGACCACCGATCTGGATCAGCCGGTCCTCCAGACAAAATGTCGATCCAAGATCGGTCTGAATCAGCCAAACTTTTTTATTTTTATAAACCATAAAATTCTCAAAAAACCTAAAAAATCATAGGAATGAGTAAAAAGTTAAAACAAATAAAAAACATGGATGACGTTCTACCAAATAATGTTATACAAAGTTCGTTTCAAAAAATTGTTATACAAGTACAAATTATCAACACAAACATCTAAAAAATACACTAGTTCATTACATAAATACATTACATAAAAGTAAATGAATACAACACGTGACATAACCGTAGTTCTCCATTCTTCGCCTTCGCCCATCAACCCCTCTAGCCCCTCCAAAATCACCCTCTCCTCCCCCCAATAACCCACTCCCTAGGAAAAGCTTCCCAGTCCACCCTCTGCTCTACTCTGCCAACGAACAGGCAATGACGAATTAGACAAAGCAGAGGCGGGAAAGGAGACAAATCAAGGGAGACAACTATGTCGGAAGACCACCTGGGAGTTCACGCCTCCTCCCGACCACCCTGAGCCGCGCGAGATGCGCCGCCGCCTTTGTTTGCCTGCACCCTCCTGGCACCATTGCCGTCTGGACACACGATGAGGCCATGGCAATGAAGACGCACGAGACACTGCAAACGCCTCACGAGGTCAAAAAAAAGTCAAGAGTTTTTTGTCAGGTCTCCTCCCCACCTCACGCAACCACAGGTGCCAGGAACTCACCATGACCCCCGCCGAGGTGTTCTTTGTATGCTCACAAGCGTAACTCGGGCCACCATGGCCCCTGCTCGGACTTGTGTGAATGGGGACACCCACATGACCCCACAACCCCCCCTTTCACCTGGGAGCAACTGCGGCACACCACGACTCCCCACATGGAATTCTGCTAAAATCGGTCCAGCCTTCAGCCTAACCATTAGTGGTTCACAGGCTGGCCCAGTCGAGTCTCCTAGTTAAGCTGATTTTAAAGACAGTGGCCACTTTTAGACCAATTAAAACATGGAGAACTTCATTTTAGTCTCTTTTAGTTCGTTTCTCGCCATTTTTGCATCTTTTAACACGATTCCACCGCGCCATCCCGCATAGAATGGTATCAGAGGAGGTGGCACATTCATATAAGCCAACTCTTAGGATACTTTTATCAACTTCAGCACTTAGTTGATAAATAAAGCGTTGGAGCTCCTAATGTGGCATTTGAAACTCGTAGATGAGTTTTCTGCGGGTAAAGAAAAATAATAGAAATCCTGTTTAAGAAATTTATAAATTAATTTTGCATTTTTGCCCTTTTAAATTTTTTTATAGATATTTGACTTTCTTTTTAGTCCTTTCTTTGCTCTTCAGTCCTTAAGAAGACTTGGTTGTAAATATCTCTTTAGATGCCTTTTTTGTAATGTGTAATGTGACACCTCTCTATATAAAGAGTGTCTTACGTGAACAAAACAAACAAACAAAAAATTTATGAAGAACCCGCCAGACGCTGGTTTGTGCGTAAAGAACTGTACCTGGTTCTCTCTTCACCCACTCCACGATGGAAGTCTTCTTCTTCACCACCAACATGAGGCCGGTAACCCTCATCACCCCCGGGAGGCCAATTCCAGGCATTCTCCCCTACCCCTCCAGCTAGCCTCTGTGCCATCCTTTCCCTTCACCCTTCCCAGTTATTGGTTCTCCAAATTTGCACGTCGTCAACGGTCGACATCACCGACACTCGAATGTGTAGATTTGGCAGTCCCTGGACAAACGTGATTGGCCAACTTCCTACTCCATCCACAGAGCCCCAACACATCTAACTACTCCTTCGGCTGCCACTGCAACTTCCAATGATCGAAAGCCCGCCAATCACCTCCCATGGCCCCTTTCATCGTTGTTGACTCTCCATTCTCTCCCTTCGGACATAGTTGTCAAGGCAGATGCCTAGGTGCCGCGGCGCCTTTGCTCAGGTGCCTTGCCAAAGCGTCTTTTGGGGAGCCCAAAAAGCCACCCAAGGCGCTCGCCGTATTTTAACATGATTAAAAAAATAATTTTGTGAAGTTTTTCCCCTTGATACCCCCCCCACAAGGAACATCTATTTAATGATAATTTGAACATATTAATAAATTTCACAATCACTTATGCTATCATATATATTTAAAATTTATGAATATAAACATATATTATGTATTTAAAATTTATAAAGTTCTCTTTTAGTTCTCTTTTCTCCCCCTCTCTCACTTAATTTAACAAGATTAACTCCTTATCCAAACATAAATACCCACACTTTCATAATTACATATATAAGATCACTTATACTATTACATTTTTTTTCTTTCGATCCGTGACTACTGTAACAATATTTCACTATCACTTATACTATCGCACATATATAAATTTTATAATTATAAATGTATTATATACTTAAATTTTATAAAAATCTATTTTAACTCTCTTCTGTTTCACACACACATCATATTTACTTATATACAAAGATGAAACACTCATTCAATCATAACATTAAAATATAATTATATTTAAACATATTTTTATGTAAACCAACCCTGGATCAAGCCTTCCTTAAATACCGTCTTGACCGCCTAGGCGACGCCTACGCGGCCGCCTTGTCGCCTAAGCAGAATTGATACTCTTCAACGTCTTGGACGTCTTGTCGCCTTGACAACTATGCCTTCGGATCCCCACCGGGGAGCGGTGTGGAGCCCACCATCCTTCCCGCACCCCTCTAGCCATCCAGCTCCTCATGCAACCTTTCCACTCCACCTCCAAACCCTCTGGGATCACCCTCCTTCCCTCAATAACCCCTTCCGCGCAAAAAACTTCCCAACCCACCCTCTGCTCAGCTTCACCATCAGACAAATGATAACAAAAGAGACAAGGAGAAGAAGTTCAAGAGACAGAGATCGAGGGAGATGACGATGCTAGAAGACCACCCGGGTGTTCTCGCCGCCTCCTGACCACCTGCAGCAGGGATGTGCCGCCACCTTTGTTCGTCTACACCCTCATGTCACCTCTGTCATCTGATGCACTATGACAACACACAAAACGGCACACGAGTCTCACGAGGTCGAAAAGGGGCTGAGTTTTTGTCAGGTTTCTTCCCTATCTCATACAGCCGCAGGCACCACGAACTCACCACAACCCTTGCCAGGATATTCTATGTGCACCATGGATTGCAGAATCGGTCGATCCGGATAGGGATCGACCGATTCTTGGATCGGATCGGTAGGTACCGATCCGATTCCAGTCGGAATTAGCAATCCAGCCGGGAGTCCTGGCTGGATCGGCCGGAATCGGTAGGATCGGTCGATCCCGGACCGATCCACCCGGATCGATCCCAAAATCGGTCGATCCGGACCGATTCGCCGGAATACCGGAAGACCCGGAAACGAACCGATTCCGAGATCGATCCGGTCCTGTTTTAAGGTCCGATCACCCCCTATTTGGGGTCGATCCGGACCGATTCTCCACCCACTTGCCCCCTTCTGCTTCTTCTCCTTCCCCCCAAGGCTCCTTGGAGATCTAGGGCTTCCCCTGCCGGCGATCCAGCTGTTGGAGGGCCGATCCAACCTTCCCAAGGGACGATCCACCCTACACAAGGTTTGTAAGGGGGGGGGGGGGCTTCGATCTCCTCTTCCCCCCCCCCAGGCCCTGGCCCCTGGCCGGCTGCAGCCTGCAGGTTTGGGATCCCCCATTGGGGGGGATTATTTCACCCCCCAATGGGGGTGGAATTGCACCCCCGAAGGGGTGCTAATCACCCCTTCGGGGGTGTTGAACAGTCACCCCCGAAGGGGTGACTGTTTTTACAGTGCCCCCCCTAGGTGGGGGGGGGCTGGTATGAAATCCCCCCATTGGGGGGGATTATTTCACCCCCCAATGGGGGTGGATTTAATTGGCCTAATATTGTGTACGGTTTTATGTGTTGTAGATAAGATGTCGGACGAGGAGCATGGCACCGGACCCGCAGAATTTCGTGACATTGGATGGCAACATGGCCATCTCCTTGATTCAGAGAAGAAGAGAGTTAGATGCAAGTGGTGCCAAAAAGAGATGAATGGAGGTGTGTATCGGCTCAAGCAACATATAGCCGGGACGGGTGGCAATGTAAAGAAATGTGATAAAGTACCGGCTGAGCTGAGGGAGGAGATGAGGGGTTATATAACTGGAAGGGCATCACAGAGGGAGGTGAGAATTGGTCAGAGACAAGACCTACATGACGAGTTGCTAGGTCGGAGAGACGCCGATCTTATGGCCGGAAAGAGCAAGAAAGGGAAAGGACCAGCACATGAAAGGGTCCAAGTTGATTCTTCATCTTCATCAGATGAGGAAGAGGCCCAGGTTAGGAGAGCCGTTCATGAGAGTATGGCTCAAGCCCGTGAGGATGAGGAACGAAGACGAGAAGCAGGAGGTTCGGCTGCTAGACGATCTGATGTGGGGGCGGGCACACGCCCTGTTCGAGAGCCTGAAATTCGGAGGACACATTCTGTTCGACCGATGCCGACAGGAGACACTGCCATGTATAGGGAGAGTGGCAGAGGTCAGAGGGGTATAAAACAAGCATTTAAAGGGGTGAAGGCATCGACTGGGGCAGCCAAGAAAGCGCTAAAGCATATGGTCAAATTCTTTCTACATGCAGGTAAAGATTTGTTGAAGTTGTGATTAGCATTTGCTTGTCGATATGACTTTCTTGTTAGGTTAGTTATTATTAACAATTCTCTCTTTTCTCTTATCTTGTTTTTGAATTTGTAGGTGTCCCGGCACATGCAGCCACCAGTCCATATTTCCAGACTATGGTTGATGCGATTGGTGAGGCCGGGCCTGGGTTGAAAGCCCCTACATCAAAATATATATATGAAACAGGCTTGAATGAGGAGGTCGATGAGTTGACCTCATGGATAGATGGATTCAAAACCATCTGGAAGAAGAGGGGGTGCACTGTAATGTGCGATGGATGGACTGGAATCACAAGGAGGTCACTTATAAACTTCCTTGTGTATTGTTCTGAGGGCACCGTATTTCTGAAGTGGGTTGATACATCAGGTCAGGTGAAAAATGCAAATTACCTATTTGGTTTGATGAACATTGTGGTGGATGAGATAGGGAAGGCCAACATTGTGCAGTTTGTCACAGACAATGAGGCCTCATATAAGGCTGCAGGAAAGAAGCTAATGGAGGCCCGACCTCACTTGTTTTGGGTGCCCTGTGCGGCACATTCTATTGACCTGATGTTAGAAGATATTGGCAGGGATGCTAATGTCAAGTCCTTGGTCAACCAAGGACAACTTATCACCTCATTTATCTATGGCCATCCACGACTTTTACATATCATGAGGCAGCACACCGATGGTCATGATTTGATCAGACCGGGTCCCACAAGATTTGCCACTCATTTTATTGCATTAGAGAGCCTATACAGATACAAGGCTAGTTTAAAAAGGTTCATTCTCTCCACTGCTTATCAGGAGTACATGGATACATACAGGAGCTCCTTGGATCAGTATGAGATACTGGTAAAGATGGAGCAGCTGATAGAAGATAACAGGTGGTGGGAGAAGGTGCAGTACTACTTGTCTGTCATAGAGCCTTTGGTGCAGGTACTTAGGTTGGTGGATTCAAATGACAAAAATCAGATGGGGTACCTGTATGATGCTATGGATAAAGCTAAGTTGAAAATTAAAGAGAAGCATCCCAAGAGTTACAAAAAGTGGTTGAAGGTGATTGACAACAGCTGGGACAAAACCCTACACCACGACATTCATGCTGCAGGTATAATTTAGTAGTGTAATATGGTCATGATTACAAGTTATATTTTGTGTATTACCCCCACTGTCTTTAAACTAATAGAGTAATAATGTTGTTACATGGTACTTCATGAACCCAAGGATACAGTATGGTGGCCAAGTATGTAATGATGGTGAAGTATTATCAGGCACACTATCTGTAATTAAATGACTATGTAAGACCCAAGAAGACAGAACGTGCGCTGAGGTTGAAGTAAGTAATACGTTTCATATTAATTAAACTTTTAACTTTATCTCAAGAAGAGAAGATAACTGATTTAATTTGTGTTTTCAGATGACTTCATACAGGCACAAGATTGGGGTGTACGGGGATCCAGATTTGCAGTACTCACACGATAGGGTCCCCCCTAGTAATATGCTTACCCGAATTAATGACTCTTTGGTAACTTGATTTTTTTTACATAACGTTACTGATGCATGTAATTGTCTTCTTTACAATTACAGCTGAGTGGTGGATTATGGTGACAAACAGAACTGGATGGAATCCACTCGCAGCCGTTGCAATTCGGGTGCTAAGTCAGAGCACATCGTCATCCCAGTGCGAGAGAAATTGGAGCACCTTCAACCTTATTCATACGAAGAGGAGAAATAGGTTGAAGACAGAAAGATTGGAGAAGCTTGTCTACTGCCATTACAATATGAGGCTGAGGATCAAGAATATCAAAGATAGGCAGAAGACATCGGAGCAGAGATTTGCACAGTTTGCAGGTGGATTGTACCAAGAAAGAGCACAGGCCCAAGCCACTCAGGGCTTGTCCCAGGCGGATGTGGACTTGGAATATCTATTCCAAGAAGAACATCCACTTGCAGCATGGGTGGAAGACAAGGATGCTGAGGGAGAGCCAGAGTTCGACCCGAACGACAGATCATGGGCCGAAGGAGAGCTTGACAGCGGCCTTGGTGAGGATGAAGACATCCAGGAAGCTGAAGAAAGTCAAGTTCCGTGCACAGCTCCACTTCCTGATCCACCCCGGACTACAGCTTCTCCAGAGAGACATCGAGCTCCCCCCCCCTCGCCGCTACAGCTCCAGCTCGGATTCCAGTTGCGGGTCCATCTACCACCACCACCACCAAGAAGAATTGTGGATTATTTAGGGCTTTAAAGAAAATATGCTTACCTTCACAGCAAGCAAGTCAAGGAGATCCTACATTGAAGAGGAAGAAATTAAGTATGAAACGGCGACATCATCTCCTTGACACCGAGACCACTCAGCCACCTTCATCAGATGAGGATGAAGAAGAATTTGTCCCACCCACACAACAACAGCGTACAGGGGGTGGAGGTGGAGGTGGCGGAGGTGAGGGTGGCTCTACTAGTAGTGCACGCACGAGTGGAGCAGGTCCAGATGATTTGAGTGATAAAAGACACTCATGTTCGAGTGGCAGGGGCAGCGGACGCTGGACGAGGATGAATGTTTTTGACGACTTTGCATCTTCCTATCCAGAGCCTGCCTCAGACAGTGAGCCTGGCTATCCACCTCCACCATCTTTTCTACCTCCACCTCCGACTGATCAGGGAGTTTATAAGTTTACCGACATGGCCCAGTCTTTATTTTCTTATGGATACGGGTCAATTATGACTGACCCTAATCAATGGAGATTTGCAGAAAATCAGAATGACCAGGACAGAGATCCAGATCCGTCCTACTCCGGACATTACCATAATTGGTGGTGATGGCATATGTATAATGTATTTCTTTGTTTATTTCACGCAATGTAATATGAGACTATGAGTGGTAAGAAGAATATGTGTTGTACTATTGTGTGATTGGATATGATTGTTTGTTTGGTAAAAATATGTATCTTATTTGATGTACGATGTGTTCTATTGTGTGATTGGATATGATATGTGTTCTATATGATTGATTGTTAATTTGTTATATGTATGAGTGTTCCCTATATTTTTTTTCACATTTTTTCTGAGTCCTATGTATTTTTATTGATTTTTTGGCTATTTTTACAGATTTTTTTATAGAACCAAAAAAAAAACGATCCAGACCGATTCTGGATTGGTCTAGCTCCATAGGAATCGGCCTGGATCGGATCGGACCCCACCGATCCAGGATCCGATCCCGATCCCGCAATCCTTGATGTGCACTCTCGGGTGCAACCTCAGGCCTCCACGACCCCTGCTTAGACTGTCTTCAAGGGCGACCGGGGGCACCCACGAGATGCCATGGCCCCCGCCTGGGAGCAACTGCAGCGTGCCACTACCCCCCAGGGGGGGTTCTGCTGAAGCCAGTCCAGTATTCAGACAGATCACAGCCGGTTCACAAGCTGGCCAAGTCGATTCTCCTGGTTCAGCCAGTTTTCAGGCCGTTTGACAAAATTTTGGACCGGTTTCGCCAGTTTTAGAGCAGTTTGAGCCAGGTTAATTTCATTTTGGTCTCTACAGTTCATTTAAAGCATTATAATGTCGTTTTCGCAGCTTTTTAGCCCGGTTCCACCATGCTCTCCCACATCACTTTACTTCTTAAAAAATTGATCCTCCACCCAAAGTTTCCTAGAACCATTAGAAAAGAATAAGATCATATACCTGACAAAAGAAATAAGGTTGGCCATCCTATCAGATCTACTCATTTTGTATTCATCTACCACGAGAACATAACTGAAGGCTAGTACAAAAAAGAATGAAATAATCATCCCAAGATAAGTTGCACTTGCGCCACCTAATTAGCCATCTTTGACCCAATACTCAATGCATTCATCGGATAAAAGCATGTTTGATTGTAAGTATATCCAAATCAAGGGCCCTGAAGCATGCAAGGGATAATCAGATAAATAATCTAATAAAAAATTTCTGTATAGCTCCGTCTGCTTAATGTCCTAATGTTTTCTGCATAGCTAATATTTCTTTGTTAAACCCGAGAAAATGTGGGTGAATAGTGCACACTAACAAGAAAAGATTGATAGATGTATGCAGTATCAGCCTTGAAGGTTCTTTTCCTACCACCATGCCATGGGCTTTCTCTATTTCATTGCGTCGTTACTATTGACTTCCATGGACTGGACATATTTCTGTAGCAACTTGCATTTGCTCAAAAAGAAAAGATGAAATAGGCAAGAAAATAAGACCCTGCTCCCGATACAATGATCCGTGGGTCATGGCAGAATTACAGACCGACTCCACAAAATGCAAAAATGACACAAACATAGTGTGTGCACATCTCATGCCCAAAACTGTGGACCCAATACTGACCCAGTCGAATTTAAACCCAATCGGGACCCAACTCAGACGATCCTGCAGCATCGGCCAGGTCAGACAGGGTCAACCGAGTCAGCCTCAACTAGTCCAACGGCTCCAAATGATCTCAGCTAACCTGTTCTGACCCAGGTTTCCGACCTGGCAGGGGCCAACCAATCCACTCCCGACCTCAACCCAGCCCAAGTTGTTGCCCGAAACATTTGACTAACGGCACTTCTGCAAAAGCAACTGAAGAAATAAACACAACTTAGGGCCAGTGTATTCACACTGGTAACATAATTCAAAATGGAATTCATGAGAAAAGTCATCCTCTCACAAGTATCGTTAACAGATAACAAAAGGTCAGCCAGAATTCACCAAATTTGAAAAGGTTGGACAAAATGCATGGTCTCCAGATAAAAGAAAAAACAGTGAAATCATCCAAAAATTCACGAGTCTGCTTTATAAGGATACATTTTTCCTCTTGGTGAAAAAATACGAATTTCCAACTATTTATATAACTAACCAAAACGAAAATCATATATTATTAAAAAAATAGATTGATCATCACCAAAAAACTAAAAATATAAAATATATTGAATTATCAAGACAATAATAAGCAAAATGGATCAATAATGAAGTACTACTTGACTATCTAGGAGTAGACTTTTAGTTGGTTCTTCAATTAGCATAAATTGAAGACTTCAATCTCAACTCTTCATTGAAGAAGAAATAAATGAATAGTTGTCATAAAAAGGTTGAATACAATAATATTTTCCTCTAGCCTGAACATTTCTCCACAAAACACTGAAAATAGCATAAACTAGGCAAGATTATCTACCTTATTGTCCGAAAAAAGTGCTGAAACATCTCAAGAATTAGCGCATCACACTCCAGGTCCAGCATCACAACGCATGATCTAACCTTTGCAACAGTTACAAGGATAGATACCCTCTTTGGATATGAACGGCTAGACATATCATCCAGCTTCACAAAAGTTCTAACAATCATTTCAAATATTTCCTGAACATATATATGCCAGAGCACCATTAAAAATTAAACATCGGCCAATATGATGAAATAGAAATGAATGATTTCATTGTTGATGTACACAAAATACCTTCATTAAATCATCATCATACGGAGCCTCTGGTGCTGTTATTCTAGTGATTTCGCTAATACAAGATGCAACAGAAACTTTTACATCTTCTTCTGAATGTTGGAGAAACTCTTTAGCTACCAATCCCTTCATTGCAGGATGCAATGCAGCTGACATTGACTCAGAAGGTGATTGCTCCACCCTCGACAACGAAGACTCAGCTTTCTGAAAATTAGAAAAGAACAAAAAACGATAACATAATGACCATGGGCTAATATGTGAAAAAGTATGAAACCATAAATCTTCTCTACACAACACATCTTAGTGTCTCTAAAGATTAGTTCTCATGACAAGACGACTCCCCCACATGTCAAAATCGCTTATGATTAACCAATCAAAATCAAAAAAAAAACTTCTACAATAAAATAGTCAGCGATGTCAAAGAAAAAGAGACTGAGTTTAACCCAATCATTCACCTTGCTTAGCTTAAACATTCTAGTATCTACGGGTAAAAAAACTTCTGGAGCCAGGAGATAATCCAATATGGAAAAAATTCTTCAAGATACAATGTGCTGTAGCAATCTAGATAGTTTGTATGGAAAGGAATCAGGAGATTCAAGAAAGGTGCATCCCTGGCTGCTCAGATTGCTTGCTTTGTGTGTGGCAAAAGAACAAGTTCTCCTTTTTAACTTTTTTTAAAGCAATGGAAAGAGTAATCTTATCTAACCATCCTCAGTCTACCTTCGGTTGTTGGGTTTTTGGTATGTGAGAGACCCATAACATTGCACAATATTGATGCAATATGCTTCGATGTAGTCCCTTTGCTCTTTGTGGCTGCCAGTCCCAATGAAATGGCTGTCTGGAGAAATCAGTTGCCTTTTTGGGACAGTTCTGAATGTTTTGGTTGAATTTCTGTTTGTATAGTTCTCATCGTGAAACCTCAAATATTATATATCGAATTATAAATATATGGTTTTGCATGATATGCATTGAAAATTCATTTGATTTCCATTCATTTGGAAAATGAATATTCGTTTATCTTTTGGCTACTATGAAAATGTATGATATTTCATAAAAAATTAGCTAAAACATATGGGAATGGTATGCATATAAAAATATGTATATCGAGGTTAAAGATCATAAAATTTGTAAATTTACGATATTAATTACATCGAGATTCTCAAACACCCTTGATTAACCGTCGTACCAACTCATATCAAAAAAAGCATTCATCAATAAAACACAATCACATGGGAAATATAACACCATAAACTCAATGGAATACAAACTTAGTGTTTTAAGTTTGATTTGAATTTCAATTATGAATGATTCATTCTAACATTCCAACATCTTAAGGTTTATTTTCTTAGTGGATTCTAAAATGCATTAACATGTTTTATACGGGATTAACTCTTTTAACTCATGGTCTTTTGCATGATATGCATTGAAAATGCATTACCTCAAATATTATATATCGAATTATAAATATATGGTTTTGCATGATATGCATAGTTGTCAAGGCGACAAGGCGCCCAAGGCGTTGAAGGGTACCGATTCCGCTTAGGCGATAAGGCAGCCGCTTAGGCGTCGCCTAGGCGGTCAAGGCGGTATTCAAGGAAGGCTGAGTCGGGAGGTTGTTATATATATAAAAAAAACATAAATATAATTATATTTGTTATGTTATAATTGAATATGAGTGTTTTATCAATGCACATAAGTAAATATAATGTGTGTGTGAAAGAGAAGAAAGTTAAATAAATATTTATAAAATTTAAGTATATAACTCATTTATGATTATAAAATTTTTATATGTGCAATAGTATAAGCGATGGTAAAATATTGTTATAATATTATTAAATGGGGGGGGCAGAGTAGTCGCGGATAAAAATCTTAAATCTGTATGATAGTATAAGTGATAATACAATATATTAATATATTAAAACTATCATTAAATAAGTGTCCCTTGTGAGGAGTATCAAGGGAGAAAAATCCCTCAAAAACTTTTTTTAATGATGTAAAAATACCCAAGGCGCCTTGCTTGGGCGCCTTGGGCGCCTTTTTGGCCCCAGACAAGGCGCCCTGGCAAGGCGCCCTTGGAAAGGCGCCTTGCCGCCTAGGCGGCGCCTAGGCGCCGCCTAGGCGGGCGCCTTGACAACTATGATGATATGCATTGAAAATTCATTTGATTTCCATTCATTTGGAAAATGAATATTCGTTTATCTTTTGGCTACTATGAAAATGTATGATATTTCATAAAAAAATTAGCTAAAACATATGGGAATGGTATGCATATAAAAATATGTATATCGAGGTTAAAGATCATAAAATTTGTAAATTTACGATATTAATTACATCGAGATTCTCAAACACCCTTGATTAACCGTCGTACCAACTCATATCAAAGAAAGCATTCATCCATAAAACACAATCACATGGGAGATATAACACCATAAACTCAATGGAATACAAACTTAGTGTTTTAAGTTTGATTTGAATTTCAATTATGAATGATTCATTCTAACATTCCAACATCTTAAGGTTTATTTTCTTAGTGGATTCTAAAATGCATTAACATGTTTTATACAGGATTAACTCTTTTAACTCATGGTCTTTTATCGAGATATGTTTTAAATTATTAGAGTTAATTTGGATCCGAGCATATTCGGATCAAATTTCATTATGAACTGGATTTAGATTCCATCTAAGCCTTAGCATCTTAGATTTAATGTAATTTGCTTAAATCTGATTTTCATGACACCGGATTAACATTCCATCATCATTTTTATGTTCCAAGTCTTTTTCAATAAGCACTTAGATTTCTGTTATCTTCATCATAGTTGTCAAGGCGCCCGCCTAGGCGGCAAGGCGCCTTTCCAAGGGCGCCTTGCCAGGGCGCCTTGTCTGGGGCCAAAACGGCGCCCGAGGCGCCAGCCTAGGCGCCCAAGGCGCCCAAGCAAGGCGCCTTGGGTATTTTACATCATTAAAAAAAGTTTTTGAAGAATTTTTCTCCCTTGATACCCCTCACAAGGGACACTTATTTAATGATAGTTTCAATATATTAATATATTGTATTATCACTTATACTATCATACATATTTAAGATTTATGATTATAAACATATATTATATACTTAATTAAGTTCTTTTTCAACTCTTTCCTCTCTCTCTCTCTCTCTTTGTCTCACTTATACTATTACATACTTTTTTGGGTTCGGGGGGCGAACGCCCCCCTGACAACCCCCCACAAGGGGTGCTGCCCCGTTGACCCCCGCGACCTGACCGCGCAGGTCGATCCGCGACTACTCTGCGCCCCCCCATTTAATAATATTATAACAATATTTTACCATCACTTATACTATTGCACATATATAAATTTTATAATCATAAATGAGTTATATACTTAAATTTTATAAATATTTATTTAACTTTCTTCTCGTTCACATACACATCATATTTACTTATGTGCATTGATAAAACACTCATTCAATTATAACATAACAAATATAATTATAATTATGTTTTTTTATATATAACAACCTCCCGACTCAGCCTTCCTTGAATACCGCCTTGACCGCCTAGGCGACGCCTAGTCGACGCCTAAGCGGCCGCCTTGTCGCCTAAGCGGAATCGGTACCCTTCAACGCCTTGGGCGCCTTGTCGCCTTGACAACTATGATCTTCATTAACGTCTAGCACATAGTTGTCAAGGCGACAAGGCGTCCAAGGCGTTGAAGGGTACCAATTCCGCTTAGGCGACAAGGCGGCCGCTTAGGAAGACTGAGTCAGGAGGTTGTTAAATATAAAAATAAGCATAAATATAATTATATTTTTATGTTATAATTGAATATGAGTGTTTTATCAATGCACATAAGTAAATATGATGTGTGTGTGAAAGAGAAGAAAGATAAATAAATTTTTATAAAATTTAAGTATATAACTCATTTATGATTATAAAATTTATATATGTGCAATAGTATAAGTGATGGTAAAATATTGTTATAATATTATTAAATGGAGGGGAGCACAGAGTAGTCTGTAGAGTAGTCGCGGGCGCCTTGACAACAATGGTCTAGCATTTAAGACTTCGTGAAAATCAGATTTGCTTAAGTTTGATTTTTGTGGTATCGGATTGAAGCAAGTTCATTGACAACAAATGTATTAGATTTAGAAGTTGACTGATCCGAAATTGAGTTATCAAGGTCTGATTATCATTCTGTTTGGTAGTCCATTGACTGGGGATTCAAAATCCTATGACTTAGAATTTCAAGCAATCAGGTCTAGACATCACCTCACCCCGCATCAACATTGAAATCGGACATTATTCCTTTCCTTTAGATATAATTAAAATCATAGGACAGGCAATCATCTTGGATCAATCATTTAAAATAAGAACACATCCTGACCCTTGGATATGTGCGACATCATCTCATCATCTTGATGGCCAATTCGATGGTTCATATTTAATATTAGACCCAACATACTATAAATGCACAAACTACCATGATATAAATCGAAATTGATCTCCAATCAGCTTTGAATTCATGCTCATAAATTGTATCAAGGTGGAATTGCTTTAAATCATCCCAACAAACCGAGCCATCGGATCATAAGATCTTGATATCAATGGCCAAGGTAATTAGGTTTACCCATGCGCAGAAAAAACATGGAAATTCCCTTATTGGTCAAATCATACTCCGATCGACATTACGGGTGTTCCAATATGATTTAGGTTCACCCATATTGGTTCCCCGATCACCATTTATCCATTGGGCATCTTATCCAAAAGATCTCAGAAAAACTCAAATTTAGGTTTTTTGTAAATAACTTACTAAATATTGATCGGATTTCCAATCCAATTATAACTTCCATCAACACTAACTCAAATGGACCATATGCCGACATCATTTTGTTATTGGTCTTAATCTTAGTCATTTGGGCCCAATAAGCACCAAATTTGAATTTTTGCCATTCAGGTTTATTTCTGCCATCAGTGAACTCGTACTTAATGCCCTGTTTGGTAACACAATTAGGTACCTCTATCACTATCACTTTTAAAATTGATATTGATAGGAACTATTAAGAGGTGTTTGGTTAATTGTATCAATTTTAAAATTTATAGTGCAAACAAAACATATTATGTAAAACAAGTGACAACTTGTATTACTTTTGATATTGAAACTCTAACATATGAAAATATTAATATCAATATTGACATAGTACCAAAAATGAAACTCTAACCAAACATGGCATAAAACATTTGCTGAACTAGGCATTTGGGTCATCTTCCGACATCTCTAACCCAATAAACCATCTATGCCAAATTTGCATCACTTGTGACTCAATACACATCCGAGTCAATGGATTTGCTGTTCAGACCTATCTTCTGACATTTCTGCCCTCGTAAACAAGAAAAATCTTGTCTATGCTATCAAGTCCAGAAAGGGCAAATTTTGATTTTTTGCAAATATAATATATCGGTCATATTTCTTGACTGAGCTGAGATGTCATCAACATTAACTCATCGGTATCATATGACATCATCATTTTGTTGTCGGGCCCGGTCTCAAACATTTGGGCCCGATAAACATCAAAAATGAAATTTTTTTTACCATCTGGACCTATCATCTGGAACATGTGACCCAATAATTTTAGTACTTATCATATGTGTCATTCAAGGCCCTTTTTCTGTCATTTTGACCTGATAAACATAAAATATGGCGATTTAAAGACCCAAGCCCATTTTCCGGCAAATCCAGCCCATTAAGATATTTGGGCATATTTTGGACATATGGGTGTCCCAAATATGTCAAGGACACCAGATCTGCTGCTTAGACCAATTGTTTGATGCAACCGACCCAAAAAAACATAATTTTCTGACATGTGGACCCATTTTGATATTTTCGGCCAAATAAGTCCCAAATTTGGGAGATTTATCTTCTGGGGCCATTTCTAATATATATATATATCTGAAAAGCATAACTTGCAAATTTCAGACTTCAGGCCTCATTCTGGCTTATCGGACCCATTTAAACTTATTGGGCCTAAATATTGGACCCACTCCATTTGACCCCCCCCCCTCATTCACATTTTACCAGACCCTCGATTTTATGAGGAGCTAGGCATGTCATCCATTGGTATTTTGACAAACCTCGGGCCCTAAAATATTGAAAATTTTCGGTACCAATGGCCCAACACTCATATGTAAACGACTTTCTTCTATTAAAGTAATGTATCATCCAAAATTTGACACGGAAATACAGAATGAAATATTTTTAGCATTGAAATAAACAAAAAATGATGTTAGGCAAAAGTTAACTACACATTAAATCATTGCTCAAATTGGTAATCGCTGCATGTCAAGCATAGTTGTCAAGGTGCCCGGCTAGGCGGTAGGTGGCAAGAAGCTTTTCAAGGGGTGCCTTATGGGGGCAAAAAAGACGTCTGCCTAGGCGCCCAACGAGACCAAGGCGTCAGCCTTGATGCCCAAGGCACCTGGCTAGACACCCCCTAGGTCTCATTTATGACTGAAAAAAACTTTTTACGAGGGTCATTGCCCCCTGATACCCCCCACAAGGGATGCTGTGACGCTGTCCCCATAACAACCGTGACCAAACCACACACGTCGTTAAGCGATTCGTGGGCACCCATTTAATGATAACGTAAACATATATTTCACTATCGCTTACTATTATATATGGTTAAGATTTGTGATTACAACTATATGTGGTATACTTAAAAGTTATATATTTCTTAACCCTCTTTTCCCATACTTAGATTAGCTCTTTCCCATAAAAGATATATCAATACATACATATATCACAAAAATAAAATCATATATACAAGTATGCACACCAAAACACACATACTCAATTATAACACAGAAATAATTGCATATATCTGCATATGTTGCATATAGACATAAATATTTACTATTAACATCTAATTATATATATGTGTACACACATAAATATACATATATATAAACATCTAATGTGCCTAGGCGACACCTAACCTAAGAAGATTTAGCACCATTTAACGCCATGGGCATCTTGTCACCTTAACAACTATCATGTCAAGAGACCCTAAGCTTTGCAATTGAAATCATGTAATGCAGAATAATCCTTCACATTCTGTTAGGTTCAGATTATCTGCCATGAAATTCACAAAAAACAAAGGTAAGCACCTAAGTTTGGAGTATTTGCTTGTTGATGATGGCATAATCAAATGTTGAAAGCCAAGCCACGGGTACAAGTTGGGACTTGGAATCAAGATTGGATTGGCCCCGGATTGCTTCTTCCAATAAACAAAAAAAAAAAAACAAGAAAAAAAAATTAATTGGTTTTCATGAAGGTGCTACCGGAATCTGTTGAAACCGTGACCTCCCGGCAGTGACAGGGCGAAAGCTTATTAGGTTTACAGACCCAATAAAAAATAGATCATCCAGCTTTTTTAAATAAAATAAAATAAAGAGATGCAAAAAATGTATTTTTTAATCAAATGTAATTTCATTGATGCAGAAAAATAAAAAAGTACAAGCGAATAAAAAAACAAAAAAGGAAGATAAGAGATAATGAGAGATAAACTCTAACTTCTGAGAAAGCAGTGGAGTGGAGCCCGAAGGAAACTACTCAAAAAAATATCTAAAAGGTAAAAATAGTGCCTGAAAAGTAGACAAATCCAAACTTCTGCCAGAAGTGAGCATAAACCCAATCTTTGACAAAGGTTGACATATGATAAAGGATCATCTCGGCTTCTCAAAATGCTCAACAAAGACACATCTGTTTCCGGATCGCCATGTAGCCCACAACACATTGCAGGAGATACAAATCCCACAGTTTTGCTTCAGATGGCCAACGGTTTAGAAGTGACCACACAAGTAAGAAACGTGGTGTTGTTTGGATCCTTCCACTGCAACTTGCAACTCTTAAACAGAGTTCCCCATAAAGAATTCATGATTCCACAACTGAAGAAAAGGTGATCCATCATTTCATCTCTCATGCCACAAAAGCTGGAACCACCAGCTTAAGTTGGTGGATACAAACGTATCTGGTCTACATACCCAATACACACCACATTCCGTGTCTAAGAAGACAAGAAAGGTGTGGCGGCCGTTGCCACCCCTCTGCCACCAGGAGAGGCCAATCCCGCCGAACTGGCCAATTCAGGTCAATCTAGTCCTGATCCAGACCAGTTCCATGCGAACTATGGGGTCAGATTGAGCTCCCTCCGACCAAGGGATCAGATTGCCCGATTTTGCAATCTAGGGGCTGAGCTAGTCAGCTTTTTCACAGCTATTTGATCCCTTAGCAGCAATCCCCAGCCCTCATTGCAAAAGTTGCTTGCATGATCATCCAGACCTAATCGGAATAGGGAAGAGAATGAGGTTCCCTCCAACCCAGATCGATCAGAAAGTCTTAATCCAAGCCATGCAGGATCGGGATCAGGGACCCAATCTGCTAGTGTCAAATCCGATCCGATCCGGATAAGATCACCTTGAATCAAGGAGATAAAAATCGATTCATAGTCTGTTTGGATTGGTTCTTCAAAATACCCAAAAAAAAGAGTAAAGATACATATCTAAGGGGATTCTGGTCTGATACGACCCATTTGGAAAACCCCATCTTCCCCGCCCTATCAGATCGTATCAGGTCACAGATCTGATCATATCGAACCCAATATCCACGCATCCGATGACTTCAATCGTCCGACACAACGGGCAGGGAAGATGCAGGTGGCCGTCGCAGCAGGCAGCAACCGATTCCAGCAGGAATCCCCGGAATCTGCTCCAAATTGGTATAGAGTTTACATTTATGTCCAACGAAGTCACCTCGATGTTATTTAAAAGATTGGCAATACTCGTGGACAAGCCATTCGTGTTCGAAGAGAGCTGCTAAAGTATCCGCACGAATCAAGAAAGCTGTGTTTTGTTATGGCTGGAATCACAACCACGAAAGAGCAGATTCCCGGTAGCATCAAAGAGACAGTTATTAGATGGAAGAAGAAACAAAATCACCAAACCAGTGACGATTGATTCTTACCGACCCCTATTGTCTAGCACCTATCGTATAACCACTCCAGGAATTAAGACTAACAACAGTCGCGGAAAGACTAAACTTTCCAGATATTGAGCCAACAGAGGCAAACGGGTAAAGTTCCAACAATAAAGATCTCATCTTCCCCATTGGGACCAATAATTGCCAGGAAGCAATAGAAACATGAAAGAAAAAATGTAATCCCAAACCGGCGCAGCAGCGAATCAGAGTGTAGGCAAACGCACACGGCAGCCGCGCGAACGAAGACATCTACGGACGGTAATCGAGACAGGGAAACGTCGCGGCTTACATCGAGAAGGGGGAGGAGCTCGTCCACATCGGAGGGCGGGTTGAGGAGACTGTTCCCAATGGCCACGAGCTTCTCCTCGAGCTCCTTCTCGGCTTTCGACATCTCTGCGACCCGGCGACCCCCGCAGCGCCCTCAGGCCATAAAACCTAAAACCCTAGAAAGGGCGGCCCTCCCGGTCGGTGGACGGGGGCGAGCGGAAGAGCAAAGGGGAGGGCCGCAAAAAGCGTTCGCCCGAGTCGAGGAGGTGCAGAGAGAGGAGACGGGGGATGGGAGATGGAACTAGGGTTTGCAGATGCCCTCGTCCCGCACGGGCTTACGTGTTCGCTTCCACCATAAAAGATGTGATTATTTCCGTTGTTTTCCTCTGGAAGAACGAGTCGTGTACAGACAGAGAAGACGGAGATGTGAGAGAAAGAGGGAGAGGTTTTAAAGGAGGGTCCCCCGCGGATTCCGTCCGATTTATGCAATCCGCCTCGGCGGGGCCTTTCAAGTCCGCGCTGCAGCGGGCTCGACACGACGCGCCCGGGGGGTGCAGTGCAGTGCAGTGCAGTGCAGGCGTCGTATGGCACGCGCTAGGGGTGTAAACGGAATCCGATATTTCGATATTCCGATTCGATTTCGATAAAAATTAACGGGTTTGGAACTTGTTTTTGTATCCTATAAGTTATCGGAATCGGAATCGGATATTCCGGTAGCTTATCGAAATCGGAATCGGAATCAGTTGGTTCCGTTTCCGTTAATCCGATTTCGATAAAAAAATAATTATATATAAATAAAATTAAATAAAAAATTTAAATAAATTATAAAATACAATATATAAATTGATAAAATAATAAAAATAAAATTTTAATAAGATTATATCGAAATTTATTAATTATATGTAAATTATTGACTCACTTTTGAATAAAAATTAATATTTAATATACATTTCGGATTTTATCTGATTCAATTCCGATTTCGATAACGGAATCGGAATCGGATCGAAATCGGAACATAGTGATTCCGAAATTATCGGAATCGGAATCGGAACCCCTTAACCTTTATCGGAATCGGAATCGAATTCTGGTGAATCCGCTACCGAATCCGACCCGTTTACAGCCCTAGCCCTAGCACGCGCTCTTAGATTAATACACGCTTTTCCTAAAAAACAAAAAAAAGATGATGTTTTCAGGAAAATTAACCCTGAGGTGGTTGGTGACGGATTAAATGGGAGATGTTTTGCGACGAAAGTAAAGGTATTTGATGATATGTACGAAATAAACACAGCTCAAAAAATGACGCAAATAGAAAACGAGGAATTTTTGTATGATGTATAAATTTTTGTACGAAATATTTATTTAATATTTATTCTGATTATTATTTGAATCGCTGACTATTTACTTATATACTTCGGAATTTTCTAAATGACTGGTATACAAATTCATCAAATTTGGGTGAAAAAAACTATTCGCCAACACTGTCAAAAAGAACTTAAACTTATATGCTAACAAATAATTCGCTATTTAATTATGGTGAGGAGGCATAAAATTCTCCAGGTCACACAAACTGATGTGACCTGCGAAGGAAATAAATAAACATTTAATTATAAAATTACCAACTTTATGGAATTGTATGTTGCTAACGGGGTGTTTGGTTGCATGATAATGAAGGTTTTTTGTTTTAATTTTTAAAAATTGTAAGAAAACTTATTAAAAGAGGTGTTTGGTAACCATGACAATTTTATGTTTTAAAAGTGATTTCCTTCTTAAACAAAAAAAGAGGGTCTCACCTCTTTCTTTTTTCTTGTGGTCCCCCACTTTGTTTGGGCATGTGTGGTAGTTATTCTTTTTTGCAATCACATCCCTCCAAACATGATAATTTTATGTCATGAGTTGGTTCACTTTTTATTTTAATACAATTTTTTATCATGAAAGTGTACAAAAAAGTATCATACAACCAAACACCCCATAAGGAGCGTGGATGCAACTAGTTGTGATACTTTTTTAATTTCGGTCGAAGAAAACGAGTATTGCATACAACAAAATTATATTGAAAGTATCATATCCACAGATATATATATGTGCAAAAACTTTTTTTATTTTTTTAATCCAGAAACCGCTAATTTCAGGGTTCTTTTTTCTCACAAACAACTATATATTGTCAGCCTCCTATCACTAAATTGTCAAAATTTATAACTTTCTTCACTTATCGATTCCTACGCCATTTATATATATTAAATGTGCTTACTACTACCTAAAACGAATGATAGAATGATCTTGGCATGGCCCGTTGCGGTGTAATTAAATTATATTCATTTCATGCATCAGACAAATGAAAACAAAGACATGTGTGTTCTCCAATCCAGAACATAATAGAATGATATTTTAAAAAAGGGAAATTTACCACCCGCTCCATTTGAGAAAATGAGTTTACCAAAAAGTTCGCCGACAATATTTTCTTTCCCTTTAATCCGTTGACACCCTATGAAATTACCACCCGATTCAATTCCATCTCTCTTTGTCCACAAATGGCATTTTGTCCATCCCATCCAAGTGTCCAGAAGAAGTAGCGACTGTCTCCCTCCCGTCACAGTGCCCACTCGCGCGTCACCCGTCACCCTCACGCACACAATAGCGTTCGTGTCCTCCTCGCCTTGCTGTGTATCCCCGCCTCCCTGCCCATCTCTCCCTTGCACAGCCTCTCTCTCTTCTCTCGCTTGCCTCCCGTGGTCCTCCGGCATGTGCGGAATCGCACCTAGGCTACGGCTATCAGGCACCACTTCCATGCTGGTGTGAATGGAATCGCACCTGGACTCGCCTGTCTGGCGATTCGGCTACAGGAAGTGGCGCTAGGCACTGGGTCATCGCCGCGCCGCTCGTCCTGCTGCCCCTCCCATTTGGGCGACCTTAGTGGCAAGCGAAGTTCTCCTAGAGGGATCCGTCTCTATTGGCTGCCTGGACGCGGCTCCAACAAGGGATCAAGAAACCCCCCTCACCCACTCTCGAGAGGACACACTAAGATGCAGCTTATGCTTAGGGTCATCGCCGCACCGCTTGTCCCGCTGCCCATTCGCGCCCGCCAGATCTTCGGCAACGGCGATGCAATGCTAGATGCCATTGGTAGCATGTACGCCATGGGAAATGTAGAACATAAGAAAAAAGGGGAGAACGATCTTCTTCCTTGCTCGTTGCTCTGTTTCAATGGGGGCAACGAGATGAGTTTGTCTCCTCACGGGAGGACGATGAGAGGGTAAAAAAGACATTTTTCAATAGAAAATAGAGTAAGTGTGATGATATTTTGAGAAAATGGACTTAGTGATAAAGTGTTTTTGAGAATGGACATAGTAGGAAAGTGACCGGCTCAAAACGGACTTAGTGTGCATTTTCTCTTTAAAAACACATATGGTTTGATCATATTCAATTTGATTAGTTCTCTCTATTCTACAGTGAATTATATATAAATGTAAAAATATGCATTTTGTTCTCATTGTATATATTTACGTATTCTTCAATACATCTATTGATATTTGAAATATAAAATTTAAAAATCCAACGTAGTCACAGGAGAAAACTATTGACGCGTCAAATGGCAGGAGTCTAAAATGTTTGTTCTAGTAAGATAAATTTTGGCGTGGTTCCCAGTAAGGTGTCTGGTTGCTTGCTAAAATAAGTTTTCTTTCTCTACAGAATATATTTTTATATTAAAACTTGTTGAGAACATCCGACAAGTAGTAAAAATATATTATATAGAGAGTTTCTGACGTCGAGAGCTTCCTCTATCAAGGTGGCCTTCTACTCGGTTTAATTTGGATAAAAATATAATACTTAATATGAAAAGTAATATGATATTGGTGGTTAAGATTCTAGGTACACACGTCCTATATATTTGTTGTAACACAGCTAGTTAACAATGTTCGATAATTATTCCAAGTCATACTTCAAGAAAATTTAGCTCGAAACCTTTGTGATCTCGCATCATCTTGTATTATACGTGTGCGCTCCACTCCACCCTTTTTGGTAACATACCTCATCAAACATGGTAATTTTGTCTTGATCTACCTCGAAATTTAACTTGATAATTTTATCACAAAAATGTGTACATTTTGTTCACAACCAAGTACTTTTTATTCAAGGAGATCAAAGGTGCAGCAGCGGTGGCATCGATGAAACGTAAATCCAGGAAACCCGTTGCTATATATAAATCATTGCCCACTGACGAAGGAATCTAACAGTTGCATCGGTGTAGAGAACTGGGCGCACCCATCTGTGTGATTCTTTCCACCGGATTGGCAGATTTTATAGACAACGCCTGACAGAAGCAAAATGACGAACATTTCTTAGGTTTTTATCGCACGCAAGGGGGTCGACGGTCCTCCGTCGCAGCTCAGCCCATGGTGTAAGATGGGGACGGCAGGTTGATGACGGTGCTCTTGACCTTCGTCATCATGTTTATGCTGTTTGTTATTCCTTGGGACCCGATGCCGCTATCCTTCAAGCCCTGCGCCGTTTTGATCCATGCCCGTGCGGGTCAGCAGGGCCGACGGTTTCATCGGCCGAGAACACCGATCGGTTTAAGTAATTACGCTGCTTGCAGTTTTACCTGGAAGGGGAAATGATCAGGGCCACGAGCTGGGGCCGAGTTGATCTGCACTGTTCCCGTTTCCATGGCGTCGCTGATCATGATCGCTTTGACAATGTCCCTTGTGAAGACGCAGCCCTGCGTTGCAGATGAAAACGCATATGGTCGTTTGATTCGTTTCTTATACTAAAGACATATCCGGATATGATCAGTTCAGACGGCTGAGCTGATGATACCATGTAGAGCAAGCAATGGTGTGAGCTCAGCAGAAACTTATGTGTTATATATATATATACATACATACCTGGAGTCCAAAGTTACTGGCATTGCAGTGGTGAATGCCTTCTTCTATGGCATTGATCCTAATCACTGGCATTACAGGCCCGAAAGGTTCTTCCCATGCGATCCTCATGTCAGGTCGGACATGATCCAACAGCAATGGCCATATCAGATTTCCTTCTCTCCTGTACTCCTGACAAAAGGTGGCGCCTTTCTCTTTAGCGTCCAAGACTAGCCCTTCTATGAAATTGGCCGATGACTCTGTTACCACTGGGGTTATATCGCAATCATCTTCTGGTGCCCCAACAGTCAGTTTTTCAACCTTGGAATTCACCTTCTCTACGAGAGAGTCAGCTATGGATTCCATAACCAACACCACCTTCACAGCTGTGCATCTTTGCCCACTGCGAAAATATTTGATGAAAGAAGAGTGTCAGCTAAACCATGCAAAACAGTTCGCGCATGATGCAACAAATCATGTGCAAAGAGAACCCTTTATATTCATCTCAACCTTCAGGCTGAGGGTTGAATTGTGTGCATAGCATACAGATGCTAGATTAGCTGCAGAAACTGCCACATTTACCTGTAAGAGAATCCTCCTTTCACAATATTTGCTGCAGCCAAATCCAGGTCAGCATCTTCCAAGACAATGCAGGCATCTTTCCCGCCAAGTTCCATTTGCAGAGGGACCATTCCAGCCTTCTTTGATATTGCGATTCCAGTATCTCCGCCGGTGAAACTGAAGAAAAAACATTATGGAATTGTGCTTAACATCAAAACATACAAGGTGTGCATGGTTTATTCAATTGGAGTTCCAAAAAGAAGGAAATACGGCTCGAGCAGATTCACATGCTTTGAAAAGTGAAAAGTAAAAGCCGGAACAAATTTTAGTAATCATCATTAAGCATTAGATTCTGAAGAGCTACATGATTCATGATATGTATCGATTACCTTATACAGTTGACCCCAGGGTGCATTGTCAGAAAATCCCCAATTTCCGATCCTTTCCCGGTTACGCAATTAATAAGCCCTTTTGGAAAGCCAGCGAGGTGAAAACAATGGACCATGTGAAGAGCAGCCACTGCACCCTGCGATGTGCTCATTTATTATTCATCCCCGAGCGTACATGAGTCTGGCTCGGTGTATTTAGATTGTTGCTCACTGATATTTATTTGCTTTAAACAGAAAGAACATGGATTAATGCGTGATATCTATGCATACCTGGGTTGGAGGTTTCAGCACAAGGGAGTTGCCTGCAATTAGCGCAGGACCAATTTTGGAGACAGCCAGATTAACTGGATAGTTGAAGGGAGGAATCGCTAATACAACACCTAAAGGAATCTGCAACAGCATGAACATCAGAAAGTTGAGATTTAATTAAACAGCAGAAACTCAAGATGTAAGTTTTGCAAGGGTACAAACTGTGCAAGCAAAAGAAAACAGAGCTACTGATAAAGAGCAGGAAACAAGGAAAACTGGGAAAAATAGACACAGATGGAGACACTAATGCACGTAGTAAATAAAAGTTAATGACATCCTACATCATAGTCATCCCTTGCGCTGCTAAAATTTCCAACTCTCATACGGACAAACAGTTAAGGGTGTCTTCAGTACATTTTTGTTTGGTACTCCTTCTTGGTTATACCCTTTAGGTAGGTCATACCAAAAGGATTGAAAATAGTTTACTAGTCATGGTTAGTTATAAAATAAGTACATGGAAGGTTAAAAGAGTTCAATTACTTCTAACCATATTTTCATCTCAGTTTGGAAATCCAAATTCTAGCTCTCCGCTTACCATCAACATGTTTGAACATATGAATCAACTTGCAAGGTTCAATTTCCTCCAGTCAAATGAAAACGATGTACTTTTCAGTCGAACTAGAGCAAATTAGTTTCTCCATAAAGAAAAAAAAAGTAGAATGTATTCAGAGCTCGTTGATTCTTAATGGACAAATGTGAGCTGACAATTGAAAAAGATGCGTCTTAGAGCAATAATATGTCCACGAAGATTAAAAGGATGCACGTGTCCACGAAGATTAACAAAACCTTGACCCTGTCAGCCCATGGCCTGCGCAAATTTACCAACACTGTTGAGAATTCTACAGCACATGTGGGTCCTTCCTGAATGCACAATTGGATGTCACGAAGGTGAAATTTACCTTAGAAGTAAGGCAGTACTTTGTGCGCTCATTGCCGGGAAAACTGTCCGACACCAAGAATTTGCCCTCTCCCAACAAGCGGACGCCTTCCTCCGCGGTGTAGGATATCAGGTCCCCCGATCTAACAACCTTTTCAGATACATGTTCATTAAGATTCTGCAGAAGCAAGAGGAAAAGATCCCGCCTTTCACGAACAGAAAGCACAGAATCCTCACCTCGATGACCGCGTCCTTGGCGGGTTTGGCAATCTCCTTGACGAGGCACTCGGCGATGGGCGCGCGGTGTTCCTTGAGAAGGGCGGCGGCCTTGTGGAGGAGCTCCGCCCGCTTCCACAGCGGGGTCTTTGCCCACGCTTTCTGAGCCGCTTTCGCCGTCTCCATAATCTTGTTCACCTCCTCCTGCGTACACGCTGCAGAGGCAGAGGTCCTAAGATCAGGACTAGCTCTCCAGAATCTCCTCTTTTCTTCATCATCTTAGGTCAAGCCAAACTTCAAATTCTATCGAGGGACGCGGAGACAACACTCAACACAGGAAATTCGAGCGTAAAGCAGTTCATGTGGACAACGCTAACATCTTCGATACATGCCCCCGTCGCCCGTTCTTCTGGCGGGCTGCTTCCAGAAGAGATGGGAGTCGAAAGAGATGGTAAGATCCAAAAACGTGTACACAACGATTCAGAAGCACAAGGGGTTCCAATTCGGCGAAAATAGTGCCTTCGATTCAAACACGGAGTGGGAAAAAAAAAGGAAGATAGAACAATTCGGAACAAACCCTGGACTTTGAAGTGAGGCTTGCGCGTGCTGGGGTTGATGATGGCAACGGACTTGCCCGAGGAGGACCTCCTCCACTCGCCATCGACATAGTACTTGTATACGTCTCCGTCGATGATCTCCGCGAACACTCCCGTCCCCGCCATGATCGCAGAGCTCAGACCTCTTCCTCTATCCGATCTTCCCGCTTCAGCTCCCACCTTCGCCTCTGCAGTGCCGAGAGCCCGAGTGGGCGGTGGCTCGGAGGAAGCCGACGGGCCGGAGGAGCCATATATATATAGGGCCTCGCCAGGCCACGAATATGCGATCGGGAAGCGGCAGCATGTGCCATGTGGCCGACTGACTTAAGACTCTAACAAGATCAGGCGTATCTTTTACTTTATTTACATAAGAGCCACTGTCCACCTCTCGCCACGTGGAATCCTCGCATTACGCGTTCCTGGGCGTGTGATTTATTATTGGCTCGGTCTGATTATTCAGATAAAAAAAGCTTTACCGATTTCCCGGACACTTTTTTTTGGGTCAAGAAAGAAAATTTCATATTAAAAAAAAAAACAAACCCTCACCGTTGAGACGGCGAGTCGGCCACGAGTTAGCCTGTTACATCAATGGGTAGTAACATACAAGAAGATGTCCGCGTGCATTCTATGTCAAAACGCAGTGCCCACCTAGCCAGGCAATGCGCCGCTTCGCTTCTCTGTCCAGGGCAAAAAGCGATAGAAGAAGCAGAAGTCCGTAGACGATCGCGGCTTCTTCGAATAAGAGAGTTAGCTTTCCATATCTCATTATCGACATCTTGAATAGCGTTCACCACCTCTTGTGCATCACTTTCAATTATTGAAGGGCAAACATCCAGACGGTCCCAAGTGCATGCTTCAGCTACAGCTTCTACTTCCACGATTACTGGATCCACAAATGGGGATATTCGGGTCTTCCAGGTAATGAGTCTTCCATTTGAATCTCTGACCAATATTCCAATAGCACTACTGATATGACCAATAGTTGTGTCCACATTTATCTTGACATGAGAACTTGGAGACGGATTCCATTTGGACCTGGATACATGTACATCTGGTTTTACTTGAGAAATAAAATATTTTGCATCCATCGTAGCGTGTGTGAGGATCCAAATAGGATTTTTCTTTTTGTTCCTAAAAGAGAATTCACACTGATTCTTCCAGATTTGCCACATAATAGAAATAGTCAACACGCCGTTAAAAAAATCAGTTTGATCCTGTCAGAGTATCCAATATAGAAAAGTGTTTAAAATTTCATGAACCCCCGTTCGAAGACAATGTTCATTAAATCTTATAGAGGATCCGAACAAAATCGCACAGTTAAAAGGACAACTAAACATAAGATGATCAAAACTTTCAACTCGAGAATTACAATACTGCTGTTTGCTTCTAATCTTGAACACCTTCTAATTATTTGTTCATTCGTAGGAATGGCCCGAACAAGACTCTTCCACAGAGAATAAATGATTTCCGGGACACGAGGAGTGCTATTTTAGCTGGGACTGGGATTTATTTCAGGGGTCTGAACTTTAAATAACCTCGTCTCTGACGTTCGATAATCCGGTCAACTCTCCCGACGGGTCAAAAATCTGAGCCTCAAGTCAACGACACGACGTGGTTGGTCGGTCGTCGGTGGCTATCCACGGGAGCCGTATGCTGCTGTGAAATTTATATTTTATAGACGATGTGGCCAATATTAAAGGTATTTTAAAAAAATGAGATTTCGAACTCGTATTTTTCATTGCCCAACAGCGTGTCGAAATTTATATTTTATCGAGATCGAAACCTCTTATCTTTATCAAAATCAAAATCTGATGATGTTTTAGTGAATCTGATTCATTTACAATCCTAATATCCGGCAATGGTATGGAATACTTCTAATTTCTATCTATATAAATCACCATAAAATATTTGGAGTGTATTATCACTTTTGAGATTTACAGTACAAACATAACATAAATGTTGCGATTTATTTATTCAAATTATTGTCGTAAATCATCATAAAATATTTTAGAGTGAAATATGAATTTTGAGTATTACAGTACAAACACCAACATAAATTTAAATATAAATGTTTCACTTCTATTCTTACGTAATTAGCACACGTCTGGGGGCCGAGCCGGTCCCAGGGTGAAGCCGGACGGCTCGAGAGGCGGTGGCATTACCGTTATTTTACGTCTTAATGGTGGCCTTTACTTACCAGCAGCACGTCACACGTCACAGGGCAAGGCAGTGCGGGGACACCGGCCAATCCTGGCCGTTGAACTGCGGATGGACGGCATACATCGGTCGGGTCCACGTGCCTTTTACCATGCAACCAGAACGGGTGGCGTCTGGGCTCGGTTCGTGCGTAAAACTGGGCCGCAGCCTTCGTCCTTTGCAGGCGCCGTCGAGAGCCACACGTGGATCTCCGGTTGGTGGCGTGGGTGCCGCTTTCCGATGCGTCAGCCTCCGAGATGGGCTGGACCTCGATGAACCGCTGAGTTGTTATTGGGCCTGGTTCTAGTCATGTTTAAAACGTGCATAGCGATTAGCGTGAAGGAACCAATGCAAACGGGTATTCAGCATCTGTTTAATTTGGATTGGTTTTTGAGACCCCCCCCCCGAAATAATACATACCTTTTCAACCATATTTTAATGATGTGTAGTATATATGACTACACCGTTTTTTTTTGGTTTGATCGCAATCATATTTTATCAACATGTAACAAATATATTCATGCGTACAATTCATTTTACCACACGAATTATTAAAATATTTATTTAAAATAAAAGTATTGACAATGTCAATCATTCTAATCTGACATAATGATTCGATACAATTCTGGTTATTCAGTTTTTAAATTTGGTTTGGTTGGAAGGACTTTTGTAACCAAACTAATCCAAATATTAATCTTGAATTGAAACAGACCGAACTAAATCACTTCCTTGGTTTGATCTTTGAGATGACAACCCAATAGTGAACACCTCTATCCAAGTCAATTGGAGGGGTGTTAATGGTTTGGCTTAGTTCAACTCTTGATTTTTTTTTCAAGTCAAATTCAAACCAAACATATCCCTTGAATGAAATCAAACTAAACCATATATAAATATAAATATAAATATATATATAGACACACACACTCTATCATTTTGCTTCGGTTCAAACTGTAATTTATCAAGGTATATAATACATACGCCTGTATATTATTCTATCTAATTTGATTTAAATCACATTTTATCGAAGCATATGGTACAAGTTTGTACACATGTTTAATTGGCCTTAATATTTTTTTAGATACTTGGTTTTACATGAGTAAGAGATATGCAAATTGCAAATATTACTGTTGAAAATTTGATGTTAAAACACGTATTTAATATAGTTCGAGTAATTCCGAATCAAAAAAATATATATATCGACAGTTCAGCATGAAGTAAACCAAACCAGATTATTGATTTGGTCAAAGGTAAGATTTTTCTTAGAGTGTTTGATAAAGTCGATGAATCCACAACTGAATCAATGCCAAATGCCATGAAACCCACTCGATAGTTCAGACGATAGTTTGATTCCCCCCCCCCTTCTCTCTCTCTCCAAAGCATTGATTTAATTTCAATAAGAATCAACAAAAATTATTTTTTTATCGTATAAACTATCCAAATAGCAGCTGCATATTTCACCGCGGGGTTATTTTTCCTTCACCAACAATCGATGCCGCGGTAATCTCCATTATTGGAAAGAGACCCACGCGTACGTACGCGTCAGTCCCTGGCGCAGAATTGGTCGGCACCGCCATCTCAAAGCGTTATGTCTATGTATATATATATATCTTCCTACCCCATGCAGCATCTTTAATGAGAAGGTATATATATATATATATCTTGCCCATTGAATATATACATTTTTTTATTTATTTACTTATACAAGCAGCTAGTGGTGGTGTAGTTTATACCTGCTACTGTTTCGATCGACGGTCGGCAGAGCTGGTTTCGATCGACCGTCGGCGGGCATCTCAGAACACATCCCGGCACGCTCGAGTCGAATCTTCTCACACATCTAAATATTACGAACATGATATATAATCTTTGAAGAGCGAAGGTTATCTTGTTTAATCATCATCCCCCTCCGTCCGGATCAATCTTCCCGCCGCCTTTTCCGCCATGCCGCCATGTCCATGATTCCTCCGCCCCGCCGACTGCTCGCTCTCTGCCCCGCTGCACGCCTCTTTCTTCCGCCCGTCCTCCTTCGACCCCGGGACAGCATCATGGCGTCCGGCCGGCGACGGCTGCCGGCAACATCCGTCGCCGGCCTTGGCCGGACTACGCCAGCGCCGCCGTAATCCCCGGGAAGGAGCTCGCCGGCGGCCGCCCCCGAAGAGGGCGGCGAGGTGGCGGGAGGTCGCGGAGGTGAATCGGCCGGCCAGCCGAGCCACGTCATCGGAGCATCCCCGTCGGTGGATCCGCAGCCGCCGCCGGCTCGTCCACCGTCTTCCGCCGCCGCGCATTTATTCGTCCGGATCCGGAAGCAGATCTGCCGCATTTCGGATCTCCGGCCATTTAAACATTTTAAGACGACGAGTGGAATATGTACATGGTTGTTTCTTAAGAAATCTTTATAATTTGCCAATATTAGTCTCTGGTTACCTTGTAAAATCCAGGTGGACTGAGATTGGCCCCGAGGGTAGATAGATGGCGGTCTCATCTCACTTATGTGAGTGGGTGGGGGGGGGGGGGAGTCCGCACGCGACGGCGGGGGGCTGCACGTGCACCGACGGTAACCATCGGGTCAGAACCCCCGAGGTGTCGGAATGTGGGAACGAGTTGCTCCTGGAATCGGACCGTCTGGTTCCGTGGCGATGCCACCGAGTCATCGGACTTCACCCGCCCGAGTAACCGAGATCTTCGAGGAGTTCGTATAATCGGTGAAGGAATTACCTGATGATCTACGGGCGTTCTTCCGAGTTGACTCGTGGACGGTCAGAGAAGTGTAACATATATCTGTGTGTATATATGTATTCAAGGTAACCCAAAAAAAGGCGTCGTGTTAAATTTATATTACCTTTTCCTCCTGAAAGTTTTGTTTTGTTTTGTTTAAATTAATAGGTGCCCGAAAATCATTGAACCTGCTCTATAGAATAAATTTGACGGCTGAGGGCGACACTACGAAGCGTCAGAGCCACCTGATATTCGTTAATATCGCGTGAATCGTGCTCACGTGCCTGGTCATCGGATTTACCGGCAACGACGTCAAACACCTCGAACAGGTGTCCGTCTACACAGAGAGAGAGGGGGGGTTGAACGTGGCGCCATCTTATAAATGAGCTCCGAAGACAGCACTTGCTTCTCTCGGAAGCCTTCTCCCCTCTTCTTGAGCCCGGCTGATCCCTCTCCGCAATGTGAGACGTCGAGATGGCAACGGCGGCGTGCGAGCGGAACGCGGCGGCCTCCTTGGCGTTCGACCGGCCGGACGGGGGCGGCGGGTTCCGCCTGTGGCCCCTGTTCTCCGCCGCGGCGTTGAGGCGGAAGTTTGTCGACGCTCTGACGTGCGGAGGCACGAAACGACGGCGGGCAGAGGGCTGCGGAGGGTTCCAATCGCCGGCGCCCCAGCGGCGGGAGAAGGAGAAGCCCTCGCTCCCGCCGCCTCGGCTGGCTGGGGCCGAGCGCGGGGGGCGTGCGAGGTCCGAGCGGCTGGCGGAGCTGCTGAGGGCGGAATCCTCGGAGTCGCGGACGTTGCAGCTTGTGGAGGCCGAGACGAGGAGGAAGAGGGCGGCGCTGGAGATTTTTCAGGGTGCGGTGAGAGGGTTGCAGGCGCCCGGAGGCGGGGAGGGCGGTGAGCAGTGGCATCCGAGGAGGAAGGCTGCGGAGGAGGTCCGGCGGCTGGCGAAGGAGGACCCTGAGGCTCGTCGGACTCTGGCAATGCTCGGCGCCATCCCTCCTCTGGTTGCAATGCTCGACTCCGGCGATGCCGAGCTCCAAGCTGCTTCTCTCTACGCCCTTCTCAACCTCGGGGTCGGCAACGACATGTATAGCTCCCCGCTTCTTTCTCAGAACATTTCGAGCCCTCTCTTTGGCCCCCCTTTCTTCTTCCTCTGTCCCCTCTGACGACGCTGCTTGTCTACCAGGAACAAAGCCGCCATTGTGTCGGCGGGGACAGTGCACAAGATGCTCAAGATGATCGAGTCGCGTAGCAACCCGCCGCCGGTAGCCGAGGCCATCGTCGCTAACTTCCTGGGCCTCAGCGCCCTGGACGCCAACAAGCCCATCATCGGTTCTTCCGGCGCCATCCCCTTCCTCGTCGACACCTTCCGGGCCGCCAACCCTGCCTGCGCGCAGGCAAGGCTGGACGCCCTCCGCGCCCTCTTCAACCTCTCCATCTCCCCCGCCAATGTTCCTCACCTCGTCGACGCCGGTCTCGTCTCCGACCTCCTGGGGGCGGTGGGCGACATGGAAATGACGGACCGCGCGCTTTCCGTGCTCTCCAACGTGGTCTCCACGGCGGAGGGTCGGCTGGCGGTGAGTCGCGCGGCGGAGGCGTTCCAGATCCTGATCGACGTCCTGAGCTGGTCCGACTCGCCGGGTTGCCAGGAGAAGGCTGCGTACATCCTCATGGTCATGGCGCACAAAGCCTACAGAGATCGGGCGGCGATGGTCGACGCCGGCATCGTGTCGGCCCTCCTGGAGCTCACATTGCTCGGCACCCTTCTGGCGCAGAAGCGAGCGTCGCGGGTCCTGGAATCCCTCAGCATGGACAAGGGGAAGCGAGCGGCGGCGGAGGGTGTCGGAGCGGGCGCCTCCGGCACGCCGACCGTGTCCGCGCCGCTCTTCGGCGCCGCGCCGGAGGAAAGCGTGCGGGACGGGGAGGAGTGCTCGGGGATGAGCGAGGAGCGGAGGGCCGTGAAGCAGCTGGTGCAGCAGAGCCTGCAGAGCAACATGCGGAGGATCGCTCGGCGGGCGAACCTGCCCCAGGACTTCGTCCCGTCCGACAACTTCCGGGCGCTCACCGCCAGCTCCACTTCCAAGAGCCTACCCTTCTGAGGGATCGACGGTGCCGGGCGGCGGTGCAATCCAGGTCTTGCGGTGGAATATGGAAGGTACGCGCACGCGTCGCCATTTTTGTTGTTCAGCAATTTTCTATTTCCTGCCTGGCGGCCTGCCATTTCCCCTCACCCGGTCACCTCAGTTTTCGTGAAGCCATGGCGATCGCTCGTCGTCTTCCTCCCCCGTCTCCGTGCGGTTGTTGGGAAGGCGACGGACCGGATCGCATACAACCAGAGATCCAACATGGGTTCCAGCAATCGCGGGGACCCAGCTGCGCAGTGTGCTGGGATCAAGCACGGTCTCTTCCCGGTCGTCCGTTTCCTATAATATTGCGTGCGTTTGGTTCGGATTGTGTAATCAGAGATTTCCGCACAGAAAGTTAGAAACGCGGCGGAATCCGTTCGGTTCAGCTTCTGCGGTGATGCTTCCCAGTTCTTCCCCTTTGTTACGCGGAATCTCTTGGTTCTCGGGGATTTCACTGGACCCCCCAAGGGATTAAATTAAACTAATATCCATTCTTGATTCTCGCGCCTGTTTAATGACCCTCTGGCGTCCCTTTTAACTTGGAAATCTCGTTGTTTCTCTGCTTCTCTCCGTTGCAGCGCAGGAGCGCAATAAAAGGAGGAACGCCCGGAAGAAGCAGGGGACGCAGCGGGAGGAAGCTTTTTTAAAAAAAGGGGTGCTTTGTATTCCGTTCCTGTACAGTTTCTTCTCTGCATGGCTCTGTTCCGCGGATCCCCTTCTTCCCCTTTCTCGTGGGGTCTCGCGCTCCAGATGTGGACATTGCTGCGCTTGCTAGCGATCTCTCGTGCAGGTGCGCTTGGTACTGCTTCTGCCTCGCGTCGAGCACCCGCGACTCCGTCAAGGGTCGTCTTGTGCCGACCTGATTAGTTTGCTCCGGTGGAGCTCTTTCCGGTTCAGGCGCGCGCGGAGTCTTCTCTGTCTTATCCGGTCTGAAGGGCCGCGACGGCAACACAGGGCAGATAAGTAGTTCAAAATAAATTCGGTTAGATAAAACTTTGACTTGGACTTGTTTATTTTATTAAATAAAAACATTTAAACAAAAAAATAAAAATTTACTCATTAAATTAGTTGAGTTTGAACAAAATTTTAAGTTCGCGAGTAGTTGGCTTATGCCATGTTTGGTTAGAGTTTTATTTTTGGTACTATATCAATATTGATAATAATATTTTCAAATGTTAGAATATCAATATCAAAAGTAATACAAGTTGACACTTATATTACATGATATGTTTTGTTTGCACTACAAATTTTAAAATTGATACAATTAACCAAACACCTCTTAAAGATTCTTATCAATATCAATTTTAAAATTGAGTGATAGAGGTACCTAATAATGTTGTTACCAAACAGGGTGTTAGATATTATAGTGAATATTTATTTTTACAAATTAAACTATGGATATTAATAACTATACATATTAAATAATTTGAAATTTGAGTATAATAGTAGATCTAGTTTCATAAATAAGTTAAATCTAGAGCGAGTGGTTTTTTTTGTTGATTTTGATTTTGATCTTTATAAATAAATTTGTACATTAATAATGTAGTTCGAGTTTGACCCAATTAATAAACGAATCAAGTTCGAATTCGAAGCTGTGTAGAATAAACGTGCAAGTTGGAAAATCATATAATTCGGTTCTGCCGGTCTCGTTGCACTCCTGATGGTGCATGTTCCCAGCTTCCGCCACCTTTGTAGCATTGTATGTGCCTATCTTCAGTTATATATATTTAATATGCATAAAAAATTGATGTTATTTGTTTAACACCGCTGGAGGATTTATGTCAATCTCAAGTTTAAAATAAATAATGTTCGAAATGTCTAATCCTGTCACCAAATAATGCCTTATGTTTCGTCTGAATTTTTAATAGCTTCTTAGGAACTGATTGTTGATATTTTATTCAACTCTGAAATAAATTCTTATTTTTGGAAAATAGAGTCAGGTAGAAATTGTTTCATAATTTCTCCCACACTACACTGTTTGAAGACTCAGACAAAAGAGAATCTACCAGGTCTCCGACCTAAATCCAGTCCGCGTATATTAAAAAAAAATATTTTTGATTCTTCAATCCATGTGTCCGGTTCTCAACCACTTAAAAGATCCCGTTTTGAAAAAAAAATAAAAAAAAGTGAGATAAAAACCGTGAATACTGATGGGATAGAGTTACCGGCCGGTGACCAGCTCCCTCGTCACCGAAAGCTTACGACTTCTTGACAACATTATTAAATCTCAATTTTAGTATTGATATCGACGGTGATCATTTAAAAACATTTAATTAATAACATTAATTTTGAGGATCGTAATGAAAATAGAATATGTTATATAATATAAATATTAACTCGTATCAATTGTGATATTAATATTTTTATTTTTAAATATATTAATATAATATTATTTTTAAAAGCCTACCACCAAAAGGTGGTAAGATGAGGCCATCGCTGAAGCCTGCTCATGGTCCTTGGCTCGAAATCGACTCACCGTCATCGAAAGTGATGTTAAAGCCATTGTGGATGCTATCAATGGTGATGGCCCTCTTGTCTGGCAAGCCGGAAATTTCATCCATAAAAGTCGCCGATGGCTGGCCTCCTCTCTTTGCAGAATCACTTTCAGCCGGAGGGAAGCTAACATGGCGGCGCACCTCCTTGCGAAAGGGGCTCTGGAAACAGGGCATGAGATCCGGGAATCATCTTCTTTTCTTTCTCTTTATCCTGATGTATTGGAGCAGATTTGTAAGGACCGTGCCGGTTTAAGCCTTTAATGGATCGTTTGCTTGCTTGTTTACCAAAAAAAAAAGGTAAGATGGGTGGGATGTACTCCCCTGCCTGTTAGCTATCTCGCCATTACCTTTGTTTTATCCGCATGCAGCTGTCACAGGTACCTGCGGGCTTATGGGGTGTTTGGTTGCATGATAATTGAGGTTTTTATTTTAATTTTTAAAAATTATAAGAAAATTTGTTAAAAGAGGTGTTTGACAACCATGATAATTTTATGTTTTGAAAGTGATTTTCTTCTTAAACAAAAAAAGAGGGCCTCACCTGTTTCTTTTTCCCTGTGGTCCCCCACTTTGTTTGGTCATGTGTGGTAGTTACTCTTTTTTGTAATCACATCCCTCCAAACATGATAATTTTATGTCATGAGTTGGTTCACTTTTTATTTTAATACAATTTTTTATCATAAAAAGTGTACAAAAAATTATCATGCAACCAAACACCCCATTAGGCTTAAATCAGCCGTCTGGACTCCGGAAGGTCTCGCCGGATCCCGGGCGGAGCTGCCGACGGACGGAGCACAGGATGATTGCAGGAGCTCACGGTTTCCTTCGGGCTGCAATGAATCAATCTGTCAGGCTTCCGCGGTCTGCCCAGCATTCAAGCCCACCGTGCCGGGGCGTCGCCTTCTCGGACTTCCGTCCTTCACGGCGTCGGGACGAGTATCGGCCCAGTTGGGTTCCTCTTTATTGGGCCGCCAGCTTTGACCCTTTCAAATCCATAACATAATCATGCGGGGGATTATTTATGGGATGGCTGGTTGCACAATAGATGTTTATGTACCGTTTGCATAATAGATGCTAAAGTTAAAATATATATATATATTGATGGCAAAATCTTAATGACCTTAACTATTTTACCTCTGAAAATAAAAGAAGCTATAGCAAATCACTTCGGGTTAAGTGAATTTAGCATTACATTAAGATGTTGGTTCAGATATTTCATCAAAGTTTCTTAAAATCTGATTTATTTTAAAAAAAAATTATAGATTAGATATTTTACGGAAAAGGTCTTCAATATCTAACCGCTACTGTAATGTAATGCAGGGTAGACATCAGTTGAGCCCAATCAACCAACCCAGCAATCGATTCTGCATCTTTCTAGGCCCATATTTACAAGCGCTCGATTTTAGCTGGTGCCCGGTGTAATTTTGGTTTGATAGATTTTTATAGGACTATTTATATATCGGAGTATAATTAGATTTAGGTAAAATGCCCAATCTTACCGAACTTTATGGCTACCCAACCTTGTTGAACCTTATGATCCGTAGATGTTTGGAGGAACCATACCTTTATACATTATCTTCGTCGTAATAAAATAATGTTCAATTAATAGGACATCTCCCAACTTCTACTCGTATTTTACGAAAAGGACAGAAACATTTAATGGGGGTAAAAAAAAATCATATTTTACTATAGTGGGGTTCGAAATGGCCGGCCTCTGTCCGTCGGCCCCACCCAAGGCCCGCATCAATCAATCATACGCCCGCCAGGCAGCGTGGACGGCGATGGCGGGACCCACGTGTCATCCTTCGACGCTGCAGGGACGCGGAAAGGAACCCGGGAAATTAGAAAAAGTAAAGAAGAAATAGACAAAAGGCGAGGGCATTTGGGAACACCGCCGGAACCGGTTAAGCCGGCGGCCCCGTCGCCTTCCCATCATCTTCCTCTCGGCGCCTCCCTGCCCGGCCCTGCCCTGATTCTATCATCCTCTCCCTCCCAGACCATCTAGAGAGAGCCCCCATGGCGACGTTCAGTGCAAGGCGCTGAGCTCCGCTTCCTTCGCGCTCCCCTGCGGCATCCTCCTCCGCCCCTCCGTTTCCTTCAGTCATCTCATCGCTGCATCGCCGGTTCTCCGTCATTCATCCCTTCACTCTGTAGAGGTGCGCGAAGACCTCGCCGCTTCAGGGCACTCAGATCCGAGGTTCCATCCTCGAGGGTTCTCTTCGAAAACGCGATCTTTGCCGACAGATCGACGCGTCGGCTTGTTCCTTGCCTTTTTCTAGGGTTTTGTACATCTAGAGTTTAAATCGGCCGAAGCAACCGAGGGGAAGACGCCATAGGAGACATGTCGGGGGATATCTCGGTGAGTGATGACAGGATCCACATCAGGGAGGTATGGAATGATAATCTTGAGTCTGAGTTTGCTCTCATCTGCGACATCGTGGACGACTATCCGTATATCGCCATGGACACGGAGTTCCCCGGCATCGTGCTTCGTCCCGTCGCGAATTTCCGGACGAACTCGGAGTACAACTATCAGACGCTCAAGGCTAACGTTGACCTACTCAAGCTGATCCAGCTGGGCCTCACCTTTTCCGACGAGCACGGCAACCTCCCCAAAATTAACGGTGGGAAAGAGTGCATCTGGCAGTTCAATTTCCGGGAATTCGACCCACAGGAGGATGTGTTCGCCTATGATTCCATTGAGCTTCTCCGCCAAAGCGGCTTCGATTTCAAGAAGAACACAGATCTTGGGGTCGACGCCAGGCGGTTCGCGGAGCTGCTTATGTCTTCGGGGATTGTCCTTAATGATTCCATCCGCTGGGTCACCTTCCACAGCGGGTATGATTTTGGGTATCTGCTCAAGGCGCTTACTTGCCAGAACTTGCCGGTCACTCAAGCTGGATTTTTTGAGCTCTTGAACATATATTTCCCCACTCTTTATGACATAAAGCACCTTATGAAGTTCTGCAACAGCCTGCATGGGGGCCTGAACAAACTGGCCGAGCTACTGGAGGTTAAGCGGATTGGCATCTCCCACCAGGCGGGGTCGGACAGTTTGCTCACCTCTTCGGCATTTAGGAAGTTAAAAGACATGTTCTTCAATGGGTGCCCGGAGAGATATGCTGGTGTTCTGTACGGTCTTGAAATTGAAAATGGACAGACTACTCACTAAGAACAGTATCGACAAGTAAAAATAAAAGGATTGTGGTTTTGAATAGCTTTTGGCATTCTCTTCTATGGTTCCCTTCTGTTTAGTGTATATTTCCTGTCGTATGAATTATGAAAGGATACTTTTTCTTATCTTATGGTTTCCCTTTTATCTCGCTGTGAATATTGGTCGTTAGTTGCCCATAGTTCCTCCGGAGATGGTATAGGATTATGACTGCTTGCACCCTGATAAGAAACACATTTCTTCTGTTTATGGAGTTGGATGGTTGCTTCTCATGCTATGAACATGTTTTCCGATAGAAAATAATTTCTTATCCCCTTGAAAGCTGTAAAGACTAAACGGAGGAAGGGAAGAGGACTTGATATGCATCTGAAGTGTGGAGACTACGAAAAGATAGAATACTCAGATAAGATCAAATGCTTATAGGCTATAGTGACAAACTCTTCATGGCAAATTATCATTATGGTGGATAAAGGGTCAGCAAAGATGTAATTGAGTGATTAGAGCCCATAACCTATTCCTAAATTCTGTTATTTGGAATTTGGGAAGAAACACTAGAGCATTTGGAAGCAAACAAGTGGTATATATTACACATTCTTTTGGTGCTCTTTGAAAATTTCCTTCACTTTGAAAATGATGTTATTTGTCATTTGGACTTCGAGAACTTTGATTGGTGACTGTAGTTTGCAGCTATCTTTTTTTATCATTTGGTTGAAAGGAAAAGCTGAGGTTTTTTGGAAGTCATGCTTCAACGACCATTCATGGAAGCTTTTAAACGGATGGAGAGATCAAGCTTCTACTTTGATACCTGGTGAGTGAGCCAGAGTCCCTTGTTGGTGTTTTTCCTGTTGTTAGGGTAGCTTGTTGTGCTGCTGGATCGTTAAAAAGTTTTTCTTCAATACCTGTTGTGCCCGTTTCCAGCATAATTTGTGCTCATGCTTGCTGTATGAATTCTGACGTCACTTTTCCGTAGATGTTATCCTGATCTGGTTGATGAATTCCGTTATGTAGTCATTTTCTATAGCCAAGTTATGCATCCATCAAAATTAATTTTCTTGTCACATTTAAGTTTTCAACTGGTTTTTTGGCGTTCATCTGTTAGGGCCATGGGTGTCATGAAATATTTGTTTCTTTTTGTCATAAGGGTTATATATATATCTGAAGAAGCTTTCACCGGTGTTACTTAAGTGTTTTGAGTGTTAGGTATCGCTAGTTCAGATCTATATGCGTCTTGCCATCAACATTATTCCTTATTTCCAAGACCATGCATCATACTTCTTTGATTTACACTTGAACGTTACTAAAATTTAGTTTGAGCAACCAAACTTGCATCAGTTTTTATCTTTCCGGAAATGAATCCGGTCTAAGTCTATGACTGGATTTTAGTTTTACTAGTTCTAATCTCACCAATGACGGTGCCGATGATGTTCTTGACTTCACATCCATATACTTGGCATATTCATTTTCAACCTGATGTTGCATTTGAAGACGGAAGTTTGGTCATCTTACAGATAGATATTCTTGAATCTCTTAATTTTAGAGAAAATAGCTGAAGATACCTACGAGTTGCCTTCAATCATCTTTCGGTGGTCAAATTCTGAACATATCATGCTTTTTATGCGGACTTGATTCAGTTTCTTGTTTATGTAATCTTTGAGCGGTCAGCAGGGAAGCCCTGCAAGATTTTAGTGAGTTATAATTGGTCCGAGTTGTTTTGATTCAATTTTTTAGTTTTTATAGCACAAAAACTCAAGCCCGATTGGGAATTAGGGAGGAAAGCCTTTAGGTTAATTTATCTCCAACTAAACTAAATATGCCAAGCTGATTGAACAGCTATGTTGATCTTTCTTTCTTAATCAGCACAGGCAGGATCTTTTTCTTATTTACTAATTCATCATCTCCAAAGGTACAAGAACTGATAATTGGGCTGTCCCAGCATGAGAACATCCAACTGTGAAAGCCAGGAGCAAAAAGAGAGGAGGAGGTCAAGAAGCTAACAGGGTGTTTTGATTGCATGATAAAATATGTTCTTGGTCTAAAAAAGTGTCCGACAATCATGGTAAGAATATAACTTTATAAATGGAATGTTCTTGGAAAAGAAAGCTGGAAGTCTCGTTTTGTTTGTGGGGGTGATGATGGTCTGCACTCTTTTATTTATCTGCTCTACCAAACATGATAGTTTTACTATTTTGGTTTTCTTAGTTTTTATTTTAATACATAATGTTGTCCTGAATGTGCATACAAATTATTGAGGAACCAAACATCTCATAAAGGCCTATCCCTCTCCTATAAAAGAGTAAATAATTTTGTCATGAATGTGCATAAAAATTATTGGGGAACCAAGCATCTCATAAAGATATCCCTGACATATAAAAGAGCACACGTGAGCATTGTTAATAACACAGTTGTTGGGAAATCTAACTCATCGCCGATGATGGGTAATAACAGACCGTCAAGGTAACAGGCTAAAAATTTAGTGAGAAGAATCATATCTTCTCGAATCTAGTGAAAATTACCAACGGACTAAAAATCTAGGCTTATCTGAGTTTCATAAATTTTATCAGGATGCATTTGAAAAATACAAATAATCCGAGAGCTGAAATGCAAGTTCTGTAACCATGTTTTGTGTGCCGTGGGAAGAAAAAAGTTTTAATCGTGCCACGCATTTGAGAACACGAGTACTTATGGACGGTGATTCATAAAATATTTTGAAGTTTTGTAATGAACTAACCCTTTGTCTATCATAAACAGAAGGAATAGAAAAAAAAAAGCTTGCTCTATTGTGGGAAGTGAGAACTGCGTTAAACCGGCTTTTGTATTATCAAATCTAAAATTGATTTATTTTTTACATATCGATACTCATAATTATTTATATTTCTAAATATTTGTTTGAAAAGGAAAACTTAAAAAGTCGTATATTGTTGAAAAATGAGCGCCTTTATCTAAAAACCCTCTAAATATTATTAATCATATACCTTTTTATGCTTTTGGCAAAGTTGTTCTCTCTTTTCCAGAGAGGTACGAATAAAGTAGGAGAGAGAAAGGGAGACCGTTATTGGAGAGTGGTATTTTCACTAGAAAAAAAAATAAATGAGAGATTATAAGATATTAGTCATTATAATTATTCATATTTTAAATGTGTTCTCATAATACTTGAAAATTTTAAAACACCCCTAAAATCTTATCTTGCTGTAAAATCAGTTCTTACTGCCTGAAAACCATTAACTATATATTTTTACAGTTTTATAGTAAAAATACATCTGTCTAATGCCATCTTTTCTATATCTTTCCTGGAAAATAAAGCTTATTTTTAATAAACTAATATATTTACTTTTTAATTTTGATGGAAATGCATTTAGAAATATATTCAATTACGAGGACTGATATGTAAGAATGTTAATAAAAAATATCTATCGCCATTTTAAGAGCCTGCCCGGGGGTCTAAACAAACTTGCTGAGCTGCTGGAGGTTACAAGAGATGTTCTTTAAGGGGTCTCCAGAAAGATTATTTTTTGAACAGGAACAAACTAACCCTCCAGAAGGATATGGTGGGGTTTTGTATGGTCTTGATGTTAAGAGTGAAAACAACACTCACTAAGAACAGTGTCAACAAATTATAATAAGAAATCTTGTTGTTTAACCATAGTAGATTTAAGCGGTCCCCTCTTACATTTTCCATCTTTCTTGTGCGTTCCTCCTTAACACGCGACGGGGCTTCTGCACATTTCCTCGTAGCACTTCTATTTCCTTTTGCATACACGTTAACATTCAGCCCTTGAAACAATTTTCTGTCGATCTGCATCGAATGACTTCTTTTCGCTTGTCACAGTTTTTCTTCCTTCTCGCGGAGAGAACATTATACGTGGGTTTATTATAAGACTGCATGCCTTTACAAGGTACGTGGATCGTCTCTTCGCCAAATCATGGTTTCCTTCAAGAATATTACTGCAGTCGCTCACTCTGTTGTGTTTCGTTCGGATGCTTAATTTGTGCGAAAATTTGATTCAGGGACTTGTAATTGAGTTGAGGCAACCATAACGTTTATGGGGGGTTTGGTAAGAATACTTCAGAAGGATGTTGAGTTTGTGAAATGAGATCGGTTTAAGTCAATCTATGTTTCAAACTCTAATGTCAACGGTTGATCATCGGTAACATGCTAACCGGGCTCATATGCGTTCTTCTACTGGAATATCGCCTGGGTGATGTTACCCATCGATTGTTTATTAGTATGTGAGACAAGCGGGCGGTTCAGAATTTAAGGACTTGTAGAAATTGAACCCCAGGGATTTGGCGAAGTTGTTTAGTTTAATGCTACTAGCATTTTGCGGAGAAAGTACATGGCTATGGCGCGACGGCTATTGTAGAAACATATAACAAAAGGCTTTTTGAGTCTATTTCGTCCATCAAATATGGTTCATGCATTGTCATTTTTTTCTCCTAATTAACTCATCTGATACTAGGTCACAGTAGATCCACCAACTTCAGCAAAGTTCATCCCTGAACCAGCCTCCATCTCATCGCACGGATCTATGGTTGAGCTTTGATATAGTATAACCGAATCCGCTGTGGCATTGTTCGGCTTTGACTAAAGCCTGCACAGTTGTCCCAAGAACTGCCTCGTATATAATGACAATAACAAGGGGCGCAAACTTTCACCTGCAGATAACGATATGAGAGGTGGAGTGGTTTTAGCCACCAAAATTTGAATCTCTGTAGCGCAGCTGTCTAATATATATGTACACATATTACATGATGGGAGGCTAAAGGAAGCAAATGAGCGAGATGACAAGCATGTAACACGATTCCATAAATAATCAGCAGCAAGAGGAGGCACCGTTTGGGAATGCCTGATGCCTAGATGCAAGGTCACGAGCAGCAACATCAAAGCGGCCGCGCGGAGTCAGGTCTTATCCGATTCAGTTGAACAGTTCCAAGAATGTATTCAGGCAGTTCCTTCGCTTCCCTGGCCTGCAAATAATTGGAAAATGGTTACTTCTGACATTCTGATAAAATCTGAGATCAAGTCATGCAAATACAGAAAAACAACTCAACTAGTGAGATCTTACGCCATGTTTGGTAACACTATTAAGTACCTCTATCACTATTAATTTTAAAATTGATATTAATAAAAATTGTTAAGAAGTGTTTGGTTAATTGTATCAATTTTAAAATTGGTAGTGCAAACAAAATATATTATATAATACAAGTGTCAACTTCTATTACTTTTGATATTGATATTCTAACATTTGAAAATATTAATATCAATATTGACATAGTACCAAAAATGAAACTCTAACCAAACAGGACATTAAGCAATGACAAAGCTGTTTCAAATGGGCAACGGAGAGTGTGCATTATCATCATGAGAACATTTGGCATAAAGTGCTCAAAATATCTATAACTACAGCCAAATTGCCCATAAATTGCACCTTTTCGTTGGATTCCAACTAAAAACTTGGGTACTATACATGTGCATACTCCTATCTACGAATCGTGGCAAGATAACCAAGGAGGAGGTTCATTTCAAAGCTATGTGGTGTTATAAGATCCATAGAAAAGTTATGACGTTCAAGATGCACTATACAAAAGGGGCGCGCTGGAAAAGTTGAGAGTTGGTAGGCAGTGTATCTCGAGGTGGCAAAGGGCTGGGTCCACAGGCAGACTTGTGGGCCAGGCCTGCCGTGGGCCAATGTATAGACCCAAGGTCTTGTGGCCCCGGCCTTACCCGGGTCATCCATCAAGCCAAAGTGGGTTGGAATGGGCAGGGCCTCAACTTTTTATAACGTAATACAACTAAAAATAGCTCTTTTATTCATTGAATATATTTTTTGATTTAATTTACAATCAAATTTATAATTTTATCATAAAAATTAAATTTATTGAATTTTATAATAATATATTTATGAAATAGAAATTTTGGGCCATCCCGGGCCAAGTTAACTATTTATGCAGGCTGGGCCGGGCCCTATTAAGGTATGGTCCCCCGGCCTGGCCCATTAACACCCATGTATTGCCAAAGATCAGTGTCTCTCATACTGGAAAAGACTAGTTGAAATACACAACATACTCTAATAGGTGTTTGATTATACAGTTTCATGATAAAATTTTATATTGAAATAAAATCTAAGATAGCTAAAAGCAAAAAATTCTCATGTTCGGTGACCTATGATGCAAAACGAGTTGAACCATATATAACTAAATAAAGTGGGGGACCACAGGAAAAAAAGCCTCACCTCTTTTTTTGTCCAAAACAGAAGTCTCTAAAGAGACAATTTTGTAATAATTACCAAACACCCTTTTCAACGAGTTTTGTTACAAGACATATTTTTGTAACAAAAACTCAATTCTTCATGCAACCAAACACCTCGCAAAGTTTACCAGATTCACCTTCATTACCTTTCTGGCCCTGTTTGGTAACTATATTGAACACCTCTATCACTATCAATTTTGAAATCATCACTAGGTGCTTGGCTATCAATATATATTGAAACTCTTAGTGCAAACAAAGCATAATATGTAATACAAGTGTCAACTTGTATCAATTTTGATATTGATACTCTATCATCTATAAATATCAATATCAAAATTGATATAATATCATTTTTGATACTCCAACCAAACATGACATAATTAAGATAGAACGAGAAAGAACGATTGGAAGCATTTGGCGGCATAATTCTACCCCTTATTGTTATTGACAATCCTTAAAGAACATCTACTGTCTATATACGTGCATTTAGGTTTCAACAAATTGGCATTCAAATATTTCAGCTACTACTATTGCAGAGCTGTTAATGAAAAATGTGCTTTACAATTCACAATAAACTCTTGCTGCACCATTTGCAGGCATCATATCCATATTGCACCTGCTTGTAATAGTGTGCGTGTGTGGGTATGAGCTGGTTTCCCTGGTCTCTCTCTCTCTCTCTCTCTCTCTCTCTCTCTCTCTCCTATAATTGCGATTACCTGTTACTACAGATTGCATTTGACTATGCTGGTTGGTGATATGTATCAACCTTCATATTCAGGTACAGCATGTTTAAACTTGTTCCCCTCCCCATGCAGCATGTGAACATGTGACTGGCGTTGAGAACTCATTTAAGACAGAAGTAATAACTTTTCTCACTAAATTTAAGGGTCCCCGTAGTGTGAAACATGCAAGGGAACAGAGACTGAGTCAGGATCTACAGATATCTGGCAATCAAAGATGTTGGAAATTTGAGATGACTAAATTATAGGGCATTTGAAAATATTTAAGCAGCTGAAATCAGCCAACTAAAATGATTTTAGCTAAATACTACAAGACTGACCATAATATACTTGAAAATTAGTTTATTATGGAGCTCACTAGACTTATCAAATTTTGGTTTCTAGTACATCCTCACTTGTTTGATCCTGGATGGATAGAATAGAGTATTAGCCTTTCATGTATTCTGACTTTTGAGTACTTGTGCAAACTGGATTGTTGCATGATTGCCTATATATGTTGAATAATCCAAAAGCCCTATGTGGCTGAGAGCATGCTGAAGTATTTGTCAGACAAATCTAGGCATAGCCTAAGCAGCAAGAGTGTGTAAAGGGTTGGAGTCTGAAATGGAAACAGTCAATACCATTTTTTATTCCAGTAAGAATTATCAGAAATTATCTGAACACGAGTCAGATTTCCCTTTCAATTTCCATACATATCACCTATTGAAAATGAAGTTGCTTGAACCCAGAAGGGCTGGGCAACCAAGTAGTACTGCCACTATGCTACAGGTGGGGAAGTAAAAGGACAATATCCCTGTAGGTAACACACTGTTATCGGAATACTGAAAAAGAAAATTTGAGTGTTTCCCCTTTCTATATTAAAGACTTACCAGAGTTATTCCTTTCGATTTCAATTTGTTATCGGAGGATTAAGCATTACAGTATACAATGAAGTTTATCTAAAACAAATTACAAAAAAAATTGGATACAACGTTACAGTTCACACCCTAGGACAATGTAGGTAAAAAAAACTACAGAAATACCCTCATGATTCCAAGTGAAAAGAACAATTTAATGAAAAATATAATAGCCAAGCTGAACAAATAGATAAAAGAGTATCGGAGAAAAGTAAGCATCTAGAGGACCTCAATAAGTATTGCCAAGTCAACAACAATGCTCGTGACATATCCAAGTACCAGGTTGATGATACTTCTTGCAACAGAAGATGAACCAATGTCCACATCAATCTGCACAAAAAAGCTAAATCAGGATGGTAGGTATGCAGTTGAGATGACAAAGGATTGTCTTCAGCTGTTGAATGTTTTAAGCATGGATTGCAGAATCGGTGGAATCGGTCCGATTCCGACCGATTCCGGAATCGGATCGATGGATTCCGATCCGATTCCAGGCGGAAGGACCGATTCCGGGAAGAATTCCGCGGAATCGGTATGAATCGCCTGGAATCGGTCGATCCGACCGATTCCGTCGGAAGATCGGGTCAACCTGCCCGGTTCGTTTCCCGGTTCGATTCTGGACCGGGTCCAGAATCGAACCGATTCCGGCCCTAAAAAGGCCGGAATCGACCCGCGGGGGTCGATTCTGTCGATCCCGCGGCGGCAGAAGCTCGATCTGGCGATTCCGGGTTTTAAGAGATGCTTTCCTGCAATAAGTATATGTGTGGCAGTTTCAAGGGCTGATTGCACAAAATGCATCAACCATTTTCCCAGATAAGATATTTTAAAAAAGTAATAAACTACAGTTGAGTATCGTGATGTTGGTAAATGTAAAAAACATTTAAATTGAAGTCAGGCATACCTCTAAAAAATTATCTTGACGTAGGTATCTGCATGTAACAGCCTTCCCTAGGAGGCAAGCCTTGGTCCCAACAGCTCGTTTAACCATCCAGTATCCCTGATTATTAGTAAAAATTAATGCAATTCTCTATTAGGTATAGATTATGTGACTGAACATCAGCTTAATAAGCAAGCAAATCAAGTAAGCAGTTCCTTATGCAAAGATGGTTTGCAAAATAGGCTCATCCGGATCATGATCACCCGATTCCAGTTGAAGTCGATATGTGTTGAACCAAATTTTTTTGGGGGTAGGGACTCCAATTTTTAGGAAGCTTTTGAAACATCATTGTTGCCACCGGATTCAAATGCCACCGGAGCAGATGCCACCATCACCTTCTTTAGATGATTTTTGAAGTGCTGCTGCCGCTGCTTATGAGGGCTGCCACCAGCTTTGACTGTTGCCGTTGCCAGCTTTGAATGCATCTGAGGTGATCTCTGTCACTGGCGGTGGCTCTGTACCATGCCCGCTCATGTGGTTTGAAGCACTTGCGGATTCAATCTAGTAGATCTACACCTAGATTTGCTAGATTTGGTTCAGATCCGCACCCAGATGTGCCAAATCGGGCCAAATTTTGCTAGATCTGCAATCGGATTGAGCGTACAAAGTTGAAAATGTCCATTATTCACGTTTTTACTTATTGGGTTATATATAAATTTGTAATTAATATTTTAAAATGACTGATCAAGAACATGATGGCAGTGAATCAATAAAATTTAATGATATTGGATGGAATTATAGATTTATGGTGGATGTGGCCAAGAAGAATATACAATATAAATAGTGCAAAAAACAAATGAATAGAAATATTTTACATCTAAAACAACATATTCTTAGAATCTGTGGACACAAAAAGAGATGCGATAAAGTCCCTGTAGATTAAAAGAAGAGAAGAGAGTTTATCTGTCATTGCAAAGAAAAGTAAGGATTGAGCAACATAAAGACTTACATGCTGACCTACTAGAATCAACAGATATCAGTTTAATGACTGATAAGAGTAAAAGAAAAGAGACAAGTTAAATTGAGGATAGCTTAGCTAGTTTAGATGAAGAGGATGTATATATGAATGTTGCAATACACCAAAACAAAATATCCCAGAAGGAAGATATAAAGAGGAGACGGAGGGTCGGGTACTAAGCATTGTATTTGCGGAGCCTTCTCAAGCTATGGAACCTAGAGCTGGGAGTTGTACTTTTCGTTATTCGCATTTGACTCGACCAATGGATGAATGATGAATCTATATTTATACAGAAAAAATCTTTACAGTGAACAATAAAGCAAGCATTCAAAAGAGTTAAAGTTACTACTTACTACTAAAAGTCTAAAAAGTGTGAAATGGGTGATAAAACACATTTGCAAGTGGTTTCTATATGCGAATTGATAACTTGCAATTTAAATGTATATCTTATTATGGTCATTTATGTAATTGATAATTTAAGATTAATACTTATATGTCATGTTCATGTAGATGTGCTAGCTAATGTAACTTTTAGTTTATATTTTCAGACTATGGTTGATGCCATTGAAGAGAATAGGTCAGGAGAAAAAGTTCTGACATCAAAATATATTTAGAAAATAAGGTTCGGTAAAAAAATGTCTAAATTTAAATTTATTTTGAGATATTGCTTGTCTAGTGGAAGAGTGAATGTATTATAATGTGTGATATATAGCGAAAACTATAAAGAGTATAATAAATTTTCTTGTGCATTATTATGAGAGAATAACATTTTTGACATCTACTGATGCTTCAAAAGAGGTTACAAATTTAGATTATTTATTTGACTTGATGGATGATGTGGTAAAAGAAATTATAGAGGAGAATATAGTTCAAATTGTGATAGATGATGATTCTTCCTATATAGCTGCAAGTAGAAAGTTGATGAAAAAGAGAATATAGTCATTACATTGACCAGATATTAGAAGATATTCAGAATGATCCAATTATCATGACAGTTATTGGTCAAACTCAACTAAACACGTCATTCATATATGGTAACCCCATTTACTTCAAGGATGCACACGAATGAATATGAATTGATTAGACCTAATTCCACTCGATTTGCAACAATTTCATTGCCTTGAAGAGTCTAAGCAAGTATAGGCATGCATTTGACTGTTCTATGCATGCAGGATGTCCTAAGAATCAACCATACTTGGGGAATTATAATGAGTATTCAAGATATTCTGAGAATCAACCGAACTTCATTGAGCAAAATGTTGCATCCGCGTAAGATATAGAGATAGACCTTGAACAAGTGGCTCAATCAGTTTTTAGAAATGATTATGACTTCACATTCGCAATAGATGTCATAACATACAGAAAATGAAGAGTCACATGATAGTTATCGTCCATTTTGGTGATGTAAAAGTTGTATTCCTATATCACTAGTAGTTTAAAATTTAAGAAATGACATCATATTCTCACGTGTAATTCACTCTTCAAATTCATGCATGGGCATGCTTTAATGTTCCTGTTTTTTATGTTTTCCATTTTTTTAAATAACACTGTCTGGACTGATTTCAAATCGGTTTTAAATCATGTGGATTGGCCAAATCGGCCAATAAAATCTGGATGGAATAGAAATCAGCTATGGCCGCATATGACATTATCAACATACATTTATAAAAAGAAAATTGAGCAATACAAATTGTCTCGTCTAAGTGCATAAGCCACCGGTTATGGTAGAATATAGATATCTGGCAGTAGGACAACGAAGAGAGAGCTGCATATAGGGGTGTTCACTATTTGGCTTAACCCGAAAAAACAAATTAAATCCTCAAAATCCAAACCAACCATGAACACCCCCAGCTGCATATTTCTGAATTTCTAGAATAATTACATAATTGTTTATGTTAAATCTTCAACTTAATGAATTAGAACTACCACTCAAAAAGTAAATATGAATTCAAACCTCAACGATACTCGGGATTAATTTGAACCTTGTGTCCCGAAAAGCATCTGACCCATCAATAAAATTTCCAAGCAATGAATTTTTCTTTACAGGTCGATCAGCTCCATAATACAGAACCAAGCTGTAGTTTGGTTTTGCAGGAACCTGCAATTTCATATAATAAATGAGATATCTTCCATGGTAATAGAAAGATCATAAAAGCATGGATTCAACTTGTCCCTAAGGTCGGTACAGGTTCAGCATACTTTTTGCACATATGCATTATATTTGCCTCTTAACTCCTTTAGGGCTTATTGGCAAACGAAACTTGAATTCATAAAGCAAGAGTTATTTTAGTTAATTTATCACCATTTATATCCCTGTGAACAGAAAATTATGCTGAACGGAACATAACTAGCACCATACAATTTACTGTAGATACTAGCCAATTGATCCTTGAATATGTTTGGCATGAAAAGCAATAAAAAACTAACGAATAAAAAAGAAGGCTGAGAGAGAGGCCAAATTGTACCTGTAGGTTTATGACAAGAATGAACGGAAGTTTTTTTGCGCCTTCAGACTATAACATAAAACACAGTTAGTTTCTGGTTACATTTGATGCAGTGATGAAAGGAGAAAAATAGAAAACATAAACAAGTCATAAAATTTACCTTTGGAATGAATTGTCTTTTTTATTTAATGCAATAGCAATAAAAGCATAGTTATCATAAGAGTAACCTGAATATTTTACTGTTTGCATGGATAGATACATAAAAGGAGGCAAGGATCACGGGATCAGGATCGGAATCGGTGACCACCGATCCGATCGGATCGGATCGGCCAATGCTCCATAAGAAAGGGCGATCCCGGATCGGCCAAAAATTTTTATTTTTTTAAATCATAAAAATTTTCAAAAAATCAATAAAAGCATAAGAATAAATAAAAAATTTTAAAAAATAAAAACCAATGTGGATGACATTGTATCAAATAATGACATACAAAGTAAGTTCCTTTCAAGAAACTGTCATATAAGTACAAACTATCATATTAGATAGAGAAGAGAGTTAAAATAGATTTTTATAAAATTTAAATATATAACATATATTTATGATTATGAATCTTCTATATATGTGATAGTATAAGTGATAGTAAAATATATTAATATGTTTACACTATCATAAACGAGACGTAGAGTAGTCGTGCAGCGCCCCTTGTGGGGGGTTTTAGGGGGGCAACATCTCTCGAAGAATTTTTTTATGATGGTAAGGGGGATGGGGAAGAAGGGATCGAAGGTCCCCCCCCCCTAAATTTACCCGTTTAAGGGGGGGATCGGCCACCCTAAATGCATGGATTGCCACTACTCAAGGTGGATTGTCAGGGGGAGGGGTCTAGGGGGAGCCCTAGACAACGAAGAGGAGGGGGAAGTAAGAATGAGAGAGTGGGAAAAGGGAATTGGTTCGATCTCTCCCTTATTGGGGGGATCGGATTGGAAAATGGTCCAAAATCAGGTCATGAATCGATCCGATTCTGGACCTTTCCAAATTCTAGAGAATCGGTCAAAATCGACTGATTTCATAATCGATCCAGCTAGATCGGTCGAGGATCAACTGAGATTCCAGCAACTCCAACCGATCCGGCCAGAAGTCTAGACCGGATCGGTAGTTCCGACCAGAATTGAATCGGCGGGTACCGATCCAATCCAAGAATTGGCCGATCCCGATCTGGATTGGCCGATTCTACAATCCATGGTTGGAGGTGTTAGGACTTGTGCGGGTGCCCCACACCACATTGAGCAACCGTCAAATAGAGTAAGAAGCTAGCGTGATAGTCACACAAGTCCCGGGATCATTGGATCTACACATTAAGATGCTGGTGACGTCAACGATGAGCGAAGCCAAAGAACTAGTAATCGGGAAGGGTGAAGGGGAAAGAACGGCACAAAAGCCAACTGGAGGGGTAGGGGGAATGCTTGGACCGACCTCCAGGGATGATGAGGATCGCCAGTCTCCTGCCAGTGGTAAAGAAAACATCCATGATGAAGGGGGATGAAAAATAATCGAGTCCAAGCCCCACGCACGAACCAATGCCTGACAGCTTCTTCTCCACAAATTTCCTCGTGTGTATTATTACGTAAGATCCTCTTTGTATAGAGGTGTCACATTACAAAAAATAACATCTAAAATATAAATATATATATACACAACCAAGTCCTCTCAAGAACTGAAGTGCAAAGAAAAGACTAAAATAAAATTCAAATATTCACAAGCAACTGAACAAGTCCTAAAAAGACAAATGCAAAATCAACCCAAAATTTCTTGAAATGGATCCCCATCAACCATTGGTTAGACAGATATATTATCACAAATTCACAGGTGCAGCAAAACACTATGGATAATTTGAGGTTTCCACTATTTAAAACCCAACAAGAAGCAGATTTTGAAATAAAAAGACATGAAATTTTTTAAGGTTTTGATCAGACCTACTCCTCACCTGAACCAGGCATTTTGGATGCAATGAAATTTGATTGATAGTAGCTTCATCCTTGAGCCAGTCAACTGCAATAAGCTTTAGAAGGGGATCTCCTCCCCTACCCTGAGAGCAATAAAGCATATAATTCGCTTTTAGCTATATATTGATTAGATAAACATAAAAAAATAAAAATTAAATTCCAGAGGTTTAGGAAAATATAACCAAAGTGCAGGAGCCGTAAGCCATGTCTGCTTTATTGTTTGTCACAAAAAATATGAAACAAATGATAAGAAAGAAACGCTAGAAGACATGTAAATAGTGTTTGTATGCTGCAGTAGCCCCTTCAAGAATTTCAGTACATAAAAGGAATATTGGTCTGGCATTTGGGTGCCACTCATATACTACTGTTCAGTATATTGCCTGTCATTTTCTGATGACTCAATCAAAATCTGATGTTTGACACCAATTTACGTTAAGGTAACATTTACTAGCATCGCAACAAAAGAGGTTGATAAAAGGTAAGCCAACAGTTCATCAGAAGCAAACTAGTTAACTGGTTCTAGGATCCATGTAACATGAAGCACAGAAACTAACAGGATTCAACATTCAAAATGGGGAGGCCCTGAGGATCAGTTCCAGTTAACCTGAGAATTATAATAAGTAAACAATCTGCATTTCTGATGACATGTGATGCTATGGGACAAGGTACACAGAAAGTGAATTTGAAGAATTAGAACGTGTCACTAGAACTCAATGAAGTACAAGATACCTTGACACATGATTGTTCTTTAATCATATGCTGATTCTAACGTCAGAGAGTTATATTCACCGTCTATGCCTTTTGGGCATTGCATGAAAGGATCTTAGTCTTCCAGGTTTAACCAGAATCCAGGCTTGGGTAGATTAAATTATAGAATATGACCAAGTAGTCCGTCCCTAAATAGATAAGACAGGCATAAATTCTTTACAGCATGAAGATGGACGGACTACAGCAGAGTAGGCAGGGTTAAGGATGTCAACGGTTACCCGTTATCCAATTATCCGACATGTCTATTAGTTAACGAACAGTTAAAAGATAATTTAAACTTTTTGAATAAACTATCCATATTTGTTTACCGATTAACTGTTATCTTAGCAGATGCGATCATAGATACACCATAAACCAAACCCGAAAATCGTTATCCATATTCATTAATCAATACATAATGCAACGACTCACACTCTATGACATCTAAGCATATATGTCTCATCGAAAAAATCTAATTGTCCCTAACTCTCTGGTTCACCCTCCTCTCTCGAGTCTCGACATTGGACAAGTGTTGCCCCGACATCTGACAGCGACGTCATCTTCCTCTCCTGCTTCCTGATGGTGCAATCCACATACATGACAATGGCTCCTTCCCCTCCCTAGTCTAACTACCGTTGAATATGACATCCCAAGAAACTTGTCATACTGGAGAAACTCGTCGACTGTGTGATCAGCCAGATGATCGACGACAACATAAAATAGGAATAGACACTGCAGTCTCACGAGAAGGTATTTTACTTTTGCTACATATCGACTTTCTCATGTATTGTTTTGAACATGTAACTAAGAATTTTTTTGTATCTCATATTTTGTGTTGGACATCTAAATATTTACTGTAAACCCAAAAATTATTTTTGTTGTAGGCTTGTGAATCATTTTTTTCTATCTCATGTTTTGTGTTGGACATGTAACTAAAAAATTCCTTCTAGTACATTGATACAAGTAGATGCTTCTAATTGTAATATGTATTTTTTATGTGTTTTCATCGGTAAAATTATCTTTACTTCTTATTTTGCTGGGTTGGATTATACATATGTTATCTTTTTATATATTCATTAACCGTACATTATCCGTCCGTAAACTGTTTTTAAGCGGATAAAACAATATGATTCGCAGATAAACCCGATACTGCTAGTTAACAAACAGTAAGTGGATATGCCTTTTTCTTATAGGATATGGATAATATTATTATTCGACCCATATCTGTCCTGTTGACATCTTTAGACAGGATAGGGGTGGGAGCGGATCAATCCACTCCCGACTAGTCTAGATCAGATTCGGGTCCAAAATGCATACAATTCAGGTTCCATATGAATTCAACTATAACAAAAAATTAGTCTTAAACATTTGAGAAAAAAACTTAAAAATAGCCAAAAATGTATTGTCAATTTAAACAAGAAACAACACTAAAATGTTATATTTAAACCTCTTCTTTATATTATACATATTAAAAAATAAAATATTACATTTGTATACCTTTTGCATTTCGTAGAAAAGAAAAAATTATTTAGCTGATTGATTATACTTAGTTATATATAGATAAAAGAGAAGTACTTAATTATATATTTTAATTGATTATGGTTATTTATTTTATGCACTTTGATAATATATGGTGTCAACTATCATTTTATAGGTGTTTAAAATAAATTGTATACCTAAGTCTTTTAGATTGATATTTTATATAGTGCAAGAGAATAGTTTAAAATATATTTTTATAAATTTTCCCTAAAACCATCCATTTTAATTATTAAAATTATATAATTAAAAGAAATATTTAAAAATTATTAAACTGAATCAATCTGAAACTGGACTGATCCAATAAACCACTGCAACCAAATTGGCCGATCCAGCCATGATGGACCTGCGCCTGCGACAGATCAGCCCTGCGGGAATCCAACCAGATTGGCTAATCCAATCCTATCCTACCTTTTATGAACTATAGCATGTTTACCTGTTATAAATAGGTTGCAAAATTACATGTAGTTATACATCCGTATCTACTTATTCATCAGCAAATATCTACTTACCTTGGAGAAATCATTCAGATATGTCTTGCCTCTTATCATAAATTCTTCGCCACCTGGAGCAGCCCAACAGTTTGTGTCACTTTCGCTTTTCCCTTGGTGCAAGGAGCCAGAAAACTGGTTCTGATCAATATTCACTGGAGAAATATTGCAGTCTAGTTCCCTACTTAGAGCTAAGGCTGCATCAAGAAGAAAACAAAATGAACGTTATCCCCCTTTGATGCTATAAAGCAGCTACACCTACAAGAGCTTCCAGGATAGCACAAATTTGACCTCTAGAAGCACAATCAAAAGCTAACTTTTATTCTATACGAAGCACATATTGAAAAACAGATCAACCGGTTATCAAGTTCCAATGAAAGTAAGAATTATGATCTCATTTGTTAGTACCAGGTTTTACAAAGTACCGCCAACCTTAACCAGAAAACCATCCTCTGATTTGCACTCAAGCTGTTCCTTCATGGTAGACGAGAAATTATTAAAACAAACCCATCCATTTGATATCATCTTTCAATAATTCAGAGAAATTGACAGCAGCTAGCATTAGACATGGTTCAGGGTGGTTTATTTCTGAATGGGATAAGACTAGAGTGCAGATGTAAAAGTTAAGAGGTAAAGGAGTTATCAAGTACTAGCCAAATAAACTCTGATTTTACCTTCCACATAGACATAAGTTAGTTGAATATTTTTGTAACATTACACTAATATCACAAAAGTTAGTATGTTTACAGGCTGACGCAAGTAGGATGATCCTGCTGATCCTATTTACCATAAAAATTGTGTCTTCTGACTCTTCTCTTACCAATAAGATGTATGACCATTGTTTGAATAGGTGCCACTTTGAGGTACCGAGACTTACATCTCAAGGTGAAGTGCTTCACCTCCTTGGTGAGGCTTATGCCTTTGTTGACAAAACACGATGCTTATCACTTACACCTTTCTACAGGTGAGGTGTTGTGAGGCAGTGGTAAGACTTAAGCCTCAAGGTCAAGGGCATTTTAATAAAAAATGAGAAATAAAAAGTGAGTTACGAGCTATCTACACATGCAAAGAGAGAGTTTTTCATCTCCCTGTAACACAAGCTTTAATAGCATTTTTTATCTCCTAAAAGACACAATAGTTTTAAATTTTTTTAGTTGAATCTAAAGAATTTATCTCATTGTAATGTGTTTACATAAAAATTATCAAGTATATAAAATTTAAAGTATTGAATGCATTATTACGGTTTAAATAATATTAAGACAAAAGTTCACTCGCTTTATACTCAAAGTATTAATCAAACTTTGTTTGTTCATACAATAGAAAAACTTAAAGAATTAATAATTGATTATATTTTGTTTTGATGTGTTTTATAGATAGTTCATAGCTTGCATAATTATTTATTAAATAATCGTAGATTATGTCTTTTTTCTTAAAGTGAGACTTACTCTAGTGAGGCCTCGGCAAGACACCTCAAGACTACCTCAAGCCTTTACAAACATTGTGTATAACTCGCCTGCGGAATTGCATAACATCCAAGATCTTGTTTGATAACACTATTAAACACCTCTGTCACTCTCAATTTTAAAATTGATAATGATAGTAATCACCTAGAGGTGTTTGCCTAATAGTATCGATTTTGAAATTTGTGATGCCAGCATAACATGTTATGTAATACAAGTGTCAACTTATATCAATTTTGATATTGATACTCCAACTTCTAGAAATATCAACATCAATACTAATATAGTATCATTTTTTATACTCTAACCAAACAGGCCATAAGATAATGAATTTGGATTGACCCAATTAATGGCTATGTGCAACCTTGCCACCATGATTCTATCCCCATCCACCACATTTCTCTCACCTTACAAAGAAGTAAACTGTTTCACCGTCAAATAAATACACTGGAAGCATGTGATAGATAAATTCTAACTCAATCCAGTCTGGCCTATGCTGCAGAAGAATATCGACTATCGGCCATTATAAGGACAAATAGTTACAGTGTAATGGAAGTTCACTAATACTATAGAAGGCTACCAGCAGTTGGCTTCAACGCTAATGTTGTTATAGCCCAGGAAACATTCTTCAGCTTCACTCTTCTAGTCTGAGCAAAAAACAAAAGATCAACATGAAAAATAGAAGAAAATATATAAGGATGGCACTAGTAACATGCAATGCAGATTAAGGAATGAGCAGAAAAGTTTCACCTTGGGAAGACCAATTTCATCATTTTCCTCTGTCCCACCATCATCATCGTTGTCGTCGTCGTCATCATCACTTTCATCATCTTCTGATGAATCATCATTTGCAATTGCATCATAGAATTCCTCTTTAACTTCTGAATCCTCAAACTCAGATATAACACCAGAGACATCCAAAACGCTTGATTGAACAATTTCAGGTGGAGAGTCGAACAATAGGGCAGGGCTTGACCTAAAGTATTCTCTTAGTCCTAAAAGAGAAATGAGAAGAAAAAAAGAAATGCTCAGTCCAACAAAAAATAAGCAAAGATTTAGCTTAATGCTCAGTTTTTTTTGTATTATACTATCATGTCATGCATACCGAAAAGTTTGTCATGGTCAAAAAATAAAATCCATTCCATTTTATCACTTTCCACAAAACGTCATTTTGTATCTAAAAAAAGAAAGTACTGTCATATCAAAAAATGGATTTCTTAATAGGGATCATCAAAACTGACCATTACTTCATAGTTGATACCAGGTACAGTGCAGCTAGGACAGTGATTCAGAGCACACAGTTTAAATATTGTCTCAAGTCTAATTGAATTACTTTGCATCATAGGACACTAACTGATAGATGCATACAGTATAGGTACCAAATGTCTGAAAGAAAAGAATTTGGCTTTGTATCCACCTGCTACTTGGCTTAACAAAGCATAGGGGATGGTCCTTTCAAACTGTGAGCAGTAGCTTCTCTTCCACTTTCCCCAGAAGCCAAACTGTATCTCCATTATTTGCGTCACCACAGATTTCTCCATGCCAGCTTGCTTGGTACTCAGCCTTCTGATCTCCCAAATTGAAGCTACAGTAGAAACCGACAATTCATAAACCAAATATATCCATTGTGTCATCCATTTTTAGGTTCAAATTTTACTGACAAAACAATGATGGAACAGAAAGATAACAAATGAAATATCCTCAAGGTTTGTTAGAGAACTATCTTTACAGTTAAGTGAAAACATTACAGGCTCTGTAGAACAGATGAAAAAGTTCTTGATCGGGCATATGCATCCTCCTCTTAAAGTAGGCACTAGTTAAAGGTAATTAGGGTGCAATTGGGAACATCCGAGAAGTTTTCATGATCACTTCTCCTTCAACTAGAAGTCCTTTTTTTAAATATCCATTTGGTTTCACAGCAGTACCTACTTCCACTTCTCGTTGAAGGTAGAAGCCAAAAAGAGATTTTTTCTCCTTTCACTGTAAATAAGCTCCTCCCTGACTTTACACGGGGGATATGTGTGCAGAGAGAGAGAGAGAGAGAGATGTGCAGGACGTGGGGGATCATGTGTGCAGAACGTGGGTCTGCAGATCAAGAATAATATCATGAGAACCTAAAACAATATTTAGTTTAACTTAATAAATAGATTGTCTAAAAAATAAAAATTAAACATACATGTTTAGAATGAGATTATCTATTAGTTAATAAGTGGTTTGATTTAATGGGCTATTTAAAGCAAATAAATTTCTATCAATATTTTAAAATAAATATCAAAATTTATGCATATATGTTATATTTTTATTTTATTTTATTTTAAATATGATATAAAAAATTAAAGAGATATGAAGTCATTTTTCATGAGGGAGATGTTAATAAAAATATAAAATTATTGTTGTAATTTGACTTTTATATTTTTATAATTGATTTTTCAAATAAAATAAAATTGTTTATTATAAAAATATTTTTATATGACAAAAAAATACCAAACAACTTCCACTTCTATAACAAAAGCACTTCTTAGTGAAGCACCTTCTCATAAAAGGAGCTTCACGGTGAAGTACTTCATTCTAGTTCCCAAACACACCCTTAATCTAAGCAGTTTCGATGCATTTTGACAAACAATTAAGTACCTACATTGATCCACAAGAAGCTCAGCAAGCTCTTGAAAAACTGGAAGCTAATTTAATAGCTTTCCATGTAATTTTTGGTGCTTCTGCAACTGAACTCATAAAAATTGGTCAATCTTCAGAAGAATAGAATTGCAGAAAGGACCTGTATTTTTATCCTGGCTGAGGATTTTGGAGGATGATGTTCTCTTATGCATTTTGACTGGTGGGATTAAAATGGTCTGAACAAAGGGTAATGGTTCAGTTGCAACGTCAATCAATGACTTCAATTTTTCGGCTTTCCTCAAAGAAGACACAGATGTAAGTAAATGACTTGCTTCCAAACATTACCAGTAGCAGAATGACACTACATCAATGACTAGTTTATCCAACAAAAAGATGAAGCTGCCCTTGCAAAGAAATTTTGTAGAAAAAGCTTTGACAATAAGTATATGAATAAAATCTTCATTTAACAAAATTATTGAGCTATCTGCAGTCTCCATGACAGTCAAATGTCTGCTAAATGTCTAAGCCTAAAAAATGCATGAGGTACTCCTGTCTCAGAAGCAAATATAAGATGCCAGATCCATCACCAAGCAGAATAAAATCTTACAGTTTATCTTAATCCTCCGAAAACCAGATCTTGGCGGCCGCTTCTTGTGGAGAGCAGGAGAGAGTAAAATGGCTGCAGAAATTTACGTAACACATTTCAACTTAAGAAAAAGGTAATACAAAGTTTGTTTTCATCTTGCTGACTAAATATTATGGTGCATTTTTTTCTTCAAACCATATATAATACAATAAACATGATCAATCTCAAAAAAAAGTACTTCCATGTCAAGTTGCATTTATGGATGAAAGAAAAAGGAAAACACTATATCTTCTTTTCAGTATTTATGGTCACAAATCTCTCCAGCTTCCTCCCCTACCTCTCTGCTGCAAGCTTTCATGCTATCACAAAAGAAAATAAAAAATTCTGCCAAATGCAACTTTTAAAGCTGACAGTTATGACTAACCAGTAACCACTGACATTGTCCCACATACTCTGAGAAGGAAAATGCAGTCCCATTGGATTTCAAAGTTTTATCATTCTGTATGCTGTCTGAAGAGGATTGGGCCCTAGATGCTCCTGTGAAATTGTTGAGGAACCATGGAGATCGGGTGCATCAGTGCATGTCCAATGACCTTCATTGTGCATACATCCAAGCTGCTGAGTACAGAACCTTGAACACTGTTAATATAGGACCTGCTGCCAGTAACAATACTGCTACAGGCGCAGGCTAAATGATAGTAACATGGATACCCATCGAGGCAACGGACATAGAATGGTTTGGCTGCACAGAGTGCCTGTCAGTAGTAAATGTGCAAAAAACATTTACTTTTCTTACGGAAAGAGTGACTTGAAGTGAGAAGTGAATTACTAAATAAGATGGTAAATTGGATGAATAAGTTGGTAGCCTGCGGATGCTAACAGCAAAAGGTGAACATACCCTGACATAAGTAGGTGTTCACTATTCAGTTCAACCTGAAAAAAACAAACCAAACCAGTAGAACTACCAATTGGTTTGGTTTAGTTTCTAAGACAATTCAAACAAACCAAAACGAATAACCCGAATTAGATTAAATTTTTATTTTCATTTATATGCATTAACAATATCTATATATCTTTTTTAATAAAAATAAATTTGTTTCAAGAGTTTTTAAGATAAAAATAATGAAATGTTTAAACATAGGCACTAACTTTTAACAGAATATAGTTTAAAACAAACCAAACAAAATTATACATTGACATATATGTCATACCAATGTAAAATATGGTTTGACACAGACCAAACCAAACCAAACCAAAACAAAATAATTTTATTTGACTTGGTTTGGTTTGGGAGGTGGTTTGGTCTGGTTAGGTTTGAGAAAAAAATTCTCAAAAACCAAACCAAACCATGAACACCCCTAGATCTAAGGTTGCCCCCCATTAGGGGTTATCCTGTAAGAAGACACACTCGTGGGCATGCTGTGAATGGCTATGTTGAACTTAGGTGTAAATTAGATATCTCCTTGATGTCCTTGGTGTCCAAGGTGATTGATGTCTCCCTGTTAATTGTGATGGGGACCCTTGTGGTAATGCTTCATATGTTGGTCTTGATGTCACATGTCAGAGAGCTGATTGAGCATCTCCTGGATGACAATGACAAATGCAGTGCCAGCATGGAGGTGTCCGGATGTCTCTATTGATGTTAAGAGCTGATTGTGGATCTTCTGGTTGTCTGCGTTATTGCCGGGGTCTGATAAGGTGTCACTCTTTGTCTGTGTTGGAGGCAGAACCCCATTCAAAATATCTACATGGTACTGGGTGCTGAATGGGCATCTTTTAAATGTCCTTGTCAAAGGTGAAGCCCACTTGGGCATGTCCAGGGATAATTCTGTCAAAAGGAGGGGCACATGTGTTGATGTGCATAAACCGTAGAAGGTATTGCCCCCATGAGGTGCCTGCCAGACATCAGTTTTACCTAGTCAAGTGGACTCATTCTGGCAGTAAAAAATTTCATCTAACAGAATCACAAAAATGGAACATTTAGGCCACACATTCCTTCAGCCTAGAGACAGTTTTCCATCACATAAGGTACTGAACAAAGTGAGCTCATGAATGGATTCAACATTCTCATCACACAAGCTGGAGAAGCAATTAGCTCAAATGAAATAAACAGTATGGTTTAGTAGAAATATCTGAACATGGATAAAGACCAACATGCACTCCACACAAAGGTGGCATGTCCAGCCCAAGAAACTCTATACATTATTTACCAGACCAGCAGCATAGAACCAAAGGCAGGAAGAGCAGAGAAAAAGCATTAAAGATGGATGTCTTCAAATTCAAAAAAAAAATAAGGATTATTCATTTACAAGTGGGGATTTAGTGCCTACTGTAAGCTCCATCTTGGCCATAAAACCACTGTCTGGAGAAAACAAAATCCATTTTAGTTTGCCACCTGAAAATATTGAGGACAACAGTATCAAAATAGTAAAATGAGCTTTACTGTATCAAGTTGCACAAGAAGTAGATGTACAATGACATAATGTGGAAGTTGAATGCAGACTACTCTAATCACCGAACTTTGACAATCAGATCAACAATATCATTCACATCAGTGACTGCACCCAAAACTTTTAGGAGAACAAATGACAGCAGATGGGATTTACCAGGATAAGTGATTTGGTTCATAAGTGCCATAGACAACATCATAATGCCCACTGACTGAATGAATTAACTCCAGATCACATGTGATTGTATCCCACCTGAAATGATCAATTCATAAACAAAATAAGTGGAAGAGATCAACCAGCAGCATGCAGGAACTGGTAGAACTTACTCATATCTCTTATTCTTATCAAGGCTGAGAACCACCTCAAATACTGTATCAGCAGTTGCATCAATAACGGCAACAGATTTCACAAGAAAACTTCTACCAGCCTAGAACAAAGATACAGCAAATGGAGTGGGTGAATGCAAAACCTTACCCCAAAAAATGGAGATATCTTATTCATCCAAGAAAGACTCACCTCGGGAAATTTATAACACAAAATGATATGTCCATCCAAATTCTATCAATAGGGAGAACATTCATAGGCTTAAAGCTATTATGGTACATGACCTAAGAGGTTTTAGGAAATGTTTTATACCACACTTTTTCTTGGAGTTGAGCAACTATTAATAGCAACTATGCTGCATGAAATCAGGAAAAATCACTAGCAATGACAACATCTAAAACTGGACATTGGAATTACTCTTGTCCATCATACACTGTACACATTATCTCCATTTGTCATCTACTCTATCCTATATATGATCCCATGGCATTTATGCGGTAACAAGACAAGGCAGAAAATAAATAATGTCTCTATATATCTCAAACAACAGCATAAAGCGCGTTTAACTATGTTCTTGCAAATTTCTGTTAGAGTAAGTTTCTCATCTCTGTTTATCTGTCGTGTCAAGTAGATAGAAATCCAATGGGTAGAATAGCCGACTAACTTAGAGGCAATCCAGTAGCTGGGAGTTACAAAATGTTGATGGGAAATTCTAAATACTGAAACTACATTAGATAACAAAAAGTTTCTAAAGGTACAAGTATACACTGTATGGATGTTTGAAGATTGCCTCCAAGGCTCTAATCATCAAAAAGAGAAACCTAAGGTGCCATAATCTTTTTTGGTGATTTACAAAGATAAAATACCATGATGTAGGATCCTCTCAAGCTCCTGTACATTTTCTAACACCATGACACAAATGGAAAAGAACTTTCTGACTTTTGTGAAACCCACTCCCCTCAAAAGCCTGAGTAAAGCACCATAAAATTTTATCTAATTGAGAAAATTAATCCTTGCAAACATTTAGAAAATACAGTATTACTAAAATGGTCCTTCTCTATTGGACTTGTCACAAATAAAATAGTAAAACTAGCAAATTTGCCACTTCTGTATTCATATTTTACACAACAGTGTGGACGTCAAGTGCAAGCTGCAAATTAACCATCATGCGAAAGTTAAGAGTCTCACTACGGCTATGGCGGTTAAAGGAATATATAATGGTCTAATTGATCACATACAAGGAGTTCTCAATCTTATACGTAGAAGAATATATGGTAGCAAATTTTTCAATCTTCCAACAGCAGTTGTTTTCCAGAAAATCCTTCCCAAATTTAATTAGTTGATTAGTAGCTGGATAATGTAAGGAGTTTTTTTCCTCTTTGGCTCCCATATCCAAGTAAAACATACAACATTTTTGTCTCAGGACAAACGAAGGCAGACAGTAAAGTTTCAACTGAATAACTGAATATCAAGTTTCCCAAAACTCAGTTCGTCTTCGTAGAAAAACTAACTGGTTTCTAGAACTTCCTGTCTGAAATGAATATGAGCTGGGAATTGATAATTGATATCACAATGGATTATGCAAAACCTCAATAAGAAGATAATTTTCATTTTCCATACTTAATAGAGAAATTTTTGCAAAACCTCAAACTTTGATTTATTATTAGAGCTGTAACTTCTAATCAAAGAAGGCTGGATTGTAATCAGGGTCCGGATCAGCTAGTGCTGATCCCGATCCAATCTAGATCAGAACAACTGATTCAAGCCACTCCAAGAGAAGAAATCTGATCCAAAATTGGCCTGGAGTGGCTCCTCCAAAAGTATAAAATTTCAAATATTTTTTTTGTGGTGGATAGAAGTTCCGTTGATTCCCATCTAATCCAACTCTGATAGGGGTTGGTTTGGTGTACTGATTTGGGCCGAATCTGGCTGATTCAAGAAGAAATCTTCTCTTTGATTGAACCCCCCTGAATCGGGTCAGCATATGCCAATTCCAATCTGGATCGACCAATTCCTTCTTCCATACTTCTAAGGATAGCTTTGCAATAAGGAGTGCTTTAAGCTTCTAAAACTAATATTGGCAGAGTTAAATCCAAAAGAGTGTATCATAGAAGGTAGGACATTTCAATCTATACTGCAGATCTTTCCTTTTAGCCTGTTCATTAAAATTTAAACTTGCTAGTTCACTGCTTGCACCAAAAGAAGTTTAAAGAGTATCAAAAAATAAATACAATCTCGTTAGTTCCTTTCAGAATCTGAAGGATAATTCGTCTTGCTAAAATCAAGGATTTCATGATTAAATTGGACACATGGACTAGGGGGTGCTGATCCTCAACAAGGACTATTCAAGAATTGGCCAGGATCCACAGATCTGCATCAGGATCATCCCTTTCCAGATTGGCTGTTCCTGTAAACCATAGTTAAAACATCCAAAGCCAGTAAATTACTAATAGATAAAAACTAACTTAATCATTAGTTGCAGCAGATAACCATTTTCAGTTTCAAACTCGTGAGTTGAAAACAAAATTCGACAAACTTATTCGATCTTAGATATAACAAACTTATAATGCCCTCCTTTAAGTTTCAAACATGTATTTGTTTATTATATTTCCTAGGTCATTCTGAAAATATGTGCTAGAAAGTTCAGGTACACAGCGTTCAAGGGCCAAAGCCAATTAACTGGACACAAGATGCCCTAATGAATGGCTTATACCTCTGATTCTCAGCCAAATCAAGATTCGATGAATCGACAAAGGATCAAAAATTGATGGCATACAATGAAATGAAACTATTGACTCTAGACATTTCATAGAAAAAATGTCGGAATTTTGAACATCAACTTTCACAATAGAAACAATACGGCAACCTACCTTTGGATGAGAAATATCCTCAAATATTCGGACACCTGCAAGTTAAATAGAAAGAAAATTATGTCATCAGTTTCTATAGTAAAAAAATGTGCAATGACAGAAAAATAAAACATAACCAATGTGGATATTCATCTTTACAAGATATGAAAAATTGATAAACTAGCTAAGGCATTTCTGTTATTAAACCTTATAGTGTTCTCTTATCTACTGTATCAGAAACTGTCCATTCTATTATTCTTATCAGACAATTAGAATGATTAGACTCATAAGTATTATGCCAGACATTAAGATGCACTGTGGACTTTCTTTGTTGTTTTAAAGGTGATCTTGATTGAGACTTGAGAGCCACAATTCAATGCAGATAATCGAAGTACAACAGAGCTTGTGTACAAAGATGGTACACAACAAGAAAGAAATACAAAACATGACCCCCCAAAGTAAGAATCATTTCCAGTTGTAGAGCCTGGAAAGACAGTTACATCACGCAAAAAAGATACATATCTCACAAAATCAACATAAGGGATGGCTCTCAATACGATAGCCATGTGACCATGGTATGCAGGATCAGCATCGACAGCCGCTGACCCAATCGAGGAGGGGAGCCAATCTCTGAAGCAGCTTCCGCTAGGCAGGACTAAACTAAACTGGCCAGATCAGCCTGGATTGGCCAATTCTAGACCAATCCAACTGGTCCCATGGGGATCAGTCATCAGTGAAGGTGGAGGGGCAGCAGCCACTGCTCATCTTCTGCTCCTTTGACCGCCATCCCTCTGCCAGTCGGCCTGAAACATCTGGTGCAGGGAGATCATTCTTTTTTCTGTTATTTTTCCGTGATTTTTGTTGTTTCTTTTCCAGATTTGGAGGTACCGATCTAGGCAAACCCTGAATCAGATTTTTTCCCCTCTATTCTGATTCAATACCGATCAGGTACCGATCCTGACCTAAAAAATTCATGCTCGTTACTGAACTGATTGTTGAAAACTCTGTTTTTCCTTTCTCATCCTTACTGGAATGTAGGTCATACTGCTTGTAATAAATGATTCTACATGGCAAAAGGATAACATGGCACTAACAAGAGCATTGCTAATAGGCAATCATTGAAGGGATATATAACATATTATGTTAGATGAAATAGAAAGTTGTTGATAAGGAAAGCAAAAGTTCACCATTTACAGTATGAACACATTTCCAGTTATGAGCTTCAATTGCATCTCCCACAGTTTCTTCAAAACACACCCTAGTTGTTTCATGGCCTCCTAACTTTGAAGATTTGCGAAGTAACATCTCGGGACCTGCGATTCAGATACACAATATCATACACTACTGAAAGAATTAAAGAGTAGTAAAATGAAACAACCCAAGAGCAGGTATTTACTAAATCGTGCAAAGGATAACTCTTTCCATGACCTAAAAGAAAAATGAAAATAAACCTTAGTCTAATACCGATTTTTTACAAGTTAAAGCATTGCGACAGTCAGTCTAATTCATATGTTATGGTGATATATTAAAAACAGAATTTGTGATATATTAAAAACAGAATTCCACATAATCCTTCCGGATTTTCCAATGGATATTTGAATGGGTCACCAACAAAATGTATACAATGCACACATATTAAACAAGGTTTACGATACACATTGCAACTCTATTACATGGCATTTATGGACCATGGTACACAACTGAGCCATGTTATTTGTGAAGTGATACCCATTCAAATGTTGGATGAAAATATACAACTCTAAAATGATGGGATCTTAAAGTTTAATTCCATAAACATTGTATTTAAATTTCACATCTCTGGAAAGAGTCATACTCCCATAAAATCCCATTGAAAAGTAAAATTAATCTTAATTCAAGTACACTAAGAAACTTTGGCTTAAGATGAAGGCATCCGCATTACTCATGCTAGAGCGTAGTCATTGCTAACTGTCAAGTAACTACCTCCAAGTCAACTACATCTATGTTCCTTCCAGCCACAGCATTTATACTTACCTCTACCAATCTTTATCAACTTCTTCAAGCCATAGGCATACCGCCTCACACGTGGCCTGTGGCCTTCAAGATTAAGCCTGGCAGAATGAAAACATAAATGAAAGAAACTAGAAAATATATATTTTTACATTGAAAAGCAAAACAGTAAGAAAAAATAATGCATACTCGTTGTCCATATTCAACACATGTCTGCTTTCTCCCTTGGAGAGTTCATAGATAGCCTGTTGAAAAAATAACATGAATTGTCCATAGATATTGAGAACATAAAGCTAATTCAGTAACAAAGTTCAAACCAAGCAAATAGGAAAAATGTTGCTGGAAACTTGAATAGAACCTTGAAAATGTAAACTTCTGCTATCATTTTCTTAAGTTCTTTCTGGTTTCATCTAAACATGATAATGAAAAACATAAATAACAAAGCTCCCAGGACTCACACATCATATGTTTAACTTGGATCCAACTTTTGGTAATCAAGTAATTAGCACTGATAGCACAAAGCAACTAAATGTCTAATGTGATGTAAAATTTTGTAACTACAAGGAATACAGTAATTAAGCCTCCCACTTACCTGTAGAAATACATAATCATGTGCCAAGACAATGAAGCACAATGAAACTGTTAACAAGACACAATAGATGATTGTCCAAATTTAGATTACCTGTTGCTTGGCCTGATCAAATACTTCCAACCATTTCCGAGCATCCCCAGCAGAAGCACAGGCAATCTTGACGAGCAAAGATAACTTCTCAGTCCATATAAAACAACATGAATAGCTAAATATTTCACTAGAAAGGTGGAGGAAACAATGTAAATTTAAGATAAGCATTCAAATGTCCACAAACTATACTCAATATTCCATTGACTATGCAAGAAAGCATCAACGACAAAACAGGCAAAAGGGCATACATCTGACCGACAGCTGTACTTAACCAGGCTTTGGCAATTTGAGTCATAAAAATGGGTTTGTTTCATACAATCTTACATGCTTTTCCTGATCTAATTGACCTAGTTTATGGACTTGAGCCGATAGGAAGATGTCACATGAAAAGAAACACAAAAGATTCCTCAAAACCAGTTCCAAATTATTAAAAATGGACAAAAATCAATTGGAGTAAAAAATATATACATACCTCTCCTTTTTTGGTCTCATCCAAGCGGTTGTAAAATCCCAAGACATATACATCCTACATGAAAAATCTCATCATTTAGTTCACAAAATTCACATGATATTTCATGAGATTGAGTCACTTTATGTCAAATGTAATGTGCACAACGATTATACCCCCTTATCAAGCTTTCTACGGCCTAGATCTTCGACCATAAGCGTGTGGCTAATGACACCTTGTCTAATGGGTTTCTGCACAACAAAGCCAGCGAGGTAAAATATCACATGGGGAAAAAAAGCAAACAAAAAAATGCAGGCTGCATGAGTCCAATCTCTTCCAAGATAGTAAATAAAGTGAAGAGGGGACATAACAATAGAAGGAATTATTCTACCAGTTCCCTCCCAAGTCCCGGCTGCCTGGAATCATGGAATGTGGCAATGATATGCAAGAGATTGTCCACCTCTTTACACCGAAGCTTCTTTTATGGACAAATAGGTGTTCCATAAGTCGTTCTTTCAGGATTTTTAGATTGGTTTTAGATTATATATCTGTGGATAGCTAGATGGCACTCTTGCAAATGACTTTCTTTTAATTTTTGATCAAGAGATTATCTTTTGAACTTATTGCACTAAGTTTAACACCATGACAACATGATCGTTTATTTTTGAGGTCACCATATGCAACGACTTCATGAAGTTATATGGGAGGCTAGGCTACAATTGAGGGATACTGCAGTTGAAATTGAATTGAGGTCACCTAATGTCGATCTTTAGATTTCATATTGTCATGGCATGGAAGCTAATTGTAAGGTGGGGATGGTATGGACTAGGAAATGAGCTAACACAGAAGGCATGATCGAGGTACAGTTTGGCTACCTTACAGAAAGCATAACGTGGGAGTCGTTTCCCTGGTATCAGGTACTGATGCAATAATGACAGCGGGGGCATGATGAAGACAGAAACAATGATGATGACAAGAAGCAGAAAACAATCATTGTGATGATGGAAGCGGGTGCTGAAGGTTTTCCAACACGTAGCATTTTCTTCGTGCACCGCAGGTGGGACGTAATATTTCTAGTTCTTACATTGGCTCTGTTTTCCTCTTTAGTTTGGGTGAGGGGAGAGCATCCCGTTCAATTCATGCGACTAATCTAGTCTTTCAACATAAAAAAAAAAAGATGAACACGCCAGCCTTCATGGCATCGCTTTCATACATCACATGTCAATCTTTCTAAGCCTCCCATTTGCTTAGGCACATTCATGATTCCGCCACGGGAAGAGGCAAGGCGACAGACGCAACCTCACGAGCCGTCAGTTGACGTCCCTGAAAACTACTAATTCAAATTATCGTCGACTTGCAATGTTGGGTGAACGTGACGGAGAAAATTCTTCCGAATACCATGCCAGACCGTCCCGCGGCATGAAATCAAACGGACGCCCCGACAGCGACACAAAATCGTAACGAACGGAGCCAGAAACGGGGAAATCGCAGCGAGTGGAGAGAAGGGTACGAACGACGCCGGGGCTCTGCTGGGGATCCCTCTTGAACATGGCGACGCGTTTGCCCCTGAGCAGCAGGTACCGGAGGTGGCAATACTCGTGCCCGATGGAGTTGACGCCCAGATGGTACACCCACCCGGAGTAGCTCAGGACGCCGTCTCCCCCGGCGGCACCCTCCGAATCGTCGCGGTCCTCCGACCTCCCCGCGACGGAGTTCGTCTTCGACGACGACGACGACATCCGTGCCTCCTCTCGGGTGGCGGGGGAGGGGTGGAGCAGAAGGGGGGCGGAATTCCGGGAGGAAGACACGGGGGTGAGTAATGCATCCATTCCACCCGTTAATTTGGTCCCCGCGGTTTCACCCGTGACCCGTCTCTTCTTTAAAAAAAAAAAAATGACGCCCGCCAGCTCGGATTCCAGCAATCTCATTGGACGGCAGCGCCCCTCTTCTTTCTTTTCTTTTTTTTTTTTGAAGAAAAAACAATAATAAATAAACCGGAATTTACCCGCAAGAAGTATGTTCAAGAAATTTCACCGCTTGAATGTGGTCAACGTCGCATCTGAATCTGAACGAGAACGAGCGGTGAAAAATATTCTCGCGTTACGTAACGTTTGTTGCTTGTTGTGTACGCCTTTTATAAGACGGAATATATCTTTAAAAGTTCACTACTTAATGGCCTGTTTGGTTAGAATATCAAAAATGATACTATATTGATATTGATATTGATATTTCTAGAAGATGGAATATCAATATCAAAATTGATACAAGTTGGAATATATCTTTAAAAGTTCACTACTTAATGGCCTGTTTGGTTAGAATATCAAAAATGATACTATATTGATATTGATATTGATATTTCTAGAAGATGGAATATCAATATCAAAATTGATACAAGTTGACACTTGTATTACGTAACATATGTTGTTTGCACTACAAATTTCAAAAGTGATACTATTAGTCAAACATCTCAAGGTGATTACCAACAATATCAATTTTAAAATTAGTAGTGATAGAGGTGTCAAATAATGTTACCAAACAGAGCATAATGTGACGTGAGATAATTCATGACGCATTTAGAACACGATATTTATATATGAGATGCCTTTAATTAAGGTTGCAATCAAACTAGAATAATAAATGTATATAATTTTTTTTATCATGACTGCGTTGACCAGCAGTCCGCCGCATGCGGGTGACGAGGGATCGAGCCCCCGCGGCTTGGTCCCCATCAGATAACTCTCCACCCGGGGGAGAGTCGGACATCATCAGTCGGCATCCTCGAACCTCCGTCCTCCCGCAAACCCGGCGGGAGAGGATGCCAACCGAGCTATGCTCGGTCCGCGTAGCTTGGTTAATCAGGTGACAATAAATGTATATAATCAGATGACAATTTCGTGAGATGAAAAATATAACTTGACGAGTCTTGTGGCGAATAATAAGACGTCAGTGTAATACATTAAATTTGTCGAAAATATTCAAGTGTGACGTTTTATCGATGCAAGACCCCCCCGGGTTGTTCCATTTTTTTTAAAAAAAACGTATCGAAAATCTCATGGCGTTGCAATGTTACATGGTTGTCACAACTGCTGATTGATTGTTAGATTAGTTACGGAATAATTTGTTGCACAATAATAATTTATATATTTTATGACACAAAATATTAAAATAAAATATAAATTAATAATGTCATAAAATTATCATGAAGATGTGATAACAAAAAAACTGTAAGGGCCTATTTGGTACGGGGATAAACTAGGATAAACCTGGTTTATCCCCAATCCCCTGTTTGGCACACACTTAAAAATGGGTTTAGCTTGGATTAAGTTAATCCAGGTTATCCCCAAAATCAGGGATAAGTGTAGGGATAAGTCATCCCACTTAATAACCAGGATACGACACCCCAGCTCCGGGAGGAGGGGCCGGCTGAAGCTGCCGCGTGGGGGGGGGGTGCTTCCGCGGGAGGGGGAGTTGGGAGATCCGGGGGGAGGGGCCGGCGGGGAGCGGGCACGGGGGAGGGGGGTGCTTCGCGGGAGGGGGAGCCGGCAGCTCCGGGGGAGGGGGCGCTTCCGGGGCGGGCCGAGCGCCGCCGTCCGGCGGGGAGCTGCCGCGGGGGGGGGGGGAGTTGCTTCCGCGGGAGGGGGCTGAGGGAGGGGGGAGCTCCGGGAGGGGGGGTGAATGGGGGCGCGCGGAGTGACCGGGGGGGGGGTGCTTCCGCGGGAGGGGAGGGGGCCGAGGCCGAGCTCGGGGGGGTTGCTAAATAGTTTTTTTTAATAATATTATATTTTTTATATTTTTTTTAATTAAGTCGATTTAAACGGTTTAATTTGACTTAAATCGGTTTAGAGGTTTCTCAAATCGAACTAAACCGAAAGGGGTCCCAAATCGAACCGAATGAGCTGGTTCGGTTTGATTTCTCGGTTTGAACCGTTTTCTCGTTCACCCCTAGTCAAGAAGGGGGCGGGGAGCACCGTCCGCCGGATTCGTCCGAGGGGAGCCGGGTTGAGTTCCGTCAACATTTAAGTTTATTTTTATTTATATATTTAAATAATAATTTAAATTTATTATATAAATATGTAAATTAGTTAAGATATTTACAAATATGTTATGAGTAATAAAATAAGATAATATAAAAAATAAATATAAAAATATAAAAATATAGGGTTATCCTTAAATTTATTGTTAACATACCAAACATAGAATAGGGTTATCCCTAAACTTATTCTAAGTTAAACCAAACATGATGAGGATAGGGTTAACCATAAGGACTGGTTTATCCCTATCCCCATCAATTTTATCCCGATACCAAACGACGCCTAAGAGTCGTACGAGACCAAAAGAGATGGGGGATCACTAGATAAAAAAGAGTATCTAATCTATTTTTTCTGATAAAATTATTGCTCAAAACATAAAGCTATAATACTTGCTGAACACCTCTTTAACAAAATTGTTAAAATTATAAAATTATAAAAAAATTAAATTTATTCTAAGTTGTATATCAAAAATATCCATTGATATTTTCTTATAATATAATTTGTTTCGAGAATTTGAAGCTTAATCCAATAAAAAATATAAATCGTACATATTAAAATTTAATCAAAGTATGTTTTGAACCCAACCGAATGAAACTGGGTATTGACATATATATTATACCTCGATAAAATATGATTCGAAGTAGACAAAATCTTAATCTGATTTGGTTTAAAAAGATATTTTGTTCGATTTGGTTTAAGAAAGAATTCTTCCGAAATCAAATCGAATCATAAACACATCTACTAAATTGTACTTGTCTTACCATATATCACAACAAAAATAATGAGGCTTCCCTCTCGTCCTATTTGTTCTCTCACTTAAAAAGGATTATACCAAGTTGTCCACTTAAAGCTGGTTTGTATAAAAGGAATTAAGAGAATAATGAGTAGGCTACCTGAAAGATTGGTTAACCATTCTTCAAAGTTTAGGTCTAAAAAATTTCAAAGTTAAATATGCCTTGCGAAAGAGTATAAGAGAATTACCTAGTCAAAAGATCTATGTGATATATCCATTATTCTGATGTATGTGATTTACCATAATGTCAAATTTGAGAGGCATATTATAGCATATCTATTTGTGAATATGTTGAGAAATTAAATCTGTGAATTATAAAAAAAAACTCTAGTTAGCCATTTTTTAGAAGCTAATTTAAATTTTTTTAAAGTTAAGTATGTTTTGTCGAGAGGAATCTGAATGGGTGAGTTTTCTACAAAAGAACTAAGGATCCCTTTGGTCCTAGGTAAAAGAAAAATTTAAAGGAATAGTTTTCAAGAGAGTGACGTTTCCGATAAAACAACATCAACTTCTATTGTCTGGTTAGATATATATATATATACATATACATATACACACACACACATCTTGTACAGAAAATGATGTCATACTAACGAAGACAATAAATTTTGTTGAGCTACTCTTACAGTTATAATAAGCGAAAGAAATTGTTAAACGACTATGCGATAAACGAATGTTAAGAAATTATATTTAAAAATAGATAAATATGCATAAACAAGTATATTTAATTTTAATAAAATTTGTTGTCAAAATAAATTATTTCATTTATTTATTATTTTTAGATATTTTCAACAGAGGGTATGCTAATCTGCCATCCTTAAATTTACTTTTAAGTAGTATTTTTATTACTAATTTTTTAACATCGGTTGACATAACTCATAATTTAAAATGCATGTTTGATAAAATCTGACCTTTTTTCCCAATGTGTATCGTAGTTCTAAATAAAAATAATTCATTTAATAATATTATTCATTTATAACACATAAATGGGGTAAGAATAGAAAGTTTTTTTAGTAATTGTTTTCAACTTATAACTTTGATTTTAAAATAATTTATTTTATTTTTTATCATTAACTCTTTATGTTGACATTTCAATTTTATATAATTTTAAATAATTTCCCTGCTTATAATAGAGTTTGTTTTTACATAATTTTTTAATAAACACTCTCTGGTTTGTGCTCGGACAACGACCGTTGGAGCGGTGTAGAAGTCAACGGTTAACGAAGTCAACGTATACTATTTTTCGTTGTTTCCCTATCTTACCGGCATCCAAATAGCCGAGCTTGTGAGGTTTTTCCGAAACATGGCCCCGAAACTCATTTTACAGCCAATCAAACGGACCCAAGTGGCACACTTGTCACCTTTGTCGACTAATTTAATCCTGACACCACGGAGCATCTATGGAATCACATATCAACGCCGAATCTTGATGATCAGATTAGTCAACGGTGGTAACCCCCCCCCCCCTGGTCGACGTCAATGACTAACTCCGTGGGGGGGGGGTGTAAACTAGCTTTATCTATAAAAAGAAATTAAACCAAGTATACCACAAAATTAAACTTGCGCCACATGGGTCATGGGTACAATATCAATTAGGGGATAAATCAAATTAAAAATATATGGATTGGCGCAGAGGCACCAGGGGATGATCATGAACCAGAGGAGAGCGGATTGTCTCAATTCTCAGGTGGAGGGTACCCTCAATCTCCAATAAAAATCAGTCATGACTCCATACCACTTAAGTGATGAACCACTATTGAAAATGGTTGAACTATTACTAACACTTTACTAACTCACTACCCATCAGTTGTCAGTTGTATTAACTCAATAGCGAGTTTGTAAGACATCGACGACGATTTAGTAACGATTCACTGACTTGTTAACTCATCGACGACATGAGTTGAACCACTAGCGACATCTTACAACTCACTACCTATCACTTAAGTGATTGATATCGTGAATTTTTTTATTGAAGACTGAAAGTAATCTTTTCACCTGAAAATTGAGGTGATCCACTCTCTAAACTAGAGGGGTAGGCATGCCTGTTATGTTGACTTCGCTCGCTGTCGACAGGCTGGCCAGCGCCGGCCCCTCTTGACTCCTCCCGGCAGCTAGTGGTCTTTCCACATTGCAGTTGTCAGCAGGCACATGAACTTGTCTCCTACTGGGAAGGCCCCACCAGTCAGCGCAGCCGAGCAACATCGCAGGGACATAGAATGAAGGCAAATTTTATTTTTTTAAACAATAAGGTGGCATTTTTTGTTTATTCTAGAAATTCCAACTCATAGTTTGTTGTTTACATGTTAATTGATATATTATATATGTGGGAAACTTACCAAGAAAACTTATCACAGCATGGGCGACGTGCTTGTGAGGAGGTTTCCACACAACTGAGAAGATGCTGGCATCATGAAATAGCATAGACAAAGGTGACGTATGCCGTAAGTAAGAGGGGAAAGAGGATCACCACAGGAGATAAAAGGTCATATGCAGTGAAGGTGTACATCAACTTTAAATGCTTAAGAAGAAACGCTACCAGGAACAACGTTGGCAGCCGTTACCAGAATCTGAATGAGCAACGTGATAGATGTGAAGAAAAAACAGAGCCTAGTCGGGCGCATACAACTGGGAAGAAACTAACTTCGTTAAATGAAGGGTATCTTGGACGGTTTTGAAATACTAGTAAAAAAAACCCTTCCGAGCTGAGAAGCTCCGAGGAACAAATAAGTTCCAGGAATGACAAGGAAGCATCTATCATATGTACAGCAAAAGAAATTAAGGGGAAAATGAACTCTTTAATTTTTACAGACACATAAGATGGTATATAGAAATAGACAATCTGCCAGCTTGACAAAAACCTGCCATCTGAGACATGGGAAAGGAGTAATCAGAAAGGTAGGGGTTCCAATGGACTGAAGGGTGGTCCTGATTCTGCACTTCTTTCTCAACCGCAATCGGTCTCTCTGGTTTGTGCTGTGTGCTCCATTTATCGCTTACTTTTTCCAACCAAATAATCAAGAAACAGAAAGCTTATTCTTTGAACCAGGTGATGTATCAGTAACCCTCAAGGTTCCTCCAAGTTCAATGGGCACAAGAGGAATAAGAGAGTGCAGGACATCGGTTATCAATGGTCTATAACTTGGTTCAGGTTGAACACAAAGCACCGCAACAGCAGCAACCTGAAAAAAAAAACACAACACGTTGATGTTGAAAATCTGTAGTATCATTTATAGAAGTAGAACTGTCATGTGGTAGTATGCTTTGAGGCATACTTGATACAAGTGCTTCGCATCCATCGTATTTCTGATCATGGGATCCACAATATTGGGAAGCTTTGACCTATCAGTTAGCTGAGGCATGGCCTGTAAATGATAAATGATAAAATAAAGGCATCAAACATGCAAGGAATGACGTTGACTTAAAAAAACAAAAAAAGAAGAAGCATGAAGGTGAGTACCCATGTCACAATGGATTGACACTGGGAAGGTGCTATTTTTTCTACTGGCTTCCTTCCTATCAGGAGCTCCAGCAAGACCACACCAAAGGCATAAACATCACTTTTCTCAGTAAGTTTACCTGAAATGGTTAACTGTTAGCTGAGCTATAAAGTCATCATATCTTCAACTCCAGTTTCACATATAGGAACTTCCATACACTTCATGACACATTGGTTAACTCCTCTGAACAGTGGAGCATAATAGTGGAAAGCACAAAGCAAAGAAGGATTTGGTGAGACGAACCGTCTAGAATGTACTCGGGAGCCACATATCCCAGAGTTCCTGAGAGTTTAACGCTGCCTTTACTGTGTCCAGTTACTGCAAGTCCAAAATCTGAGATCTGTATCAAGTGAACAAATTGGTTAAGCCCTTCAATACCCACAGGCTAAAACTTTCATGCATATGCCTCTCAGAAAACAGTCACCTTCGCGTTAAATTCAGAATCCAAAAGAATATTGGATGACTTGAGATCTCTGTGGATCACAGGCGGGGAGCAATGTTCATGAAGATACTCCAGACCTCTACATGTTGTTAACGAGGGGCCAAGTTAGAAGGCCAATAGTTCAGGTTTATTTAGATCAAAATCTAACAAAATAACGAAAAAAGATCGGTACCTTGCAGCATCAAGGGCAATTTTCATGCGAATATGCCACGTGAGAGCTGAACCATGAGAAGGTCCTAGAGATACAAATTATAAAAGGTGAACATTCATAGCCATCTTACCATACTCCTCTAAAATTCACATTACATCTCATAACTGATATTACCATGCAGTTGGCTCTCAAGAGATCCATTTTGCATCAGTTCATAAACTAGGAGCCTTGTTTTTCCATTGATTGAGTAACCCAGAAGAGAAACCACATTAGAATGTCGGATTCTACAGAGCAAATCCATCTCATTCTGTAATTCAGGCAGCAAAATAAACGCAAGAGCAAGAGATAGTAAGTAATCCATAAGATGCTAGTTTAACAACTTCCACTCAGATGCTCGAGAATCAAATTGTACCTCAAATTCTCTTTCACAATCCTGCCCACCAGTATCGAGTTTCTTTACTGCAACGAGAATGCCATCGTCCATGCATGCTTTATAGACACAGCCAAACCCACCCTCCCCAAGGATATTGCTTTCGGCGAAATTGTTTGTGGAGGCATCCAGTACTTTATAATCAATAACAGACACAGATCCCCTCTTTGCCGTGGTCTTCAGGGAATTGAATGTACTCAATATCGGTCCAAGGTTCAAAATTTTGGAATCATCTCCTGTTCAGGGGAATTGAATGTAAACCAGTCAATGAAGGATGTGAATGTATTCCTACTGTCCTGAAATTGAAATGTTCGCATAAGGAGTCCCACCTGAGCTCTGTTCTCCATTTGAAGCATGCCTCTTTTGGCGGTTTCTCCTCCAACAAAACAATACGCTAAATGATGCAAACAAGAGTAACATCACAGCAACAGAAGCGAGGATGATTGGAAATATGAGTTCCTTCTGCACATGGCGGACGTGTTGTTCTACCGTTACGGGCATTCCTGCAGGCAGAAGTTTGGAAGATAATCTAAGCAGCTGAGGGATCGCAGAATCACCGGCACGGAAATGGGAGTTCATGAAACAAAAAGGTGATTTTGGTCAAAATTCTGCACTTTACTCCCGATACAGTCCCCACTCATTTTTTTCCCATCTAAAACATGTGGATGGTCGATTCTTCTCTCGAGTTTGAGAATCACGGAGAGGGGCGGTATTTCTACGAAAAAGAAATTTTCATAAAAGAGAATCTTGAGATTAAGGATCCACTTGCTTCCGAATTATTCGCGGGCGGGCCACCCTTCCTCAGCAAAGATGTCAGATTGAGAATATTAGGGAAGAATAGAAACCAAGAAAGGTACTGAATACAGTGGGACTAGGAGATACGACGTTTCACAAGCAAGTGATATGAGGACACGAGAGAAGAATAGATTCAGCATTTAAATGAAAACAAAAAAGAAAAGCCTTTTCTCTGCAGACATTGATGCTGTACCCACAGAGGCTATGATCTGGAGAGAGAGCATTCTGCTGAAACATCCTAAAACGCGGAACGAGAACTCGCAAAGAGGTGATATTTTCCACAATGGCACTAACACCGGGAACGGACCTAAGCACTGCGAGTACCTGAAGGAGACGGCGCCGAAGCAGGACGAGGGAGAGAACCGAGCGGCGGCATCCTCGGTGCTCCGACGGGGCTCGCTCGCGGCGCATGAAGCGGCGGGTATCTGGCAAGCGCCGGAGCTGCGAGCAGGCAGCAAGCGCACCAAAGCATCCGAACAGACCGCGGAGGACCCATAGCTCCAAGGGGGGAGGCACCAAAAATGGGCACAGACAGCAACAGGAACGAGGGAGAATCCAGCACCGGCGGACGGGAAAAGTTTAGGCAAGAACAAAAGCAGAACGCAGGAGGAGGATCGACCAAAGCGCTCGCATCTCTTGGCAACCCGAGCTTGACTTCTTGCCGTTTGTCTCCCTACCACCCCGCTAAAAATAATGAACCTTTGTTCCTTCTTGCCGTCCCCTTCCCCCCTCCTCCCCCTTCCTGCCTCTGTGCGGGACAAGGACAGTAGTCAGTAGTTGCGCAGCGAGCAGGGAAGAGGAGGAAGAGTAGAAAAGAGCTCCACCATGTGGGCAGTTAGGAGGGGCGAAAGGGCACGGCTGGGTGCGAGATGCCCCTGCCCGGCGGCAGGTCAAATGACGACGACGCCCCCCGGACCCGGAGGGGGGGGGACCTCCTTCGCAGCCCCGCCCAACCCCGCGGGGTTCTGATCCTTAAATCACCACCGTCCGAGCGCCGGGCTCCATCGACTCGCCCCCGTTAGCAGTCACGTGGAATGATCTGACGAGGCGGTGGCTCCGATCACGTGACGACGCAAGGGAAGGAAAGGAGCGACGGCGCGAGCGCGCACGTGACGGTGCCGGGGCGGTGGTGGGAAAGGGGCGAGGGTAGCGTGGTCTTTAGACATGTATTTGGCCGGGGCAGGAGAACGTGGAGGGTGGCGGAGGAGCGTGGGGCCATTTATTGCGGAGAGTTCAAATTTTTGCGGTGCCGGCGCGGGGCCCACGAAGCCACGTCGACCGGCCGGGGCCCGCCGGGGGTCAAGTCGGTCGGTCTGCCGAAGCTTACGAGCCGCCCGGGCTGGGCTGGCGGCTCGCCGTCGTGGTCGACTCGGTTGCGGCGGCCGCTCCCCGCACGCACGCGAATCACGACGCCCATTTATATTTATTTTAGACTCTTATTTGTTTTGCAAAAAAAAAAAACTTTTTAAATGGAACAAAAAAGGTGTAAACGAACTGATATATAACTCTCAACGGCGACTCATTTGTCATATCAAGTAAACCAGTTTGATCATATATTGTTAAAAACTCGGTTTATTAACTCGGACAAGTTTGAACAGACTATTATTAGGCTCGATAAATTAACCAATAGCTCTGTTAGATAGTTTAATTCTTTAATTATATAGTTATTTAAAAATAAATCATTGATAATTATATGATATTATTTAAATATAAAATACGATAAAATAAAATTTACTTGAGATTAAATTAAGATCCAATTTTATAAATAAACGCTGGTTTGAGTTTCAAGAATGAGATCAGATTAAACTCAAAATTTGGTGTAGCTTAATTAGTTGCCACGGACTATATTTTGGTGATATATATATTAGCAGCTTATTTTTACGTGAATACACTGAAGGGCGCTAGTATATAATTAAGATGAGCTTCTTTTCTAGTATTTTAAAAATGTGATCAGATTTTATTGATAAGTGCGGGCGATACGTTTTCTGTAATACCCCGTATTTTTAAATAAAAAAATTTTAGTTAATATTTAATCTTATTTTATTCCCTTCCTCCTTTATCCTTCCCATTCTTTCTCTCCCTCCGGATAATCTTCCTAAACTACCGCCCCCTCTCCCAATCGAACTCTATCTCCTCCCCCTCTTCCCACTCCCGGTCGGACTCTCCCTTCCCCCCCTTCTATTTTATCCCTGCGGAGCCCTCCTTCTCCTCCCTTCTCCTTCTCTGCCGCGAGCACAGCAGCCCCGCCCTCCTCCTCCTCCTCCTTCTTCTTCTTCTCTCCTGTTTGCACCCACCCGGGAGCCGCCGGCGCCACCCGGCCACCTGCACCTCCGGCCTCCGTGCAACGTCGCCGCCGTTCGCAGCCGTTCACCCGGACGCCACCGGCCACGCCCGGCCACCCCGCGCAGCCGCCTCCCCACGCACCTGTGCGCATCGCCACCGCCGCCATCTTTCCCGCCGGAGCCACCCCCCCCCCCGCGTGCACCGCGCGCACCCGGCCACAACCGCGCGCGCCGTTGCCGGCCCCACCGCCCTGCGCCACCCTCCGCCGTCGACGCCGCCGGCCAACCCTCCTTGCACCGTCGCCGCCCGCGGCGCCACCCCACCTGCAACCTCCGCCATCGCCTGAGCCCCCCCGGTGTTGCCTTCCTCCGCGCGAGCGCGCGCAGCGCCGCCGCCGACGCCAGCGCCAGCCCACGCCCGACGCCGCCGGCCCTCCCGCACCGCCGGCCATCCTCTCGCCGCCCGCCGCCGGCAAACCCTCTCGCGTCACCCGGTTGCAGCGACGCCGGCCACACCTTCCCTCGCAGCCGCCGCCTCCCTCCCGGCCGCAGCACCGGCGCCGTCTCGCCCGCCGTGCACCCAGCCTCGCCGCCGCACCTGCACTCTCTCCCCGCCGGCCACAGCAAGCGCCGCCGCCGCTCTCCTCTCCCTCCGCCGCCGCGCTGCCGCCCGACGCCGCCGCCCGGCGCCAGCCTGCCGCCTCCGCACCGCCCGGCGGCGCCCCCCCGCCGGCGCCCGCCGCGCTGCCCCCCCCGCTGCGCCACCGTGCGCCACCCTCCGCGCGCCCGCGCGCGCGGTGTGCGCCGCCGGTGCGCCACACCCCCCCTCTCGCGCAGTCTCTCTCTCCCGCCCTCCCTCCTGTCTCTCTCTCCTCCCTCCAGCGCCCTCTCTCTCCTGCCTCTCTCTCTCCCCCCCCTCCTCCGCGGTGAAGCCCCTCTCTCTCCTCTCTCCTCTCTCCTATCGCTCTCCCTCCCTCCCTCTCTCTCATATCGCCTCTCTCTCTCTCTCTCTCTCTTCTATTCTCTCTATTATTTCATTCAATATTCTTCTCTATTTCTTCTATGTTATTCTATTGTCTCTTTTTCAGTATATTATCAAGATATCGTTCGGTTCGGTTTTTCATCGCCGTCGTGACCACGGCATATTCTTCACCCGGATCGACTCCGTTGGAATTCCGTGCGCCGTTCGTCGTCGCCATCAAGGTAGGCGTCTCGACTATCCTTAGCACTCTAATATTTTGATTAAATCGTAATAATCATGTTTAGATCACCAGGATTAGAATATTGTAGTTAATGGGCTGTTTTGGATTTATTAGCATGTTTAGTTAGAGTTAGATTAATTTGTCTAGATCGTGCATGCTTAGATTAATTCGGTTATGCAAGTATGCTGGTCATCATGATAGGTTGTATATGTTTAATCTAGCTAGTTTAGTATGTTTTTCATCACGATAACCTTAATCATGTATATTCCGATTTGATAAAAGGTCGTTGTAAAGTTTAGGCATAATGTGGTTAGAATTTAGTTTAATTTTCTTTTATTAGATAGATGGTTCTGTTTAAGCATGTAATTGTCATGTTTAGGTTGTAAATTGCATGATCCCATGTATATGCATTAGTTCATGTTAGATTGTGGTATGGTATGCAAATATGTGGTGCATAGAACCATGGGTGTTCATCTATGTATTTCATGTTTGATTTCCAATTAAATGTTCCTGTTTTTACCGTTCGAGTTAATTAAATGCTTGCATGGTGTGGAATGTGGTTAGTGCGGTGAGTCGCATTGTGATGGAAATATACTTCACCGGACTATGGTTCGGTCCCCGTGGGCGTAGATGAATTAGAACAATGCGGAGCATCCTTCGATCCCGGATACCGCGGTTTATCCTAAGTACTCCCTGCTAGGGGTACTATGGGATTTAGTTACTATATGTTACTTCCTACTATATGGTAAATCTGGTGCTAGTTTTGTGATGTGACTACATTTATCAGATGGAGCATGGAATTTACTCAGACAGGTGTCTAGTTGTGTATTTTGGCATATATGTTGGTGTTATAGATATGTCATTGGTTTTATGTCAGGTTGTGTATATTGTGAGCATACCTAGAGTAGTCTAATGTGTAGGTTATGTCGATTTTTATGCACTTGGAGTCATGTCATCATATGGGGTAATAGAATGACTTTGTAATCAATTAATTAAAGATATACAATTAGTTTACACCCTATGTATTAAATCTGATTTTTAGGCTTATTATTATATCATACCACCCGAATCATTATTATAATGGGGTAGTTCCGGTGTAAGTCCTACTGGGTCTGTTGTGACTCACCCCTTCCGTTGTTAATATTTTCAGGAGTGCAGGTTTAGCGCAGCAGAAGCGTAGTGGTGTTTTGGAGTCCGAGGAGCTAGTGATTCAATTGTTCAATGTTGGTATTTAATTTGTTTAGATAGGTGTTTATTTATGGTGTTAATATGTTGTAAAGTTTGGAATTATTTATTTGGATTGAGATTTTAGTCTTATTTGGTTCCAGACCGATATCATTTCCCGTTACGTCGCCGGATTCTCTTCCGCTGTGCATATTAAAAATCCGGGTCGTGACATTTTCACGCCCGAGGCCATTTGGATCACGATCACCCGTTACAGAATCCGAAAATTGTGATTATGGATCCGAATATGTGGAATCCTAGCTTACAGGCAGATCGACGTAGTGTAGTTTTCTTTTCCTCGTTTATACGAGTAGTTATGTTTTTTTATTTTGGAACAAACACCATATATAACCTACATTCATTGATAAAAATTGAGCGAAAAGTACTACATAAAGATAATTGAATATCTGTCGAAAATCATCCTCAACAGATTAACACAGCCAAAAAAAGACATGCATAAAAATATGTCTATAAGCGGCAGAAGTAGAAACTCCATGACAAGAGATTGAGTAGTTACGCGAAGTAATCTTCACGCAACAAATATAAATATCTCAAGATAAGTATGTATTTACATAGAAACAATATGTTGAGAAGTAGCTAGATTGGTAGATTGGAGAAGATTCGACGGAAGCTGTGACGTGATATGATTTGCAATTCATTATCAAGTTCTTTAACATGATTAATTACATATATCTTGCTACTTAAATACGCCGGGATATATATATATATATATATAAAGAGAGTAGAAGCTAATTTCATTTGCTCCTCTTTTTCACTCTCCAATTAATATTTACTCTTCTCGAAACTGTACGTCAACAATATGAGATAAATTCTGCAATGTATTAGGGAGCATGTTGAAACGGTGGGTAATAATATTCAACGTCAATGCTTCGCCACAAGGTTAAAATTTTGAGGTTTGTAAGATGGTATCAAATCAGTGCATCCATCTTGTTATTATGATCTTTGATTACGCATGTAACTCTTATAATTCTAATCATGGTTCAAATCACTTTAATACATAATTCTTCCACCACTCATTGATTCTGAGCCAGGAAAATGGGTATAGCGCAAATTGAGGCAGGAAGACGGCCGGACTATGCAGAGGGAGTTCGAATCACCCTCAATTTTCGGGTGGAGAGAGTATCATCGGTTCTCAATGAAAAGAAAGTCACGATCCCATACCACTTAAGTGACGGTTCAAATAACAAATTTAGTGAACTGTTGTCACAAAAGACTGAATCACTGAATTACTACTAACGTCTTACTAACTCACTACCTGTCGACATTGAGTTATATTAAGTTCGGTAGTAAATTTGTAAAACTTTGATAACGGTTCAGTAATAATTCACTAACTCATTAACTCATTACCGACATGTTTGAACCGTTACTATCCATCACTTAAGTAGTTGAGATCATGATTTTTTTTTTCATTAAGAACTGAAAGTGTTTCCTCCGTTTGATGAGAACTGAGGTGATTCTAACTCCCTCGGAGGGAATCCACTGATATTAATCTAACACGTACGGACGTGGGAGGCGGAGGCGGAGCGCGTCTGCTTCTCGACTTTCGGGTCTGTCTGGTTTTTCTGCCCCCAGCACCTAGTTTATTTCCATACCACCATATATATATATATATATATATATATATAAACACTTCCGATGGTACAGCTGGTAGTGGCGTGTAAGCGTTGGAAATGCTTAGCTTGGAGGTAACAACAGGCTGCTACCTTTGCGTTGAGTGCAGCCGGAAGAGAGGCCGCGGGAGAGAAGAGTCGATATGTACGTAGGGAACATAGTTTAAAAGGACGCAGGAGATCTTCTTGTCTTCATCGCTTCTCTCTTGCGAAGGGGATCTCCAAAGTGAGATATATTCATATATATACTTCCGTCTGGCCTGTCCTGCCCGAAGAAGCTAGTAAGGAGAAGGGCTCGCCGTTTCAGGTGCCCGGGGAGCGTGCGGGGCCGTGCAGTGCAGCTACTACTTCAACGTGGGGCTGGCTGTACAGTGAAGAGAGCGGATGACCTCAATCTCGGGGTGGAGGGAGAAACTTCAGTTCCCAATCAGAGACGGACACATACTCCCGTCACTTAAGTGGCGGTTCAAGTTATGTTACTGAACCGATTCGGTGAACCACTATCGAAAAGGGCTGAACCGCTATCGAGCTCTTTGTAACTCACTACCGAACCCAATTTTCTTACAATTTTTAAAAATTAAAATAAAAACCTTAATTATCATGCAACCAAACACCACATTAACATATTAAAAGAAGATAACGCCCCCATCGACTACATCGACTATGGCGCATCTTATGCTTTCCGGTGAGGCCCGCTGAACGTGCGTTTATGGGCCTCCATTAGCTGTCAGCTGGATAAGACCTTGTGTCATTGGCTCGATCATGGAATCCAATGACCAACTTATCAGCATATACAGTATTAGAAAAGAGGAGGGCTGTTGCATGGTTCTTCTGATCATTTTATTCATCGGGGTGTTTGGTTATATTTTTACATTAAACTAAAATTCAAGACAGCCAAAGATTAAAAAAAAAAAAAGGTCGTCGTGGGTTTGAACCCGAGAGCTCACGTCGAGACCCTTGCAGCACACGCAGCTCTGACCACTGCGGCATTGCTCTAAAAAGAAGTTACACACGATGATAACGATGGAATAGAGTAGATCATCTTATGAGATTTTCTGAAGAGATTTTCTCGGTTCTCTCGTATAAATGACGGTATAAGAGTGATTTAATATATTCTTGTACTTTCACTCAACGATGACTTAATGTCCTTACAACTTTATTTACGTGAGGGGACTGAGAAAATTCTTTCAAAAAATCTTCCGAGGGATCCACTCTCCGTAACGGAAAAAAAGTGTGGAGATCATGTGTAAAACATAAAAGACGGGGGAAGGCAAGGAAACAGTGACACCCTTTTTTTGTCTAGAATGAATTAATCCTGAAACGTACTGTTTGTGCAAATTGTCGAACATAGTACCCTTCCACAACAGTCTTGAGCCGAACAACCTTCGGTAAAGATATTGCTTGTTCAGGAACCGGATGGATCGTGATCTTCTGCTCCACATTATTCTCTGCTTCATCTCGGGGGCGTCGTTTAATAATTGAATTGGTTGGCTATGATTTTTTCTCTCCAAATAATTAATTAAGTTGATCATCTAACGAAGAACAATATACAAGCTCATTCATGGGGTCTTGACGTGACCGCGTCGACGACATGCCACGTTCCGCGGGTTTTTTTTTAAACTAACACAGTTATTTTTTTTATTTTTAAAAGTAGCACGGTAAAACTTTTAATCGCAAATCTAGCACAGTTTGGTCAAAGTCGAGTTTTCAAAACTCGACTTTGCTCCTTAACAAGAATCTCGCGTGATCCCGTTGGGTTAACTGTATTTAATAAAAGTCGAGTTTTAATAAAACGACTTTGAAAGTCGAGTTTACCCAACTCGACTTTCAAAGACGTAGTTGGGTGAAAGTCTAGTTCACCCAACTCGACTTTCAAACAGTGAAAAAAAAAAAAAACGCGCGCGCGCAGTGCAGCATTAAATGCTGTACAGTAAACTTTAACATTTTTTGATCTTCCACTTAAAAAAATAGGATATTCGGATTAAAATTTGTCCGATCCACTCGGACCAATGAATTCGGAACATTCGAAACTATAGGATTGAACTTTTAAATTTATAAAAAGTGCAAGTTTTATCATTGGACCTTCCAGGATGCTCCGATTTAATATTAAAAAATCTAATATTAAGTATTTCGATATTCTAAATTTATTGGACGGAACGGATCGTTCAAATTCAATCCCGATAAATTATAATTTAAGAATATAGACAAAGACGATTTGATTTTAAAAAAAATACTCTGGCTGTGCGCGGTACCGCACATCAATTTATATTTTAAAAAAATCTGTACGCGCAGAGTATTTTTTCTTTAAAATCAATTGAAATTTACTTATATATTTAAATTGTGATTTATCGGGATTGAATTTGAACGATCCGTTCCGTCCAATAAATTTAGAATATCGAAATACTTAATATTAGATTTTTTAATATTAAATCGGAGCATCCTGGAAGGTCCAATGATAAAACTTGCACTTTTTATAAATTTAAAAGTTCAATCCTATAGTTTCGAATGTTCCGAATTCATTGGTCCGAGTGGATCGGACAAATTTTAATCCGAATATCCTATTTTTTTAAGTGGAAGATCAAAAAATGTTAAAATTTACTGTACAGCATTTAATGCTGCACTGTGCGCGCGCGCGCGTTTTTTTTTTTTTTTTTCACTGTTTGAAAGTCGAGTTGGGTGAACTCGACTTTCACCCAACTACGTCTGAGTTGCGTAAACTCAACTTTCAAATCGTTTTATTAAAACTCGACTTTTATTAAATACAGTTAACCCGCGAGATTCTTGTTAAGGAGCAAAGTCGAGTTTTGAAAACTCGACTTTGACCAAACTGTGCTAGATTTGGGATTAAAAGTTTTACCGTGGTACTTTTAAAAATAAAAAAAATAACTGTGTTAGTTTAAAAAAAAACCCCACGTTCCGCATCTCTCTGTCGGGATATATATATACACGGCGGAGGATCCGGAGGTCGAGAGCGATGCCCGACGGGTGCGGATGCTCGCCACCTGACCCGACTGATCGGAACACGACGGGCCGCGGCGGAGATAATTCTCCGGCGGGCTCCTCACCATTATTTGCGGCCATGTCCCGACTCCGGATACGCCGCACACGGGGACGAAGATAGAATGACAGATGGATAAACAGATGAATAGATAGATAAAGACAGAGGTTTGCAGACACTTTCTACACACAGAAGGACGGTCCGGTGTCGTTATCAGAGCTTTGAACGATGTTTACACACACAGGTATAGACTTTCTACATATCGTTATTATTTATCCTGAAGCAGCTGTGGTCCTGTGGAACAGTACTGGTGTTCACATCTCCGTGTTCCTTCTTTTTTTTCTTGTCTGTCATCGTTGAATGTGGCTCTCCGAGAGGGTGTTTTAATTACATATATTATCGTTCATATTGAGATTCAAGCCTACAAGTTGACGACAGATCAGATGCTGATTTTAAAGTGGGTTTGAAGGATGCTTGGTATATAAACAAAATCCAGGATAGCCTAATAGAAAACAATAATTATATATCATGCGCGGTGATCGGTGAGATATATACGAGGACAGACAGAGTGGAGACCTCCGTGGAATAACTAAAAAAAGAGAGAGGTGAGGGGCCAAGTACAAGAGAAATTTTGAAGAAATTCTCTCTAAAAGCATAGTTCTGTGATGACTGTAAAACAATTTTTTAAAACGTTTTGTTTCGAAATCAAATATTTACAACGAAAACTCAAATTTCCATATGCAACCAAACACCACACATTAAGCATGCTTTTTGTAAATGGAGAGAGCATATTGCAGAAAATTGTGTATACATATCGCATCCTTGCTCAATTAGGTTAGATAATAATCAAAAGGGCAATTTTCGATATTGCGCCCTCTACTTAGCAACTCATTCAAGAGTCAAAGTTGAAAACACTTGCAATATTTACCTTCTTTAATTTGATCAGTGCCAAACTAACCCTTAGAGATGTCCTTTCTCGTGTTCAATAATATGGATCTTTGCTGAATGGTCAACCGTATTTTACCTCTTCGATCGCATGAATAAACATCATGTGTAATTAATTCATATAGACTCATTTTAACTCTTTTTTTAAAGATTGTCAAACAACTTCTAAAGAAATTTTCTCACGGAGAAACATATTTAATTTAAAGCATAACTACACGCGGAGACTGTGAAGAGGTCATGCTTTACCCTCTTGTTTTTAATTCATCGAGAGAATAACACTTTAGACCGTTTTGCTTTATCCTCTTGTTTTTTAAGATTATATATATGCTATCAGCTTCTCGTTCAAGATGTGAAGATGACACCTGGAAAACGAACGATGCCTACGTGGAGAGGTTTCGGCATTCCACGTAATTTGACGACACTTGTGTATATATATATATATATATACACACAGAGAGAGAGAGAGAGAGATAAACATATATGCGCCATGTCCTGCTCACTTGCCGACGTTCAATCTGTCTTCATATTTTAGGCGGTGGTAGGATAAACAAGAGCCCTGCAGATACGTAGTGTATATATATATATATGTGATGATCTTATGCTGTCGGAGGAGGATGCAAAGCCGGCGCCGCCGCCGTGCGGGGGCTTCAAGAGCCCTTTTGAGACTCTTTCCTGAAGACTCATTTAATAATTGATTTGATGTCATTTATATAACATTTATGATTTGACTACCATTAAATCAACTCTCTCTATGAAAAGAGCTGAAGGTGGAGCCGCATAAGGTCTCCTGAGACTCCGGCTCTCAAATTGAGATGGAAGTGAATGACCTGATACATCTTATTTATATAATCATCTCTCCATCTCACCTTATGAGAAGTATGCCGTATCTTGTTAATTCTCTTTGTGAAGGTCGGGTTTCAAGCAGTATTTCCTCTCTGTATTGTTTATTCGTGCTTCTTCCTCAATATTTTTTTCTTCTTTAATTTTATACGAAGAGGATAACTAGATAGCTAGCTAGCTTTTGTCGGATAATAACTAATGGGGTGTTTGGTTGCATGTTAATTTTTTGTACACTTTCATGATAAAAAAATATATTAAAATAAAAAGTGAACCAACTCATGACATAAAATTATCATGTTTGGAGGGATGTGATTACAAAAAAGAGTAACTACCGCACATGATCAAACAAAGTGGGAGACCACAAGAAAAAAGAAAGAGGTGAGACCCTCTTTTTTTTTTAAGAAGAAAATCACTTTTAAAACATAAAATTTTCATGATTACCAAACATCTTTTTTAACAAGTTTTGTTACAATTTTTAAAAATTAAAACAAAAATCTTCGTTATCGTGCAATCAAACACCCCATAAGCTGTCTTTCTTGATGTTTCTCTGCGAACTAAAAAAAAGTGCCCATATATATATGGATGCAGCCATACAGGCTATTTTGATTAATCGATCCAGCTAACTCTTTTCTGCATATATGTTCTATCGATATATATATATATATAAAGAGAGAGAGAGTGTGAGCGCGTGTGTGAGAGAGAGCGGGAAGGATTAATCTTATTCGATCATGTGTTATTTCATTACTTTTGGTGTATCTCGTATATGTATTTTGTCATTCTGATCTCTCGAAAGTTGGAGGGTCACGAATATATAAAACATGGATTCCTTTAGGATATCCTAGGGAAAAAAATAGAAGAACTTTACCCACTCGATGAATATATACGTAATGCAGCGATTAAATACACGATATATGTGAGCAGATCGTTTGAATGGGGGAGAAGAGATCTTTAATTACTCTGAAGTGATCAGCAAGTAATTTAGCCGACAGTTCGTACTACACACAACATTAATAACTTTTATTTCTTCTGGGACACTGTACACATCTGAAGAAGCGACCATATATATATTTAATGCGAGTGTGGCAAGAATATGACTCGTATATATTACATATATCGATCCATAAAGGTCAGTAAGCTAGCAAGCAGCAGAGGAGACTAATGTCGATGCAGTATTATATATATATCGCTGCAGTCTGCATGCATGCAGGCAGTGCGCGTGCATGCATACCTGCTTAAGATGTTACTCGATCACTGTACAAGTATGTATGGGGATACGTAGACCACAGTACGTATTGATTACCGGAAGCACATGTACGTATCAGCCAAGGTGGTTGGATAGATATAGACCGTAATTGTGCGAGAATCCTGCAAAACAAATCTCACAGCACAATACTACAAGAAATTTCAGAATTATATATATACATACCTGCTTAGATAAATAAATAAATAAATAAATATATATCGCTTCCCCTTGCGGCCCGCCTGGAACCAGAAGGAGGTACTGGACGGGGAAAACGTGATTTATCCTCGAAATTTAGGGGATAAACAGGGGTTTCGTCCCCTGATAATTTTGTACTAAACATATACATCGTTATTGCTTACCTCTGATCTGCTACGGTGTGCAACAGGCTGCAAACATATCGTTCCGGTGGGTTGAGTGAAAAGGATGAGACCGGCCGCCCGCATCATCCAACAGAAGAGAAGAACCTGCAAGCCTACCCTTGCCCCGCGCACGACGAGAAGAAACGGAACGGCGGCGGCCGACGTCGTGAGGAAGAAACTAACCGCGCTCGCGGCGGGCGGCGATCTCGCGCGGAAGAACCGGCTTGAGACGCACACAGCGTGGCACGGCCGTCTCGGCGGGGTCGTACCGCGCCGTGCGCGTCCGACGCCGCCTCCTCCCTGCCGGATTCTTCCCCTGATCCGCTGCTGCATTTCCGTCTTCTCCGAGCTCGGCGGGAGGGGAGGATTAGGGATCCGGGGGAGGGGGGGGGGATGCCGCTTTGTATTTATTATGTGCCGGGCGGAGTCCTCCGGATGGCTCGCGAGAGAGGGCGGCGCGGACGGCCCGGAAAGGCCCATAACGAAGAAGCACGGCCCAAACGCCTGTCCAAGAATGCGGGACCGGCACGTGCCGGTGGCAGTCACTTGTCCACGTGATTTGCGCGTAGCTTTGTAAGCGGCGGCCGAGCACAGCACGTGATTTGGCCGGGCAATGATACTCCGTCAATATTGAACTTGTACCGGGTAACATGTCTGGTTTACGTTGCGAAGTTCAAAATTGACATTCCAGGTGACCTCTATAATGTTATCGAGGATAGGGTCTTGATCAATCAAAGATTAGACATTGGTAAAAATATTATAACAGTATTTTTTTTTTTGTAAATTCTTTAGGTTTAAGTGATTTGATCTATTTTTTATTCTGAAATATGAATAATTAAAATTAAAGACGTTCCAGTCAATCAGATCAAACACCACCGTTGGGCCACTCAAATGCGTTTGAGTCATTTGACCTTTCTAGAAGACCTTGCGTACGTGATAAATAATGAACCACAGGACCTGCAAACGGATCGAGATAACATCAACAAAAAAAAAGATGGTTGGGATATATGTGCTCAAAATTTGTGTCTATTAATTAATTACGTCGTAGATAACGTGTTAGTATGAATTGTCTGCTGTGTTGTAGTAGATATATAATTTATCCGATTGTAAACCAGACTACCCGAGGAAATAATCGTTCTGCTCTGTTTAAGATCCACCGAATAAAATATTTCGTGCGTGAGAAATACGATCGGACAAGTAATATAGTTCTTATCTAGAAGTATGCTTAAATGTCCTCTGACATGCATTAAACTTATACTTGGTTGACACCAACGAGTATACCATAAAATTGTATTCTTATCTATTTTATATAGTATTAAACATATTAAGATCCAACTCAAAATATATATATTCAACGGCTCGGTCCACGATATAGTGTTAGCTCTCGGCCCAACCTAACCCCTAAAAAACATTAAATTGGTCGGAGGGCCCAAACACACGAGACTCATGAATTGACTCTCAGCCAACCTAAAAGACCTTCCAGACATTATCTGTTATGCATTTTATTTTTATTTTTAAATTTTAGGGAAAAAATATATAAAATGTGAAACCAAGCAGCCCGTGGAGCTCTCACCCGTTTCCAATTGTTCGATCGGATAATATCCGAATACGAGCATCCGGCAGCTATATATGTTCGGATACGAATACTATTTGCTTCGTAAACACAGAGAGGACTTGGAAAGAGAAGATCCGTTCCGTTTATTATCCGATCAGATCAAAACCGTCCCATCTGCGATCCAACGGTCAGGATATAAAATAGCCCTTCGGCTAAAATCACCCAGGCGTCCGGCGGCGCCTCCGATCTAAATCAAAATCGCCCTACCCGCTCGACGGGCGACCCGTCGCCTGTGTTCTGCCCGCCCCTCAGCCCTTCCCCTTCGTCCAGTTCGGCCTCTCTCGGCTCACCTAGTCACCTCTGCGCAGCGGCGATAGTCCAATAGCCTGGCGACGGGAGACCTGTGGGCGGCAGTCGGCTGTCAACTCCCTTCTCCTCCGGCAGAACTCGATAGTCGGCTCTCTTTTTATCCTCCGGCGGAACCAAAACTGTCCCCCAGTACTCTTCATGTTCACGAAAACCGAATAGGGCTCCCCTGTCCGTCGCCGGCTCCCTATCCTCATCTCAGTCCGTCGACTTCCTATTGCAGCGCGTGGTATTCATTATTCCCAAAGTTGCGAGCTTTGCGGTGTTAGGGGACGACGATGAAGATAGAGGAGGTGCAGTCGACAACAAAGAAACAGAGAATTGCCACTCACACCCACATCAAGGGCCTGGGCCTCGAGGTATTTTCCGCGAAGTTGATCTACACATGGGTTAGATACGTGCTAGCTGCTGTTCCGATTCCCACTGTTTATTTGGGGCGTTCTCATCATTTGGTTATCTTGCCATGAAAAAAGAGACGGTGCTCTTTCTTCCCTGATGCATATTTATCTTAGTCTATGTGACATTATTCTCATTTCCCCCGTCAACCGTGCATCCACAGCCTTGTCCCCATCGACCTTTAGTTCGAGAACTCCATCGTGGTAAAGTATTTTTTTTTATGAGTTTCAGCCGCAATATGCAATTAGCATTGTTGTGTTTCATGGGGGTTCCCATAGCGTGGGGTGAGCTATTTTAGGAACTCTGTAATATCAATGTGACTTCTTCTATAGGAGGACATGGCAGTGAAAACGTTTCGATGTTTGATGCAATATTTTGTATAGTCTTGTTAGATGCTCAGTGTGTAATGACATTTACATTTTATTCCAGGCCAGCGGTAGAGCAGTTTCACTGGCTGCAGGTTTTGTAGGCCAAGTTAGTGCTAGGGAAGCTGCTGGACTTGTTGTTGACATGATCAGACAAAAGAAGATGGCAGGACGGGCACTTTTACTTGCTGGTCCCCCTAGCACAGGAAAGACTGCTTTGGCCCTTGGGATATCACAGGAACTGGGAAGCAAGGTCTGGTCCTTGAGTGTCCATGTTTTAGAAGATATTCTTTTTTCTGTAAAGTACTGATGGAAGAGTTGCATTTACACTATAATGTCTAGTATTTATCGATAAAGTTTAGATGATTATTGTCTGAAAGTTCATATTGGTATAACTTGGTTCCTTACCTACCAGCAGCATATGTAACCATGTTTGCATTTCAGTACATACTATTTCCTGATTTTATTTTATTTGTGCTTATATTAACCATTTGACCTTTGCATTCCACTAAAGTTGAAAAAGAAAATTTATTTTACAACTATAACATTTGTAATGTTGTATGGTAGTGTATGCTGGACAATGAAGGAAAAAACATGCTTCCAAATTAAGTTTTCTTGAAATGAAAATGCTAAGTTGGATACGTGATCATTCATTATGTATCTATGTAGTCAGAGGCGAGAGGTGCTCAAGGGGAGGGGGGCCTCGCCTCGCCTCTAGCACTTGAGGCGGACACCTCAAGAGCCCAAGGTGAAGTTTTTTTAATTAGTAATTATACATTTTAGGTTATATAAAAGCGAAAGAAACAGGAAATATTTCTAAAAATATAGGAAATACATGTAAAAAATTATGAAATACATCTAAAATTGTAGGAAAGAACCTCAAAAAGAATAAACTAATTGCATTAGTGTCTAATGATCAAATTTAGTTGAACCAAGTAAAAGAAACCTAAATACAATCCCAAAAAACTGAAAATATACATTTCCGATATGATGAAGTGTGGTTTTGCCAGATTCGAAAAAACTAAATCAATGTGGTAATAAACAAACTAAGTTGAACTAAGTATTTAAAATTCAAAAGCAGCCCCAAAAAATTGAAAATATACCTTTCTAATATGGTACAACCATAGTTGTCAAGGTGACAAGGCGCCCAAGGCGTTGAAGGGTACCGATTCCGCTTAGGCGACAAGGCGGCCGCTTAGGCGTCGCCTAGGCGGTCAAGGCGGTATTCAAGGAAGGCTGAGTCGGGAGGTTGTTATATATAAAAAAAACATAAATATAATTATATTTGTTATGTTATAATTGAATATGAGTGTTTTATCAATGCACATAAGTAAATATGATGTGTGTGTGAAAGAGAAGAAAGTTAAATAAATATTTATAAAATTTAAGTATATAACTCATTTATGATTATAAAATTTATATATGTGCAATAGTATAAGTGATGGTAAAATATTGTTATAATATTATTAAATGGGGGGGCGCAGAGTAGTCGCGAAGCCCCCCGAACTCAAAAAAGTATGTAATAGTATAAGTGAGACAAAGAGAGAGAGAGAGAGGAAAGAGTTGAAAAAGAACTTAATTAAGTATATAATATATGTTTATAATCATAAATCTTAAATATGTATGATAGTATAAGTGATAATACAATATATTAATATATTGAAACTATCATTAAATAAGTGTCCCTTGTGAGGGGTATCAAGGGAGAAAAATCCCTCAAAAACTTGTTTTAATGATGTAAAAATACCCAAGGCGCCTTGCTTGGGCGCCTTGGGCGCCTAGGCTGGCGCCTTGGGCGCCTTGGCGGGCGCCTTGGGCGCCTTTTTGGCCCCAGACAAGGCGCCCTTGGAAAGGCGCCTTGCCGCCTAGGCGGCGCCTAGGCGGGCGCCTAGGCGGGCGCCTTGACAACTATGGGTACAACTTCATCGGATTCCGGAAAAAGAATCGGTGTGTGCTAATGACCAAAGTAAGTTGAACTAAACAACAAAACAAAAAATTAAATCTTAAAATAGGAATAAAAAAGGAAAAGTACGTGTTTGAAGTAAAAATTCTCATATGAATGTATTTTATTTCATTTGAAGAGGAGAAAAGGATGGTACCATACACGAACTGCAGGTGACTGATAGGAATTTCATTTCTTCACAGGTGAACCGAACTCTTAGAAATAGCATCATTGACTACATGCAATGTAATAAAATTGAGTTTGCTCATCAGATCATGGGCAGTTGGGTAAGCTCATAGATATGATCTTATGATGGACTAAACAACAAACCAAAAAATAAATATGAAAATAAAAAAAATGGAAAAATATATGCATTTGAGGCGGTGGCACCTAGGCGATTGAGGCAAAAAAGGCGACCGCCTCAGGCGGTCACAGGTGAGATGAAGTGCCAAGGCCTTGCCTCATCTCGCCTCAGCACCTAGGTGCTTGAGGTGGTCGTCTCATATGATATAACATAGTTATGTATAATACGTAATGAACATAATTAGAGAAAATGTGGGTGTAGTAGCAATTGTAGACATATTGAAAGAAGGGATATTGATATCATTTGGATATATTAAATGTAGATATAATGAATCTCTAGTTACGGAATTGGAAAAATATAAAAATAGAAATAGAAAAGGATATGGTAGACCTAAGCTAATATGGAGGAGGGTAGGAGAAAGAGCACGGATGGGAGGAAAGAGAAGCTTTGGTGATTGTAGAGATCCTCGGGGGGTTGGCCACACATAGGTATCCCGTTGGATCTTCCCGATGGGAGGAAGGTTGCAGATGGTGGAAGCGGTCTTGATGGTTGTCCTGGTGCTGTGGCCATAGTCGGGTGGTGGAAGCGGTCCAGCAATGCAAGCAAGATTATCATTGGAGGGGACTATGCGGATGTGACAAGGCCGGTGGCTGGGGCCTTCCACCATGTTGGTGGTGGGTATACTCCGAAGGTTGGGTCATCTGGGGTCTATAAGATTGACCTTGACCTATTCACAACATTGACCTATTCACCCATTATCTTGGTTTGCCCCTCGGATAAAGGAACTATGAGCAGGGATTGACAATGTGTGGTCTATAAGATTGAGGGTTAACTGCTAGGAAGGTAGAGCAAAATGCTTCTACAGGTGAAAGATGGTTGTTATATAAGATTGTGCCATAAAGTATTTTTTTATTATTCTTTTCTATTATCAAAGTATCAAAGGGTATTTGCAACAAGCTAGAGAGCATCAGGTTCAAGTTCTTTTGGCAAGGCACTGATGAAAGAAAGAGACTTCACATCATGAAGTGAGATCATGTTTAGGTATCAACAAAAGAAGGAAGTGCGGGTCTTGTGCCTTTGCAGACTATTAACATTGCTCTCTTATCTAAATGGCTTTGGAAGTTGAACCTTGATTTTCTTTGTTGCCTCCATAGCCTGTGTTTTCTACGACAGAAAATGGATCATCTTTTATTCAATGTGGGGTCATCAATTTTCTCTAGATAGTTTTGTTCAAGAGTTGGAAGACTCAGTGGATGGAACCTGCCAACACTATCTCCCTTTGGCAAGTTTAGCCACTTTTGAACCCTTGGTCTTCATCACTTAATTTGTGGAACTCATTTTACTTTCTATGCTTGGTCTATCTGGCATACACGGAATAGACTGATTTTCGAAGAGCATTTTTAGAATCCAAGATTGATTCTTCATCTGATGTCGGCTCATGTAAAATATTAGATGCTTACTCACTCTTGCAATCATTTGGACAAATTTCTACATTTCAAATCTTTCGTTTTGTAGATTCTGTGCTCTTCTACCACCTTGGTAGATGAGTTTTTTAGTTTTGTTTTTGTGGAGTTTTTTTTTATGTTTGTACTTTTCCTCATTTTAATAGAAATCTTGGCCGTATGGTCATATTTAAAAAAATATGGGGGGGGGGTAATTTAGCATGATTTGTTTGATTTACATAGGTATGAAGAAACAATTCAAAATCAATGTGAGTGGAGAAAGAGAATTTATATGGCCTAACACAAATAATTTGGCATTAAGACTAGAGTTGAGTTGAGATGCTTATATCAAATATTGTTTTAACATACAGATCTATTACCAAGATTTTGCATTTTATGTCCTGTAGGCATCTAATGTTTTTGTATATCCTCTGTAGCTTATGCATTTTGAAAGTACAATTATGTTATGCATTTTGAAAGTACAATAATGTCTCTGTTCAACCTATCAATACTATCTGCCATTGCCCTAATGATGAATGTATATATGGTAAATAATTCTTACTTTATTCTTTAGAGTATATTTACACTGGCTGAGGTGTTCATTAATCACAGGTTCCCTTCTGTCCGATGGTTGGATCAGAAGTCTATTCCTCAGAAGTCAAGAAAACTGAGGTGCTTATGGAAAATTTCCGTAGGTCTATTGGTCTACGCATAAAAGAAAATAAGGAGGTTTACGAGGGTGAGGTACATCTACTGCCTGCATAGTATAATTGGGATTGTTTTTTCTTTTTCTTTTCTTCATGAACAATGAATATTTTAGAGCTCTTGAAGCACTCCCCAAATGGGGAAACAGCATAAGTTTTAATGGTAGGAGTTTATCTTTTTCAGGTGACTGAATTATCACCCGAAGAAACTGAGAACACCACCGGTGGCTATGGAAGGAGCATTAGTCATGTAATTATTGGGCTAAAGACAGTTAAAGGAACCAAGCAGCTGAAATTGGATCCAACTATTTATGATGCATTGATAAAGGAAAAGGCAAGTTGGGTGGCATTTCTTTTATAACTTTTTTTTTTCTAGCAGATAGTGCTGCATATTTTGTAAATTTATCAATAAAAGAGATAAGAAAATTTCATGTATAGAAATGTCAGCAGCTCAACGAGGAATGTCAATTGAAAAATGAACCGAGCATTATTACTAAAAGGAAGGTACTTTAACAACTTCACTCCATTTAAACAAGCCTGAGAAAAATGTTGATTTCCTTAGAAAGAGGGCACATTCACATTTTAGATCTAAATACATTGGTTTTGAATATAATCTGAGAGTGAGCACATAGGGCTGGCATTCTATAAGGATTTCTTTGTCGAATTGGACCTGTATCCTCCAGGGATTGGATAACCCGTCGGATGCCAATTGGCCAATCCTGGTCCAACTTGATCTGACCCAACTGTAAGTTCTAGAATTTTTTCTGTAGAGGTTCTCTTTTTCTAGAATTTTGTGGAAATACTTGGATTTTTACTGACTTCTACCCCTGTTCATTAATGCTTGATCATGTAGTGTTTCATGCATGGCACTTTGTTGGTATGAGAATAAAGATCACGTCTACTCGGTTAAGCATAGTCTGCTGTCTGTTGTATGAAAATTTTTGCAAAATTCAACCTTTTTGCTAAATGTTCATACTGATTCCTTCTCATGCCTTCTTGTATCATTTTACTGTTTATTGGTAAAGAAAATAAAGTAAAATTTTAGGTATCATGCTTTGTGTTAATGGTGGGCATTTCAGATGTGTATGCACATGATTTTTTTATCTGAAGTAGGGTTACTTATGTGGACTCCCTTTATTAATGAAAGACAACTCAAGAAAACTTGTCATGCCGTAGTTTGTGTGGATTTCTTTTGTTTAATGTGATAGGCGACAAGGTGCCAAGGCATTCAAATGTGCAATTTCTACTTAGGTAACAAGGCGGCTGCATAGGTGATGCCCAAGAGGCAAAAGTAGATGTTAATACTACATGTATGCTATATATACATAATGTATATATGTAGAGGGGGGAGGAGAGGTTGAGAAGTTTAGAGTATACTTTAGAAGTTTTAGGTCATAGTTGTCAAGATGCTGCCTAGGCAGTAAGGCGCAAGGGTGTCTTTCTTAGGGTCCAAAAGGCACATGCCCAGGTGCCAAAGGTACCTACTGGGTTGGTCTACAAGCTGTGGATGCCTATTTAAATATAGTATACTTATATTAAAATATGTTATCATCATTTATACTATTTAGTAGGTTTAATATTTTTAATTATATGTTTATACTTAAAATTTTTAAAATTCCTTTTTAACCCTCTTTTTCACTTTCTTTTACTTTTTACTCCATCAATATTTTATTTATTTTATCTATCTAGTATCTATAATGGTTGATAAAGACCTATATATTTTTAGTATATATCTATAATTAAAATTTTAATTAAAAATTTTAGACATATATGATAGTATAAATGATAATGAAAGATTTAAATATAATTTCACTATTTGGGCACCTTTCTGGTGCCTTTTTGAGGAAGTCAATTTTCTCAGTGAAAGTAATTTGCAATTTTGCATCATTGTTTATACAATTATAACATGCTGTTGGCACCAAAAAATTCATAAGTACCTAAATATGTCAAGTTTTGGGCAAAAGTACATGAGAAAAAAATGAACAGATAGGGATGACCCACATTATACCACATTTGGGACCAACAAGCCGAATGGACCTGATAAGTCTTATTGGGCCTGATCGACCCGATGACTGGCCGATAATGATCAGATACCACTACCTGGTCCGCCCAGCTCAAACTTGAGTAATGCCAAAGTCAGATTGGAAATCTGACTTGTATTTGACAAGTTACGAGCAAAACAGTGAAAATGGACTTCTGGCTGGCCTTGGGTAGGCCTAATGGACCCAAATAACAAAATAAGTGGGTCCACAATACTGTACTGGTTAAGGCCTCTGCAATAATGCCTTGAATGCCAAAATCTGGTTCTGGGTGGCATAATGACCATTTTGCCCCTATTCGGCCCGGGCAACCAAATGTCAGCCTAGTGACGATCAGGCACCACCATCAGGTCCGCCTAGCTCAATGTTGAGCAATGCCAGAATCAGATCGGAAATCCAATGCATATTTGGAAAGTTATGCAGAAAACACCGAAAGTCAATTTTCGGATGGCCTTATCATGGGCATATCAGGTCCGAAAGACAAAACAAGTGGGTCCATGAGACTATATTTGTCGAGGGCTTCGCAATGATACCTTGATTGTCAGAATCCGATGTCGGACGGACCTCAAACGGTAAAATGGCCTCTTTCGCCCTTGGTAGGTTTGGACACTTCGGGACAGATCCGATAACACATGGACACATCATTGGGTCTGCCCAGCTCCATATTGAGCAACGTTGAAGTCAGATTGGAAATCCGATTGATATCTGACAAGTTATGGGCCAAAACACCCGAGACGGGTCCAAATGACCAAAATGCCCCTTCTCGGCCACATTCGGTTCGGAGGACCCGGACTCGGCCCATTAACAAACTTGTGGGTTCATATGATGCAGAAAGTTAGTACGTGCGGAAAAGCGATTCGGATCGAAATCCGACCCATATTCGGAAAGTTATGGAAGAAAATTCAAAATTTGTGCTTCTCGCCAACCCACCAGGTCGGGGCAAAATAGTCCAAGTGATCGAAAAATGATTCGGATGAGCCGGGATTGAAGACGGATATCGGATATATTGATCGAGAAAATTCTCGAGCCAAAAGAATATTTTTGTACATCTCTCCACATATAAAATGGAGAATAAGTACAAAATTCATTAATTGAGATTATTTGGGATGATTATGTTGCTTCCATTATGATCATGATACAATTGATGAGCTCGAGATAATATATTGGAAAGATATATGAAATCAAGTTTGATCGAAGCTAATTGTGTCTCATATCATGTTTATTTGGATATTTATATGATTTGAAAATCATATAAAATGAAATAACGAATATAAGCCATCAGATCGGCTATCAAGATGATGATGGAGAGGGAACACCAATCCAAGGGTCAGGATGCATATTTATTAAGTATTGGATCACTTCTTATTGGATCTTTAATGACAATGGATTCTGATTAAGTGAAGATTAATATGAGCCATTGGATGTATGGAAAATGATGAGATATTAGGTCAAGAAAGAGACCTACGTACTGTATCTCCCACAGCCACATGGACCAAGTCAAGGGCTGTCATCGGATGCCAAGAAGAAGGAGAATAAGTTAAAAAATATAAATGTCAGCCACCTCCTTCCATGATGCCCACGTCTCCACCTTCCCCCCACTTCAGCCACGGCCAGCAAAGACGTGGCCATACAGCATCCCCCACGATCAAGAGAACATGGCCCCACTTGCGGCTGTGCATGAGCTGCACGTACCAGGGGATCACCCGCCCAGCACCTGCTATAAAAGGGGCTATCCCGCGGTTAAGAAAGAGGGGGCAGAAGGGAGGAGGGGGGGGGGAGACCATGGGGTGATTCTCCCGCCGGGGCCCATCTCTCTTTCTCTGGATGTTACGAGGAGAAGCCTGGGTTGGAGATTATCACGTTATCTTCCAGCCACTGCCCATCACTCCTTCTCTTCCTGCTACTGCCCCATCTGATGTCTACGTCGACGGAAGGAGGAGGAAATGTCATCACAGATGCTGCTGAATCATGCCGAAGAAGCCCATTCCCTATATACATACTTATTGTCCTTACACCACATGCTGTAACCTGATCAAGGTAGACCGGACAATCTTTTATCTCCTGCTGGTACTCAGAGAATGAAGGAGAACAGCTCCTATGCACCTGCTGTACCGTGAATGGAAGGAGGAGATAATGAGCTCAATATTCTACCTACGGTCCTCTAATTATAGAGGATGATGAGGAGCTCGATGCTTCACCTATCGCTGTTGGTGTCCGTAAATGAAGATGAAGGCCTTAACCTTCTCCACATGTCTATACATCCCTACCTTATAACCAGCCTCCATAACAGGCCATATATCCAGCCTATATCGACTCCATATATAGCCCCCAATGTGAAGCACCATAGGCTCCTCAAGGTGGCAATGAAGAAAGGTTATACCCGGTCTCTTTGGAACCCACATGATGGACCAAAGATCCCCCGGGTAGCCTTGATAAAACAAAGAATATGAAGAGAAAATGGCCAGCCGGGCCTTGACGACTCCATGATGGCTGAGCACAAAACATGCACAAGTTATGAATGAATGGTCTACCGACCATGAAATCGAAGCCGAAAATACCTATGAACAGATTCATGTCTATATCAGGGCATGACAGTGGTATATTTGTGGGCATGGCCCAGTCCACATATTCCGGACAGAAATGAAGCTATATATTCAGCTCCTTCGTTCATCTCATAATAGAGAGAAAGCAAATGAGCTCAATAATTTGAGTGATAATCTCATCTATAGAAGTGTGTGTTGACAAAATAGATGAGATGACCTCGACATGATGGAGTTGTGGTCATATTTAAACTCCACCATACAAAGATATGTTATACGCCATATGGCATGAATGAGGCACATATGTTGATACTCATATGTTGATGATCAAGGACCATTGTATATATATATATATACAATTTATAAGAGCTATGTGTAATACAGAAATTTAAAACCACCAGAAGCTGATTGAGAGGCTAAGTCCGAACATAAGAGGGCAAGAAAAGCATGAAGGTACATTGTAGACCTGATTTCAGGGCCTAAATATCTAGGTTCTGATCTATCCCTTAAAAATGAATAGAGGGAGATTGATCTCATATTTTGGAGGCCGGACATATAAAATACAAGGACAGAACCTACCATCCTCAAGAGCAGAAGGGCTTTGGATCCGAAAGCCCATGTCTTTAAGGCCCCCAATCAGAATATGGAGGGGAGATGATCACGTTGTTCTCCCACCGCTGCTGATCTCTCCTCCAGATACTGCCGAGGAGAAAAAGCCTATGGTTGGAGATGATCAGGCTATCGGCTATCCTCCAGCCGCCCCTTCCCTTCCCTTTTGCTGCCACACCCAAGAGGGAGGGAGAATAAGTTGCCGCCGCTGCCATTGGACCAAGGAGGAGATGTCGGAGGAGGCTTCTGTCTTGCTGCTGCGCTTCCACTCCAACTGTTCCTGCTATTGCCGAGACAGGCAAGAGAAGATGACATAAATACATCCATGCTAAGATGTTGCTCCGAATGCACATGACGCTGAAGCTAATGCTCTTGCTATCATTGATAGCCCATCTGCTGCTGCCACCTCCATGAAAACCAGAAGAGGAAAGAAGATCTATAGATATCCTCTTCACCTGCCATTGGTATCTGCACAAGGGGAATTAGCCGAAGAGGTGGTCGGCTTCATACCAGTTGAGGGCTGAGGGTGAGGGCATATAAAGGCTATACAGAGCATACTCGACCCTCCCTCCATAACCATGTAATGCTTCCATGGACAGCATGCTTATGCCCATATACAATGACCGAAGGCACATAAAAATAGCCCTATATTGACCTATATACAGGTCTGTCGTTGTCCTCTCATTGACCTATATACAGGTCATCATTTCAACCTCCATACCGCCCCATGTTCAGCTCATACTCAGGCCTATAACAATCCATATATCAGTCCCTCTACCTGACCCATATACAGGTCACATATTAGGCCATATATCGACCCACATACAGGTCACCTTTTCAGCCATCTATAGACCCTATAACCGGTCACATCTCCAAGCCTTCACATAGCCTTGGTCAATGACTGTTTTATCTCACAGAAGCAGTCCCCTATTCAGCCATATACAGCGGACGTTTACCTCTTTGCATACTCACATTCGATAACCATATATACCCATGCCAAACAGTTCCTTTAACTGACTCATATGCAGGTCACCTATCTGCCCCCTCAAGACCCCATAACCGGTCACATATTCACTCTATATATCGACCCACATACAGGTCACCTTTTCAGCCATCTATAGACCCCATAACAGGTCGCATATCCGGTCCTCTATGCAGCCCCCATAAACGGGTCATATACCTGCTCCCTCATCACCCCATATACGAACCATATACCAACCCCCTGTTCGACCCATATACAGGTCACTTTCAGCCATATATTAACCTTATAACCAGTCACATATTCAGTCCCTATCGACCTATATGCAGGTCATTTTTTCAGCTATATATCAACCCCATAGCTGGTCATATATCTAGCTTATATTGACCCCATAACAGGTCACATATCAGAACCTATACGAACCCCATAACGGGTTCTCTTCAAACCCTTTATAAATCCCCACTGGTCGCGAAACAGCTTCCCGATGTTGTCATCTACACGGAGAATGAAGATGGACTGCAGCCAAGGGATGAGGCGATATCCGGCCCACTTAGAACTCATACGATGGACTAAGGTCACCCCGGTAGCCTCGGTGAAGTCAAAGATCCTATGAAGATGAAGATATGAAGACATGGCCAACTGGGCATAGAAGATGATGAAAACTTGGTCACCCGGACCAAGATATGACGATGACATGATGACAAGGCCAAATGTGGCCCAAATGACATAAAAATCATATATCTTAAATATTCTGACACATAAAAATATTTAAGATGCATAATATGAGCCTATACTTAGGCAATATTCATGGCACTTGAACAAATATTATCGGGTACGTCCCGAAATGTTTGGTCCGGACGGGGCTCCGAATATGCACTCGGTGTCATCGATCCATCCCAAAGTGGGAAGAGTACATGCACTCAATCCATTAGGGAATTTCACACTTCATCTAGAGTGAGGTCAATTATAGACCAAAACTCTATGATTTAAGTGGAAAGTCCATGTCTACATAAGACGGGATATTCTCAAAAAAAGATGTATGAAATGACATGGTTGATGGGATTATGGCTATGTTGAAGCCTCCCCACACGACGATGTGATTATGTTTTGTGGATGATTGTTTCCTTTTATACGAGTTGCTACGACGGTTAATCAAGGGTGTTCGAGAATCTCGATGTAATTAACATCGGAAATTCGCAACTTCCGATGGAGAGAGGTCCAAAGACAAGTTTTATGAACCCGAACCTCGACATACATATTTTATACATACCACATATTTTGGCTAATATCTTCTATGAAATATCATATATGTTCATAGTAGCCAAAGATAAAATAATGAAAGTTCATTTCCCAAATAAACGGAAATCAAATGAATTTTCAAAACATATACACCTGCCATACAAAACATATATTTTTGTAGGTATGATTTCTTCGAGGTTTCACAAATTGGCACGCCCGGTGGGATCTCTCTTTCCCTTCATCTCTCCATCGTAGCAACTCTTGGAAACATTCATCCCATACTGCATATATTTTCTAACATAAGCTTCTTTTCTTTGTTTGCAAGGAGAAGCCGAAGAATGTCATCGGTGATAGCCAGGAAGGTTAAATACCTCCATCATGAAGACTTCACCATATGTTGCATGCCATAGAGTCTCGAGGAGCTGATCATATTTGGCTCGTTCCTGAAAATCATCCTGCGCCGCAATATTCCATGGGTTGAACGACCCACCCTGTCTTGAAGAAGTCATTATGAGATCTTTTCAGATAACGATATTGGGGGCATTATAGATATGGACTTTGTCCTCACCAGCACTTAACAAAATTGATATGGTGCAAGATAGGTCACCCTGACATATTATGGTTATCGACCAAAGTCGGTCTTCTGTATCTGACCGACGTGGGAGGATAGTGCTAATGTCAAGTCCAACCTCATCTCCGACATGTGAAATACATCGAGGAAGATGCGACCAAGACAGGTCGGAATCCGACTTTAGGTGAAGATATATGATGCTCTATCGACCAAGTGGGGGCAAGCGCCCTCAATATAAAATGTTGGCAGTCACCGAATGGGGGCCTTGATTAAATCCATCACTCGAAAGATATATATTGGCCAGTCAATCAACAACTGCTTATGACTCTATTTGGATAAGGGACCAGCCTCTAATACGCTTGGATTTGAAGCTCACTCCACCGATGTTCCCAAATAGGCGAAGTGTATACTCTTTGCTTAAAGAATGTGCATGTTGAAGATATTTGAAGTGGGGGCAGCCCTCCGCTCTCTATGCTAAGAGAAGCTAGCCAATCAGTAACCCTTGATAATATGGTCAGGGGGCAACCTTTAGCCAGACACTCCAATTAGTTGTGCCGATCAACGGCTCGATGAGTTCATATTTTCTCCAGATCAACCGTTGATTTTTCATCTGCTTATGTGTTACATCGTCAGCCGAATACAAGAATATTGCTCGGGCTAGGATATAACTTGATGTCCACATATGGATTGGCTTGCCACTAGCTTTATCGTATTCAGGCGAAAGAATGATTTTCATCTCTATTGACGATTGGTTGGGTAACCAGTCCCGAAGAATCTATGTGACTGGCTGAAGATAAGTTTTTATGTCATGTTATGGCACCCGATATGCTGTCAAAAGATAGACAAATTGATCCATACTCAGAATGCTATAAGAGATGGCCAATTTTCTATATACGTATAAAGATACGAGAGGGGCCGATTCGATAGTCTGTTTCTCTAACTAGAGAATGACTTCACTATGCATATTTAGCAGGCTCGATCTATATGTGACCCTTGATGTCGCCATCTGGGTGAGGGGGCAGCCCTCTACGCATCACCTCCGTGATCCTGGCCGATCTATAGCCAGATATGTTATTGATGGAGCAAGAAATCAATCCTCTCATTGTTGAATTTATGGTTGGTTGATGGTCTCTCACATAATGTACAAATGAGGGGGGGTTCCCCGCTCATCATTTCAAGGCAGCTCGCCCTATCAACAGGCCTTTATATTTCGCCTCGGGAGGAGCCAAGATGATAACTAGTCCGTTATTCAGGTCAAATAGATACAACCACCTAATTACCAGATTAGGCTTGATATGTTGGTTGGGCTCGAAACAAATCATATGCACCTGATAAATGTTGCCCATATGTGGTATCATTATATTTTACCCGGGCACCCTCTGCTAAGTCTCAACTCTCGACAGAATAGATCAATCAATGATCTTGATATTACAGTTTGGATAAGGGCCAACTTCTAACCCAATGTGTTGTGTTAGCCTGGTCAATGAGTGAAGATATAAGTATGCAAATGAATATCAAAGATGAACATGAAATCATAATGAAGACAGTAAGGTCACCATGGTTGACCGAGATGAAAGGGCGGCTTGGACCCCACAATGGGATAGGATGAGGAACTTTGGAAGATATGATCCTTACTCCACATCTCTAAGATATTCAGCTTGGGCTGAAGGCAAAACTTCAGCCACTAGTGCCACATGTCATTGATCGACCGGCACCTCATATTAATTTTCAACTTCCGGCATCATATGCTCCAACCGATATCACCGGGGATTTCAACTGTTGTCTCCATTTATTTTGGCCAGAATCTTGTACACTTTGGTTGGATTCTGATATTCAGTCATTAATACCATACAACTCATTCAGCACGTCATATTCGGCCGATGTCTAGCCAATGCTACATATTTAGCCATTGGCTAACGAATTTCGGCCAACAATTCATGTTTAGCCAATACAGTGCCATCGTCAAGTTCTACACTTATATGTGTCAGAACCTCACATTCGGCCGACTTTACGGATATTGTAGTCGGCACCTCATATTCAATCAATATCATATGTTGTCCAGCTGACATCACCTGATTTTCAGCTGTCGCATGATATATTTTGGCCGGAATTTCATATGTTTCAGCTGGCCTTTGACATTCAGTTGACGATGCTACACGATTTTCAGACGGTGCTTCATATTGGGCCAGTACTTTTGTAGCTCAGCCAATACCTCATGTTTGGCCAATGACTTATGCATTTTGGCCAGCATTACATGTTTGCTGATTATATATATATCAGCTAATGTCTCATGTACCATCCAGCTGGCATTTTCTATTGTTGTAGCTGATACTTCGTGAGTTTCAGCTGCTGCTACACATTTCAACTAGATATATAACTAGTTATGCACATATTTCAGCCAGGGTTACGTGATGTTCGATTGGTGCCTTATGCTCGGCCGGATATGTATATATTTTAGCCGGTACTTTATATTCGATTGGCACATTATGGTATACAGCCGATATCTCATGGGCTTCAGCTGATATTCTATGATGATCAACCTATATTGTGAGACCCTTGGTTGTTGGTCTATACACCTCAGCCAGCCAGTTTACATATTTCTTGGTCAGGGCCTTAGTTCCAACCAGTTCTGAAAATGTCTTAACTGGTCCTATATATTTCAGCTGATATCAAGCGATAGTCAGCCAATTCCACATATATCTCAGTCGGGGTACCATATGCTATTTAGCCAGTATCCTCCGGGGTTTCAACTGATAGTTCAAGAGTTATGTATTTTAATCAAATTTGCAGCTCATTATGTGCACATTTCTGCCAATACCATGTGATATTCAACCGGTGCCTTATGTATAGCTGGTTGTGCATCTATTTCAGCTGTACCTAATATCCGATCGGTACCATATGCTGTCATGCCGATATCTCATGGATTTTAGGTTATGGTGTTCAGCCCATATTATGATGCTCTTAGCTGATGGTTTATACACCTCAGTCGATTTGCATATATTTCAACGGGGACCCCAATTCCAAACGATTCTTAAAAACATCTCAGCTGGTTATGTACATTTCAGCCAGTATCAAACAATAGTCAGCCGGCTGTGCATATATTTCAGCTGGTACCATGCGATGGTCAGTCGTTGCCTTATGATCAATCGACACCGCATACTTGGTCAATACCATATAAATTTCGGCCAGTGCCCTATGTATGTTTACCAGCACTCGGGATTCCCAACCGGTCGATATCAAGATCTCGGGATTCCCAACCGGTCGATATTGGCCATATCGGCTAATGCCTCGATATCTACATTAGCCGGTATTGTGCTCTTCGTGTCTACGGCAAAACGGGTCGACCTACTAGCCTGGATATATGATATATGGCTGAAGGTACAAAAACACGAAGGTGCGACACAGAGATGACTATTTGGTAGAGATGTGATCTCATGAGTTGTGTCTGCAATGAAGAAAGGATATGACCTTTCACAAACATCATCATGATAATATGTGGGAGGAGATGAGTAACCAAATGAAAGGTGTACTTGATGAAGAGGTATCTCCTACAGAAGATGTCCATGCATTTGCTCCTTGACATGCGACCTTTATATCAGCTAGAATGGAAGTTTTTCCTTCTGCCGTGGCCATGCTATCAAGTAGAATGGACGTATGGCCAATGGTCCAGTCCAATGATACTCACTGATGGATGAAAGATTAGTCCTTATCTGCCCAATATTTTATGGTTACTGGTAATCAATCCAACCTAAGAATATTTAAAGGGCTGGAGATATATCTCATGCACAGATGCACTCAATGTGATCACCTATGTATGTCATCCCAAAACTATGTTCAGTCAATTCATCACCCTCTATGTACCAGATGGTGTGTTGTTCGGTTCATGAAGAATCGATTGTCAGACTGGGGGCAAGTCCCCGAGTTATGCCATGACAAGCATGAGTTAAGAGTTAATCATTTACAAAGGTTACAGGGGGCAAGAAAATCAATCTCTGCCCATAATGCCATAAGAAATTAACTCCCCTTATGTCAATATGCTATGATTAGTTGGTTATCTGTTCAACTTGAAGATCATGGCAAGGGCTTAGATAAGTCAATGCCCTTATTTGATGTCGCCCATATTTGGCACTATATTGTTTTGTTTAGGAGAGAATAATTCTCAACCTATTATGCGTTAGTGAATGATGCTGGCTTCAACATGCTTCTCAAGTGGTGAGAAATTGATAAGTTGGTCACTGCCTGAGTAACAATGTGTGGGACACCAAAATGATGTTCAGGGATGGGGATAATTTTTGCACCCACGATGGAGATTGGTTATATATAGAGCGCTGTTATATTCACTCGACCGAGGGCAAGTCTTCGGGCCATTCTATGATAGCTCAAGACGAGTTCGTACTTCATATGAAAAGTGCACATTGGGATATATGTTCAGTCTATATTACATCAAGAGTCATCTAGTCAAAGGAATGTTGTCATCACCACCAATACGACGGAGAATAGACTCGTCGCCAAGGAAAAGATCACAGATGACCTAAACAACAAGCTTTGCCTCTAATGCTTATATGAGGGATAAGTTTGCTATGTGCCGATATGCTAGGTCAATATGTGGCTCGAATCCTTGATACTGTTCATCAGATAAGGAAGTAATCCCCAACCATTAACAAAATACCATGATTGGTCAAGTCAAGATACGGCTCATCCATGTTTTGCATCAGGGTTAAGGAATAAATCTTGAACTTACACCTGATATAATGATAGAGGTCGAGGCCTGCTCGTTGACTTTGGTTCAATATTAAGACAACTCCTAGACACATTTGCTTGATGTTTGCAAGAATGTTGCCCATCATCTTCCCGACACATAAGGAGCTCGATATGGGGCTTATAAATTGTCCATGAATGCTGCCAAACACGGTTTGCCTGAGTCGACAGCTGTCAAGGATGCAAAATCTTCAAAAGATGTTATCCGGGGAGAAATGTCATATGTCATAAAAATCAACAAAGATAGAGTGCGGTAATCAACCGGCTCATCATCCCAGATGCCACTCCCGAGAGATATGTCATGCTAGGGGCTGGGGGTAGGATGCTTATATAACTATGCCCTGTCATGTCATATATCAACAGTCCCAAATGAAATGAATTTTTCGGTCAATGATTCTATAAGGCGACATCAAGCACATAGGGGTTAAGTCCTATCCCAGAAATATATATGATTGCCAGTTGGCTTAAATATCAGCCCAAATAAGCTATTTGGGTAGATTTGCCTATCATGCTCTATAATGGGTCGGTGATGGACATAAATCTCAAGATGTATTTGAGAAGGGAACAAATTTTGACTGGAGAAGCTGGGTTTGCTGAAGCTTTATTTCCCAAGCAACAAACTCATTTCTGATGTTTGCCTTATCAGCTGAATGAAGGAAAAATGTTGAAATTGGGGGCATTTAAGGCCCTCACAGGGGGGAATTTTCTTATATACGGAAGTAATCAGATGATCAAGAGATATAAAGCTCAATAGGTTGATGTCCGATCACTTCATATGAACTGAGTAATGTTGTCAATATTCGACAAATGCGAATATGTGGAGAGAAGCAAGGAATTTGAGGCGTCCTGCTCATGCCACTTCTTCATACATCTCAACCTCTACATGTCAAAGTTCATAGTTGCTTTGCATCGATAAATGTTTTCTTGATTCAAGAGGAGCTTCAATCCCCTCATGAAATCATGATGAAGTCCGGGTGAAATGAAAAACCCGATAAAGGATCACAAAGCTTTACCGAAATGAGCATATTCTTGTCCCTATTCAAAGCAAGGACGAGTCAAGGCAATATAGGCCAAAGTTCACCAAATTATCACTTGTCAACCAATCTCCCATTTTGATCTGGTTGAATAATGATGATGAGGTTGATATCTAGGCAACCTCTACAAATAATGTTACCATTGCACATGGCCCATCAGCGCCCCGCACCATCGTTGTCGAGTGGGGTCAATTTTGTTTCCCTATGATTGGCAGATATAGCATGTTAGATGTTTGTATGTTCTACCAACCAAGCGAGGGATCAGCCCTCAGCTCATATGTTTGATTGGCTTGACGGATCAATAGCAATCCGACCTATATAACCTTTTGGAAGGAGGGAACATATTACCCTTCAGATGAATGATGATAGTTGGTTTTTGAATCCATTCTGAGGATATGAATTGTCATGCCCACATATGGCTCCATGTCACATCATTTGAGTTGGAAATTATATCCCAACTCAATATACAGTCAAGATTGATCGATATGCCGGTCAATCCCATAAAACGCTCATCCGGCCGGGGGCAGATCCAAGGGTTCATATAATGCAGTTCAGGCTAAGATATTCTGCTAATGGTCTTTCCACATGAAGGCACAACATGTCAACATGCCAGAACGTTGCCCCTAGGGGATCTGTCATTCAACTTCTTCCATCAGTGTGAGGACTGGCAGTGAGTTGTGAATATAAACTCGATTCAGTCAATAGCCAAGATGGAGAAAGTGATGATCCTTCTTCACATTGGTTGGACAAGTTCCACTGAAGATGATGAAGATAATGGACTGATAGAGAGCTCACTGCTCTTGATGACAACTTATCATCTGTTCAAAACTACAAAAGCTTTGAACTTTGCCATTGGACCTAGTATGTCGCCTAGGTCTCTATATCATGCAAAGGCATGTTGTCAAAGGAAATGCCAGAATCAGATGAAATGAATCATGTGGCAGAGCCTTTACATTTTAAATCAACTTCTCATTTCCATAGGATGGGTTTTTCAGAAGACTTGATATCAAAGATAAACGAAGGGATTTGAGAAGCCAATATAGAGACTATTCTGGACAATCTCTTTCATAAGCTATGTGAAAAGGAAAGTCCAGTAGAAATCAAGAACTCATTATCTGAAAATGAGAAAATTGTTGAAAACATTTATGATATTGATAACAAATGTTGATATTGGTTGAAATAGGATTCTCAGTGGATGAAGCATCATCAGCTATTGAGAGATGAGGTTTAACTATCATATTTCTATAGTTAGCCGATTATATACGTGCTCCACGAAAGGCGAGAGGATCTAATAATGCCTCCAGTCCATTGAGCAAAGCCCTCCCGGCAAGCGAAAATGATACCCTGCCGATCGGAGAAGGATCAGGCCAGATCAGGCCCAATTCAGGAGAGCGAAATATTTCCTGCGACCCTGCATGATAACAAAAATGAGAGATATGAAGTCTCGAAAAGGAAATGAAATACAAAACATATGCAGAAAATGATCAAGCTTACGAGGATCAGATAATTCCACGTGAGGAACAGTGTTCGTCATCTTCGCCTGTAATAGAAACAAGATCAGGGTCAGAAGAATATATAGACAACTGCAAACAAAGGGGGCACGACAACGGTTAGACAATTATGGTGTCCACCGTTTGATATTCAATCGGCGCCTCCATCAGTCGCCTTATTGCGACCCATCTATTCCCGATGGCTGATCAACTCACCCATTATAAGGAGTGATGAGTATCGGCAATAGATACATACACCGGACAGTCATAGACCCGGTACATAAATGCAAAAGTCATAAACCCAACCTCAGGACAGGAACGATTACCCTCCTGGGCAGCGGACAGGAAAATATGATCCCCACGACGCCGGTAGAACATATGGAGATGTTCCCCCGCTAGGGATTCCATGCTTGCAACGATGTACACGTATGTCAAGCTTATGTCAATATGAATGAGAAAGGATAAAATCCGCGAATATCATTCATATATCATATATCAAGATGATAGAACAGCAAGGAATAGCGAAGGACCATATTAGCGCCATTTGCTTCCTAGCTACAGCCCATATCAACCCATATACGACATGGCGACGGTCGAACATATGCATAGAAGATGCGGCTAACGAGAAGCACATATTTTCTGAGGCCGACATGAAGGACAAATGTGAGTCCAGATCTGGGGACAACAAGTGTGTCAGATTTGGAAAATACAGTCATTCATAAAGCAAGGCGTATATACAGTAGCCAATGCAAAAGAGATGCATAACTCTCTTATTCAATCTTCATACAACAGCACATATGCTATATAACATGAAGCCCTCTGAAGCAAAATTATATCACATAGAGCTCAATGGCTAGTTGTTACTCATATGAGTACACATCAACAACTTCCTCAGTTCATACATACGGGGATTATAAGGCTGAATATCAATACTACATCTTGTTATGAAGAGATGTTATGTTTTGGTAAGATTGCTACGCATATGAGATAGCAACCTTCCAACACCTATAAAGGTACAGTTGCAAGTCTATTATATGCCCAAGCAGACTCAGAAGATGCCAAATAATGCTATTGGATAAAATGATATCCACATGAGTCAATGCCCTTTCGGCAAATGCCAAATGATATTATGAGGCAAATGACATGTTTTTATAATATGACACCTCCTCCTTGGCTGAGGAAGAATGTAAACACCTGTGGCCGCCCGCAGCACTGACAGGTGGAAATATAATGATATCCTGACGACGTTGGTAGAACATATAGAGATGTTCCCCTACTAAGGATAATACCTCCTTGATAACACCTCCTCCTTGGCTGAGGAAGAATGTAAACACCTGTGGCCGCCCGCAGCACTGACAGGTGGAAATATAATGATATCCTAACGACGTTGGTAGAACATATAGAGATGTTCCCCTACTAAGGATAATACCTCCTTGATGAAGTTCATATCTTCTACTATCCTCATAACATATAGTGGGGCTATCGTTGGAAGTCAGCCCTCTGCCCCCAATGGTTGTGCCTGGTGACAAAACTCATCAGCCGTCACCTGAACATATCATACTGGACAACACTCTGTCTCATAATGCTGTTTATCAAGCGTGAGAGGAAAGAAGGCTTTACACATTTGCCATAATAAGAGTGGTAGGAAATGAGATGAGATCATAACAAGGAGCCGAGCACTCCACCCGCTGCTTGATTCAGAATGTCAATGTCATAATGGCCTTCTTGGTCTTAGTGGTTTCTCATGTTTATACCACTATGACCTCATCCAAGTCTAGATGGTTTTAGACTTCATGATGCCCATATTTACATCATGATACCCATAGTCATATTATGATATTTCCATACTTATATCATGATGCCCATATTTACATCATGATACCCATAGTCATATTATGATATTTCCATACTTATATCATGATGCCCATATTTACATCATGATACCCATAGTCATATTATGATATTTCCATACTTATATCATGATGCCCATATTTATATCATGATACCCATAGTCATATTATGATATTTCCATACCTATATCATGATGTCCATAGTCATATTATGATATTTCCATACCTATATCATGATATTCATGTTTATATCATGATCACCATATTTGTATCGTGTTGCCTCCATACTTACATTACGATACCCTATATCCATATCATATTTCCCCCTACATTTATGTCATATTGCCACCCATTTTTGTCCCCCGGGCTTAAGTGGTCTCCCATGTCGAATATTCATGTCATGGTGGCCCTTTTGTCCAAATGACTATTATGATATTCATGCCGTAATGATCTTTTCGATCCAGACGACCCTATGATGTTTGTACTGTATTGATCATGTTGGTCCAAGCAGTTCCAAGATGTTTTTGCTGTAGTGACTCTTTCGGTCCAGATTGCTCTATGATATTCATGTTGCAATGACCTTTGCAATCCAGGCGGCTCTTCAATGCATATACCATAATGATCTCTTTGATCAAAATGGTCCTCCATGTTATAGCAACATGATCTCTGCGACCTCACTGGCAATATATGCTATACTATCATGGTCTTTCCGGCTTTATCAGGTTTTCTATGTTATACCGTTTGGCTCTCTCGGCCTTATTGGTTACCATATATTCATGCCCTCATGGTTCTCTCGACCAAATGGGATCAGGTATATTGGGATCGCCTTGATCATATAATAGCCTTATTGGCTTTATGTCTTACTGTCATGGCCTATTTGGCCTTGTCGGTTTTATGATATTACCATCATGGCTTCATCAACCTCACCAGTTCTATGAGTATTGCTATTTTGGTCCATGTCACCTTCATGATGTCTCCACACCGTCATGATATTCGAGACTGATATAATCTCCTTGAAATACATGTCATTTAGACCGAGATGGGATTCCCACGTTCCTTATCTCACAAGTCTCAATGCAAATTTGAATACCTTGACCCAGAGATGTCTCTGGACACTGTCAACCTGCTTCATGGCCTTATGTTCCAGTGCCCCATGTGCATTGCTGGCTAGAGCCTTCCCTATAATATGTTCGGGATGGGCAAAAACGCGATCCTCGCAAACCATATATCCTGTAATGTTCCACCGACAAAGTCATCTTTCCTATGGCCCAGAGGAAGCCTTGAATTCCTCACCGCCCATGAACACCTATGGCCCAGGGGAAGCCCTGAATTCCTCACCGACCATAAATGCCTATGGCCCAGGGGGAGCCCAAATTCCTCACCGTCTAAAGATCATATGATCGAGAGGAAACATAAACTCCTCCTCACTCACACAATCTCATGAATTAAGGGAAGCCTTGATCCCATGCAAAAAAAAAGGATGATGGGCTAAAAATAGAGATGCCCGACGGCCTTAGCCAGTCAATCATGATAGATTGGTTAAGGGCAAAAATGTCAAAAGACCTGGTTGGGGTGAAAACCTGAAAAGGCACCCCAGGCAAAATGAGGCGACCCCGCTGTGTGAAAACTTCACAAAGAGGCGCACAGGCAAAAAATCAAAGGGGGCTAGTCTGGGTGAAAACCTTGCAAAAAGACAGTCAGGCTGGTAAGAATGAATGAAAATGAAAAATGAATGATGATGATGCTCCTGATCCCATGGTAACAGTGAGCATATGAATCTCACACAATGCAACCAAAGGGATGATTCAGAAGACTCTAGAACCCCGAAGATCCAGTTTGGGCAAAATATTGATTTTGAGCAGCCAAAGTGCAGTTTGACTCCAGCCAATGGAAGACATACATCATGTTTATATGCAGAGCAAGGGACAATTAGGAAATTCACAACAATGCTTCCTATAAAGAAAAATGTCATGAAGATGAGATTTGTGCTTTGGCAGAGATGAAAATTTCGAGCCAGATGAATGATGATGAGATGATACTACTGCCCATCAATGGCAAATACAAGACGAGGATATGGCCACAACAAATACAAAATAGAGAGGATATGGCCGATCAACGGCTTATGCAAGATGAAGAAATTGTGCCAATGATTTGTTGGGGCACGGGCAATTCCCCGACGCCTCTCGTCTCTCGGAAATCACCCGTGGGGGGCATTTGTTGGCACCAAAAAATTCATAAGTACCTAAATATGTCAAGTTTTGGGCAAAAGTACATGAGAAAAAAATGAACAGATAGGGATGACCCACATTATACCACATTTGGGACCAACAAGCCGAATGGACCTGATAAGTCTTATTGGGCATGATCGACCCGATACCTGGCCGATAATGATCAAACACCAATACCTGGTCTGCCCAGCTCAAACTTGAGTAATGCCAAAGTCAGATTGGAAATCTGACTTGTATTTGACAAGTTACGAGCAAAACAGTGAAAATGGACTTCTGACTGGCCTTGGGTAGGCCTAATGGACCCAAAGAACAAAATAAGTGGGTCCACAATACTGTGTTGGTCAAGGCCTCTGCAATAATGTCTTGAATGCCAAAATCTGGTTCTGGGTGGCATAATGACCATTTTGCCCCTATTCGGCCCGGGCAACCAAATGTCAGCCTAGTGGCGATCAGGCACCACCATCAGGTCCGCCTAGCTCAATGTTGAGCAATGCCAGAATCAGATCGAAAATCCAATGCATATTTGGAAAGTTATGCAGAAAACACCGAAAGTCAATTTTCGGATGGCCTTATCATGGGCATATCAGGTCCGAAAGACAAAACAAGTGGGTCCATGAGACTATATTTGTCGAGGGCTTCGCAATGATACCTTGATTGTCAGAATCCGATGTCGGACGGACCTCAAACGGTAAAATGGCCTCTTTCGCCCTTGGTAGGTTTGGACACTTCGGGACAGATCCGATAACACATGGACACATCATTGGGTCTGCCCAGCTCCATATTGAGCAACGTTGAAGTCAGATTGGAAATCCGATTGATATCTGACAAGTTATGGGCCAAAACACCCGAGACGGGTCCAAATGACCAAAATGCCCCTTCTCGGCCACATTCGGTTCGGAAGACCCGGACTCGGCCCATTAACAAACTTGTGGGTTCATATGATGCAGGAAAGTTAGTACATGCGGAAAGCGATTCGGATCGAAATCCGACCCATATTCGGAAAGTTATGGAAGGAAATTCAAAATTTGTGCTTCTCGCCAACCCACCAGGTCAGGGGCAAAATAGTCCAAGTGATCAAAAAATGATTCAGATGAGCCAGGATTGAAGACAGGTATCAGATATATTGATCAGAAAATTCTCGAGCCAAAAAGAATATTTTTGTACATCTCTCCACATATAAAATGGAGAATAAGTACAAAATTCATTGATTGAGATTATTTGGGATGATTATGTTGCTTCCATTATGATCATGATACAATTGATGAGCTCGAGATAATATATTGGAAAGATATATGAAATCAAGTCTGATCGAAGCTAATTGTGTCTCATATCATGTTTATTTGGATATTTATATGATTTGAAAATCATATAAAATGAAATAACGAATATAAGCCATCAGATCGGCTATCAAGATGATGATGGAGAGGGAACACCAATCCAAGGGTCAGGATGCATATTTATTAAGTATTGGATCACTTCTTATTGGATCTTTAATGACAATGGATTCTGATTAAGTGAAGATTAATATGAGCCATTGGATGTATGGAAAATGATGAGATATTAGGTCAAGAAAGAGACCTACGTCGTATCTCCCACAGCCACATGGACCAAGTCAAGGGCTGTCATCGGATGCCAAGAAGAAGGAGAATAAGTTAAAAAATATAAATGTCAGCCACCTCCTTCCATGATGCCCACGTCTCCACCTTCCCCCCCACTTCAGCCACGGCCAGCAAAGACGTGGCCATACAGCATCCCCCACGATCAAGAGAACATGGCCCCACTTGCGGCTGTGCATGAGGCTGCACGTACCAGGGGATCACCCGCCCAGCACCTGCTATAAAAGGGGCTATCCCGCGGTTAAGAAAGAGGGGGCAGAAGGGAGGAGGGGGGGGGGGGAGACCATGGGGTGATTCTCCCGCCGGGGCCCATCTCTCTTTCTCTGGATGTTACGAGGAGAAGCCTGGGTTGGAGATTATCACGTTATCTTCCAGCCACTGCCCATCACTCCTTCTCTTCCTGCACCTGCTCCATCTGATGTCTACGTCGACGGAAGGAGGAGGAAATGTCATCACAGATGCTGCTGAATCATGCCGAAGAAGCCCATTCCCTATATACATACTTATTGTCCTTACACCACATGCTGTAACCTGATCAAGGTAGACCGGACAATCTTTTATCTCCTGCTGGTACTCAGAGAATGAAGGAGAACAGCTCCTATGCACCTGCTGTACCGTGAATGGAAGGAGGAGATAATGAGCTCAATATTCTACCTACGGTCCTCTAATTATAGAGGATGATGAGGAGCTCGATGCTTCACCTACTGCTGTTGGTGTCCAGAAATGAAGATGAAGGCCTTAACCTTCTCCACATGTCTATACATCCCTACCTTATAACCAGCCTCCATAACAGGCCATATATCCAGCCTATATCGACTCCATATATAGCCCCCAATGTGAAGCACCATAGGCTCCTCAAGGTGGCAATGAAGAAAGGTTATACCCGGTCTCTTTGGAACCCACATGATGGACCAAAGATCCCCCGGGTAGCCTTGATAAAACAAAGAATATGAAGAGAAAATGGCCAGCCGGGCCTTGACGACTCCATGATGGCTGAGCACAAAACATGCACAAGTTATGAATGAATGGTCTACTGACCATGAAATCAGGAAGCCGAAAATACCTATGAACAGATTCATGTCTATATCAGGGCATGACAGTGGTATATTTGTGGGCATGGCCCAGTCCACATATTCCGGACAGAAATGAAGCTATATATTCAGCTCCTTCGTTCATCTCATAATAGAGAGAAAGCAAATGAGCTCAATAATTTGAGTGATAATCTCATCTATAGAAATCTGTGTTGACAAAATAGATGAGATGACCTCGACATGATGGAGTTGTGGTCATATTTAAACTCCACCATACAAAGATATGTTATACGCCATATGGCATGAATGAGGCACATATGTTGATACTCATATGTTGATGATCAAGGACCATTGTATATATATATATATACAATTTATAAGAGCTATGTGTAATACAGAATTTAAAACCACCAGAAGCTGATTGAGAGGCTAAGTCCGAACATAAGAGGGCAAGAAAAGCATGAAGGTACATTGTAGACCTGATTTCAGGGCCTAAATAGCTAGGTTACGATCTATCCCTTAAAAATGAATAGAGGGAGATTGATCTCATATTTTGGAGGCCGGACATATAAAATACAAGGACAGAACCTACCATCCTCAAGCGAGAAGGGCTTTGGATCCGAAAGCCCATGTCTTTAAGGCCCCCAATCAGAATATGGAGGGGAGATGATCACGTTGTTCTCCCCCCGCTGTTGATCTCTCCTCCAGATCCTGCCGAGGAGAAAAAGCCTATGGTTGGAGATGATCAGGCTATCCTCCAGCCGCCCCTTCCCTTCCCTTTTGCTGCCACACCCAAGAGGGAGGGAGAATAAGTTGCCGCCGCTGCCATTGGACCAAGGAGGAGATGTCGGAGGAGGCTTCCGTCTTGCTGCTGCGCTTCCACTCCAACTGTTCTGCTATTGCCGAGACAGGCAAGAGAAGATGACATAAATACATCCATGCTAAGATGTTGCTCCGAATGCACATGACGCTGAAGCTAATGCTCTTGCTATCATTGATAGCCCATCTGCTGCTGCCACCTCCATGAAAACCAGAAGAGGAAAGAAGATCTATAGATATCCTCTTCACCTGCCATTGGTATCTGCACAAGGGGAATTAGCCGAAGAGGTGGTTGGCTTCATATCAGTTGAGGGCTGAGGGTGAGGGCATATAAAGGCTATACACAGCATACTCGACCCTCCCTCCATAACCATGTAATGCTTCCATGGACAGCATGCTTATGCCCATATACAATGACCGAAGGCACATAAAAATAGCCCTATATTGACCTATATACAGGTCTGTCGTTGTCCTCTCATTGACCTATATACGGGTCATCATTTCAACCTCCATACCGCCCCATGTTCAGCTCATACTCGTGCCTATAACAGTCCATATTTCAGTCCCTGTACCTGACCCATATACAGGTCACATATTAGGCCATATATCGACCCACATACAGGTCACCTTTTCAGCCATCTATAGACCCTATAACCGGTCACATCTCCAAGCCTTCACATAGCCTTGGTCAATGACTGTTTTATCTCACAGAAGCAGTCCCCTATTCAGCCATATACGAGCGGGACGTTTACCTCTTTGCATACTCACATTCGATAACCATATACCCATGCCAAACAGTTCCTCTAACTGACTCATATGCAGGTCACCTATCTGCCCCCTCAAGACCCCATAACCGGTCACATATTTACTCCATATCGACCCACATACAGGTCACCTTTTCAGCCATCTATCGACCCCATAACAGGTCGCATATCCAGTCCTCTATGCAGCCCCCATAAACAGGTCATATACCTGCTCCCTCATCACCCCATATACGAACCATATACCAACCCCCTGTTCGACCCATATACAGGTCACTTTCAGCCATATATTAACCTTATAACCAGTCACATATTCAGTCCCTATCGACCTATATGCAGGTCATTTTTTCAGCTATATATCAACCCCATAGCTGGTCATATATCTAGCTTATATTGACCCCATAACAGGTCACATATCCAGAACCTATATGAACCCCATAACAGGTTCTCTTCAAACCCTTTATAAATCCCCAGCTGGTCATGAAACAGCTCCCGATGTTGTCATCTACATGGAGAATGAAGATGGACTGCAGCCAAGGGATGAGGCGATATCCAAGGCCACCCCGGGTAGCCTCAGTGAAGTCAAAGATACTATGAAGATGAAGATATGAAGACATGGCCAACTGGGCATAGAAGATAATGAAGACTTGGTCACCTGGACCAAGATATGACAATGACATGATGACAAGGCCAAATGTGGCCCAAATGACATAAAAATCATATATCTTAAATATTTTGACACATAAAAAATATTTAAGATGCATAATATGAGCCTATACTTAGGCAATATTCATGGTACTTGAACAAATATTATCGGGTAAGTCCCGAATTGTTTGTTCCGGACGGGGCTCCGAATATGCACTCGGTGTCATCGATCCATCCCAAAGTGGGAAGAGTACATGCACTCAATCCATTAGGGAATTTCACACTTCATCTAGAGTGAGGTCAATTATAGACCAAAACTCTATGATTTAAGTGGAAAGTCCATGTCTACATAAGACGGGATATTCTCAAAAAAGATGTATGAAATGACATGGTTGATGGGATTATGGCTATGTTGAAGCCTCCCCACATGACGATGTGATTATGTTTTGTGGATGACTGTTTCCTTTTATACGAGTTGCTACGACGGTTAATCAAGGGTGTTCGAGAATCTCGATGTAATTAACATCGGAAATTCGCAACTTCCGATGGAGAGAGGTCCAAAGACAAACTTTATGAACCCTAACCTCGACATATATATTTTATACATACCACATATTTTGGCTAATATCTTCTATGGAATATCATATATTTTCATAGTAGCCAAAGATAAGATAAGGAAAGTTCATTTCCCAAATAAACGGAAATCAAATGAATTTTCAAACTATGTCATACAACATTTATTCTTATATTTTTATACATAGATCCTCGAGGTTTCACACATGCCAAAGGATGAATGTATACCTTGGAATTTCCTTGTTACAATGGAGTTATTAGCCATGGTATGTACTGTAGGTTGCTGTCGGTGATGTGATATATATTGAAGCAAATAGTGGTGCTGTCAAGAGAGTTGGTAGAAGTGATGCTTTTGCTACTGAATTTGATCTTGAAGCTGAAGAATATGTCCCACTTCCCAAGGGTGAGGTCCACAAAAAGAAGGAGATAGTTCAGGTACTCAAGTCTATTCTTGTTTTCCCTTCGAGTGACTCATAAAATGTTGAAGACATTGTCAGTTTATTGAGGCGATATGCTTTTATATGGTGTAGATTGTTTTTTAACAGCTTCATATTTGTGTTACTTATGAATTCCTGGTTTAATATTGTTTCAAGAAAAGATAAAAATTCTATGTCCAATTTGTTATTTATTTATTTTTAAAAAAATAAAGCACGAATAACGTGATCATTTTTTATCGCTTCCAATGTAGGTATTTTTTTTCTGCCTATCTAATGCATCAACAGTTTTATTATGAGCATTTTTTGATCTCTTCTAATGTCTGTCTCTTTTTCTGCCTGTCTAATGCATCAGCAGTTTTATGTGTGTGTATATATATATTTTTATGTCTTGTAACTGAGGACCTTGCCTCAATTAAATACTTGGTCTGGGGGCTTTACCGGTACTAACTAGTAAAAGACTTTGGATCCGAAAGTGGTCTTAAAAATCAATTGCGCTCTGGTAAACAATCATATTAATCTAGAAGAAAAACAGATTGCTGGAAAGCACCAAAGGATCAACATGTCAGGCTAACATCTTTTTCTTTTTGATTGGGCATGGCTTCGATCATCCTTGGCACCTGACAATCTATCTATACGATAGCCTTTTCTAGTTCAAGATAGAAACTAGAAAATTTTAAGGCCTTTAAGACTCATTGTCTTGTGAGAGAATGGGTTGGTTTATGTGCAATTTGGACAAAGCTCCTTGCTTATTCTAGCTAAGTTAATACATTATATCTTCAGGCCATCCTCAAAAAAGTTTATACATTATAGATATATCTTTCTTGTTGCATCTTGTTGCACATCTTTTTGCTACCACTTCTCAAATTTGTGTGGGATAACTGCCAAGGATTGTGGGCTGGGAATTGGAGTCGGGATCTGGATCGGATCAGTCTAATCCTGACCATTCCGCCAGAACAAAAACCAATCCAGATTTGATAAATAGCCGGAATAGCAGAAAAAAAGAAAAAAATGAATCCGATTCCGCTAGGACTTTTTCAGGATCAGTCCTCCGACGGAGAATTGGATCGGCCGATTCCGCAATCTATAATAGCTTCTTATAAAGGAAAGCCTTTTCAAAATTATGTGCTTTATGCAGTCTTCTCTAGGTTAGTGACCAACTAAAGTGCAGATGTATTCTTCAGTATTGTTGATTTGTGTTGGGTAAATGGAGATCTTTTTTGTAATGTTCCAGGGAGAGAAGGGCATTTGTTTTTCTTTTGTACTTTTTTCTATGATCTCATGAGGCTCATATAATTATTGTTTAGTTTTTGCATAAATACCTTATTACCTAGGGGGTGCAAAATGGATGAGTTATAGGGGTGTTTATGGTTTGGTTTGATTTTTGAGTATTTTTTCTTAAACGAAACGAAACCAAACTATCTCCCAAACCAAACCGAACCAAATTTGGTTCGGTTTGGTTTGCTTTGTTCCAGTTCAAACCATATTTTTATTAACATACAGTAGATATGTCAATATATTTTATTTTGTTTGTTTTAACTCATATTCTATTAAAATCTAGTGTATATGTTTATATATTTTATTAATTTTGTCTTAAAATCTCTTGAAACAAATTTATTTTTGTAAGAAAAGATACATAAATATTATATTATATATTTAATCTAATTTGGGTTATTTTTTTATCGGTTTGATTTGGTTTGAAGGGCCCTAAAAATCAAATCAAACCGATCGGTAGTTCAAACCAAACCAAAATTGAACCAAATTGCTGGTTTAGTTCAGTTTTTCGGGTTGAACTGAATAGTGTACAGCCCTGATCAGGTATATCTGGTTCCATGCTTTCCGAACTAGACAGGAAATCCATTTATCCGTATCCTAGACAATGGGTGATGAGGGACATAAAAGAAGACACTGCCATCCAGACACATTGGCGGGTCTACGTAAACTGGAATATACCTGATCGGCTGATAATGGAGCGAACCGAGCTTGTATGGTGCTGATACTGTCGAAATGATTTGAAACCTGCTGAAGCGGGTTTAAAAGATGTTGGATTGGACTGAAACATTTTCTTCTTTATCTTTGATGCATATGACTTAGTTAAGATATTGAGACTTTCTCTCTCTCATCTTTATTAATCTATAAATATCTTTTTTGCTTTTTTAATTTTTAAGTTTCTCGTAGATATGCTTAAAAATATTATCTTTTGTTCGTTTAATAGTTCTTTTTGCTATCTTATACTATTCATAAACTTCGTTGTGATGACTTGGCACTCTTATATATCAATCTCTTATTTTGTATTGTTTTTTCCCATTTTTTTCATTTTACCACTAAGTCTTCTTTTTACATGGACCATGTCCTTTAGACTCCTATAGTATTTTTTAACAATTTCTAATTTTTACAGCCATGTTTATCCACATAGTAATATAGTATTAACATTTACGTTTGACTTCCAATCATTTATTTTAAAAAGTTCATTATTAAATGTTTGTTATTTTATCCTTTTTAACTCTCACCATTTTATTTTAGGAGAAATATTTATTTTAAATGTGTTTGTTTATGTTTTAATCTTAACATGTAAAACCACTCATCGACATTGACTTGTTAAAGTTTCAATTGGAACAACTTTACAATCATTGCATATAGCACGATTAGACTTTCTTGGAATGTTGTCAATTTGATTTTTATTTTGTCCGCTTTTAAATGTTATTAAATGAAAATTAGGGTAATGTATAACAAATATACATCTAAACTCTATGACACTTCTATAATGGGAATCGATTCCACTTATTGAGGAATATGACTTTTATTCTCCCTCACTTCTGTACTGTTTAAGTATACAGAAAAGCAGAGTAATGCATACCAAATATGCACAAACTCTATGACACTTCATGATGAGAATCCATTCCACTTGTTGAGAAACATGATTTTCATGTCCCCTCAAATATGCATAGAAGTAGAGTATGCATAATTAATATGCATACAAACTCTAATCACTTCGTCGATGACAGTCAATTCTACTTATTAAGGAATATAGCTTTTATGCCTCTCACTTATGTACTCCCACATACTATGTATTCAAGTTGAAAGGATATATATTCAAGTTCACTTGACATGATGTGTTGTGTGGATTGAATGATTTCCAATCAATGCGTTGCCTTGATGGTTAATCGAAGGTGTTCGAGTATTTTCTCGATATAATTAACACAGGAATATTGTAATTTTGGTGGAGAGAAGTCATAATTTATTTTGAAAGAACTTGGATAACCTCAATATAAAAATGTGGTTCGGATTGTCCAAGTGATGTGCAATTCCCATATCACCACTTTAAGCTATCTGCGGAACTGTCTGAGTATTCCCATATATAAATATTACACTAAACTAGCTAATACTTTTATGAATACTATACAATTTCGTAATGGTCAATGCTTAAATCAAAACACAACCAAGAACAAAGAAACTTTTTCATAAATAAAATTTTTGAGGTTTCAACAACTACTCAAGTTGGACTATCCAAATGGGTCTTAACATAGGGTATGAGGTAGGATGTATGTTGATTTTATGTGTTCGAAACTAGAGTTTTTTGGGTTTTAGGGATTTTGAATTCAATGCAGTACGTTATGAAGGTGCAGATGTATTAATTCTTTGTTCTACATAGTGCAAATATCATTTTTACTTATCATTTTTTGAATCATTTAAAGTACATATAAATATATGCTGATATAGTTACATTTTCGCATTTTTTGAGGCAAGTTTTCATTGATGCTTATTGAAACTTAGTAATTCATAAAATTTGTCTTTATGATGTTAGGATGTTACGCTTCATGACCTGGATGCTGCAAACGCTCGACCACAGGGAGGTCAGGATATATTGTCATTGATGGGTCAAATGGTGAAACCTCGCAAGACTGAAATTACAGATAAGCTACGGCAGGAAATAAATAAGGTTCTAGTTTTGACCATCATTTTCTTGTGATATTTATCAATTCATGGACAATGCTAATTTTTTTCTGAGTAAAATGTGATCTATAAGTCATGTTGCTTCTGTGGTAGAGGATGCCTAGACATGGAAATGCCCTTAGTGCCTGAAAATTCAGTATGCATCAATCTCCTTTTTTTTAGTGACCTAAATTATGGGGGGGGTTGATATTCTAAACATCTCACTGTATTTGTGTCAAATATTTGGTTATTTGCAACGAATATTGTCAAGTTTTTTGTCCATGGCAGTCATTTCTTTAATGCACACTGCCCTACTGATTACAGGTGGTTAACAGGTATATTGATGAAGGAGTAGCTGAACTGGTCCCCGGTGTCCTATTTATTGATGAGGTACAACACTTTGTAGATTTTTATGTTAATTTCTTGTTCAAGTTTTTTTGCTCTTTATACTCAATTTTCCTTCCAGGTTCACATGCTGGATATGGAATGCTTTTCATATCTTAACCGTGCCTTAGAGAGTTCATTGTCACCCATTGTTATATTTGCTACAAACAGAGGAATTTGTAACGTGAGGTAGGGACTGTTTGCCTGCATTGGATCTACAACTTATTTTTCTATAAACTTAATTTGGTTCCCTTGCAGTTATTCTTTTTCCTCCCTTTCTATAAACGTGGCGTAGAGGTTTAATGGCAAGTTGGTCCTTCATGTTCAACTCACATCCATATCAAGAACAGTTCATTAGGCTGGGGTGTACAGCGTCATCATGAGGGTCCAAGGAAGGCTAGTTTGGAATCAGGGTCTGGCCAATTCGATTTGGACTGGATCGGCCGATTCAGGCCGATCCAATGGAAGAAAGCCGATCCAGAATCGGCTCAGATCGTCTCTTTCAAAAATAAAAAAAGGAAAGAATGGGTCGAATTTGTGCTGGAAATGACCTTCAAGGGAGGTGGTGCTGCCCTGCCACCGGGACGTCTTTCCTGCTCTAACAGGGTGGGAAGACTGTCGTATCAGGTCCATTTGGACCCGATGTGATAAAAGTGGCCGGATACATGACCCAATACCTCTTATTGGGTGTTTGGATGCATTTTTTTTGTCTCCTTTCTGTCTTAAAATAAAAAACAAGAGAGATAGATGTATAGATATGTGTTTGGCAATGTTTTTGTATTCTCAAGAGACATTTCTCCTTTTGTTAGTCTCTCACAAAATAAAAGCAGCAATACACATTTTATTTTTAAGAAAGACACCAAAGGGGGGGAACGTGGGAAGGTGGGAATGTGGCACCATCTACCTTCTCACCTCCAAGAGTTATATTACGGTTACCAAACACTTCATAACTTTCAATAATTGTCATTTTTGCCAAACAATGTCTGTTGGGTATTTTTAAAATTTAATTTTGTATTACTATGCACGGCAAGATATTTTTAAAAGGCAAAACTATTTAAAAAAATACAAACACACTCTTAATATCTTTTAAGTGGCCAGATCTTGTCATATCGTGTTCTGATGCGACTGTCTTCCCTGCCCATTAGGGTGGGGAAGATGCGGTGCAGTCCCTTGCAGCTGATTCAGTGGGGAATCTGATATCGGATTGAACTCTCCCTGTTTCTTAGATCAGGTCGGCATATGCCTATCCCAATCCAGGATCAGCTGTTTCTTCTAATCATGGGAGGTTCTATTAAATTTGCTTCTGTTGCAACCAGTAATCAAGATGAGCTGAATGCAGCAGAAGATTTCCTTTTATATGCTGAAGGGAAAAACTAATTTGCAGCCAATTTTGTGGGTTAGCAGATACATCATGGGCTCATCTGCGTTGACAATATACTTGTACAATACTATCCGAACTCACTGTGTGGATATGAATTGACTGGATGTGCACGATATATTTGTTTATTCTGAAGTGTTGACTAATTGACAATTTGAGTTCTAGATATGACGTTTCATTATTTTGTCTTGCTTATTTAAAAATTTTAGTTGCAAACTAACTTTTCCCGTATGGAATAAACCTGCAAGAGGAACCGACATAAGTAGTCCACATGGGGTACCTGTTGATTTGCTTGATCGGCTTGTAATTGTTCGAACAGAAACATATGGTCTAACAGAAATGATTCAGGTAACTTTTCTTAATGTTACTATGTTTTCTTTTCTGAAGTTAGTTGACCATATCAATTTCTTATTTAAATAATTCTTTACCCGGAAGCAGATATTAGCAATCCGAGCACAAGTTGAGGAGTTAACTATCGATGAAGAAAGTTTGGCATACCTGGGAGAAATTGGGCAGCAAGCATCACTAAGGTGCTCTTCTGTGTTATGGTTGCTTGACATTTTGCCTATGTTATCAAATCAAATATGGTTGCCTAGGTAGGGGCATTCATGATTTGGTTTGGTTTTCGAAAATTTTGACATTATCTCAAACGAAACCAAATCAAACTACTTCCCAAACCAAAATTCGATTCGATTTGGTTTGGTCTGGTTCAAACTTCAAACTATATATTTTATTATGGTATAATATATATGCCAATGTATAATTTTATTTGATTGATTTTAAATCATATTCTATTAGAATTTATTGTCTATGTTTAAACATTTCATTGGTTTTATCTTAAAATCTCTTGAAAAGATTTTATTTTTATCAAAACTATATGTAAATATTGTTGATATATCTAAATTAAAATAAATATTTATTCTGATTTAGGTTATTTGGATTTGGTTTCAAAGGTTTTAGTAACCAAACTGAACTGATCGATAGCTCAACCAAACTGAACCAAATTACTAATTTGGTTTTTCAGGTTGAACCAAATTGTGAACACCCTTATGCCTAGGGGCAGAATGGCTGTGCAAAGCAGGGCACCTTGTCTTTGCCTTGCCTAAGTATTTTCGTGGACACTTACCCCTTCATAAATTTGAAAGGATGTATGTATTACTAGTCTTGTCTAAATGACCTTATAAGTTAAGTTTTGTTTGTGTGGTACTTTTAGGCGTATTAGACTCTTACATTGTCACAGCTTTCTGCAAAATTATTTAACGTACAAATTAAAATTTTTTGTATTGTTGATGCTGTTGTCTCGATTGGCTGGCAACGTGTGAGGCAGTGGAGACTAGGGCGCCCTTTTAAGGTTCTTTTGGCCTGTTCCTATGTTAAACTCCTTCCTTTCTAGCGCTTTAGCTGTAAAGCTTTTTGTCCAAATGAATGATTATTGGAAAGATATCGGCAGATTTAGCGCTTTTACGTCATTTGTATGATGTGTCATCGGAATCTGAAATATAAGCAAACCGGCCATTGTATAGATAAAGAGCTACACACGAGCAATGACTGCAGAGGTTTGATAATTTGAATAAGATATACGTAGCTACAGATATTTGAAGTGACAAAGTTGCATGTCCATCCTGGCGATGGTTTTTATCCGCGATTCGTTTTCACCCGTTGAAATGGTCTCTTGTCCATTTTCTTCTCGTCTGTGTTCTCTACATTCCGGTCCTCGAGTCTTGAAAGTTCTTACTTTGCACCCGGACTGGTTCTCTTGGACAGGCACGCGGTTCAGTTGTTGTCGCCTGCAAGTATTGTTGCCAAGACAAATGGACGAGATAAAATTTGCAAGGTAACTATATATACTTGAGAGTTGAAACAACCTTGAAACGGGCCTGAATGAAATATATTTTTTGGTCTGACAAATTCTTTGTTTTATGTTGGTTACTCCAGGCTGATATAGAGGAAGTGTCTTCTCTTTATCTGGACGCAAAGTCTTCCGCAAGACTGCTTCAGGAGCAGCAGGAGAGATACATCGCTTGACGGGTTCCTCGCCTGCCAAATCTCCTCTTCATGAGCATGATCACCACACGAACTGAAGAAGATCGACCCTGAATGCATGAGGTGGTAGAAAGCAGGAGGGAGAGCCCAGACCGATCTCTCCGACCCACTGGTTGTTGTTTCGCCTGCCGATGGCGGTTGCCACCTTGATTCCACTGGGTAATCTGGACCGGTGTCTCTGGACTCTACTACTCCATCTTGATCTTCGAATAGGGATTTGGTGGGGCTTGAAGGGGACGGCGGTTCTTCGTTCACCTTGGATCTGTTATAAAATTATAATCTCTAATGTGGATTGCCGAAATCGAAAACTGGCGACTTCTCACAGTTCGGAGTCTTATATATTCATTACCAGCAGTAACTTACGTCTTGCCGCGTCGCTAGTCTTGTCTGTGAGATCATGTGGTGTTGAGAGTGGAGGCAGCTTATCTCATCGTATGTGTGTATAGATATAGATATAGGTGTATATGTATGTCACATGTGAGATTGTTGAAGGGTTTATATACCACATAGTGGCACGTTTTATATCCCTTTCTCAAGTTGAGTTTGGTTAGGATTTGAAAGAAATGATCTCCGTCAAAAACATCTAACAATTAAAAATCTAATCAAATGCATTACAAGATTTTTGACTTTCGTTCGGCAGAATTAAACAAAAGATTTGGAGAGGTGGGGAGAGAAAAATACATCAAATTTATGTCAGAAGAATCTATCGAAGTTGACGAACATGCATAAATGTCTTCGGAGAGGAAAGGGAAATCTCTGTTATACAAGAGTTGTGAGATAGTTGCAAAAAGTTGACAAGATTGTTCTGTTATGCAAGGATAAAGTTTGTCACAAATACCTTGGTTGCATAATATTTTTATGCACTTTTGTAATAAAATTATGTATTAAAATAAAATATAAAATAGTTTAAGACAAAATCCATCGTAGTGTTCGGTGAGATGTGATTACAGAAAAAAAAAGAGTGAGGAAAATATGCGGACCACAAGAAAAGGACGTCTCACGTCTTTTCCAACTAGTTCAAAAAGAAACTCTATAAAAACATATATTTGTGCCGATTACCAAACACTATTTTAGACAAAACTTGTGTCATGCAACCAAATATCCCATAATTTCTTTCTTTCTTTTTTTCCCATTCCACGCGATAGTAATAAAACGTCGATCGACCCTTGGTCGGTTGGCACTTTCCCTACCCACGGAGAGTCGGAGAGCAGGGGCGGGGGTTCGAGGGTCAGCAGAGCCCAGCCGTCCTCAGGGAGACGGTTTCAGTGGGGATCGAGCGGGGGCTTGATCCCTCGCCTACGCGCGGAGCAGCACATCCTTAGCCACTCAGTCCCGTTTTCCAAAAAAAAAGAAAAAAGAGATAGCAATAAAACAAGTAACAGTTGACAAAGATCGGATCAACTCTGAATCAGCCCATTTCTTCACGCAACGTGTCTCCTTTTAGGGTCCGTTTGTTTGCAAGGAGAACTTGCTCCATGCGCCAATTTTCCCGAAATGACCCTCGGTGAACTTATTTGGTTGTCCGGAAAAATTGCCCCATGGAAAATGAATTACGTATGACTGCGTATCCATCCGGATTTTGGCATCCGCCAGAATGTGGCTGAAGCCGTTTTCCATCAATGGCGGGTGGAGTTTTTTTAAAATATATGATATTAAATAAAATATTATTAAATAGATAGTACACGTAATGAGTTTACTATTTAAAATTAATTTTTTAAAAATATATATCAATAGATAGAAATTTTATTTTATTCTTGTGTGTTTAAAAATAAAAGATATTTTACGTACAAAATATTAATTTAAAAAATTTATTAACAAAAAATTGACTGAAACTTGAGTTTTTCAAGTGCTTGAACTAATTTTTAACTAAATTATTTTAGATAGAAATTACGATAACAAACCAATTTTAGCAAACCAATTTTTTGTGAAAATTATTAGTTTTAAACAAAGTTTTATCGTATGCTTAATTTGAGAATGTTACTTGAAATTTAGTAATTATTTTTAAATATTCAAGTAAATAAATGAGAATAATACAATAAAAATTTACATGAAATTTTTTAATAATGTACAGATATCCAAATGATTGAAAATAATTTAAAAAATAACAAAATAATAGGTCTTGTTCTCCAAGAAAATATTTGACTAATATCTAAATAATAAACTATATTTTAATTTCATTAAAAAATAACTTCATGCAAAATAATTTACTTGATTTATTTATGCATCAATTTTTTGTTAAAAATAAATAATATAATTATATAAATATTAATAAAATCATCTATGGATGTTCTCATGGAAGTAATTGATGAAAATTTCTAGAAAAGTAATTACAGACAACCAAATATCTACTAGTGTTTTCATTTTTCTTGGAAATAGTATTCCCCGGAAAACTTTTTCGTTGGTTTTGGTTTTACATCAAACCAAATAGACCCTTAGTTTAGCTTAGCCTGCTCAAAACTTCATGCTACTATCTTTTTTTGTTTAAAATGTCATTTACACTCGTTAAAGATATTTTATAATTTAAATTATTTTAAATTATAAAATTTTAATTTAATTATTAAATTTGTTTAAATCAATAATAATATGCTCATTAATTCTGGCTTTTTCAACGGAATGTTCCGTTGAGATGAAGATCTTCGTCCCAGATCAATTAAAGTCAACGCAAATTAAAACGGCGGCATGCATACCTTCGTCTTGCCTTAACTTGAAAGATTTACCCTCGTGGTCCCCACTATATGTGTAATTAATTAACTTCAAGCTAGCACGAAGACTATGCAAGATTAATGTAGAAACATTCGGACTGTGCTTTTGAATTGTTCAATTTTAGGTACTAAACTTAGAAAAGTTTTTTATAAATAAACATGTAGTTTAAAAAAAGTTGTGCGACAGATTCTTAAGAACAAGATGATAAAAATTGAAAGCTCATAAATTAATACTTAGGATACATAGAGTTATGTATAAATTATGTGGTTTACAAAAAAATTGTGCGACGAATTCTCGACGATTAAGAGCAAGAAACAAAAAATTGAAGCTCATAAATAAATGTTTATACATTTCGGTGAAGGTTGTATTTAAATAAAGTGTGAGCTAATAGATGGCACGAAATTGTCATGTTTTCGGAAGATATGTTGATAATAAAAAGTGGATACCATATATAACTAAAGAAGACACGGTGTGGAATCACAAAATAGAAAAGAGGTGGCACCCTCTTTTTTGTTTGATAAAAAACTCTTTAAAAATGTATAATTTTAATAATTGACAAATATCTTTTTTAATAAATTTTGTTACAAAACGTAAAATTATAACAAAAATTTAATTTGTCATACAATTAAACATCTTATTAAATTATGAAAAGTTATTTTTTACACTCTAGAGAAATTGAAATTGGTTACTATTTTTTCATGACCAAAAAGAAAAAGAAAAACAGTCCATAATTTAATTGAACGAGAAGAAGCAAAGGGAAAACTAAATACACCAAAACGTTGGTGTTGAAACAGCTACGGTCGACAAAAAGGTTTTAGCTACGGTCGACAAGTTTCCCTGCGGTTTCGTAGCTAGAAGAAAAGTCCTCGGTCAGAAGGGATTTAGGGGAGAAGACGTTATTGTGTTCTGTTCTGTGTATTGATCGGTGTAATATCTCCGTCGAGAAGAATAAGAAGCAGCAGCAGCAGCCTGCGAGCTTTGTTGATCTTCCATAGTATATGTTCAGTCTAGCTTCACCGTCGTGAAGAGGATGTGCACGAACCAGAAGGAGGAGAGAAACCCGACGGTGCCGGTGGCGAGCATGACGGCGAGCGCCATGAACAGGGAGTAACCGAGGAAGAGGGCGGCGGAGACGGGCCCGCTGAGACTCTTGAGGTCGAAGACTAGGTAGTTGACGGAATAGAGGAAGATGTACACGGCGACGGAGCCGGAGGAGAAGAAGGACTTTGTTAACCAACCCAAAACCGCGGTACTGAGTTAGAGAGGCCCAGACTTATAAGCATAGGGTACCTCCCCTCACTATCCGGTATGGGATTATCTAACTCGCCCTCACGTCTGCAGCTTCTTCGACACGCGTGTACGCTTACTGACGGTTGACGGAGGTACGCTTGGCCGATACGTGTTAACCAACTCAAAACCGCGGTTTTGGGTTGGTTAACAGACTTCCACCACCATTGCCAGTCCTCCACGCAGAGATTCAGGTAGGTCAGGACGAGGGACACCTCGGCGCAGACCACGAGGAGGAGAACGACGAGGACGAAGAGGAACCCGAAGACGTAGTAGACACGGCCCATCCACAGGCTGGACATGATGAAGAAGAACTCGATGAAGAGGGTGCCGAAGGGAAGGCTGCCGGCGCAGGCGACCAGCAGCCAGGACGGATACCGCTGGGCGGGGATCGCGCGGGCGACCTGATTGGTGCGCACCGGGTACTCGGCGTGCTGCGCCCTCGCGCCCAGGTAGCCGCCGGCGAGCGTCAGGGGCACCGAGATGCAGAACCAGAGCAGGAGGAGGACGACGAAGAGGGAGAAGGGGATGGCGCCGGTGCTGTGGCTGCCCCACAGGAGGAAGTTCAGCGTGGTGAGGACGAGGAAGGCGATGGCGGGGAAGAAGCAGGCGACGCGCCAGGAGACGGAGAGCCATCCTCCGTGGTCGCCGCCCCGGATCGTCCTCCACAGCCGGACGGCCGCGTAGCCGGCGGCGGTCCCCAGAACAAGGTAAACGAAGAGCATGCCGGTGACGAGCGCGCCCCTGGAAGCCGGCGACATGAACCCGAGGGCGGCAAAGAGAATGGTGACCACGGCCATCCCGAGGATCTGGACGCCGTCGCCGACGAAGACGCAGAGGAGGGTGGGATTGGTCGGGGCGCGGAAGACGTCCCCGGCCACCAGCTTCCACCCGGAGAGCTCCACGTTCATCTGCGCCTGCGCCTCCTTGTCGAGCTGATCCTCGTACCGCGTCAGATCGCGGCGGACGGTGCGGAGGAAGATGACCAGCACGACGCCGGCGAGGAAAGCGATCACCGTGAGCGAGTTGAGGATGGAGAACCAGTGCACCCGGGCGGCGCCCTCCATCTTGAGGTAGGCGTCCCAGCGGGAGGGCCACCGGATATCGCTCTCGGCGAACTCCACCTCGTAGCTGAACACCACCGGCTGGTTCTCCTCGAGCGCCATCGCCACCGTGCCGGGGTCGCACCGGATCTTCGGCGCGTACGTCTCGTACATCTTGACGCCGCCGGCGACCGCTGCAGGGTCGTGCTGGAAGCTGCAGGGGACGACCTCGAAGCCGACGACCATGTAGCCCGGGGGCCGGCCCTCGGAGCCGGCGGCGGCGCTGATTTCGGTGGCGTCGACGGTGCCCATGACGTGGACGACGTTCTGGTTCGCGTATTTGTGGACCAAAACGCGGAGCTTGAGGTGGTTGAAGATGTAGTAGGCGCCCTGAACGCGGATGCCGAGGGGGAAGCCGGTCCAGCGGAGGAGGTAGCTGTCCTTGGCGGCGGCGTAGCGGATGGCCGGGAGGTTGTCGAGGAGGAGGTTGACCTGGTACATCTGGTCGATGCGGGTGCGGAGGAGGGAGAGGTCGTCGGCGGAGAGCGGCGGCGTGGCGCAGAGGAGGATGTCGGATTCGTTGGTGAGCATGTGGAAGCGGTAAGGGGAGCTGTCGATGCGGTCGCCGAGGAGGAGCTCGCCGAGGCTCTCGGCGGAGTGACGGACGCCGTCGGGCGGGCGGCAGAAGGGGAGGGAGTAGTAGCTGAAGGGCAGCTCGGTGTCGATGGAGGTGAGGGAGTTGACCTTCACTGCGAGGGCGTCGCCGACCGCGTACTTGCTCGGGTAGCTGCCGGGAAGGTAGAAGCCGCGGGCGGCGGTGCTGAGAACGGCCAGGAGGAGGCAGAGGCGGAGGAGGGTCGAGCCTGCTGCGTCCATGGCGGGCACTAATAATGACCTCGGATCTGGAAGAAGTTTGGAGCAGGTCCAGAAGATCCTAGAGGAGGAAGAAGAAGACGCCGAGGACAATTTAGGAGGCGATCAAAACTCATAGAGGGGGGGGGGTCGTGGAATTTTGTACGAGAAGATGATGGAGGAGGGGTCCAATTTCCGTGAGGTCCACACGAAGTGGTCCCCTATCACGGTGGAAGGGGGCGTTGACGTTTAGGTTTGATAACTGTTTTAGATTTAAAATATTTAGAATCAGGTTATATTTAAACATGAGTTTGATCAAATTCCAAATAGATGACAAGAGAGAAACAGAGGGAAAGAACCGGTCTAGTGTCGTCCGTCATGGCGCTGGGCCCGAACCAGAGTCCCGATTCGGTGGATTTCTGAGTCGATCGGCCGATCCTCGGCCCACCAGGTCAATATGGGCTGAGCTGACCCGCTTCCGACCCTGGGCTCCTTATTTGGTCACATCCCACGTATTACCCTCTGGTTATCTTTTTTTTTTCCTTTTCTATTTTTATTTACTCCGCTGCGCTTTGATTCCTTTTTTTTTTGGGTCACGGGCAAATAATATTTTATATAAAGACTAAAAGAAAGTCACAAAGTCACCTAGCCGTCCAGTCAGGCCCATCTGCAAAAATCTGGTTACATACATCCTCAGGGAGATCATTAAAAGAAGACCAGGCGACTGACCGCCCAAACCGTAAAGCCCATTCTGCAAGGCGATGTGCAGCTTCATTCTCACTCCTAGGGCAGAAAACAACGGAGCAACGCAGATCGTGCAACCTGCGACGGAAAGCGTCTACGAAGGAGGATGCTTTCCAAAGAAGCGGTCCGACGTTGTTGATGGCATCGACAACCGTGAGCGCGTCGCTTTCGATAGCCGAGGAACAACAATGCAAGAGCTCCCATGAGAAAGCTTCAAAAATCGCCTCCACCTCCAAGATTTGAGGGTCTGTAAAGTTGGAGATACAAACCTTCCAGCTAAGTACTCTACCCCCATGATCTCAAACGAGAGCAGCAACCGCTCCTCTATTGAAGTAGTATGCATCTGATATTGCTAAGGAAAGAATCCGAACTGGAGTACTGTTCAATGCCTGGATAGTAGAATCACATCCATGTTTTCATAACTGCCAGATTATTGAAATAGCAAGAATTCCTAAATAAAGTAGACGAGGAATGTTCGACATAATCCAGTTAAGAAATACAAGAAGAATATCTTTAAAATTCGGTGCCAGCCATCTATCATTGAAGCCCAACTGTGACCCGAACCAAACTGCTCTGCTCCGCGAACAGGTAAAGAAAACATGTTCGGCACCATCAGGAGAAGCATGACAAATAGATGCTGCGCTTTGATTCTCGCACATATACTGTAATATCCGGTCAGGGAAAAAAAAAAAAAACATAAAAAAAATCCCACCGCCTCCCGCTTCCACCCCCCCTCCAGAAGCTTCCCCTCTCCTCTGTTGCCGCATCGCCTTTCCCCCTCCCCTCCTCCAGAATCTTCTCCCTCCACCGCCATGCCTCGCCGCCTGTGCGGCTTCTTCCTCCCGCGCTCACCGTGCACACCCGGCCCCCTCCTCCTCCTCTTCTTCTTCTTCCCTGCCCCGTGGCCGTCGCCGCGCTCCCATCTCTCTCTCTGCTTTTTCTTTCCGCCCAGCAGGTGACGCCGCGCCTCCCGCACGGTTCGTCCGCCCCTCCTTCCTCCTCTTCTCCTTCTTCGTCTTTCCCTCTGGCATGGTTGCCGCCGTGAGCGCAGCCGGCGCCGCTGTTCTCCTCTTCTCCTGCCGTCGCCGTAGCCGGCGCCGACGCCTCCACCGCCGTCGCCATCGACAGCCACCGCCACGGTCGTCCCCTTCCCTCCTTCCCGCGGTCGACGCCCCCTCTGCCCCTCCTCTTCTTCTTCTCCTTCTTCTTTTCGCCCCTCCAGTCGCCACGGCCGGCGTTGCCCCGCCTCCTCCGTCGCGCACCCCCTGCTCCTCTTCTTCTTCTTCCGCCGTCGACATTGATGCCATCGCCGTCGACCGCCGCCGGCGTCGCCCCGCCTCCGCCGCTCGCCCCTCCCCCCTCTCTCCCGCGCCTTGCGCCCTCTCCCTCTCTTCCCCCCTGTTAACCGCGCCTGCGCGGTGTGTGCGCGGCGGCCGCAGCGCCGTGGGCGCATGCGGCTGTGCCGCAGGGAGGGGCGGCGCAAGCGCCGCTCTCCCATCCCCGTCTCTCTCCTCCCCCCCCCCCCCACGCGCTCTCTCTCTCTCCCCGCCAGCTCTCTCTCTCTCTCACGCTCTCTCTCTCCTCCCTGCTGCACTTTCTCTCTCTCTCTCTCTCTCTCTCTCCAGCTCCTCCTCGTCGCTGTTCGTAGCGTCCGCCGTGACCCCGTCGTCGTCTCTCTCTCTCTCTCTCTCTTCTGTTGACCGTGCGCCCTCGGCCACGGCAGCCGTAACCATAGTCAGCGTTGCTTTTTGGTTGATCCGTTAAGGTGAGCCTCCCATTTCTATTTCTTATTTTATTTTGGGATTAATATATATATATTTGGAATTTATTAAAAGATTGATTTTCTCCTAGTTAGTCATCGTCGGTTGCCGTTATCGTTGCCATTGTCGGTCCATGCTAATCGTCCGGTCAGCTCCTTTTGGACTTGGGTTAATGATTATCGACATTGAGGTAGGCATCCCAACTTTCCATAGCATCTCGATATTTTAATTAAAATGTTAAAATGTGTTTATTAGATAAATAGTTAGAAATTAATGATTAAGTGGTAGTTTAATTATTTGATTGCCTGTATAGATTCATTTAAATGTCGTTCATGTTATTCATGCATAGTTTTAGTTATTTTCATGGCATGCATTAGATAGTGGTAATTATGCTTGATCATGGGTTAGTAGTTATCAGAAGTTAGTTAGATATGATCATGATTAAATGTGTCGATTGTATTAAATTATGGAAATGAAATTACAATTCTTTCATGATTATATTTATATCCGAGCTATGTTATGAATGATCTTGATTTATTTAAGTTAATTGAGATAACTTTGGAATTGCTTGATAATGATGGAATATGGTTGATTAACATTAATAGCTGCATAATCATGTAATATGTATCATTTTATGAATTGATATTGAATTGTGACTAATTGGGATTAACCTGTTTAATTATGTTGCATATTTCTGATTGGGTCAATTGCATGAATTTGAGTACAATTGAATGATGTGTATGATTGCATATTGTTCCGGATTGGGTTTGTTGCATTGGAAATGTGAATTGAGGAAATGTTCTGCATGACTTGATATTATGTATATCTGGTTCAGTGAAATGGCAAATGTGATTGAATTACGGTTATTTGTTCGATGAATTTATGATGTACGAGTAATTATATGGCTTTTACTTGTGAAATATTATTGATCTTTATGATGCACGTGATATAATATTTACTCCTCAGGCCTATGTTAGTGGCCGTGGGCAGCGTGATTAGATCAATCGGTGCATCCTTCGATCCGGATACGCGGTTTATCCTAAGTACGCCTGCTAGACGTGCTATGGGATTTAGCATTACTATATGGTACTTCTATATATATTTAGAGTTTGGAGTGGAGTTACGCAGAGTGGGCGTATGATACTCGGACAAATGGAATGGAAATGATATTGAGGCACGTACGGTAGGCTCATGTAAGTCGAGTGGCATGCATATAGAATAGATCGGTTGGTTAAGTGATAGATAGTTTGGTTCATGTAGTGTCAGGCTCATTGATTAATCGATTTTTGAAAGGACCCAATTAATAATTGAATCTTGATAATTAGTTTAGTGATTATGATATAATCTGATTTGTGTTGATTTTATCATTTATTGCTATCATGTAGGTTGATTAGTATAATAGAAAAGTTGGGTATAAGTCCTACTGAGTCCGTGTGACTCATTCCAAATCCGTTAACATTTTTTCAGGTAAACAGGTAGCGCAGCAGAAGCGTAGTGGATCAGGTTTAGTGTAGAAGAGGTTCAGAGAATTTGGTTTATGAATGGTTCATATTGAAATCAAGGTATGATTTATATTTGGATTGAATCATTTGTTTTATTAACTGGGACCTGTTATTCTTTATTTTTTTCCAAACCGACGTAGTTTAGGGGTTAATTCCCCGGTCCCGTCTCGGATTTATTCCGCTGCGCAGGTTAGGAAATCCGGGGCGTGACATATACAGTTTAGGATGTTTTCAATTAGGCTACCAGTGTTGGATCAAAGAAGAAGAAGAAAAAAAAGGTAGATGATTCTGTCACCGAATATGCGCTCCCAAGTGTCTCTCTTTTTTTTATGGTCTTTCCGTGTGCGTGTTGGTTCGGTATATGTTTATCTGAGAACATATACATTTGCCGTATTTATTTACGAATGGAATTGTAACGATTTATCAGCTGGCGACTATCAACTCGCAGTGTATTATAATCTCATCCGATCGTTCTGATGTTATTTTCAACAAAACAGTTAATACGAATTATTCATAATCCATTGATTTAAGTCCCCTGACACATTTACAGAGATATTATAACAATATAATTTATACTATTTTTATGGGCAAAAGAATTAATTTTGTCCGGACTTACCAAGGTGCGCGCACAGTTGGTCATCTTACTTTTATATCTTAAATTGATATTTAACTTGTTTAGATTATGAATATACGATCATATGTCGGGAAGAATTATAAGGACTCCTATATTTATTGAAGAGTGCCATGACAGTTTAGTTTGGAAGTTTTCACAAGATGGTATGTATAATGCTAAATCAGGGTACACTTATTTCTCTCAAGCCATCTATCCTCCAGGCCCATCAGATCACACAATTTGGAAGCTGCTATGGCATCCATATTTGAACAAAATTTTTCCGGCCAGGATTGTATTTTTTCTGTGGAAAGTTTTAGTGGGTGCTTTGCCAACAAATAAGGCGATTGCTAGGCGGTGTCCTAGAATTTCTAGTATCTGTAATATATGTCATGTTTCGGATGAGACGGTTGAACATATTCTATTTACATGCACAAGAAGTAGGGCTGTATGGTTTTGTTCCCTCCTGGGATTCAACGATCAGTGGTTTTATAAGGATGCCTATCAAATTATTCTACTTTTTCTGCAATGGATTCTAAGTAAAAATGAAGACGTTCTTTTTTTAGGAATCTTGGGCATCTCAATTATGTGGCAGCTGTGGAAGCAAAGATGCGAAATACAATTCAGACAGCAGGATAGAAATCCAATATGGATTCTTAATATTGCGGTTAGGGAAGCTACTTTTTTTGCATCTCATGTTACTAAAATGGAGCAAAATATTTCTTTTAGATGGTCTCCACCAGAGCCTTCTTTTGTGAAGATGAATGTAGATGCAGCTACGGACAATCAGACAGGGGCAGTTGCAGTTTTGGTACGAGATTCACGGGGACAAGTCATTACCTGGAAGAAGTGTATTCTATCCTTTACTGACCCTCTGATTTTGGAAGCAGAAGCAGTGTGGCAAGCCTGTTCTTGGGAGCTTTTTGATCGATGGCCATCACCGGTGGAGAGCGATGCTTTATCAGTGGTGAACGCCATCAGGAATGAAGGACCGGACGTTTGGAAAGCTGAGACGGCCATTAATCGATGCCGACGGCGGTTTGCTTCCTCCCCCTCCTCTGTGATTTACAGGCCGAGGGATGCTAACATGGCTGCTCACCTGCTTGCGCGTTGGGCATTACGGACGCCTAGGGCTCAAGAATGGACGACGTCTCTTTCTTCACTGCCGGAGGATGTTTTAACATGTATTTGTAACGAGTCTTCGGGGCAGTTATTGTAATGCGGTGAATTTTGTAATGCGTCCTTATGGTTTTATTTATATAATATAGAGGTTTTTGCTTAGTGTCCAAAAAAAAAAAAAATGTGGGAAAGAAATTCCGAGAACTGTAGAATTAAAATTGATATTCTCGAACGTTATAAAAACGAAACTTGTTTCCGTTTACTAAACATGGGTAGATTGCGCCGGGACAGATTGGTTGATATCAAAACATTATTTTGATGTTGGTACTCGGCGGACCAACTTTAAAACTATGTAAGACCTGCTACTATTAATGTTTAATACTCTGTCTAAAGGGACCTCCGACCATACTTGGTTGAGACTGTACGCAGAAGAAATTATTAAATAAGCACGTTTTCATTCTTTACCTGAAATGATAAAGATTTTTGTAACGATTGTTTTTTAAAAAAAAAGAGAGATTCGCTCCGGGTAAATTGACTTTGGCAGTAGAGCCGTAAACATGTACGGATAAAATCCAAATTCACGCCAAATTTGTATCCGTTTAGATAGATAATATCCGAATGTTAATTAGAGCGGACATGCTGAGCAAATATTCGTTTGTTTTGGCTTAATTAAAAATTTAAAATTTTTACTTTCATGCCAACCTTTCAATGAATGATAACAAATACTTCATTTGATTAAGGCATAAATAATTTATGTTGTTTGATAAAAAGTCCGAATCATCTTTCTAATTAAATTATAAAATCAACTAAAATAATTAAAAAATACAATTTGGACCATACACCAATGTAAATATTATATATATACTATTTTATAAAATGCTAAAATATATAAATATGTTTTAAATAGATAAAAATAAAAATTCGAAAAATTATTTTAATGAGATAAATCTTACAAGAAAATAGTATAAGTTGTATAATACATATATATATTTATAAGTGGTTCTTGCGTATATTTTTATTTAAGGGAACACAGAAGTGAAGAAAAAAGTTGAAAGTTGCAGATGGTGAACGTTCCAAAAAGTTACGGCTGCAAGTCACTGAAGGGCAAAGGGCAAACATCCGAAAAACAAAAAACTACTCTTATCGTCCTGGGGTCGTTTGACACTATAAAATTTTGAAGATAAATCTAATTTATTCTTAAAATCTCGAGGATAAATCAGATTTATCTCTGACTTATTTCCGTACAAAACATGTTTGTTCAATATTGAGTCCGACGTGTTTCGAAAACTTTACAAGACAACGTCAAACCACTGACGTGTGACCGAATCACGGGTATTCAGGCTAATTAAATGCCACCTTAAGTTGCTTGGTGGTTATTTCTTGCGTTCTTGTTGAACCGTAGCGAAAGCCAAAAAAATATCTCATAATTCTCCCCCCTGTGATCTCAATCGAACGCACCCTCGTTTCAAGTAGGGAAGTCAACGGGTCGGATACAGGTCGAATAATAGTATTATCCGTATCCGTATCCTATAAGAAAAAGGTGTATCCACTTGCTGTTTGTTAACTATCGGTATTGAGTGTATCCGCGAACCGCATTGTTCTATCCGCTTAAAAATGGTTTACGGTCGGATAACGGACGGTTATTAAATATATAAAGAGATAACATATGTATGATATATACAACGCAGCAAAATAAAAGAGTAAAGATAATTTTATCGATAGAAATACACATAAAAATATATATTACAATTAAAAGTATATATTTATAGCAACAAACAAGAAAATCTTAATTATATATTTAACACAAAACATAAGATACAAAAAATAATTTACAAGTCTATAGTAAAAATAATTTTTGAGTTTATGGTAAATAATTATATGTGCAACACAAAATATGAGATGGAAAAAAATCTTAGTTACATTACATGTCTAAAATAATATATGTCCAACATAAAATATGAGATAGTCGATTTACAGCAAAAGTGTGTATGTGGATTGCACCATCATGAAGCAGAAGAGGAAGAAGACATCGCCATCGAACGTCAGGGCAAGACTTGTCCAGTGTTAAGGTCTCAAGGAGGAGGGTGAACCGGTGAGTTAAAGACAATAAGATTTTTTAGATAGAATATATATATACTTAGTTGTCATAAATTGTAAGTTATTGTATTATGTATTAGTTAATGAATACGGATAATAATTTTTGGGTTCGGTTTATGGTGTATCCATGACTGCATCCGCTAAGATAACGATTAATCGGTAAACGAACATGGATATCTTATTCGTAAAATTTAAACTATCTATTAACTGTTCGTTAACTAATGAACGGATCGGATAATCAAATAATCGGTAATCATTGACATCTCTAGTTTCGAGATGTTTATCGGCGACGCCGTCTTCGATTCCACGTACGCAGCGGATTCTGGGACATTGATCGGTGGCCGTCCATGTCTTCCTGATCGGTCTGTTCGCGGCCCATGATAAATTCTTTATTTGCATGTCGGCTTGAATGCTTATATATTATATATTGTTCTCCGCTGGTTTGGAAGAATGCATTTCCGTTCAATAATATATAATAAACCCGGGCAGCGAGGGGGGAGCCACGGACGAGGGACTAATTTGGGCGTGGAAGAAACGGAGGGCTTCCTCCGGAAGTTTCACCGGAGCTCGGCGGCATCATCGCCGTTCTCGCACCGGTGGAAGCAACATCGACCTCGCCGGTTCCAGGAGGTTACTCGGCGTCCTCGCCGGTCTCCATCGACACTCTCATCGTCCCTCGTTGGATCTCGGTAACCTACTTGTTCCTTTTGTTCTCTCCTTCAACTGCCCCCATTTCAGCTTATCCGTTCTTCTCCAAGCCCCTCCGGCCCTAAACCCCTAAGTTCCCCTCACCGTTTCCCTCCTTTTGATCACCCGGCACTCACCTCTATTTCTTCCCTCCGGCAACCCCCTGGCCCTAAACCCCTAAGCCCCCTCACCGCCTCCCGGTAGACTCCTCACCCCCCATCCCGTTCGGCTGCCCCGGGCTTTGGTTTAACCTCCCGAAAGCTCCTTTCCTGCTCTATCGGGCACCCTTCCGGCAACCCTTCCGACGGTTTCACCCGATCCCCGACCCCCGAATCCCATCTAGGCGCCGGCCTCCCCAGAACCCCCTTCCTCGGCTTTCCGACATTCCCCCTGCGATTCCCCTCATCCCGCTCCTTCGGCTCCTCTGTCCGTTGGGCCCCAATCCCCTTCGCCTTGGTGAGTGATCGGCGACCTCCTTTTCGGTGTTACCGCGCCTTGTTTTGAGTGTCTCTTCGTCCGAGAGGAAGGTTTAACGCCTTCCTCCCAAAATGTTTAGTTTTTGTGGTGTCGCTCATTCTCTAGTGCTCTGTTTATATGTCCATCTAGGTTTTTTATATCCTCTATATACACTAGAGATATTGAGCCTAACGTATCTATGTTTGTTTAGTCTACGTTTTAGTCTTTTGTTCTCAGTTGTGTTTTGGTTAGGTTTAGTTAAGTTAATTTTCCATATTTCCTTCGTCGTCACGATCTCACTTTCGAGACCGATAGTCTGGGTGAAATCCACACCATTTTGGTGTGATCTTTCGGTCTCGTTGCAATCATCAAATTCCATGAAGAGAGTTCTTATCTCAGCTCGTCGACACTTAGTCGATTGGTGGTTATGTTTGTGTCTGTTGGACAAGATAATTTCTAATAGAACTGTAGTTGGTCTGTTCGTCATCGTAGTATGTCTGTTTTCTTTTATTTGTGTCTTTGTAATGATACTCTTGTACTTGTTCGTGTTATGAATATGTTGTATCCCTTGTTCAAAAAAAAAAAAAATCTTCTGAGCCATCTCGTGTTATATATAAATATAATTAATAAATCTAACGCGTTCTGCTTGAGTCACGACTCGGTTCGATACAAGGCCGACCAATCTCGAGCCGGCCTTTCTCGGAAGAAACGACAACACGACGAGCTGATCATCCCCCCCTTGTGTTTGGGGGGACAAGGTCTCGGCTCACTGAGGAGGTGCGCGTGATGGCCGATTACCTGGTCAAATACGGTGGTACGTTCCTTTAATTCGTCCCGAGATCAGGAGCCGGTAAGGGGTGGTTTATTTATGGTGCGGCGGAGCTTGATGTCAGTCGTGCGGATTCGCCCGGTCGATCATTTGATTTGACTTTGACCGGTGGAGAGATTAACAGCCTGATCGTTGTTTGGTTGCGGTGTTCGGCGTGTGCCTTGGACGCCCGTTACGGTTGAGTGTTTGGTTATCAATAATTATTTTATAATTCATTGGAAGGATATTTAAATAAAACAGAGTGAATGCCCAACCCCCCCATCTCACCCACCGTAGCTCTCTCCTCTCCACGTCCGGACCCTCTTCTTCGAGAGCGAATCACCTTAGTTCTCGGTCGGAGATAATATCTTCAATCTCCAGTGAAAAAAAGATCGAGATACTAGTCATTTAACTGATGTGTAGTAAGTAAGGTATCGATAGCGATTCAACTCCGTCGGTAATAGGTTAACGAGACAGTGAACTCTCACTCTTCTTCGTTCTCACTTCAACTCTCTTACACGTACGCTCGCACATGGCGGATGATAGACGTTCTTCTCTTCTTCTTCTCGACTTCGAGGTGTCTCGGTCTGACGGTAGAAAATATTTTCTTAGATCAAAGATACAAGACATCCGATAAAATACGTGATTTATCTTTGATTTGACAGATACGATCCACGTGATGGAGTGAGTTCAACTTAATATTTGTATTTACAGTGATAAAAACACGTATATGGATGGGGGTGTATGTTGTATTTGGGGGTGACGAAGAAAAAGCAGGGTACGAGCGCCAATCTAGAGCTCGGTGAATTTAGCCGTAACCTCAAACAGAGGTCCCCCCGCCGCCGCCGCGGCGGCGACCGACGGGCAGGAGAGGAGGGTGGGCGGCATCTGGGCGCCGCCGCGTGGCATCCGGTCGAGTGGGACCAGAGAGACCGAGACTCCCCCCCCCCATCCGCCGCTGCTTTCAATGGCCAGCGCCAGGATCACCCCATCCTCGTGCAACCCATGCCCTCTCGGCCGTCGCGCCCTCCCTCTCCGCCGAGGGCGGCGTCGCCGCTTCGGTTCCCCGTCCCCGGGGTTCGCCGCCCCCGTCTTCCCGCCGCCGCTTGCGCCGCTGCTTCTCCCGGCGGCGACGGCGGGCCGCGAGGTGGGAGAAGACTCCCGAAACGCCGCCCCGTTACCGCATGATGCCCTCGACAAACCTGCGCCCCGAGGGCCAGAAGGGTCAATCTGACCTCGCGGGCCCCGCGGCACCCACATGAAAGTTCCACTCGGAATAGGAAACAAAGAGGAAACAGCGGGCCTCGCCGCATCGTCACACAGGCCCGGCTCCGTCCCCCGGCGCGCTGCACCCGACAAACAAGGTGGACAGAGCGAGGGATAGGATTGACCGGCTCGACACGCGGCGTCATCCTGTTGGCGAGCACGAGGGCCGGAGTGCTTCTGCTTCACGCAGGGGGTCCAACGGCCCCCGTTCGAGTTAGTGTTGCATATAACACACACACACACGCATACGCACGGTCCCGTCGCTATTCTTTTCTATTTATTTATTTATTTAGCCCCATTCATTAATCCTCCTCGCCTCCACGCCCCCGGTCCTCTCTCTCCCTCTCCTCAACACCCACACCGCTCTCCGCAGGCTTTCCCGTCCCCGCCTCCCTTTCCTCTCTCGGGGCTCCCGGCCCTCCTCCCTCCGCCGCCCTCCTCTCCCCGTCTGCGTCAACTGCCGGTTTCGCCGCTCTCCGCGATGGGTCGCCACGCGCTCGGGGAGGATGTCGTCGACGACGACGACGACGACGACGGCAAGATCCTGGAGGCAGCCCTGAAGGACGACGCCCTCGCCGCCTACCTCCTCCTGTGCCTCTCTCGGCCCCGGAGCTGCGCCCCGTCCCCGCCCCCGTCCACATCCGCGGGTGCAGAGGACGCCGGCCGCCTGCCGGACCGGCCCAACTGGGGTACGCGGAAGAGGCGGGCCAGGTGCGCCGCGGCGAAGGAGGAGGATACGCGGAGGCCGAGCCCGGTGACGCCGCTGTCGTGGAGCGGCGGCTCGTCCACGTCTGGCAGCGTGAGCGAGTCCGCCTGCCCGCCGAATCGGCCACGCCCGCGGCAGCCGGATGGAGCCCCCGGCCGCGGCGCCCAGCCGGGGTCAAGCCTACCCGTACCTGCCACTCCGCCTTCGGAAAACAGGGTGCTTGCGGTGGCAGCGGAGATGGCGGCCGTCGGATCGTCGGTCGGCGCCGGATCGAACGAGGTTGGAATATCGTTCTCCGCATCCGTCTCGTAAATTTTTTTTTTTGACCTTCGTACCCTCGTCATCCTGTCCTTACTACTTACTTCTCATCCCCTCTACTTTACCTCGATTTTTTCTTCTTCTATTTCTCTCGGGATTCGTCTCCGAGTCCTTCACCGCTTACGATTACGGGGGAGGGGGAAAACACCCGATGGATTGTATTTTATTTTCTTTTTTTTGTTGTTGTTGGTGAAATAGCTACTTTTTCACGGCGGCGGGGAGTTTGAGTTGACCGCGCCGAGGCAGCAGAACGTGCGAGGGTGGGGATGGGAGGGAGCCAGGGAGGCCGACAAGAGGGCGGATTGGGGTTCCGTGAGGGTGGGGGGCATTATCGTCAGATCGGATCGAAGAGAATTTAGTAGCGTCGTCCTATCTCGGGCCTCCGTGGTCGCCCTATCCGCTTCCGCGGTAGCGGCTTCTTCGCCCGGTGGCGCTGCCGGACCCACTTGCGGATCCGAATTTTCTAACACGGGAAAAGAGGGAAAAGCACGATTGTTTTGGGTGTGGTGTGGGGGCGGTGGCGTTAGGTCCACCGCGTTTGGTTTCCCGTTTCAGGTGGGAGGGTGCGGTCGTCATTTCGAGCCGTCGACGGGGGCAGAGAAGGAAGAGTGGCGGTGCACGCCGGGCGCGACGCCTGGGCAGGCGGACCGTTGTGGGGACGTGTCTTTTGACGTGCCACCGGCGGGCTGGGCTGAGTGCGGCGGATGGACGGGGGTCCACCTCCGTCCGCCACGCGCCGCCGCCGCCGCCGCCGAAGAAGGGCACTCCTTGTTCTTTGTCCATGTTTTCCTTCTTCTTCTTCGTCGTCGCCGTCGCGGGGCGAGATAGAAACATCCGAAAAGATAGTCGTTCCAGATGGGATCTTGTTCTCATCTCGTGTATTCGGTCTTTTTGCATTTTTTTGGGGGGTTCCCCCCCGATGCATCAATCTTGTTTGTTTCTCAATTTCCATCTTTTTTTTTCTTCTGATTTTGACGCGTGGCGTGGGCAGGCGGCGGCAGAAGTGCGAGGGCCACCGAGGGCGGCGGCGCGCGTCGAACCGTTGAGGCCGAGACCGACGGGCGACGCGACGAAGACGGCGGGGGCGAGGCGGCCGGCGAAGAAAAAGGTACGCCCACGGCTCCGATTGAGACGCCTCACACCTCCGACCGCTGTTTGCGCTTCGGAAGGACCGACCGAATCTTCCGTCACGTTCTGGTTTTGGGGAAAAAAAGTGTTTTTTTTAGATAATAATATGGTATTCATTCAGAAAGTAGATGACCCAGATACCGTCTGGGTCAGTCTTCGTTTCGTCGTTCTCGTTTGCTGTGTTTTCCGCTCGGCTCGGCCGAGTCAATGTGGGCACTCGGTCGACGACAGGGGCGAGTGAGTGAGTGCTGGCAACCCGTTGCCTGCCTACTTGGTGGATTGCGCATCTGAACGGAGACTCCTCCTCCTCCTCCTCCTCCTCCTTGTCGTTTGTCGATGCAGACGCTTCCCGAGCTTAAGGCGTTGACGGAGTCCTTGTTGCAGGAGCAGCTGCAGCTGAAGAAGGTGGGCCCTTCCCTCCCTCTTCCTCTATTTCATCTCTGACTCCAAAAAATTGTCCTCCATGTGTTCCCTTCTAATTTCTGTGGATGGTGATTTGAACAGGAGCTGGAGGCACAGAGGAGTTTGTTCGCGGCATTGCTCGAGGAGAACGGCAGGTTGAAGAGCTTGGAGGTTCGGAGATGAATGCTCCCTCCCTCTCTCTCTCTCTCTCTCTCTGTGTGTGTGTGTGTGTTTGTCTCCTAAGCGCTGCTGGAGCACGAAGGTAATTACCGTCTTCCTCTTGCAGCAATCAGTGTGGCAGGCTCCGGCGAAGTCGGTGGCATGCGAAGCAGTGGGATCTGAGCCGGCTGCGGGGGAGGACCGTGCCGACCCACCGAAGCGCAGTCGCATGGCGCTGCTCGATCTCAATTTCCCTCCACCTTCCGACGATCTCCTCCGCTCCTAGGACCGCGCAAGCTACCTCGGCTTCGGCCATGATCGACACGCGCGCGGCAGGACGGCTAGCTACGTACTCTCTCAACTGTAGATGGATCAACACACTCTCGGAGGCGGCGATCCAAGCAAGACCCTGGAGTGACGATGTAGTAGCGGCGGTGCCATGATGGGGAGGGGGGGGATCTAACCGTCCTCTTTCTATAATAATGTTCAAAGGTTGCATCTTTCTTCTGAAGAAACTTCCTCTTGGAAGAAGGGGGAGGAGAACTCTTATTTTTTCCCCCCCGGCGGGCGGGGGGCAACCCTCCTTCGCCCCATATGTAGGTAATCGCCTCGTTTTCATTCCGAGTTGCGTCATAATATATAACGGATGAGATGATAATAGATGCATCAATGATCCGTTGTTCACATCTCTGTCGGATGGGCGGCAAGCCCCCTCTCTTGCGATTATGTTTTCCCCGAAGGACGAAGCATATAGGAATATCGTGCAAGATTATGTCAATCAAATTATACGTATCATTATATGGGGTTGGCTAAAGCTTGCTGTCTTTCATCGGGAATCCATTATAAATTACTGTATTTTAGTTCTACTTTCTACTGTCGAGTACATGTTTTTTAATGACCTCCAAATGAAATCTAACCTACTTCCAATTTTTCTCCATTCATCTCTTGCACTGTCACCATTTTAAAATCGTGGGTTAGCGCGCGCGCATAATCAAGTCGGATCTATGCAAGGCTCAGCGGTAGTGTCACGTGACCCACCGAAATCAGATCCTTATTTTTAAGATGAGGTGACTCATGAGGCGCCATAAATATTTTTATACGTGCAAATTTTAGTCTGCCGTTTATATCTAGATTGGGGGTGTACAAGTTTTAGTGCCTCGGTTTAACGTATACAATTTATATATATATATATAATAAAATGAAATGAAATGAAAGAAACAAGGCTAATCTTATGTTTAAAAGTTTATTTATCAGAAAATATTATCTCTCTTTGACTAGTTTAGTTATGGTTAGAGATGTGTCAAATCAAATTAAACTGATAAAAATTTAACGATTTGACTTGTTTTGATTTTAAAAAAACAATGAACATTCGAACTTCTGAATTGTCAGGTTACAAAGTTTTTTCAGTTCTTGTGGACGACACCCCTAAATTTGATATTTCAAATTTTGCATTCTCAGGGGAATGGGAATCGGTGCCCATTTATTTGATTTCAGCATAAAACAAACACACTTAAATAGAATTGAGTACGATAAAGCTAACTCATTCCGCTGCGGAATCAGACGGCTTGGGAGCCGTACAGTACAGCAGCAAGCAACCGGATGATTACATCTTTGTGTGACGTGGCACCTCGGGGGGATGAGATGACGGAGGCGGAGGATAAGGTTGGAACGGGAGGTGGGCCCGTAGAAGACCGAGAACCCGACAAGGAGCAGGCCCAGCGGCCCTTGGCGACGACCGAGAACCAAACCAGAATCCGACAAGGAGCATCCCATATTCCACTCGCCCGTGTAACTGCCTGCGTTCATGCACGTCCGAGGCTGACGTGGGACGGAACTTAAACTATCTTATGAAATCGCACCCAAATGACTTTTAATATGTCTCAAAAGATTCTAAAGTTTAGCAACAGGGCTGTGCTGGTTATCCATTCAAATAGAAATATAGATCGTTGATTCTTTTATACAACACAAGAAAGAGGTAGAAAATTCTGAAAAATAAAAACTAGCTGTTCGTGGCAGGAAATTTCAGAGTCTTTTCAAAATATTAGGTGCAAAACTAGTCGTTTAAAAAATAAATTATCTGAATGGTTAGACGACGAATTAAGCTTTGGTTACGATCTCGTGATTTCGTAACAAAAATTGTTTAAGGAGGTGTCTCATAATAACCATTGTAAATCTATGCTTTAAAACATTTTTTCATTCTTAGATGAAAAAAAGAATGAAAAAGAGGATCTCATCTCTTTTTTTTTAATTCTTCTGGTCCCCACCACCTTGTTCGGTTCATGATCTATGATTTCCACTCTTTGTTGTTATTACGTCTCTCCAAATATTATGATTTTAGGTCGTCGGCTGATTTTAACAAAAGAAATTTTCATTAAAATGTATAAAAAATGATTGTAAAACCAAACAGTGTGTGATGTCATTCTGGGTGAAATGTCTGTTTGATTTATTTGACGGAACATACTTAACTAGGTATTTCGTTGCACAATATTATCTATAGCATCATGATAAAGATTATATTTAAATAAAATCTAATATGTGCTGAAAAAAAATAGGATTATCATACGGTGATTTGTGACGGTTTAAAGAGCGGAGACAATACATATAACTATAAAATACGAGAGATCCCAAAGCAAAAAAAATAAAATAAAGTCACCTATTTCTTCATCGATCTAAGAATAAATATTATTTTAAAATATATAATTATAATGATTTCCAAATATTTTTTTTATCAAATCTTACTGATAACAAAACTTTTTTTATGGACCAAAGTAGCAAAGACTAACTCAATTTGGTATGCAATCAAAGCACAGCATTTCTCTGCTCTGTAACTCTGTTGCCCTCTCACCGCTGGGTGGCAGTTGGGACACGACACGTACCTTTGATTCCGGTTCTGTTGGACCGGCCAGCCTACCACTCGTGTTAACCGTAACCGGCCGTCGACGCGTGCCCAGCTGGCAGTGGGGCCTACCTCATTTTACTTTTCCTTTTTAATTAATTAACTAATTTAAAATTGCCGTTGCCCGGTCGACAGCGACGACGCGGCGGCTGCCGGTCAACCTCCGCCCGTTATAACCGCCCCGCCCCCGCCGTCCGGCTTTCCCCCCTTCTGGCGCCCCCGAGAGAGAGAGAGAGGGGAGGGAGACGGAGGCGCACGGCGGGGGTGGAAAGAGGAGGGCGCGCCATGGCAACCGGCGCCGCGGACGGCCTACTGCGCGGCGTCTTCGAAGGCTGCATCACCGGCTCCGACGCAGCCAGGGAGCGGCGTCCCTACCACCGCAACTGCGGCTGCGCGCTCCACGACGGCCGGGGCTGCGCCGCCGACTCCCCCTGCAGGAAGACCGTGTTCTACCCGATCCGGCGCTGCTGGAGCGGCAGCCACCTGGTCGCGGCGGGATCCGCGCCCTCGTCTCCGTCGGCGACGCCTTCCGCCGATCCCACGGACGCCAAGCGGATCGCGCGTTCCAGATCGCACGCGGAGGGGCTCGCAGATCTGGACGGCCAGTAAAAGCCGGAGGGCGGCGGCGGCGACGGGTTGGATCGGCCACCGTGGAATTGTTCTTGCTCCCCATACCGTCCCCGCAGGTATTCCTAAATGTGCTGCTCGAACAGGAAGAAACTGCATGAAGATCAAGGGAGAAAAACTCTTCGTGCAATAGCGATGTAGAGAGGATCGATCGGTGTCCGAAGGATCTTCAGGAGCTTTATGTTCTAGAAGAAGAACTCGTGTTAATTAATTAATTTGTTTTGCTGCTCCGAGTGTTTGAATCTTTGACGATCGTACTTTTGGTTAGATGCAACGTCGTAATTGTTTCTCGCCGCTGCGATTACAGTCGAGATGGATCAACAACAGAGCATTATTAATGGCGTTATCCTGATGGTTAGACTTAATCGATCGTTGTTCCGTGTAATCTAATAAGTAATTCGTGTAAGAAAGATAAATGAATAATAAAAAATACAGTATAGTAGATAAATAAATTACGAAGAAAAATAAAAAAGATAATCTTCCACCGAATAATTAAGTAATATCACAATCTCCACGATGGAACGATATTTGGAAATGAAAATCAGGGAAGATCAAGCACGTCATCAAAATTTGCTGCAGGATCCTCTCTCTCTCTCTCTCTCTCAAAGAGGGTTGGGGGTTCAAATGACAAGTATGCCCCCAATTTTGACCAAGTCAAAATCAATACAAACAATACGTACCCCCATATATATCTTATGAAATTCTTGGTTAGATCATGAAAAATGATGTTATATCAACTTTCATGTTGATATTTCTAGGAATTAGAGGATCAATATCAAAATTGATACCTGCCAGACATTCATATTGCATAACCTGCTTTTGGAACTACAAATTTTAAATTCACACCATTAAGGGTCCATTTGGTAACGTGTAAAATCAAAATTCAAGGAAAAGTCTTTCATGGAATGTAGTTTTTCAAGAAATTGAAAACAATGATGGTTGTTTGGTTAACTTGTCTGGAAAAGTTGATCGGGCACTATTGACATCGTAACAATCAAGATAATTTTATTTATATTTGTGTGATAAGATTATTTATTTATAATAAAATCTTGCTGCAAAAATAAAGCAATTAAATTATTTACATAAAATTATTTTTAATAAAATTAAATATTTTTTATTTTTTATATATTAGTAAAATATTTTTATAGAAAATAAGATATATTAATTTTTTATTTTAAAATCATTTTCTTGAATTATTTTCAGTCATTTGAATATATTTAAATATAATTACTAAATATCAAGTTTATAATTTTAAAATTAAGTATATGATAAAAAAAATTTAACTTTGATAAAAAATTATTTTACTCAAATTCATATATTATAAACCTACAATCTGACAGCTAAATAAAATATATACTACCTAATAGTACATCATAGTGTTATTGTGTTTTCTATATAAAATAATTTAATTAATAAAATAGTTCAAATATTTTGCAAACTTAAATTTCAATTAAAATTTTATTAATAAATTTATTAAATAAATAGTTTTTATGATAAAATTACTTTTTAAAAAATTTATTTTATTTTTAACACATAAGAATAAAATAAGTTTTATCTACATATTTAAAATTTATATTTTAAATAATAAACATAATATACACCTTTCATCGAAAACGGCATCCGCAACACCACGGCGGATGCCAAAAACGGGATTACATGAAGGCGTACATAAAATGTTTTACGGTGATCCACCTTTTTCATACAACCAAATAAGCTACCGTAATGTCTTTTCGGGAAAAGTGACGCATGCATCATGTTTTCCCCCTAAACAAACGGACCCTAAGTATTAACCAAACACACATGTTGATAAAATTGATATTGATGGAAATGTTTAATATTATTACCAAACACGACCAATTCTATCTAACGACCCAATTAAAATTGTCTGTGTTTGTGGAGATGTGATAATAAAAAATAGTAACAACAACCATATATGTATATATATATATATGGACAGAAGAGGTGATGAAACATACGATAAAAGAAGAGGGTCTCATATATCTCCTCTCTTTTGGATCCAACAAAAAAAATAAATCTTCTTAAAAATATAATTTTGTAACAATTCGACATGCACCTCTATCAATATCAACAGGATTTGTTAAAAAGATACATAGTTTTGTAACAGAACTCCAGTTGTCGTACGTGTAACGTCCAAAGCACCGCCAAGGTCGGTCAACAGTGTATATATATATATATCCTAGCGTACGTACGTGCGTAGATCTCAAAATGTCTTCCCCCGTGGTGCAGCGAGCTAAAGGTTAGTCGTCCATTTAAAAGAAAAGAAAAGCAAAGACATACCTGCTGGCTGCTGCTGAGGAAATAAATTTTTTATGGACACATGGCACAACGGCCTGGACTCACGCACCGCAAACGGCCACTGCTCGATCCCCACAAGCACTCTGGTTCAAAACTAATGGGGTGTTTGGTTGCATGATAATTTTTTGTACACTTTCATGATAAAAAATTGTATTAAAATAAAAGTGAACCAACTCATGACATAAAATTATGATGTTTGGAGGGATGTGATTACAAAAAAAAGTAACTACCACACATGACCAAACAAAGTGGGGAACCACAAGAAAAAAGAAAGAGGTGAGATCCTCTTTTTTGTTTAAGAAGAAAATCACTTTTAAAACATAAAATTATCATGGTTATCAAACACCTCTTTTAAGAAGTTTTCTTACAATTTTTAAAAATTAAAACAAAAATCTTCATTATCATGCAACCAAACACCCCGTAACCTAAGAGGGACCGCACCCGTTGAGTGGTGATATCTGTCCCACCTCTTAGGCAGCTGGCACTTAAGCAAATTATATCTACCGTGGATACAAAAAACCTGTAAGGCACATTTTTTAGTGTGAGTTCTTATGGATTGCATCGTGACAAATTATGGACTTCATCGAAACTTTTTGTGTCCGAGTGGAAGCCGTTCTCTTGGGCATGCACGGAACCGGACTCCACCAAAAGCAGCCGTCAACACAAAAATATAGGTGTGCGTTAACGGCTTCAAGTAACCAGACAAATCGAACCACTTTTGATTTGATTTTAACTTGAACCACAGATTTAATTCAATATTCCAGCTATATATAGATCTTCCAAATGGAACTATAATTAGACTACATCAAACCGTCTAAACCAATTTTTAAGTTAAAAAAGTATAAAGATGTGATTATGTCACTGGTGAAAATAATGTTTGTCTACACTACAATCATATTCATTTTAATTATTTATAATTATATGTAAATAACTATTTTAAATATTTGACCAGATCGAATCGAATCAGCTGATCATTCTCTCTCTCTCTCCCCTCCAAATTTAACTAGATTTAAGTAAATTTATATGCTTTCAGGTTGCAGATAGACAGTCACAGTACTAAATTGATCTGAGAGCCGCATCCAAAGCTGTCATCAAGTGTTTTGTTGCGTCACAAATGGAGTTCCGTTACCAAAGTATATACTTTTATAACAAAACCGGTTAAAAGCGTGCTTCACTATTATTATTACAAAATATATTTTTACAGACACTTCCCTTCTGAACAAAAAAATGTAGACGGTACTCTTGTTTTTTTCCTTCTCATGATCTTTCACCTTTTATAGTAATATGCACGTAGATGATCGATCCTCACTTGTTTATGCCCTGTTTGGTAACACTATTAGACACCTCTATCACTACTAATTTTAAAATTGATATTGTTGGTAATCACCTTGAGATATTTGACTAATAGTATCAATTTTGAAATTTGTAGTGCAAACAACGTATGTTACGTAATACAAGTGTCAACTTGTATCAATTTTGATATTGATACTCCATCTTCTAGAAATATCAATATCAATACTAATATAGTATCATTTTTGATACTCTAACCAAACAGGCATTTAGTTATCATGTCTCACCGAACAAACATGATATAATTCTTATACCTTATCTTAACATGAAATTTTATAATGAAAATGCATAAAAAATTAACACCCCCCCTCCAAAAAAAAAGAAATATTTTTTAGCAGACCGAGTACAGAAAGAGAAAGTCAAATTTAGGCCCAGAGTTACAAGGATCTACTTATGTTTTGTGACTGACCAGGTAAGTTCAGCTAATTAGTTCCCAAATCGAGGCATTGCTTGACTTAACTATCATGGTGTTATTTTAGAGGCAGAGTTACATATCACATATAATGAATAACTAGGTTACAACCATATATAGGCACAACAGCTTGCACCACTTTAATATGTTTTTTTTGTTTGAAGAGTTAAAAGCTATAACAAAAAGGTCTCAACCGGGCATATCCTGACAGAAATTGTAGATACAAAAACACATACTATACGTATATATATATATACAGATACACATAATCACAAATATCATATGTATATATATCTCTCTCTGTATATGTATCTTCTTCTTCTTTTTTGATATACTCTCTCTGTATATGTATCGCGGCCTTCTACGCTGCATCCAGTAACAGTAAATATTACCGGAGAATCAGACGGTGAGGAGATGTGCAGAACGCACGATCTAACCAGTCGCTGGTACGGTGGCGCTGGTCCGGACCGCCGCCGGGACGGAGCGCGGCGGAGAGGCGGGCAGCCTGGACATAAAGCTCCGGAACGGGACATCCGCGCCCTCCCCGTCGCCGCCGTCGAAGCCGCGGCATTCCCCATCGAAGTCTGAGGGGGTCGTAACGGAGCCGGAAGGGGCCCTCGACAGGGCGGCGATCGACCTCCCCTAGTCGGTGCACGGGGCTGCGTCGCTGCCTCCGTTTCATATCCCGGCGCAAGCGCGCTCTCGACGGCGGCCACAAGCTGGGGGGCGACGAGGGATAAGCATCCTCCGCGGCGTCCGGTGCCGGAGCATCGTCTCCACCTCCGAAGCACCGGGAGAAGCAGATCGTCGGGCGAGTGCTGCTTTCTTTCCGGATCGACGGGGAGGGCGGAGCGCCACCGTGCGTGTATTCCATCGCGAAGCACCTCTTCTGCACGCCGGCCACCCGAAGCTAGGGTTTCCGGAAACGGAGGAGGAGGACGGGGAGGAGATGCGAGCAAAGAGACGACGAAGGTCGATGATTGTGGTGGTGGGGTTGGAGAAGGGGGGTTTCTGTTTGTGAGAAGATCTGGGGAAGCGGCTTTAATTGTTTGGAAAAATCATCGTAAAATCCAGCTGTAGAAATTGGTGGTTCGTGATAAGAATTTCTTTTTTCCCACTCTTTTCTGATATGGTAAGATCGTATCATCTTTCCTTTCCACAACTGATTTGGGAGGATTGTTATTTTCACAGCTGAACTTGGTTTCCTTCGGCTTAAAAGCAGTAGTGATTAAGAAGCGTTTGCACAAACCGTCATCTGATACCTCACTAACTGTTAATCTGGCTTTCTCCAAAATCAAACCACCAGAGCCGCCTCCTAAAAGCAAGGAGCGCTGAGCTAATCCACCTTAATTCGATTTGATTTAGTTCAGACTTCAGACTACATTTTCGATATATAAATATATATGGCTTATTTAACCTAGATGATCATACGATAGTGAATAATTAATATATAGCCATTGCGACCAGCACTATACTACAATCTTCCTCATTGTGTGACCATATTATCTTATTAAACATATTATAAAGTGCAAAATATACATCACCGTGCCAGATGTTTTCTCCCAACCGTGGTAGGTGAACCGCACGCTTCTCACCGCGTAACACCTTTTCTTTTCTTTTTTTAAATAATACGAGCATTTTATTAGTATATGAAGAGAAGACCGATGTTTGATCGCACAATAATTTTTATACACTTCGATGGTAAAGGTTTATATTAAAATTAAATCTAATACGACTAGAAAGACAAACTTTTCATGTTCGGTGAGAAATGAAAACAAGAGTAGTAAAGACCATGCATAGCTCTCAACAGTGAGATCCACAAGGAAAAAACAAATCTCACCTTTTTATTGTAAAATGCGAAGAAAAATCATTCATCAAAATATTTTTTGTACCCATTGTGAAACATGTTTTATCAAATTTTGTTACGAAAACATATCTTTGCAACATAAACACAATTTGTCATGGAACCAAGAAGCTAATTAGTGTCAAAACCATCCTCGCAACTCATTAAAACAAAACACAAAATTTGGGATGAGTCGATATTTCGGTTTCTGTCATTGGTATATAATTACTCAACCGTTTAAAACTCAAAGTGGACATACGGTAGGCTGTAGCATAATATATACGAAAGACCAAATCAAAATAGGTCATAAATCGTGTAAGATGGAGACTACAGTTATTTAAATCTGGGGTAATAACAGATGCCAATCAATTTTCTTGAAGTTGCAACTTCAGCAGTGTCTTACGGTCAAAGAAAAAGCTGCAATGACAGCAAAGATTGTTCACCCTGCTAATATTTTAGATAAATTTTACAAGTTTATAACAAGAGTTGATCACCTCAGTCTCCGGGTGAAAAAAACAACCGTAATCCCCAATCAAAAACGGCTATGATCCCAGGCCACTTAAATGACGATTTAATAACATGTTCAATGAACTGCTACTAAAAAAGGTTGGGACCACTACCGACCTCTTACTATCTCATTATCTGTCGATAATGAGTTGTATTAAGTTTAGTAACGAGTTGATAGAATGTTGGTAACAGTTCAATAACAATTCACTCTTTGCTAATTCGTTACCAAAAAAATTAAATCGTTATCGATGTCTTACTAACTCGCTACCGTCACTTACGTGATTTGGTATCGTAATCATTTTTGATTGAAGACTAAGACTATTCTCTCCACTCAGAGACTGAGGTGATCCGAACTCCTTACACAACGGTTAGTGTGACAATCTTTCCCAAGCAGATTCTGCAAGATGCCCGCTGCTATCAGATAGGTATTTACAGCTTGCTCGACTGGAACAGAGGATTCCATCTAGGAAGAGCTGGAGGTCGGATCAAGGGCATCGCAAACGTCTCCACGGCAGAGTGGGCAGACCCTGTGAAGCGAGCACCAAACAGAACAAATTAGCCATTCCATCACCCGCAAAATCAGCAAGATGTGATGACAGGAAGCTAATGCAGTGTCATTGCCTGTGAATCTCTTTAAGCCATTTATCTACGCATGCCATGTGGTACTCATGATGACACGGAAGCACTCTGATCTTGTCACCTTCTTCATACTCCGCTAAACAGATGTAGCACCTGGTGATCAAAGGAACAGAGCCAACAGTCAATGAACGCGGCAATGATGACATCAGAGAGGATGATCAACAATAGATGGCCTTGGCACCAGGCGAAGAGGATAAGATCCAATCGCAGTAATTCTGCCGATCCGTCTTCTGTTTGAAAAGATGCCGTAAAGAAGTTGGGAAACTCAGTTCAATCTCCCATCTCATCTACTGGATCCTATCTTTTTTTTGGAACAAAAAGGATCACTCGTATTCAATAGATAATCAACATGCCATTACATATACATTGTACGAGTGAAGATGGAAATCCTGAAAAACAGTTACCAAAAATGACATGATCAACTGATGAGATAAACACAACTTGCACTCTACGGCTAAGAACATTTTTTTATCTTTCTCACTTTGTCTTCAATTTTCCATGGAATGACACCACTTCCTTTGATGGTCTCCACTAAGATTTTGTTGTCTGATTCTATCTCCACCTGGTTTTGCCATTGTTGTGCCATGAAAATTCTGCCCATCATAGCTAGACAGCTAGTGCTTCCAATCGGATTGAGTCAGCCTTGCTGGTTTTCATAGCTTTCCCGAAGAGAGGAAACCCGGATTCATCTCGGGCATTCATGCCTATGCTATCATCACCTACTGCTGCATCCACATTTGTTTTTATCACACCAATCCTCAGCAGCATCCACGTTTTTTGAGACCTTAGTATGAGCATTATCTATAGTATTCTCCTTCCATAGCTTTGCAACTAATTTGGCCAGCCGGTTTACTGCTTTAGGGTGAATGATTGCTCCCTCTATAGCTCTTGTGCATCTTGCTTTCCAAACATTCCAAAGGATTGCAAGGGCTTCTACAGTTGAATGGCATTCAGATATGCAGCTATCTCTTACCTACTCAGATATGATACAGTTGGTCATGAAGCGAATTAACTGGATCATCTTATTAACTTGGAAACTACACTTAAGACACCTAGTCTTTTCAGTAAAATAACCCTCTGTAGCCTCGGCCACCATTCTCACTTTCAGGTCAACTTATAAAAGTTTCTCTGAGCATTTCACGTTAGATATTATCTTGCTTTAAACCTAAACGTTGATAAAATGGTATAATACCGTTAGCACCTAATTTTTCATGCAAATTTCAAAGATTGAATATTTTTTAAAAAAAGGGACAGCCCCCACATCTGTCAACTTTTGCCCTTGAGGCATGCCCCTTAAACAAGCCAAATGCCCTGGACCAGCCCTTAAACAGGTCACTCGGATCTCCTTTAAGCAAACCCTCCAATGTTCCTTACATAGCCCACATGTACCCCAAGGGATCTCAAAAAAAAAAAAAAGAACTACCCTCGTCAGGTCCTTCATGACCCATTATGCAGCCCACATATATCCCAAGAGATTTCTAATACCACCCCTATTATAGACCCTCGATGGACTGGTTATAAAGAAAATGATGGTTGTTGAAAGAACAATGACAGAAATCAGAGAACCCCTTAGTTGATTACCTTGAAGGTGATATGAGAACAAAGAGCAACGAAATCTCCTAAGTTCAGGACCTACTTATGGCGGGGAAAGCACCAAGAGCAGCTGGATCAAGCTCTTCTTTCTTCAGGGAAAAGAATCAGCAGCCTGAGCAGAGGAAAAAGAAAAAAGCATGCTGCGGTCAAAGAAATGAAGATAAGGAGGAGAAGAGGAAAGCAAGGGCTGGACTTTCCATTCCTCACCCCAGCAGCCTTTAGCAAAGGCAAAAGAGATGGGGGCCTTCGGAGGTTCACCTGAGAGCAAGCCCTTTTGTGGGAGGTTCTTCCAGCAGCAACACCCCTTGGGGGTTGGACCGGTTGGTCCAACAGCAACATGCAGAGCCTCCTTCCTCCGAAGGCAGCAGCAGCTGGACCAGCCGGCACCGGCAGCACCAAGCTCACCCAATGGCAACACCCCTTGAAAATCCTCCCAATGTTAGCAAGAAGGGCAGTGAACGGCAAGACCAGTGGCTACTTGAGGTCTTCTTGGTAACAGGAGTAACAGCAGGGATAGCCGACAGCAAAAAAAAAGGAAGAGGAAATAAAAAAACAGGATGCAAGAAAAAAAGAGGAAAAGATGGAATTGATCTTACCAATTCTATTTCCAACCCCAACAAGCACAACTGGCAACAAGTGGAGACTGCACCGTTAGCAGCAACATCTGCGAGCACCACCAATGGCAACAGAAGCAGCTTCCCTCAATGGCAAGGCTGGCACCTTCTGGAGATCCCTCAGATGGTGGTAGGTAGAGCCAGCGGCTGGAGGAGAAGACGTGACGGCAATGGAAGAAAAAAAGCGGGAAGAAGGGAAGGAGTTTTGGCAGAATCTCTTGGTGCGGGCTCCCTCAAAGTCAAGAGAATTTGTCTTCCTGGGAGGGCCGAGAGTCAGAGAAAGAGAAGTAGAGAGGGTCGCAAACAGGAGGAGGATGTGCCGTCAATTCCTGGTTCCAATTTGAACTAGATTTGATTTAAAAAATATAATAACCTTGATCCAATGGCCAAGTTTGGCCATGACTTAAGTTTTGCATCCTATCTTAATGGATCCTTAATGATACTGGATCCAGGAAGTCAATGAATGGCTGTGATTTTAATTGGATGATCAAGAATGATGTCAACTTGATCTGAGGGGCAAGATTAGCTCATCACTTAAGTTCTAGACTCTAGCTTATAGAGTCTTAATGATATTGGATCTCCCTTGGTTATGACTGGAGAAAATTACAATATGGTGATAATAAGATTAAATCACATGATCAATGTGATTTTCTCATTAAATCAAGAACTGAGATTTCATCATGTGAATATTTCTCATCTACCATCATTTTCATGCAAATAAACATCTTATGATGATGAACTGTCACAATACATGAAATCTAGGGTAATTGAAGCATGATCTTACCTCAAAGGAACATTTATTTAAGATCTTTAAAGGAACGAGCTAAGATCCAATCTCAGTTGTCAGATCAAACCTTGGGGAAAGAGAATAGGTCAAGAGGACATCGACATTCGGCACGGACCCTCTTGTATACCTGATAACTGCGGCCTTCTCTTCCCTTGACCGGGTCATATCCCACTTCCGGAAGTTGCAAGAGAAGTTGGAGAAGAGTGGGAGAGGTGGAAGAGCATCCATTGGACCACCACTCTTTTCCCCCCACTCACCCCACTGCACAAGGAAACAACCGCCGGTCCTCTCCCCTTTAAGAGAAGCCTGCTGTGCACCTGTTGAGGGCTTGATGATCAGAGAGACAGAAAAGAAAGTAGGAGAGGTTGCTGCACTGGCCGAAGATCAAGGTTGGGCAAGGAGATAGAGAGAAAGAAAGAAGGGCTACTGCACACTGGCTTGAAATGATACAACATCAATTTTGAAATTGATATTTGTTAAGGATAGAGTACCAATATCAAAAGTGATACAGGTGGAGACTTGTACATATATGTCAATATCAATTATAAAATAGATAGAAATAGGGGTGTTCAATAGAATCAATACAGTAACCAAACATGGCCTAAAGTTACCCTGGCCAGTAGAAAGCAAAATTCAAACCTGATCCTGCTTTCAACCAAAATCTTCTCACATTACGATATATCGTTTATCACTTCCATTGTATATCTCTAAGAAAGCAATCATCTCATTCACCAAAAGACCATATAAACAAACAACATGAGATGAGCTGGAAAACATTCACTGACAGTAAAACATAGTATATCATCTAACCTCCAAAAATTTAAGACTTACTGTTCTGTATCTTCATTTTCATTTGACTTGCGGTGCACTTTGAAAGGAAAAGCATCCACAACAGCTTCTGGTGCTGGCCGAGAGACCATTGAAAGTGACAAAGGCACAGGTTCAAGATGAATTTCATCTAATACCTGCAATTTTCTCAAAAACCAAATGAAAAGTGTAAAAAACTGAATGCTCATATTTAGACGTTTCTTTTATAAACACAACAAAAATGATTTGAACTACATATGTGAAGGGAACTCCTAGCTATCATTCTTCTACAATTATACATAATTAGAAATGTCACAAATTAAAAGTACTCCAGGCTGTTTATGCAATCAAGTACCTACCTCAAATAAAGCCTCTGCTAGCATGACTATTCGAGAGACACTTGCACGGGACCCGGGACCATCAGCCAGTAAGAATGACCCGCAGGAACATGTACCATCTGGATGCAGACCAGATGCACAAAGAGTAGCTCGTCCACTGTGCTCACGAATGTGACCATGAAGTCCTTGTCGCACCTACAAAAAATTCACCTATTATTCCAAGATAAATTTGAGGACGAGCAAAAGCATAGCACACTTGGTCACATATAAAGAAAGAAAGAGCAAGACATTTTAAATTACTAGTCACCAGAAAAATCACAGAGAATAAAAGAACAATACCAAAAGCCTTGAAGAAAAAAAATCCACTGCTCGCATAGATAGTTATACTTGCCATGAAGATTGATTAATAAATAAGAGCACAAAGAACCCATAGAAACTGACAGACTCCAAAGAACCAAACCGTCTAGGCAATCAACACACATACATGCTCTCAATTATTAGTCAGTGCAATTATCGACAGAAATCACTACCGCTCAGATCATATGGTAAAAATGAAAACGGGACAGAATATCACCTCAGATCTTGAACTCCGTCGTTGTTCAGCTACACTTTGCTGGCTATTGCGTTCGGAAGCTTCCCTATCATTTGTAAAGAAATCACTACTCATGTTAAGCAGCCATCGTTCACGAGAAGTTAAATCATCTGAATCTTCAGAAAGAAGTGTTGGTGAACTATCATCTCTCTCAGAGTTTCGTCTTGAAAAGGCATCCCAGAACAACCTTCTATGGTTCCTTCTTGCTTCACGACTTCCAGCATGCCCCAAGGGTCTAGAGAACACATTAGGTGAGATGCTTACAATGTCAACGTGAAGTATGCTTCCATGTCTCCGTTGCCTTGCCCTGAGAGGAATGAAGAAACCAGAATCAAGGAAGGCTGCAGCGTGATCAGATTCTTCCTCTGACGAATGTCCAGCTGCAGACTGATCAGGTGATACAGCACTTGAACCATTGGAGTGACCATGAGCACCTGGAACATCAACCAGTCTATTCCCACCAAGGGTTCCATTTACAGGCATATTTCCTGTTTCCTGTTGAGAGGTATTGCTTACAGTTGTTCTACCTACAATGTTCTCGCAATCACTGCCATTTATGGAACATTCTCCAGTGGACAAAAGCACAGGATCTTTACCAGCGGTTGATGAGCTACATGGCATCAACTTTGATGAGCTACTAGCTTGGTCTGCAAGTAAGTCTTTCCCAGGTAGACCAGTTTTAACATTTCCTGAGAAAACTACATCATTCCAACCATTGCAATTCTGACAGGCTGCTTGACTTGAGCCAATATTTTCAGAACAAATAGTTGATGAACCCCCTATATGATACTGGAGATCATCATTTATATGAGAACCATCAACTCTGCTTGGACTTTCTATGGTGGTTGAGTTAGAGTCATCCATCTGTTCGTTCAACTGTCAATAAAGATTCAGTTAAGTTTCAATTCAATTATTAGCTAGATAGTTACCTGTAAACTACCAAGAAAACATCTCAACAGATGCTTAAAAAATTGAATTACATGAACTAAATTCAGCAATATGAAAGGAAGGGTTCCTCACAACCAATTTTATCATAACACAGCCACAATAATTTCAAATATCTCATCATATCCTGTTGGAGCCAAGGAGAAAAATAATCAAGAACTCTATTCAAACAGGAAAGCATGGCAAACAATAGCCGGGACAAAGTAGAGAACTCTATATCAACAGAAAGGCTTTTTATTTTTTTCCATAAATTAGAAAATTATTGGCTTTCGCTTCCCTCCTATTTATTAATTCAAAAACATATTATCCCTTCTCTCAATGATTATACTAGTATAATTTCACTTTTTCATTCCTATGCACACTAATCACTTTATATGTATATATAGATATATATATATATAGAGAGAGAGAGAGAGAAGCATGACCTTATAGAAATGATGGGGTAGAAACCAGAGAATACATCCATATAAAATAGCTATCAGAAGCTATGGTTAGTATGAGACTTCATCAGACTTTTAGTCAGTTCTATGGAAGCACTGTAATAACCGGGAAAAGGGTACGACACTGCATTAAAAATGAAATGATTGAGTGCTATAGGGACTATCAGCGCTGCATAAATCAACAGAACGTTCAGATGTGCTATAGGGTAATATATGATGATATTATCCAAAACTAAGACTTCACGACAACCTTTCAGATGTGCTGATCGAAAGAAACTGACAATAGATATAAATGGCAAGGGAAATAGGCAGAACGAAAACTTGATACAACACTTTTTTATGCACAGACTAAAACAAAAGGAAACATGAAACATAATTTGACATACACATATGTGGAGACTCACAACAAATAGAGTAGCAACCTATCAACAGAAAAACAACGATGGACAACAAAAAATTACTAACGCGATCTAAACTATCAATAACATGCATCAGAATCATGTGCCCTAAACTTCTATCAAAGGATGCATAACCAAGGTACATACAAGAAAATCAGTACATTTTTCTGTGCTTATTACAGCTTATGGTAAATATTCTTCTTGTATACTTTTGTACTCCCCAAAGAACAGGAAACACTATAAATAACCATCTTGCCTCAAGCAATGACCCTCAGAACCTTTAACTAAATTCAATATATCACCAGATGACCTACATGGATAGTCTAGAATTCACGGTAAACTTGCTATCCAGATCTTTCGGACCTGAGTCCGTTCATAATGATACATTTTGCCATCGTGTAGAAATCTGTGCCATGTGCACTGAAATTCATCATCCAATTTATCTGATTCTCGCCATCATATGCAAGCTATGCGAGTTATACGCCCCCTCATTGTCGTACGGTGAAAATCAATTCCTATTCTCGTTCCGCGTCCGCGCTTAACCATAAGAAAGTACGGAATCTTTCCCCTTAAGAACAGTAAAAATTGAATCCTCGAAAAGCCTGAACAGTCGGTCCATAAACGGTAGGGGAAAGGAGCTGGAAGAAAGTATAAGGAGACGATCTTGCAGCCCTGCGAAGCTTGAGCGGCTAGTTCGGCGTCTCCCCTCCTCTTCTCTAGATGATCGGACGCCTAATGCACCAAAATTTATACACGTTAAAAGTTCAAAATCCACCGTCAGAGGAACCTGCCCAAGCAAACCCTTACTACCCAAACCGTCAAGCAAAAAAGAAAGAAAGAAAGAAAGAAAGAAACTAGAAACAACAGAGACTCGATCTCCACGAACTACAATCGCGATGCACAATCTACCATTCTAGTGGGCAAAGACAGCAAGGATCGGAACAACATGTAGGGTTTCTAGCAAGAGGAGGAAGTGACACCTGCGGCGGTTCGTCGCCGAAGGAAGTGCAGCAGAGCAGGGAAACGAGGGTGAATCTGGGCCTGTGCATGGCCTGCGCCGCCATCTGCCGCTGCTCCATCCTGCTGATCTCCGACCCCATCGCTTTCCTCCCCCTCCTACCCTTCTCTGCACTCCGCACGCCGACCGCTCAACGGGATATCAAGAAAATCAGAGGGGATAGGCCGGGGGGTGACGGTGCTATTGCCGTCGACTGCCGTTTTGTCGGCTTCGCGGAAGGAACGGTCACAGCTTCCAACACTCCACCACCAGTTCACTTATCGGATAACCATTTTTTATTCTACGCACCCATAATCCCATTTTGCCCGGTCAAAATATCAAATGCCCCCGATAAGAAAATACTTTTTCATCAACCACTATGCGATTTTCTTCGCCCCCTAATAGTCTTGATTCCAGCCACCTAATAATCTTGATATACTACGTATATTTTTTTTTGGTGAACTACTACCAGCGTAGCAGTGTTGCGCTGGCTGCGGGCTGCGGGACACTAGCCACGTGGGTGCCACGTAAGCGAGCGCGGGTGAACTTCAACGAGAAGGAAGTGTTGCGCTGGCGGCGCGCTGTTGGCCCACTAGCCACGCGGGGGCCACGTAAGCGAGCGCGTGTGAACTTCGACGAGAAGGACGGGGGGGGGGGGGGGGGGGGGGGCGGGTTGGTAAAGAACAAAAGAACGTTATCTCAAAGAAGTTGGTGTTTGGTAGTTCTTGTAATTTTGAGTCAATCTGATTTTTAAAATCAAGATTACTTGACTTCTTATTTTTAATTTTAAAATCAAAAAAATCTAATCATTTTTGTTTGGGAAAACTGTCACAATTTTTAAAATGTATAGAGTATTGTTTGATTATGATTTTAAAATCAAAATAATTCTACGACACATTGTATGTCAATACAATGTAGTACGTCACAATATACATATTTATTTAATGTCAACTAATAAAAAATGTCAACTAAAATCTATGACACACATTGCATGATCCCACTCTCCGGTCACCGCCCTCCTCCCGACGACGGCTCCCCTCCCCCCCATGCCCGCTGCCGGAGTCCGCCGCCGTGCCCCCCCCCCCGCGCGCGAAGCCGCGCCCGCTGCGGGAGGTCCGCCACCGCCTCCCCCCCCCGCGGAGCCGTGCCCGCTGTCGGAGTCTGCCGCCGCCCCCGGCCCGCTGCGGGAGGTCCCCTCCGCTGCCGGAGTCCGCCGCTGCCTGGCTCTGGTGCAGTGGTGTCCGTCATTCGTCCCCGCACGCCGTGGTGCGCACGAGACGTGGGGGAGACGGACAAGCGGGAACAGACGCACGGGTCTCTCCCGAAAATAAAACAACTCCTTCCCTGTTTTATTTTCGGGAGAGATATTAAGAGTAGGTATCTTTGTTTTTTAAAAAAGAGGAATGGGCCGGAGACGTGACCAAACACCTCTATTTCCCTATTTTCAAATTTTAGGTAAAAAAAAGTAGAAAAAACGTTACCAAACACCCTATTAGTAAAAGAGGTGGTTGAACGGTGTCCCAAAGCGTTTTTTTTTTTTTTGATAAACTTGTAATAAAATTCTTCGCGGGAATCTGGCTCCTTCTGTTCCCTCGGTTGGCCGAAATCTGAACTGTGGAACAAAAATTTTATTTCTGCTATGCAGAACATTATAGTACGATTACGATAATCACCTTCGCTTCATTTTCCCCCTTATTCACTGTTTTGCTTCTATTTTTCCTCTTTCTTGGAAATATCAGTTTTGATGTTGTATCGTATTCAATGCTTCAACTAAACAAGTTATTAATGAGTATCTGAAAATTAAGAGAACGGTTATCAAATGGTCTGCAACCCTGGTAAGATGAACCTTACCGAGAAAAATAATTAGATTTCAAGTAAAACTTATAAGAAAACACGAGAATATGCCATGCAAGAAGAACAAGTAAATGCACTTATTTTCGTCACAACCTTGGCCGTATGGATATGAGATTGGGTTACGTCAGTCCGGTGGTGGTGAGAACTTTCTCCCTTACAAATACAAAATATCTCAATAAAATTTGTGATTTGTCGTAATTTGATCGGTGAGATCTACGTGACAGGGTGAATCTCATTAGGTATTTCGTCTGTTGATAGAAAAAATTTTCCACCGCTCGACTAAGAGAACTCGATCTCCGTGAATATACATATTATCCAGTTCATTAGACCCAATAATAATGAAGTGACCCGGTCCTGTATACGACTTTCTTCCCCGTCTGGTAAGACGGAAGATGCAAGGCAACGGCGCCATTACGGTGGCCGGCAATCGATGGATTTTGCCGGAACTAACAAGCAAAAATGACCGCTTTCGACGATTTACCACTCAAGCAAAGTCCTAGCTTTTCTAAGGTCGATCTTCGCTTTGGACCAAAAAAATCGCTTTGCTGCTTAAGCGGCAACGTTGACAACATTGACGTTGGGGAAGATGGCTGTCCATCTTGATGTTCTATCAGCCTCAGCATCCGAAGAGAATGTGCTGCCGAAGCATACACACCATCAGGAAACTAACTGTTAACCATGAAGTTAACAACAAAAAAACTAGAAGTTTGAAACGTTTGCCCAATTGACTTGACTCCCCTTTTTGCCCTTTCTTCAGCATGTAGACCACATTGGGTGCTTGTTGGGGCTGTGTTACCATAAAAAAAAATTTCCTTCGAGCACCCAGCTCAACGTAAACAGCAGAAAATGCTCCAGCTGCTCTTCGCACTTCGTACCAACCTTACCCAGGTTCCCAGAGCTCTGTATTCATATGCTCCCATGGTCGTACTGGATCTGCGTGGAGCTATGATTGCTGCATCTACTCAAAGCCAGGTGGTAAAGGGACTTGGAATGTTTTCCTCGGTTTTTACCGGGGATGCATAGTTAAGTCAAACAACAATAACATTAATAACTCAACAAGAACACCTGAATTCACATTCCGGAAGCGCAGTGAAACAAGCTACAACAGACACCGGGCCGGGTCTGATTTCAAATGGACTGGAACCCAACGTTACATGGAGATGAAACTCCGAACACAAGACGCAAGAAACAGGTCGAGGAGCAGCGGAGATGAAGCAATCAGAAAGCTCAAATGCATATCAAGAGGCAACTATCCCCCTCTCTTTAACGTCTCCCTCCCGGGAACATGTTTCGAATGTTAAGCATCTGTGACAACAGACACAGAGTAGTGCAGATCCCTGCTGCAACACCGCTCAGCACAGCCATGACAGATCCTGCCTGTAGGACACACAGTCGGCAGCACCTCGAACACCTTCCTCGGATATCTGGGGGCAATCTTGGACGGCCAAGGATCCCAGCTTCTTCGATCCCACCAATGGCTTCAACCCAGAGTCCGTGATCCCCAGACACTTGCAGAGCGTGAGGCTCCTCAGTCGAGGGAGCTGCCTCAGGAGCCGCACCCCCTCGTCGCTGATCTCCTGGCACCTGACCAGCTCCAGCTTCTCCAAGAAATGGCAGGAGCAGAGCCCCTCCATCCCCGCGTCGTCGAACAGGTAGGCGCGATCCAGCACCAGGACACGAACAGGGCAGCTCTGGACGAGCCCGAGAATCCCACTCCGAGAGAAGTATGAGACGGAGGGGAAGTCCACGTCGGAGAAGGAGACGGCGACCTCCTCCAGCGCAGAACACCCGCACGCGAGGGCCCTCAAGCTGTCATCGGTCAGCTGCGGCGGGTAGACGACATTCATCAGCCCGGGAGCAACGAAATGGGAAGGCAGATACAGGGAGATACTCCTGAGGTTGCGAGAGCTCAGCGCCAAGGACATCATGTCGCCATCTCTCAAGCCGTAGCATCTTTCCAGGGATATCTTCGCCAACATCTTACAGCTCCCCAGCACGGACGACAGCCCTCCCCGTTGCGGGAAGGCACAGTTGACCAGGCGCAGCTCCTCCATGGCATCGCCGCAGACCGGCGGCCGCGGCGCCGCCCGTCCGTCTGCACCGAGCAGCAGGCTGTTGGTCTTCAGGTCTCTGTAGTTTGCGTCCACCTCGAGCTCCAGCTTCCGGAGCCTCCGCCATCCGGGGCCAAGCCTCACCATGTCGGCCTCACCTACCGCCCTGCAGTTCTTGACGGTGAGCTCTTCCAGGGCGCCATGCTTACCCAGGTAGTCCAGCCACTCGGAGCTCGTCACCTTCATGCAGCGGGAAAGGTGGAGTGCGGAGAGCTTCTTGCAGCCGACGACGACGGTGAGCAAGCCATTGGAGCTGATGGAGGGCGCGAAGTTCAGCTTCAGGGACCTGAGGTTCTGGCAGGAGGCCAGGTGGCCGAGGCCGGCATCGGTGATGAAGGAGCAGAAGCTGAGGGAGAGGTCCGCCAGGGAGGGGCAGCGGGAGGGGAGCGCGAGGAGGGCGCGGTCGTCGAGCTGCTTGCCCAAGTTGGAGAACCAGCCGGAATAGTCGATTTCGAGCTTGGTGAGGTTGGGGAAGCGGGCGCAGAGGGAGCCGAGGGCCTCGGTGGCGGGGTGGAGGCCGCAGCCCACGCGGAGGGAGGCCCGTTGCTGGCCCTCGGCGGAGTAGAAGCGCTTGCAGACGAGGGACGCGGTGTTCCTGTCGGCGGTGTCATCGATCCGCTCCAGAATCTCCGAGAGCAGGGGCTCGGGGACCTCCTCCATGGTGGAACGTCGCCGAGGTTCTGGAGAAGGAAAACACCACGTTCGTGATCAAATAGCAGAATTTTGAGAGGAAAGGAGAGGGACTGAAATCGGAAAAAAAAAATCCCACATGGACGACTTGTCTAGTTTGATCCATGGGAAGAAACAAATTGAGTCTGGAACCGATCGCCCAGATACAGAGAAGCCAAGAGTGGGGAGGTCCAGAGATCGATCGATCGGCGCAGGACAGAAAAATCATGGAAACTGGTACCGAGAAACCAAAACTTCTCCTGTCTAAACTCTAAAACACCGGCGCAGGGAGAGCTTGCCCCAATGGATGCAGAAAAACCACAAAACAAACGAAAAGAGTCAGATGATACCGCTAAGCGAAGGACGAGAAGCAGACTGGCATTCAGGCTGCTTCTGCGGCAAGAAGAACCCTAGGCTTTGAGATGCCCTCTCCGAAATGCGGCAACTTTCCACCCTGGAGGAGGGGCTTCGGGGGATATTCGGATAAGCAGGTTAAAAAATCTCGATATCATCGATCAAGGAGGGCAAGGCGTATGAACACACGCCTCGCCTCTAATTGGATCCTTGCGGGCTTCAAACCTCGGATGTAGACCTGGGCCTGAACCCACCGAAGCCGAATCGCCCAAAAGAGACGGGTGAAGGAGAGATGCAGGGACGGGACGAGAGAGCTTCTTCGACTCTTACAACCTTGTGGAGCTCGGTGTGTCAATCTCAGCTTAGTTCTGGTGTCTTCTTTGAACTCCTGGTGTCTTTAAATCCTCCGGGTTGCACTGGCTCCACAAAGCGAACATTCCGAACGGCGGACTCTTCTGGTCAAGCTCCCTCCCCTTTTCAGAGATGGTCAGCCTGTTCGTTCATTTTTAACCCTACCGATCATCGCCGCCTTCTGGATATGCTTTAATGCTTGTTGACATCTTGCGTAGTTGTATTTATACATGCATATATACATGACGACAGAACCTGACCGCGTTGTTGTCAAACCTGAGAAGACCACTCAAAACGACTGTATGTAAGGATACAATGCCACTCTGTTGTCAACAACTTGCAGCGTGGCATTACACACTGTACTGCATCTTACATCAAACCAAACGACCACAAAACCACAAGCCATTACCAAGTGAATACGCAATTAGATGAAGCGAGACATGTAGATGCAAATTTTGAGGCCAACAATTAATGGAACGCGACGGTGGTGCCGTTGTTTTATGTTAACACATTCCAGAAAAGATAAGCATGGAAATACGGGGGCACAACACAAATGGCTATGTACAATAGTACAGGGAATCCAAGAACAATAAATTTCGGTTACAAACACCATTACGTTGAACATCCTGGAACACCAACATGAATACTTTGTCTAGTCTATGCATTCCACAGGTCGGACACCTTGTGGTAATCTCTGCTGGTAAAAAGACATCCACGCACGCCAACATCGTTTCTCCTTGATCCATATATGACCAAGCCCAATATCCGGACATCCCAAGGTTTCGCAACCCAAAACACAACACATTCAGAAAATGATGCCCACAACTCAGACAACGTCAGATAGTTCAGTTGAGTAATTAGATAATAAAACAATAACTGTGAGGCCAACTCGTAAATTTACAAGGACAAGCCATATTTGACTAATTTAGATATCGCCTGCAATTTTTCGAGCCGCAAAAACAGGGTATCTTTTTACCTTCTTCTTCATGGTTAAAATGATAATCATATGTAATCTCCTCTCCAGGGTTTATATCCCTCTCCGCAAAGAAAACCACCTGTACATGTATAACACGGTGTGTCATTCTCGAACGGTACGATTCCCACTTCCCAGAAAAGCAGGATAGCTGTGAAAGCTAGAAAACATTTCCGTGTTGATGTAATCGGGTATGACGTTGCAGCAATATCAAATCTCAACTATGCTTCTTGAGTGACAGCCAGAAGATTACTTGGGCACGGCATTCAGCAATCTTTAGGAAATGGTAAACAAGCAAATAATTCTTACTTTCTTAGGAGCACTAACCTTTTTCTCATTCTTCACAGATATCACTTTGGCGACACAATTTGGCTGAGCCGCATTAACAAGTACGAATAAAAAGTTCAGTTCGCGGATATGAAGACTAAGCAGTACCAAGATAAAGTATAATTACCAGGCATGAGTGGTTGACAAACCGAGCTATGCCACCTTTCATTGTAGCATCAATAATATGCTCTTTGTCAAGTCTAAAAAAGTAGCAAGCACTCTTATACTGTAGCTTCTTCCCAGATTGGTACTCAATTTCTCGTTTATCTGCAACTCGGAGACCGACAACTTCACCAATATACTCAACAACCTGCAAGTTATAGTCATACATCGATATTACACCTCATGGTAGATATTTCACCAGTCTGCTGCATATAAAACCTAAGAAATACTTTTCTGAATATGGAGTGTCATGACCAAATTACCATTGCCCCTTGAGGAATGAACTGAGATGTATATAGTCCAAGTCCGTGGATGCCTGATTTATAGACCACCAAATGTTTCCAGCCTCTATCCTGTTTGAACCGAGCATATTCCTTCTGCAATAGGAAAATAGAAGAAGTTCTACTAGCAAAGTTTGTTAAAACTCACAACAGCATCCAACTCATAATCTCACATAAATTAATAGCTTTCTATTCAACGGTTGTCAAGATGACAAGACATCAGTCAAAAGCCACTGGTGGGATGTGGGAGATAAATTATATAACCAACTTGTTTAAAGTCCCTATTGTTAATGAGCCTAAATCGAAGAAAAGTCTATTATTGCTGACAGAGATCCACAGCCACAAATAGTGTACGTACATGCACAGATTATCATGCACCAGAATCAATATGGTATAGTATAAATTAGGTTAGTTACACGAATGTGATCAAAATAAAAAAAGAAAAAAACAAAGACCAGAATACAATATTAATAACCTAAATCAACCTCAACATCAGATATCTGTGATGAATGCCCAAACTTATATGAACCTTAGGCTCTCACAGTGGGATTAACATTAACACATCGCCTAGAACATAATCACCAAGTATTTGTCAACATTAATCCATACTAGTAATTCATAACCAAGACAGCGTGCATCCAGCATTTACTGCGCAATGTGCACATGGTAAATGCATGTCTATCACCACTTCCTTTCTGAACACATGACAAGCTCCTTTACCGATAGGACTGAAAAATTGTTGTCTTTTTTGATGATGGCGTGGTGGTCACCGACCACACCTGCGCGGCAGATGCCCATGGGCATTCCTGGGTTCGAACCGAGGAGGGGGCTCTCCCTGAGAGAGCAGATGTCCACTCCGCCACTGGGCGGGGGACGAAAAATTGTTGTCACAACCAAGAAGAATGTGCAAAACTGCATCTCCAAAACATAAAAGGAAACAACTTAAGCCAACCTATGTCAATTTCCACAAAACATCCAACTTGTCTTGGAGTCTTGGAAGCCAAGTAACCGAAACACAGTTTTAATATTTGATGGTATGTACTACTTTATCCAAATGGAATACAGTTATTATTTTAAGAACACAAAAACGTAAGAAACACTACCAGCTCTTGGTAAGAAAGTTACATATTTTGGAACCTACCCTGCAATCATACTCAGTCTCCAAAGCTGGGGGCTTTAGAAGCACCCTTGTGCATGATTTTTGCCCATTAATGTGAAGCCATGCATTTAATTGTTCCTGGGGTACAATGCATCTCCCATTACCATTTTGGCTCTGAAGTTTATGCAGAAAACAATGCTCACTTTTCCGACCTTTGTAACCCTGCAATGGTTGATATGAAATATATGAATATGTGCACAACATTTATAAAAACAAGCTATGAAAAGAAATGTCACAAGGACACCTCAACACGTGCACAAGAAAATTCTTTGGTCCCAGGATTCCTTGTTCCAGCACCCGTAGAAATACTATCAGACAGATAATTCTGATGTGTGACATGAAGAAGACATCTTCCATAGAACCCAACATTCTCATTATCGATGCCTTCAACTTCGCTTTGTAGCAGACCCTACAAAAAGTGGCCATAAATCAGTACAAGAGAAAAGAAGTTTGACTGTTGCTTCCTTCTGAATGTATTTGAATTCTCTGTTGATCCTTTTGCTAGCACTCTCCAGGCACTTTCAAATGAGGTAGGGATGGGTGCTTATACAGGTGAGAAGTATCTTACCAACTTCCAGCAAGTGGGAATTGGGAAGACTCGGGCTTCATCTCCGCCAGTGGAAGAGAAAGTAATCACCACCAGCCCATCTTCCTGTCATTTTCTTTCTCTTCTGTAACTTTTTATGTTTTCTTTTTCTGACCGGAACACCCTGAGAATGGTAAGGGGATTGAACTGGTGTGGCGAAAAAGCAGAAGGCAATCCCACTAGCTCCCTGTAGAAACTTGAAGGCCCCACAATTTACCCACACAGGTTGAAAGCAACAAATTGGTTTCCCCCACCTTTTCTTACCATTTGTTCCCTTTTTCTGGACCCACGATCTCCCTAGGTAGTCCCACTGGTTGAAGTCCATGGAATTCCTCTTGGACTATTGCAATACCACCAGATTGTAGCACCCAGTGTGATGTGATCATGAAATGCAATCTCGACAAGATCTTGTGAGACTCAGTCTCAGTGGCTGCCAGGATCCAAAGGACCAGGTAGGCAACCGCAGAGGGGTGCCAGAGCTGCTGGAGAGGCAAGAGGTGCTGGATAACGTTGTCTTACCCGCCGGTTCTGGTTCCTAGGTCCGGCAGGGAACATAAAGAAAAAAGATAGATCCACAACATAAGTAGTGAACCTAGGACCCGGAACCGCTGGATCCACAATTCACCAGTTCCAGCCACAGCCCAATTCAAGAATTCAGACCAGGTGGTCCATCCCTTCACCAAAGATGCAGCGGCTGAGCGGACCGGCCTTGCTCCATGCTGCCGCTGACCAGCAGCCATCTTTGACTCTCCAAGGCATCTTTCCCATCCCAATTTTGGAAGCTCTTATCTCACTGTTGGAACCTCAATTTTTGGAAAAAATTTCGGAAATTCATTTCCCGTTTTTGATTTGACTTTTGACTTAGACTTGACTATTAGGAAAATATGTGGTATTTCATAACAGTATTAGCTAGGTCAGTGGTATGCATAAAAATATATGTTAAGGTTATTAGGTTCTTTGAAAATTTGTTTTGACCCCTCCCCATCGGATGGTGCGAAGATCCGATGTTAATTACATCGAGAATACTCAAATACCCTTGATTAGCCGCCATAGCAATTTTGTGAATAGAAGACATACATCCATACAATCAACACATGGGAGCAATAGCCCCATACACTTGATGGAATGCAAAACTTAGTGTTTTGAACTATGGTTTGATTTTATTTGAATTTATTTAAATTGTTTGAATTAGGTTTGTTGTTAAGATTTGTGTTTTTGTTTAATTGATTTTTTTTTGTTGAGGATTTTCAATTGGGTTTGAAATTTAATGAATGTTCATTTTTTCAGATTTTTGATGGGTTTTGAATTTGAATTTTTTTTTAGATTTTGGGATTTTCAAGATTTAAATTGATTATGACTTAGTGCCTTTTGGTTGATTGATTTGGTTTCAACTTGATTAGGGTTTGTTTTAAAAAGTTTGATTTGTTTTAATTAGGGCTTGATATCTTTTGGTTGAATCCAAATTGTGATTTTTGTTTAGGTTACATTTCATTTTAATGTCATTTCAAGTTAGGATTTAACACATTTTTTTTTATTGAGGATCTGTTCCACAATTATTTTTTGTTTTTGGTTTGATTTTGAATTGACTTCGATTTTTTTATTTTGAGATTCTTTGCCATTCTTTTATGTCGTGGAATCACTTAATGAATTTGGTGTTTTGATCCTGTTTGGGGTATTTTGGTTTTATTTGGATATTTTTTATTATTTTTATTGGGTTTATTTGATTTATTTTCTTTTAATTAGCATTTTGATTCACAAAATTTATTTTTTTATGTTTTGATTATCTGAAAATTATTTTTTGAGATAAAAAAAAATATGTTGACTGGTTTGATCAGATTATCGTTATTTTCATATTTATTTTTATTATATATATATTTACATTCCTCCAAGTCTATAGGGTTTTTCTTAAATTCCGATGACAATAATGACATACAAAATTCGAAATTCCATTTATTGACAAATTCGAATGCAAATTACATGTGGGGGACATAAAATGTCGTGTTTCCCATTGATGAATTTTCCTTAGTCCTTGATGGACATAAGATGATCTTTCCTTGACATATTTCTCTCATTTTTAATTTAAGGGAAAATTTTGACATGACCTCCCCTTAAATTGATGAGATATACCTCCTTTAGTAGGTGGAGTTTGATACTCCCTACTTTGGAGGAAGGATCGGTAGAAGATGGGAGCTTGCCCATTTCCCCGTCCAGGATCAAACACGCCGGGGACATGCCCGAGTGCCCGTCCTTTAAGGTAGCCTATATGGAATAAACTAGCTCTTAATTGAACTTCTTTTCTCAAATTTTGATTAAGTTTTTTTTAAGGCCTTGATGGCCGGTTCAGTCCTCATTGGGCCAAGGTGAACACTTAGCACTTTGAAGGCCCTGGCGGCCAGACTGTCTTTGTTGGGCCTTAAAGGCCCGTTTGGGCTTCATCAAGGCCCTGTTTGAGCTTCATTGAGGCCCTGTCGGCCTTGAAGTCTCTGGACAGAAATTGGCCCTGATGGCCTTTGACAGTTCGAGATTCTTTTCACACTTGATCATCCAGCAAGATAGTGGCCCAATTGGCCTGTTGACTTGTCTGACTGAGGAGACGTTTCTTTCAGATTTTTCCAGCAGCAAATCTGGGCCCGGTTGGCCTTGGAGACATTAAAGAAATAATGCTCCATTTTCTCCATTCATTTTAAACCACAACAATCCCTCTGACCCTTGGAGCTCCTATGTGCGTGCAACAGAAAAGGGGGGGTTCATATGCTGTAACAGTAGGAGAACAGCAACAACAGCCTCAATTACTCCGTATGGCAGACCCGACAGCTGCCTCCCTTCCCTTCTTTTCGCAGGCACTCAAGCAAGGCTAGCAACACAAAGAGAAGCATCTATCTTCTTCTCGTTCACCCTTCCTATGCAACAGGTGGGAACGGCAGAAACATCAATTCTTTCTTTTGCTCGGTTGGAGTTGAAGGAAGATAGACTTTCACCACCTATCCATCTTGACAGCATCTCGACAGCAAGGGGGTAGAGCAGTAACACCCACCTTATTTCCTTCTATCGATAGTAGGATGAAGGAGGTTGCAGTGGCACCATAGTAGCACGTCACCAACATCTCCTGCAGGCCCAGAAACTCTCCAACCTCCCATACTGTCGCCTGTACATCCTTTTTAAAAGAGAAGACTGACAGTTTTTTTTTTTGTCCCGATGCTAATGGGGTGAGGCATGATGCCCACGTTCCATTACTCCCACGTCCGGATAGACAGGGGCTTGACCAAGTCAAGGGGTGGCAGCGTAAGAATTTGCCGCGTAAGAATTTGCATGTCTTTCATCTATCTTCATTACACCAAATTCTAATGTAATCAAATATCCATTAAACCAAGACCCAATAGCACAGGATCCAATATCTTAAGTGAAAGTCCAGCCATAGCCCTTGGATTAAACGTAACTTATTTTTTGATCTCTTGATGAGATCTCAGCCATCCATTAATCTCCAGGATCCAATACTTCAACGATGGACTTGTTATGACCTTCAGATTTGTCTCATCTTTGATTGTCCAAATAAATCTCAGCTTTTCTTTATATTTGAATCCAATACCATTAAAGAACCGTTATGTTAGGATCCAGAACTTTAAATTACGATCAATCCAAGTCGTTGGATCAATCACTCTATCATATCAATGATTGAGAGTTCTCAATTTGTTCAGGAATCATTGATTTGGCAGATTTTTCCAATCGGTGTAATCTCGACCTTTGTCTTGGGATGCATACGAGCTCCACAAATTTTTAAATTTTGTCCATAACTTCTTGGATATGGATCCGATTGACGATCCGACTTTGATGTTCATGTGGAAGTCAGACAAACTTTATGATGGTGCCAGATGTTAATGGACCTGCCTGAATTTGTCCGGGCCCAATAAGGGCAAAACGGTCATTTTTTCGTCCGGAGTCGGATTCTGACATTCAAGGCACCGTTGCGAAGCTCTCTGTCGAGGCAATCTTGTTGACACATTGGTTTGGTCATTTGGGCCCACCAAGCCGAGTAAAGACCACCCTGGAAATCCACTTTCACGTTTTTTGCCCGTATCTTGCCGAATACAAAGTCAATTTTTGATCGACTTTAATGTTGCTCGATATGGAGCTTGGCGGACTTGATGATGCACCAAGATATTATCGGGCCTATCCCGAATTGCCCAAACCTACCAAGGGCGAAAGAGGTCATTTTACCGTTCGGGTACCATCCGAAATCGGATTCTGACATTCAGAGTACCGTTGCAAAGCCCTCAACTGGTACAACCCCATGGACCCACTCGTTTTGTTTTTCGGACCTGATATGCCCTTATTAAGGCCATTCAAAAATTAACTTTCAGTGTTTTCCTCATAACTTTCCAGATATGGGTCGGATTGCCGATCTGACTCTGTCATTGTTTATCTGAAAGTCAAGTAGACCTTTTGGTGGTGCCACTTTTCTTTGGACCTTCCCCAGATTGCCTGAATCCCACAAGGGCAAAACGGTCATTTTACTGTCCGAAGCCAGAGTTTGACATGTGAGATGTCGTTGGAAATGTCTTGACTGGTACAGTGCTGTGAGCCCACTTGTTTTGTTATTTGGGCCCATTAAGCCTACCAAAGGCCATTCGGGAGTGTTTTCACCGTTTGACCCATAACTTGTTGAATTCAAGTCGGATTTTCGATCCGACTTCGTCGTTGCTCAAGTTTGAGCTAGACGGACAAGATGGTGATGTCTGACCGTTATCAAGTCATCATCTAGCTGGTCAAGCCCAATAAGGCTTATTGGGCCCATTTGGCCCGTTGGCCCTAAATGTGATGAAAAGTGGATCACACTTGCCTGTTCAATTTTCTTTCATGTATTTTGCCCAAAACTTGCTAGTTCTGGATGTCATGACATTTTTTTTGGGTGCCAACACTCACCTACCATTTAGAGGCAGAGGTGAAGGTGCAAATTGTTTTGTGAATGTGATGAGAAATTTCTATAGGTCTCCCCCATTTTCTCTTCCCTTTTCTTTCTGCTTGGCCATCCCATGGAGCCTAGGACACTCAATAGGATGTCTGAAAAGTTTTCTACCTTGCATGCATGACCCTCACTGATTGGCTGACTGGTGGGAGCTCGTGATGGATTGCAAAACTGGTGCCACACGAACCCAAGTATAGTTTATTACAGCAAATCATATAATAGATATTCGCAGTTTAAAGCATTAATAAACTAACTTAGATGATAAAGAGAGACGAACAAGAGATAACCTTCTGATGTGCACACCACGGGTGAAAGTGGGTGGAGCAGTCCATAACCCTGCATCGTATACAAGAGCCACCAGGTCTTTTACACACAGAGCATACCTGATAAAATATATATTATGGTTGGATATATCTACATCAATGGGAAGAAGATAGAACTGTAACCTGGATAGCTAAAAACAGTATATTGGTAAACCTAACTGTTCGACAAGAAAATGATAGACAAGAATAGTTAATCAAGGTTAATGTTTGTCATGGAGCCTATTCATAATCTCAAAACTTGACAGAGAGAAAATATTCTTACAATACTTCTTGTTGCAGGCAAGACACCAGATACATCAAATGTACTCATCGTGTTGACATTTGGGCACCGTGTACCTGGGGTCCAGAGCCCACAAACTACATGGATCCACTGTGTAATAGTAAGGTCCAGTGCTCCTGCAGTGATGCTATTATGAACCTGGAAAGTTTCAGCAGCTGCTAATTTTACAGTACTGTTGTAATAGATGAAATCCAGATCCAACATGTGTCTAAAAAAATTTCAAAACAAGATTACATAAAATGCAAATGCTTGCCTTTGATGGATTTCCAGTGTCATTAGCAACCAACGGAGCTGGTTTTTTGGACCAAGGCGTCAATCCTTCTTTCCAAACCTTTAGTAGGCTTTTCACAGCACATTGACTCCTTACTGCACGTGTCATAGCCCCACCATCATAACCACAAAGAACACATGCCTGGGCACTTGGAAAAGCCAAAATAAATCTTCCATGTAAAAGAGGCATGTTTTCCAAAAAAAATAGAAGCACGAGCCATGATTTTGTCATGTTAAACAACATAAAGAGATATATGATCACATAAAATAATAAACAGCAATAAAATAACTTCCTCACATTATTAACTGCCTTACAATGTTTCTTGAGCTTATTCTGCATGGTCTGCAGGACCAATACCCTTTAGGGACCTTTACAACACCATAACATGCCTGGTGTACCTATCAAGAAAAGTGACATCAAGGTCAAAGACTGCAAAAGAAAGAACTCACACCAAGTCAAAGACCTTATAAGTAATATACTCTGATCAAACAAGTGCTGCACTGTAACAGATTATTGCCATTATCTTTGTTCGAGCTTCCACAGACACAGCAGAATGCATCTACATCCAATAGAGATTGGTGGTTTTTGTAATCTTTGTTGGAAAACCTGCACATTCTAGTAAAATTTTAACAAGACGATAGAACATGGCATCAATAAGCTTAATGACAATGGGCGAAAGCACAAAGCTTTGAAGTCTGAAACTGCGGAAAGTCAGTAAAATAATTGAATATGCCCAAGCAAGAACAAAGTATGCACGCTAATAAAAAGCTCTTACTTCTTCACATTTGTATAACAGAAATCCGTCATATCTGGACCCTCATGATGACACTGTCCTGATCTGGAATGCAGTTGTTTTGAACATCTAGAAATTGGCTTTATTTGTCCCTTTTTGTGCTTGAGCTTTGAACCTACAAGTAAACTAGCTTCACGGTTAGAAAATAACATGGTCAGTTGCATGAAAACATGTAAAAGATAAGGCAACAGTATGACTTACCAACCACATGCCCGTTTATGTCTATCCTTGGGAACTTCAAATGAGAACCCAACAAACATTTATTTTCTTCATAAGTTGGTAAATATAAGGTGAGGTTTGTGCCTCTAGAACCTCCATTTAGCTCACTAAGTTTTCGTTTACGGGTTTCCTTGAACCTTGGCCTAATCTGAGCATCAATGTTAGACATCAAATTTCCAGCTCTAATATCCCTTGTTCTTTCTGTTACAAATAGTTCAAAAGTTTCTTCTTTAGGGCTTAAGCATCTTGCATTTTCTGTCTCTGTATCAAGTACCTGTATAAGCTGATTTTCATTTTTACTAAGATCACATCTTTTAGCATGCTTAAGAACTGAGTTAAGAGAGACAAATTTCACGTGCTTTGACTTGACTAACAGATTGCCGAAAGAAATGATACCAGAATTGCCACACACAATAGGTTTCAAAATCCTCTCTTGAGACATTCCTACAGTTGGGCAATCTCCTTCATTGTCTGGTAAAAAACTGAGAATTTTTTCAGTATCTTCAGGATTACTCTCCCATTCTTCACTTTCTTTTGTCTCCTCGGTAATGCACATCTTAGGCTTCATTCTAGTGGAAGATGTAGACGGTCCATTTGAATAGTCAGAGTTTGTTGACCGCACATGGACTTCTTCCTTAACCACTGTATGATTGCCATCAGATCTTCTTAAGGGTAGATATCCAACAGCAGACATCACAGTATGTTTCCTTTTGGCACCTATGGACTTTTTGGAACCACGGAACTTACCAGCTATGTTCTGTGGATGACCACTTATTTTCACCCCTTCAGTTGAGAAACAACTTTTGGAATGACTAACACATTTAATGTCCTGATTAATTACAGAAAGACCTGAGGAACTAGCAGTGCTATCAAGTCTCCTCCATTTTGTGACCTTTTTCCTTTCTGCTCTTGACCCACTTTTAATAGGCTTGCTACGAACAATATTTTCTTTGACATTGCATTCTGTATGGAATTTATTCCTTTTCTTCCTAGGAACGAATGAACTCCCAATTCTTTTCTGGTCAATGAACTTTCCTGATTGACAATTCATTTTATTAACTTCTTTTTTTGATGTATTACAAGATGTATAGACAAAGGCTTTCTGATACTCTGGTTTACTTTTGATAGTTATGCACTCATCCCATGTAATATCAATTGCATTATTGGATGAACCACATTTTTCAACCACAGATCCCTCATCAACTGCAGGATCAAAAACTGATCTACTGGCCTTGGTACCTCCAAGACAGGAACCCAGATTGTTTTCAACAGAAATCTCAGTAACAACAGGAGCAGAGCATGCAGACACACTAACCACTTGCTGGTCTTTTGTTGAGTCAGTTTCTTCAATGGATCTATAAAAAATTTTTACAGCATTAACTGTCGATAAGTTATCCATACTCGGAGCGGTCACCAGGACGTCCACTGCCGCCTGGAGAACAGATTGATCAGAGTTTCCAAAATCATTAACAGCAGTATCATGACCAACAAAAGATTGACAACTGTCATTCGGAGCAAAATTCTCGGACTCTTCAAACTGGTCCAAACCAATCCTCTTGCAATCTTGAGACAGATGTTCTATATCATAGGCTAAAATATGAGTTTTGCCACTGATATGATCCTTCAAGGAATCAATAGGGTCATCTTGCCTGCAGAGGCAGCGTTCCCTCAAACATTTTAGATGAGCACTGCAGCTGCATTTCCCAGAAACAAAGTTACTGCCCTCTTTTTTAGCAAATATTTCATCTTCAGGCCCCTTAGAGATCTTGTTGCTAAAATGCCTAAGATTAGGTAAGAAGTTAAGGGTAATGACAGTGACTGTTATTTAACAGTGGTAAAGATACTCAAATAAGCTTATTTTGGGTTAAAAACAGTAAAACGCAAAGTCTAAAAATAAGAATTATAAGTTAAATGATAACATGTCAAATTGGACAAAGAGAACATTGTTCACTAAAAGGACACCGCATAGGAAGCCAACATTACACATCCAGAACAGAAAAAGTTTTAACATCATTGGGAAGAAGCAATGTTAACCACCACTTTACCATATAAATATGAAATCATGAAACCAGAACTGATCAACTAGTCCTACAAATAATATAGTTTACCTCAAGAAAGATTTAGCATGGTTGCAAGCATGACAAGATGAAGACTTAGCATGTATTTCTTTAGAAAATAGTAAACTATTTGGAACAGACCCTTCGTGGTTGCACATTCTCCTAACTCCTGCAAGCAAGCGACCAAGTAATGTTCATAATCAGAAAAGTAGGAAGTAGGCACACGCAGAAGTTATATAACAATGGCATTCTCACATGTCACATTATAATAGAAACTCCAAAAGAGATCCAAGTTACCTGCAGTAGAAACTCTGGCAGTCAAGTTCTCAGAAATACCATGAGAACAGCAATTATAGCAAGAGTCTCGAGGTCTAAAAGCAATGCTTCTTACTTCCTGGACAGGCCTTGAATGCTCTTCATGTATAAGATTTTCACATACTGTTTGGTCTCCTTTAGAAACATTGCTCACAATTCCCATGTTTGGAGAATAATTTAACTGCCTCCTTTGATCACTTACGTCAAGGAAGGATGAATCTGCAATTTCAGACATCTTTTGGACATGTTTTAGAGCAGGAAATTTGTTATCCTCATCAATCAAGTGCTGAGATATATTTAACTTCATCTTGTTTGGTAAAGAGGATGCTGGACCAGAAAAACACATGGGGTTGGTTGCAAAGAAATTACTTGCAGGGGATGCTTTGGTACATCTGAGAAATGTATTTTCATGAACTTTTATGTTTGCAGGAAATGTCACCTGCCCTAATTCCTTTGCAAACCTGGCATCAGGATCCTCTAGTACCCCACTAGAAGATTGATGCAAACATGTCACATTATTCCCATCAAATACAGAAGTATTCTGACAATAACGCCCACCAGTGAACTCAGAAAATCTTGTTTTCTGGGATGAATGCTCTTCCCTTGTTTGTTTATCCTGAAGGAAAGTGTAAGGCACTCTTGTAAACAGTTCATCCTCGAAGGAAAATCTTGCACACTTTCCTTTTTCTGTCTTATCTAAAAGTTCAGGTGAATATATATTTGATTTTGTTTCAACCACATTGCTTATATTTTTTGGGAAATCAAGAATACATTTTGCAGAGGAAGAATCACAGTTGACAAGGCCCTGTCCAAAATTTTCACCTCTGGTACTTCTATTCTCTACAAGCTGGGAACTTGTCTTCCTTTCTGAATTACTGAAATGAGAAAGAAAGTACAAGATCTGAGAATGCTCATGCACATCAGCATTAACCACTTCTTTCCCAGGATTTTGTGCAACATCCATATTTGCAGGCACATGTTGTAATAAGGTTGCTTTCTGCTCTGGAGCTTGTAATGAAGTGTGGGGCAAATTTTGCACATGCTTATCAGGTGCTCCAGGCACAACAGCTGCAATAAACTAGTGCAGTTATTGACTTTGTGGAAATATGGCAAACAACAAAACTCATGGCAGAAACTACTTACATCCTTGAGACATTGAATAGTACCCTGGTTGCTTCTGTGATCCAAACTGTGGCAGGAGCTGCTGACATGTTTCAGCTATGGTGGACATGACGAAGTCACTTTTCTGCTGAGGTGGCTGCCCAAGCCTTAGGTCAATGCTCGAAGAAGTAGAATTCTTAATATTGCTTGAGAGGCTAGTCCCATTAGTACTGAAGTTGCTGAGGGATGAATTTACAGAACCTGAGCTTTGGAACAAAGTAGAGAAATTTCCAGCTTTCGCGTGAACATTGAAATTATTGGCAATAAATTTGTTCCCGCAGTTTTGTGGCTTGATGAAAACAGAGTTCAGCACAGAGGAAGTCACAAAGGGATGGGTATCTTTAATTGTCGTGTGTATATGCTCATTAAATGGAACAACAGAAGCGCCATAGGCAGAGCCAATGTTGACTCCATGAGAATTCTTACCTTCTGTGCTACCTTGGTACCTGCCCAGAAGTTTGTCTTGGGAAACAGTTGCATTGTTCGGAAAATAAGATACATGATGTTTTAAAAGCCTCTGCACCTCAGACCTCTCCAGTTCAGAAAGAGGATCCTGCAAATGAAATGCTTCTGACCGTCCTTGCAAATTAGTAAGTTTTTGTTTGCTAACACTACTAGAAGAACCAAAATCAGCCCAGTCCCAACCACTTGCATCATCTGGAACCCTAACCTGAGGCATGAGAAGAATAAATGCTGGCATATTTCACATATATAACCATACAAAGTAAAAATGTAAGGCCAGTAGAAAATTGTTCAATAGCATGACACTAAGTATTTTGTTTCTGTTCGTAATCTACAGCTTGTGATTCCCAAAATTCTCACTTTTATAACCATTGTAGCACAAATATATATTCTTTCTTTAATCAAAGTAACTTACAGAATAAACTTCAGGATAAAGAGTAACTCAAGAAATCCAGGGTAATGAAAATTTGAAAGTGCTATAAAATGACTGACAAACTTGACAAATAATTGACATTCATGCTTCCAAGAAAACCTTCTGAATGCCAAAGCAGTGTATGCAACAATTTAATTACAGAGTTAATGACGCATACCCTGATGTCAGATGTGATTTGTGGACTTAGATAGAATATAAAACATTATGCATCAAAGATCATTTAATAGCAATAATTATAAGAATCGCAAAAATGCTTTGACCTATCATATTTGACGTTATTTTAATTGTAAAGAACCTGCTTAAAACCCAAATCCATATTACGCAATAGAAGGTTCACATTGCACATTAATACAAAACACCTTCAATAACCACAATAAAGAATTGCAATCAAAGGATACCTGATGAGGACAAGATTGGATCCGATGGACGAGAAGGTCAAGGATGTTGCCATCCATGTTTGAAAATGTCAAGATTTTGTGTATATATATATTAAATAATTAGTAGGATTTAGAAGTTTGATCCCTTCTTGCTCTCTCTCTCTCTCTCTCTCTCTATTCTTCCCTTCCTGATGCCAACACCAATGGCGGAGATCCCAGATGAATACCAGAGGAAGCCCAACAATCGGCACCCCACCTCCATCGACCGTAGGTAACCATCTTCTCCTCCGGCAGAGGGTGGTCGTCTTCCACCTCCGAAACTGCCCGACTTGCTCCCTCCACCCCTTGGTAGCCCCAAGTTCCCTCTCCACCCCCATGATGGTCGCAATTCTCTTCTCTTCCTCCGGTGTCACTGGTTCCCCTTCCTCCACTTCTGACACATCCCTCGGAGTCCTCATCACCCTCCACCCGCACATCGACCATCTCAGTCTCCTCTTCCCCCAACCTGACAGTCATCAGCATCGTACCCTTTTCCTCTCACTTGATATCTCATCAGCCATGCAGTTCACCCAATCCCCCTACTCTGGCTAGTCCGAAGCCCCCCCCCAACGCCTCCAGCCACGCGATGTCGTTGCTATCTCCACCGCGTTCACCTCCCTCTCTTCCATTCTCACCTCCCCCATCTGTAAGCATCTGAAGGTCTCTCCACCAGCAGCTCCTTGCGGATCTGTTAAAAGCTGCACCTCCCGCCATTTCTGAAACCCCATCGTCCTCTTGGAACCCTTCCTTCTAGGCTCCCAACAGCCATGATACCCTCCACTGCCCTGTTCATCCATGCCCACCTTCTTCTTTTGATTGACACTTCTTGTTTCAGGAAACCCCATCTCCACCGCTCATCATCGGCTGTGTGAGTACCCCGACCACCTTGTGGCCATCCTCTGGCCTCTATCTCTTGCTCCCCTGCCATCCAGATTCAGTGTCTGACTACAGCAGTAAGCCTCCCCAGCTCTCTGTCATCTAGATGCGAGGACAACGAAGAGCCCAAAAGAGGTGATTAAGCCTTGTTGTGGCCTGCCACCTTTTCCATCACGCGCCCGCAGCCTCGCATGTGCCTTTGGGCACCATAGGATCACACCTCGACACCCTAGTGAGTTCTTCACCGATGCCTCCATGACCACCCCAGCTCTCTGTCATCTAGATGCGAGGACAACGAAGAGCCCAAAAGAGGTGATTAAGCCTTGTTGTGGCCTGCCACCTTTTCCATCACGCGCCCGCAGCCTCGCATGTGCCTTTGGGCACCATAGGATCACACCACGACACCCTAGTGGGTTCTTCACCGATGCCTCCATGACCACCCCCCAATCAAAGGATCTCTCCTTCATGCAGGTGGGGCTGCCCTTGGCCTGCCACATACCACACGTGGGGTCGTCTCCTTGAGTGCCGTTAGGGCACGACTTGTAGGCCTACACATCCCCATCTGCAGCTGTGGCTCGCACAGCCAACTGTCCTCGCGCAGGGGAGCACCGTTGCCCATGGAAGGCCAAGACTCTGCCTGATCTATTGTCCCGCAAAGCCCTACATAACACCCCCCCCCGTGCCCCATGCGGTTATGCCACACGTGCTGGCACTCACTCAAGCACATGTATTTGAGCTCATGCTAGCTCACACTCGGGCAACAATTGGCAGCCGTGTGCCCCCATCTGAGTCTCTTCAACTCCTCCAACACCAGTTCAGCAATTTTCCAACTCCATTCACTCCCTTTTTAGCCAATTATATTTATTTCAGCTTATTTAGGTCCACCAACGTGCCCGGATGGCAGCACCCTCATTCAAGTCCCACATCAATGACTGGTGAAAAAACGATTTGTTAGTTTTAAACTCTTTTAGTATTTCTATCCTTTTTGGACTTGTTTGTAAATAGTTTTCTTACAAGGTCTTTTTGTAAACTGGCTCTCTATATAAGAGCCTCCATGTTCTTGAATACATAGAAATATGCAGCGAAATTATAAGAACCAGCCTCATAGACTATTTCTTCAAAATAAGCGTGTGGTTTTCTTTTTGGGAATTATCAATGCATAAGGTGCGATTTTCGGGGCATTGAGATTTCATGTGTCCAAACTTTCTTCTTTTTTTAAGAGTGCTGCAGCAGTTGGTGGCTACAAGCCCAAAGGCATAACTGAAGGCTTGAACCTTTGTCTCTTCGCTGGGAGGAAACAGCACATGACCGTGGTGTCCAACTACGCCATGCGTAGCGACATGTGTCCAAACTTTCCACATCCATAACATTGTACCCGACTTGGCTCACCAACCATGAAAAAAAATTCTTTTTTCATCTCTCCTAGTGGGAGGAGCATTAACCAAAGGTTTAGAAATTGGAGGAGGTAAAGGTAATAGGGGCTCTCAAGAAGGAGGATGAGGAAAAGAGACCCTATTTTGTAATGGGGGTCGAGAGTTGATGAAATCCAGTGCTTTGACTCGGGGTGCATGCAGAGTAGGAGGTCTGTGGATATCGTTTGATGTTGTCTGAAAAGAAATATGTCTGGAGGGATGTTTGTACAACTCTCAAATTATTCAAATTCAGTTGCAACCTTGTATGCATGCTCCAAAGTTGTCACCCCTTGTCTTAAAAGCTCACGCTGAAAATCAGGTCTAAAGCCTTTTCTAAATCTAGACAATGTCATCATACCCTCTTCCCATACATCACATCTAAGTAGATATTCATCAAATTCTGCGATGTAAGCTGAGATAGGCCAATTTCATTGAGTGATATTCTGCCAACGATTAATGAACCATTGGAGATAAAAATGAAGGTTGATATTTTGCTCTCAATTTGGCCTTCATCTCATCCCAATTTTGAATAGGCTGCTGATGGCGTTGCCTAAAAAGGGATTCAATACTACTCCAATGCATTTTGGCCTGACCTATTAATTTTATATATTTTTAAATATTTGTTATAATAAAATAAATAAAATCCAACCCCGTCCAACCCCGTCCAACCCCATCCCACTTGGGGTCGCAGCCCCGTCCAACTATGTCGGTGTTGGGGCCGACCGACCCCGGGCCGACCCCCGACCCGGCCTCCTTGATTCCAACTTTATAATTAAAATGATTTTTTGGATCTAAAGATCCATCAAAACCAGGAGCCTTAACCCGAATTTTCCCAAGAATTCTCTCCTCTACCTCACGGTGATCTCGCCCATGCCTATGTCCATCATGGTCAAAATGATGACCTCACGCATGACCAGTGGAGCTCAAAATGGGCTGGGTTCCTTTGCTAAAAATTGGGATTTCTATGTTGAGCATTAATCCGCATAGGATCAATAGGTCAAACTATATCAAGAATAGGTGGTTGACCCTCGATGACAATGACAAGAACCATAAAGTTGTGAATGGATTGTTCCATAATGGTAAATTGCTCACCCATCTCCCGAATAAGACCCTTAAGACAACAAAATCGCTAAATCAATTGAGCTAAATGCATGTCTAAAGCAAATGGATCACTAGTAGATCCTAACATCTAGTTGACTAGGTGGTATGGAGTGCCCCTACGGGTGGACATGCACTGTCTAAATGTATCCAATATGATCCTAACTTGATCTAGCTCTGATACCAAAGATGGAAAAGTAATTTGTTACATTAAACTATTTTAGTATTTCTATCCTTTTTGGACTTGTTGGTAAATGATTTTCTTACAAGGTCCTCTTGCAAACCGAATCTCTATATAAGAGCCTCCATGTTCCCAAATACACAAAGATATGCAGTGAACTTTTGGTAGCCTTCGCGCATGTACGTCTGCAAATGGGATTGGCCCCGTCATTTCCCCGTCACCCTCCCCAATTGACAACAGGGGTCTTCCCAATTCTCCTCAGCCAGCAAGCCATTCTTTCCATCTTCTCACCCTCTGGCCTCCATGCCATTATTCTCCTCTTCCTCTTCATAGGTTCTCATCACCAGCAGATTTTGACTCATCTTCTTCCTCCAGTGTCACCTCCTACGACTCCATCGTCGTCACCTTCATCCAGTCATCATCCAGATCTAATGCCTTTTCTTTGTTGACAGATTTCTCACAAGAATCACAGCGGCTCAGCATTCAGACCTGTGCAATTACAGCACCAGTATCCTTCGGCATCAACGACAATGTAGTACACAGTCCGGCGATCCCCAGAACTGCAAAATTCTTGTGCCAATTCACCTACACAACATTGTCGCCGATCCTGCAACATCATGCAAGGCCTACTGGTCGGCTAACTTTGTCATTTTCAACTTTGGCAATCCCCGGCATCCCGTCACCAATAGTCCTCTGCTATGAACCAGATCGGCAGCCCCAACTCCATCCAAACACCTCGGAGCCACCATCTCCTCCATCATCTTCTCTTTCCTGCCATTCTTCTTCTCCGTCTTCCGATGCCGGCTTCCATCTCTCCTATTCACCACATGAAGATGAATAGTACCACACTTCGAAGCTTTTCACAGGGCCTCACAATGACTACAGTGATCCCATGAGCCTTCCTTGGTTTTGTCATCACGCGGAAGCCTCATGATGCTCTAGTGGCCACAAGCCCACCTTAGCAGGAGCGAGCCAGCCACCCGGCCTGACCAGATTCTCCATCTGGTCCAGTCAGGAATAATAACCGGTTTAAGCAGGTTCATTCAGTTTTAGTTATTTTCCAGCATTTAATTCCAGTTCAGCGCTTTTACATACAGTTTAAGATTTCGGTCCTGCATCAATAACTACACGTATGCCAATTTTAGGTGATCATTACATTTGGTCTCCACTTACTCTGCCCATGAATTTGCATCCCTCGCTCCAAACTAAAGTTCGATCAAGTTTCCAGCACTCCTTGTCCCACGTTTGACATAAAGTCATAAAGGTATTAAGGCTACAAAAGAATCTATGCCTGCTTGTAGCCTGGACCCAGCAGGAGATTCCCTCAACATGCAAAAATAATAATATACTGACAAAATAAATAGGAGAACTGACCCCGATATTTGCAAAGAAGAGCCTCCTCCATTGAGAAACGGTCTGACCGCTTTCCAAGTGGACTGCATAACCAGGGTTCACAGCATGAGATCCTGAATGCTGCAAAAGTTATTTGTATAAGCACTTCTCCGCAATTAACACATTCCCATACCCATTGCAATAACAAGATACATTACACTCAAGATTCTCCTAACATTATTTGCCAAAAAGTGGTCAATTACCTCGCAGAACTTGGTCACTGACATGCGCAGACAGTGGCACAAGCAAAATACTCCAAGAAGTCCATTATCACTCACAAAGAGCTCTCCAACTATCACAGATTCATCACAATAGCAATTATTTTCAGAGCACATAACGAACGATCTCTAGGCAAAGAAAAAAATAAAACATGTATTGGCATATTTGCATTTTCACTGCTAGTATATCGACAAAAAAACAAAGAAGAAACTTCTCCTTGGGAGACGATGAAAACAGATCCCAATGAAAATTGAAAAGGAAAATAAGAAGTGTACATTTATTACAAATGTCCATTCAAACCACAGAGTGTCCATACCTTTACCCATGCAAAAAACACGGGGGCATCCTCTTACAAAGGAAGATGCATGAGAAGATATGTTAATGTTGTCATCCACTTGTCTTATAAAGCGACATCCAACTTTCAGATTTTGCATTTGGGCAGTTTTGGGATTATTCATTGCTGATGCAGATAGCCTGCAGGCCCCCAACTCACTGCCTTGACAATATTGTGCATTAACCAGTTTTCCATCATTCAAACTGGGAAACAGAACACCTGAAGGTTGCAAATCATTGCATATGGTAGCTGGATTATTGCGAACAGAATCTGGCAGTGAGTTTGACAAATACACACATTCTGAACCATTTGGCGTTATGTTATTTCCATCCCTTCCAAACTTGGTTGAAGAAGCTGAAGAGTGAGGAAATGAAACACTGTAATCCATACCACTGGGTACATTACTCGTATTACAATAAAGATGCTCACTGGTAGACAAGTTTGGTCCTGATTTTGATAGATGTTGATGGTCACACTTCAAAGGATGTGAAGATCCAGATAGAAGAGATAGAAAGGAGCTCATCTCTGGTTTGCATGTTCTGCAGGAAGCATTGTTCAAATTGCTGAAAGCATTAATCGACTCAGGAACAAAGGCATGATCCTCCAAAACAACTTCCCGTGAAGTAAAAGGATGAAATGTTTGAAGCGAACATAAGCCCATCTGGATCATTAAAGAATATGTAAAACAACGTGTTTTTCAAAAAAATTTAAATAAAGCAAAAAATGAGATGCAACAGAATCAAACAGAACAATTAACAATTTCAATTTTATTGAAAGATAAATTTCCTTCAAAATGTATCCAGGTAGTCTAATTTTGCCCCTCTAGCATAGGTAAATGCAAGGTTTTACGTTGACAAGGAAAGACTAAATGACCTACGTATTTATCTATGCTTAAGAATCCGAAGGAACAAACTAACAACGGAGATTTTGCAGCATGCGTTGACAAAGCAACTAAAAAATGATAAACCTGTGCAAAAGTACCGATGTAAACCATATTGCACAAAGTAGTGAAACTGTTAATAATAAGCCACCGTGCATATGGTCATCGAATTTAGAAATTCTAAGTACATGCTTTGCTACATGTTGTTTTACATATTTTCTAATTTAACCATAAGAGCACCTACCGCATTATCATCAAACATGGCAGTACGCGTACCGAGTACCGACTCCCTCCACCCAACGAACATAGAAATTCAGATACATGGAACAAGGGCATACGTTGCTGCGCGAATGCAGATACTGACAATGGCGAGGATGCTCATAGTAGATATGCCCCTCAAACATTCAAAGGATGCAGGGGCTAATGGCAATACAATGATAGATAGGCTAACACTCTCTGGGAGAGAAAATAGGCCAAGGTATGAAGATGAAGACGTTGAGCGGTCATCTAAAGGATCATAGAACACCTACCGCATTATCATCAAACATGGCAGTACGCGTACCGAGTACCGACTCCCTCCACCCAACGAACATAGAAATTCAGATACATGGAACAAGGGCATACGTTGCTGCGCGAATGCAGATACTGACAATGGCGAGGATGCTCATAGTGGATATGCTCCTCAAGCATTCAAAGGATGCAGGTGCTAATGGCAATACAATGATAGATAGGCTAACACTCTTTGGGAGAGAAAATAGGCCAAGGTATGAAGATGAAGACGTTGAGCGGTCATCTAAAGGATCATAGAACGTTTAAGACAGCTTGGAACTCACTTCAGCGTTGAGGGTCACTATAACTCTGAAGGAGAAAGACACCGGAAACGTTGTCCCTAAAACTAAGAGTCGTGAAACGAGTACCAAACACACTTGCAATCGAGAACAGCCGAAAGTGGCAAACGCAAACCCTTCTCCGAGCGAGGACGAATGCACGAATGCAGAACCCAGAGAACACAGCCGACATGAAATAAGACAATAACAGCCGAGTAACCTGATTCCCGGCCGTCGGAGGCAGGACATGAGAGGCGGCCACTACAGGCGACGCGGGAGGCGGGGAGAGCAAAGACGCCGGCGAGGGCAGGGCACACGACGCTGACGCAGGGGGAGGCCATACGGACCCGCATTTGCTCCACCAGGAGTCGTCCATGGCAGGTCGTTCCGGACGGTCACCTCTCCGCCATTGCCGGGTGCAGGAGAACGCGGGGACCGATCGGAAGCAGCAACCAAGAAAGGCAGGTCAGGATTTGAGTGCGTGACGAGAGAGGAGGACGAGACAGCGATAGCAGGAAGCGGAGCCGCAGCGGGGGGCCAGGTAAGCGCCACGCGGTCCGCTCGCCTTGGCAGCTCCCCCTCTGCCGCAGCCGCTTCAGCTGCCGGCAGCAGAAGACAGCGTGCAAGAGGGGGAAGGGGAAGGGGAAGCGAAAGGGAGAGAGGAAGGGAAGACGGGGGCAGAAGTCGGGATTTTGGTTGTAGTAGTTCGAGGCGGGGAACGCGCATGTGATAGGGTGATTGACGGCGAGTCCAGTCTTGTCTCGGACGGGACCTCCCCAGTCGGATCGGATATCTTTTCCGGTTCCGGACCCGAGCCGTGTTAGCATTAGTACACCCGAAAATATTTCATCGATCATCGATAATTTAATGAAAACAAACGGTAGGTACGAAAAGAAACATATAAAAATATATGTATAATCAGTAAATCTTCAATTAAGAGGATCCGCTATGATAGAATCGAGGAGCGTAACATTCCAGTCTCAGTTCTTCGGTGAAGAAAATAGGCACAAATTTCAATAAAAAATGATCACATATTTTTATCACTTAAATGACAATTTAAGTATCGATCCCACAAACTATTATCTAAACAAATTAAACTGTTATTAACATTTTAATAATTTATTATCTATCGGTAGCGAGTTACTAAGATGTCAGTCAGTAAAATATCAGTAACAGTACCGTTCAAAAATTTTAAGTAACAAGTTAAAATATTATTAATTGTTGTTGAATCCTTATCGACGTCTTATTAATCTGTTATCGACACTTTAATAATTTGTTACCGATAAATAATGAATTACTAAGGTGTTAATAATGATTCAACCATTTTTAATAATAATTCACCGAATTAGTATTTGAATCACCATTTAAATAACAAGAGTATACGATCAATTTTAATCGAAAACTGCGATTATTCTCACCACTCGGGGGTTGAGAATATCCGCTCGGACGGAAGCGGACCCGTCCGACCCGATGGGCCGTCCCCTCCCGTGTTCGAACAGCGGGAGCAGGGCCCGGTGGGGTCCGGTGAACTCCTGTCGCTGGTACCGGCCCGCCGAGAGTGACCCGACCGGCGTCAGCGGTGCAGTCAAGGGCCGGGAACGGGTCGAATCGGGCACCGGATTTATCTGGTTTTACGTTTACAACATGGGTCGAAGTACCCTCGATTCGGTCATCATTTATTTTTTTTTCATCAAAATCTGAAACCACCCGTTATGTTGTTGATCTAATCAATTAAAAAAAATTGTATATTCATTAACACTTTACTTATCGTATGTTTTAAATTTATTAAATATATATTAAAGTGTGTTTGAAATCAAAAGAGTGGGAAATAATGACTGATTCTGATTCCTCTGAACCATAAGAACATACATGGTTTATAAAAAGCATATTATTGGATGCCGGGGCACGTTAACGTTTAGTGAATGGATTTTTTTCCAAAATGTGAGATCCCGTTTACGTCCCGGACGGACACGTGGCGGTAGCACCGGGCACCGCGTACACTACACCTGCGGTACAGACAACTAGCCTTTACTCTCCTTTCCGGTCTCCGGGAGACAGGTGGCGCCGATGCAGACAAACAGCACTAAATACGGAAAAGCACTTCCGTCGCTAAACAGTTGACCCAATATTCTTCCTTTTATTTTTCTTTTTTTCCGTCGCTAAATACAAGAAAAGCATAACTGACCCAGAACAGTGCATTCCGATCCGGCTTTTTTTATTCAGAATAATCTCGTCTTGTTTTATGATAGACTCGACGAATTCACGACCACATATCTATTTTTCACATAGAGTTTATTGCATATGATTTATAAAAATAAAACATTGATATATTTCGAATCAAAATTATTACATCTCATTTACATCAAGTTAAATATCATATAAAATACGATATATTAATATATTTATCACACTGTGTTGATTATAACAATATTAATATATTTTTTGCACCGTGTTGATTATATCAGCTCCACTATGTGGCGGAGTGGGACACTTTCGCCCTGGCATCTGATATCGGGTTCAAATCCGACGTGTCCGTCCCGTCGTGAGTGATTTCCCCGCACAGAATATCACTGCACCATGTCCAAAAAAAAATTTGATATCATTTTATTTATATCAATATTAAAATATAATATGAATAATTAAATACTAACGTGTTCATCAAATCATGCCGATTATATGCTATTTATAACTACAGACCATATTGATATGTGTTGAAGTCGGAATTTGTTACGTCTCGTTTTTACCATGATTTAAATTTAATTAAAACTATTAAATATAAAGTGTAAGGGTTTAAATCTGTACAAAATGTTGGGAATCAGTTTCACTGGATGAGATATAGGAGAAGATTAAGTTGCTTATGTCTATGTCCCATCAACCTCAAATTCATAATTTTGGACTTTGCAAGATGGTATCGGCATCTTGACAATTAAAGGAAGTGTTAAAAATAGTAGGGATAGATCCCACATTAACGATGTACATGACAACACAAGGTTCAGCTATTTATATATCTTCGGTCCTTTAACTTCAAACTCATAATCCTACAGTGTAAAAAATCACCGGATAGTAAATTCGCACTAAAAAAATATCCAAATACATTCGTTGTATATCTTCTAACCAAAAATAGAGCGGGAGTTAAAAAGGGAAAAAAACTAAATATCAAAGACACTGAGTTCAACTTAAGGTATTTTGAAGAGATATTTTGTAATCTCATTATCATACATTATTATTCTTCGTGTGTGCCATGTATACTTTGCACAAAAGAGATCGAATCATCTAAGTTTTCGGGTGGAGAGAGTAGTCTCGGTCTCCAATTAAAAATATTCACGATCTTACCCACTTAAGTGATGGATAACGAGTTAGTAAGACGTCAATAACGGTTCAACCTAGTCGATAGCAGGTCAATAAGTTAGTGAACTGTTACTGAACCACTACCAACATCATACTAACTCACTACCGAATATAATACAACTCGCTACCGATGAGTAACGAGTTAGGAAGATGTTAGTAGCGGTTCAACTTTTTCGATAGTGGTTCATTGAACTTGTTATTTGAACCATCACTTAAGTGATTAGGGTCGTAGTCATTTTTGATTGGGGATTGAAATTACTCTCTTCACATAGGAACTGTGGTGATCCCAACTCCACATGAAAGTGTATGCCATTCACTATTTATTCTTGGATAGATGCAAGGCATCAAGATATTAATTATATCAAATATTAATTTAACTCCCATGAAAGGAAAATGCTTTTGCATATAGTAGACATCTATATATGGATAGTTTACGACTCTTTGTTTATATTGATTTGTGGGAAATGGTAGAGAGAGAGAGAGAGAGAGAGAGAGAGAGAAGGTAACCGTGCATGCATGCCTTAGTTGTTATTATTTGTAACACTTCCGACTGAGAATATATTAAAAGACTGAATTAGTGAATTGCTATCAATTTTTGTTAAATATTTTTTTAGAAGTTAAGTGAAAAAGTTATAGAGTTAAATATATTTTTGCTGGGGAATGCATGGTTACACGACACGATGGATAACATCAATCGATACATATAATATTGTTAGAACCATGATCTCCGTGAGTGCAAGACTGTCTGCGATGTGTGTGGTATCATTAATTAATGATAAGGATGTCAACTAAGTCTTCATATAAGATAGATTGTAACAGAGTGTATTGAAATCATATCAATAAATTAAATCACTGTACAATCAACAACTTCAATTCACTGTTCTTTTGAAGTTTAGTAGAAAAAAACCTCATGAATACTGTGGGTTTACATGCAGAGAGAGGGGCCACTTTATCTTGATCTCTGTGACCGTCGTCCCCGCTACGTTGAAGCGCATTAAAGAAACAACCTCGTGCTTCGTTCATAATGTTCTAGCTAAGACAACGGCGCAGCAGCGTCTGGCTCTCTGCAACACAGAGATGAAAATTTGACGCATGCGTTTACATCTCCGTCTGCATCCTACCCAAACGGTTCCTCCTTGTCTCATTACACCAGTCCCTTGGTCGAGGAACGAGAGACGTCGCCTTCTTCTCTAAATAGAAGCCCTAGACGTACTTCACTCTCCTCCCCGCCGTATCCCCCTTCCCCTTCGCCACCTTCAGACCGGTGGCGCGGCGGCGCCGTTGCGACATGAAACTCCCAACGTCGGTCGCGTTCATCTTCTTCCTGATCCGGGTAGCTGCGGCGGCTCATCTTGGTAAGTCATCGGAATTCGAAAGTCTCTCTATGACAGTTCAGCTCTAACGTTATGCCTGACATCTACATATCTATCGTTCTTCTTCCTGTATATATAGTTGAACAGCCGGAGAAGGTATCGGTGGTATCTTTCGCGGATGTTCGGAAGAAGCTCCAGGTGTGGTAGCCGTTGCGATCTGCACCGATCAATCTATCTCTTTATTTACGTATTGTAGTCCGGTCTTGGTAGAAACTGAGAAAGGCATCTGGTCGTTGATTGATCTCGTGTGTGGTATCAGGAAGAGGACGGGTATCCGCACAGAGCGCTGGCGGGAAGCCAGCTTGTAGATCACGGAGGGTTCGACGTCCGCGACGGCGGCGAGGGAAGATCGCCTGGCGCCGGAGATGGGCGGCGGCGGCACACTCGAGCAATCAAGCGCCACCACAGGCTGCCGGGGATTCACGAAGATTACTACGGGCCCAGGAACTACGTCTCCAAGCACCATTAATCCGTCAGACCCTAGCTAGCACTAACCTTCTGTGTGTGTGTGTTTAATGGTGTCTTTCGTCCAAGATCCAGCCGCGAAGGATCGGGGACAAACTGACAATCGATAGAGAGCAGTTTTTGCGGTCGAAAAACTAAGAGAGGAAAATTGACTGGTTGACCGAACAGATGTATACTCTGTTTGACACTCCTCTTTCTGCTTCTCGCTGGATCTTTTACGATAAAATATGAAGCAAAATGTTGATTGTTCGTCCCCATGATCTGCCTCTGCACGAGTTTGGAAATAATTATATATATGCTGTTCGTTGAACTCTACGGATGTCCGGTCAAAACTTGACGACAAACGGCCGGTTACGTTATGTATGCGCTCAGGGGAACCCGACCCAAGAAACAAGGTACAGCAGCCGCAGCACCCCCTCCACTAGGAGGCCACGCCCCCCTCCCCGGTCTGTTCAAACTTCAAAGGGTCACATGACGCGCCCTTACTGCGGCTCCCTCCCCTTGGAAGGGACGGGAGCCCGTCCAAGAGAAAATCGGACTCTATCAAAATCAATAGAGATCGGATCACCTTGGGTAGAGTACTCTCAATTTTCAATGAAAATTAGTCATGACTTCAGATTACCACCCAGTAATCCCGGCTAGACCTGTAAATGGATCTGGGTAATCCGTAATTTAACCTGAATCCGAATGAGAAAACAGTCTCTCGGCGTTCGATTATGCTCCCGGTAAATCTCGATATCGGGTTTAAATATACCCAATTTTAAACATGCCCGATTTTAGCATATCGGGTTTAATATGGTAACCCGAAGGCGAGATTGAAGACCCGATTTCGCTCGGCGCTACTCCGCTTATCGGTCAACTCTGTCTGCCGTCAGGCAGTATCCCGCGGGCCGCGGCAGCGTGCCCTACCTAGGGCTCCAGTCGGCTTCTCATCGTCAACACTCGGTGCTTCGATGGCCTGGTGTTTTCACACTTACGCGACCCACGATTTTGTTCTCTCGTGCGATCTTCTGGGGAGAGCTCCTGTCAAGCCACCTCTTTTTCTAATCACTAGAGCATCCCCTGGGCGACAGAAGCGCTCGAGGTCCTCTATCAAGTATCAACTCCTAATTCCCTCTCCTCATTCTTGCTCAGTCCTTCAAGATGCGGTCTTGGTAACGGTGGTGTGGCAAAGGTTGCGGGTTGTACGACGGAGGCCGGACCGTATTGAGTAGGCGGGGAAGTAGGCAACGATGGCCACAAGAAGAAGGCAAAGTGGGGCGAGGAAGATGAGCTACTGCAGCAAGAGGAGAAAGCCGTATTCGGGCAGATTAGAAGCTAGAACCTACAGTAGCCAACCGGAGATGGTGGAGGTAGAAGAAGAAGATGATAATGAGAAACAGAGAGGCGGAGATGGTATCCATGGCGACAGGGGAGGCCTCTTGGGTTAGGAGAGAATCTAGTCTAAAGGTTGATAAAGGTAAAGGGAAAAAAGAGAGAAGATTTATCGATGCAGGCATCTCTTTTCTCTCCTTTTTTAGGTTTCTTTTCTTCTTAGATAAGCTCTTCTTGATCTTAATACCGAGTTATTGTTGGATGTAAATAGTGGCTAATAATAGTTTAACAAGTCTTCACAAATTCAGAATTGATATCGGTATACCCATTGTAGAAATGTTTTGTTCTCTATAGCTTTCCCGGTACTTTAGGCATTATATAAATTTGTCATTTTTTTATTTTCGGTTGATCATAGTTTCCAAAGTTTAATTGCGCCTTTGAATGGATGTAAGTATCAAGTAGCTCCCTGGTGTTGGAATTGAGTTCATGAATCTTCTTTACATGTATCATTTGCTGTTCATGAATGTCCTATATTTGTTTTAGGAAATTCAAAAGGTTCGATCCATTGCCATCATTATTTGCTATTCATGAATGTCCTATATTTGTTGTTCATGAATGTTCTATATCTATTTTGTTTGCATCGTCAAAAAATAGAGCAGACAGATCGGACCACAACAAACTGCCATATTCGGTATTTGAGAGCCTTTAGCAATAAAGAGGGACATTATTGTTTAAAATTCCATGTAATGTTAGTTGCACCTGAAAGAGGTAAGTAGTAAGTTGAAATTCAATATTTCATTTGACCAAAAAAGAGTTAGATATCTTAAATACTATGAAGTTTTTTAAGTGGTAGAATTGCATGATTCCATAAGGCACATAAGCAACAAAGAAGGAAAAAAAGAAGTGGAAAGACTTGAGTGATAGGACCCTAGGTGAAATCAACTACCGGGAGTAGGACTCTGAGAGTTAGCTTTTCTTGTGAAAAGAACCACAATATCGACGATATATCTGATCTGGTTATAGTACAAATACTATTCAATGTTTTTCCATCAGCTATAGTATTAGTGAAACAATGTGCGGTTCGTAGGTGTTTCAGAGCTTCATGCTTGGAATTTTGTATTTTTTTATTTTTATTTTGATACTATAACGTGATCTTTCATATTTTCATCTTTATTATGTAATTTTTACTCTAGAAATTTTGTTGGTGAATGCTTTGTATACAGTAACAGACGTAAATTTTTATTTTGTTTCCATCGATTTGAATGAAGCATACCGGATTACTAATGATTTTCCCAAGGGATTACTTACTCTAAGGACATGCAAGAACTTGAAAGGTAGTTTGCTTGCATAACATGCTAAACAAAATCCAGTACAAGTCTGTGATTCCCTAGGTGTTGATCACCGGACAATAATAATTCAGGGCAAGCAAATGATTGACCCACAATTTCTTGGGTTGAGTTTGATATGAGAAAGATATATTATCGTTTCGAGTTTTCAATAAGCACAATTCTAGTTTAATTCAAATGTCTAGTTGTTGGACTTTGAACTTAAGTTTTTCTCACGATTCAGTTTATTTTCCGGGTATATGCGAGTCCCCTCCCAATGTTGCATAATTGATCCACTTTGAACATTGTGTATCCCCTATTGGATCGCCTTTAGATTCAACACATTTTGCTTAGGTTGAATTAAATCAACGACAATAGTAAATGCGAGATAAGAACCAAATATTTTCTAAAAGTTGGTTGATCATAGCATCTACTTTTTCGTTGATCTTTAAAGAGCATGAAAGCGGTATTAGTGAAACAATGTACAGTTGATGTAAGTGTTTCAAAGTTTCATGCTTGGAATTTTTCAAATTTTTATTTTTATTTTGATACTAAAACGTGATCTTTCGTATTTTCATTTTTATTATGTAATTTTTACTCTGAAAATTTTAATGGTGAATGCTTTGTATAATGTGGCAGACATAATTTTTTATTATGTAATTTTTAATGGTGAATGTTCCATGTAGTGTGCAGCGGATGTAATTATTGTTCCTTAATTTTTAATTGTGAATGGCGGATGTAAATGCAGGGGATGTAAGCTATTAATGGTCCTGTAGCGGGCGCCCGGATCCTGACTACTGTAGTGAATTTAATCGGCTGGTTACTGTAGCGGGATGCATTGCGTTGTTACAGTCGGGGCAGCGGATTGATCTAAATCCGAAAGTGACTTTCGGATTCGGGTATGGACCTAGACCCGAAATTCAATAGTTTATCCGGTCTACAATTGGATTTGGATTTGCTTTATTGGATTCAGGTGTGGATCTTGAAAGATTCGACCGATAATAACCCATTGACAGGTCTAATCCCGGCTGCTTCAGCCGGGGCCTTCCTGCAGGGGGCGGGGGGTCATCATGTGGGGTTCGGGTGCTCGCCGGAGCACTCGAACTCTCGCCGGTGCGCAATGCGGCGCACTTCCTGGCCACTGTGCCATGTCAAAAAAAAAAGTTGTATTAAGGTCGGCAGTGAACTTGTAAAATGTTGATAATGGTTCAGTAATAATTCACTAACTCATTAACTTGCTATCAACGAAGTTGAATCGTTATTAACGTGTTACTAACTCACTGCACATCACTTAAATGGTTGGTATCGCGACTTTTTTTCATTGGGGACTCAGGATACTTCCTCCACCCGAGAACTGAAGTGATCCGAACTCAAATCAATATGAAATACTAGACTCTAGACATCTACGCACGTCCTCCTTCGGTTACCATGAATATATACCAAAATATATTGCAAAAATATGTAACTAGCTAGATGGTAATGCATGATTAAGCAGCATCTTTACAACTATTATTTTAAAATCAATATTGATATAAATCATCACAAGTGTTTGACTATCAATATTTATTTCATAAAAAACAAATTTAATACAAATATACGCACGCTTGTGTCAATTTTGCTATTGACATTATATCAGATAGAAACGTCAGTGTCAAAAACGATATAATGTTATTTTTAATGCTATATCCAAAAGGGTATAAAGGTTTATTTCATTTACTCGACGAAAAAGTTTGCAAATAACGCGGCTCAGGCGTAATCCGTTTTCATAATTCAAATTGAAGAGACGTACATATACATCTTCGTGATGTCTTTCTCTCTTTATGAAACACAAGTTTAAGCCGACAATTCATGACTCTTTAGTTGAGGTTTTACCGTAAGATATATTGCTAATCTCTTTTTGTAATTAACTGCTCCCCAATTTCTTACATTACTTGAAAGTGTTTTCTAGGAAGATGAATTTGGAGCAAGATAAGATGCTAGTTTGGGGTCGAATACCATATGGCGCTGGTTTTTGGATCAACATCGAAGATAAAATTGCATTTTTTTTTATTTTTGTCTGATTCCCGAGTATTCAGCCCCCATGTTTCCGGACCCAAGACTCTCATACCAAACGGTGAAGGTGAAGAACATAGATTTCAATTCAACCAGGAACGGTCAGTCTCCAGCGCCTGTGAACGAAGCTTTTCAAGTCTAACGGGGTGTTTGGTTGCATGACAATGAGCATTTTTATTTTAATTTTTAAAAATTGTAGTAAAAGTTTATTTTAAAAGTGTTTGACATGTGTTACAATTGTTAATCTTAAAATTTTTTTCACCGTCCTCCACGTGATGGAGAAAAAGAGAGGTATTGAGCATTTTTTTTTTCAAAAAGACACAACCAATGCACATGGTCCACAAGCCTAACTCATGTGCTAGATAAGTGACTTTTCATTTATACACCAAACACCTTACCATCATTTCTAATGAGGTGTTTGGTTGCATGATAATGAGCATTTTTATTTTAATTTTTAAAAATTGTAGTAAAAAATTATTTTAAAAGTGTTTGGCATGAGTTACAATTTTTTATCTTAAAATTTTTTTCACCCTCCTCCACGTGATGGAGAAAAAAAGAGGTAGTGAGCATTTTTTTTTCAAAAGGGCACAACCAATGCACATGGTCCACAAGCCTAACCCATGTGCTACATAAGTGACTTTTCATTTGTGCACCAAACACCCTTACCATCATTTCTAAAAATGATAATATTTTTGCCAAACATTATATTTTTATAATTTTTAATTTTAAAATTTGTCAAGTTTCAATGTGTGATATCATTTTTTATCATGAAACCATATAAAAAAATAAAATGCAACCAAACACCCCATAAAAATGATAATGTTTTTGCCAAACATTATATTTTTATAATTTTTAATTTTAAAATTTGTCAAGTTTCAATGTGTGATATCATTTTTTATCATGAAACCATATAAAAAAATTAAATGCAACCAAACACCCCATAATGTATTGTTTCCGAATTATGATCGTCATTACCTAAATTTAAAAATAGAAAGAGAACTACAAGATCTCCGTAATATATATGTCCGCCTTTACGCACTCACACCACGTCTCAGATACTGTTCATGATCCGCTTTTGAAGCCCCATGGCTGGGTTCCATAGTTTGAAGTTTTCCCATCAACTCAGCTGTGTGCAAGAAACACAATGATCTCTAGGATAATACCGTTCCTCTTTGTGGATCATGGGGGCATAAAAAATTTTGCTGTTTCTAGGTATCGTGTAAAGGAAAAAATCTTCAGAATCTTCTACAAGATATCATCTTGAAGTGGGTTCAAAGCTCCTGACTCGAGAAGTTTCAAGCTCATGTTGAAGGAGAATCATAAGCATCAACCAAGTCATATAGTTCATCTCCAATACCGAATCCGAGCATTCTAGCCATGTCACTTGTTTTCGACCTGGGCTTTGGAATATTTTGTTCTCTCAGCCAGTTGTATACGATGAAAACCTTTTTCATGACGAATAATTCAAGTGCCTCCGGATTGAAGACAATGCCCAGACGCATGCTCATCTGCAAAAATAATTTTCCTATGATCAGAACAGTGAAACTGACTAACATGTGGACTAGCTCCCATCCTCCTATTTCGTATCATCTAGAACCACGATGAATTACTAATTTACTCATGGAGCTCATTGTCAAATTCAAGCTATTGTTCAAACCTGATGTGGAACCAGCATTGCTGCATAGCGAGCAAGCTCTCCTGCTCTCCAGTCCAGCACAACAGGAAGCCATGGATATGAAGAGTCTAATCTCACAAACCAGAGTCTTATTTCAGGAAATTCTGACAGTTCCCGCGTGTCATTGGGATCTTCTCTTTTATAGTTGATTGTGAAACCAGCAGTTTGTTCGAGAAGCCTTTTTGGATCAAATGGAGGCTCATCTGCTGCATATAAGTTCCCAATAAAAGAAGATCAGATGAGTTAGAAAATCATTGTGAGAACATAACAGTTATGTTGTCTAGATCAACATGCCATACCTTGCCCCAAAATACTACTCCCAAGGACAGAGTGAACTGGAGACAAGTCGAGAGTGCGGATAATGTCGTTGTCAATTATTATCTCCAAGCGTCCATCCGTTGGAGGCAGCGGAGGTGATACTTTCACCGTATCTATAAAAATAAACCAAGTAAAAAAAACAATTAATGATATCATACATAAAGTTGTAGCAAAAACAAAAAGTATATTTTAGCATGAACCAGCAGAAATATTAACATATTCGATTTCTTTCTAGGAGCTTTGAGCCAGAGATTTGGGGCAAAACGAAAATTCCTTCCAGAAAGGGAGAAATGGATTGATGCGGCAGTTCTTTAAGGCCTGTTTGCTAACAATCTTAAACACCTGTATCTCTACTAATTTTAAAATTGATCATCACAAGTGTTTGGCTATGAATATCAATTTTGAAATTTGTAGTATAAACAAGACATAGTTAACCTGTAACACAAGTACCACTTGTATCAATTTTGATATTGGTACTCGATCATCTAAAATTATCAATATCAAAATTGATTTCTAATCATTATCGATGCTCTGACCAAACAGAGTCTTGTGTAGGAACAGGAAAAAATAGCTTATGCCCTATTTGGTTAGAGTTTCATTTTTGGTACTATATCAATAATATTGATATTAATATTTTCAAATGTTGGAGTATCAATATCAAAAGTAATACAAGTGGACACTTGTATTACATAATATGCTTTGTTTACAATACAAATTTTAAAATTGATAGTGATAGAGGTACTTGATAGTGTTACCAAACAGGGCGTTATATAATGCACTCCGTCTTCATAAGTGACCCTTCTTCTGTTGATTAGAAAGGACAGATATCCTTGTCAGTTTCCGTTCTTGCATACAAGCTAGATTAATCCACATCTAGAAGTTAAACCTACCAAAGTACATCATTTTGGTTTGAGATGTTCACACAGTTTGAAAATGTAAACCCATATGACCTGGATTTGAGACCAGAATGTCTCTTCAGCTTAACAAAATTCAAACAGAGATTGAAGAACAGAGAATATTGTACTGGTCAGTTCATGATATCAACATCAGATTGTTGGTATTACACAGTATAGTCAGGCACGAGACGATTAGGAAGTGGAGCTAGCTACAAAATATCCAATGTAAAACCTAGGCGTTGGGTTGACAAATCTATTGCTATGCTACAGCGATGCAAGAGTGTATCCCAGAAGTACAGTTTTCCAAAGCAAAATGAATGGCATTTCCTGCTGACAGCCCCTCGAAATATAGTATTTGGAGTCGTAAACTAGAACGGGGCGTCCATGTATCTCCTAATGGTTCTCATTTCCATGAGAATAAGTTTTATCCGAACTCGTTTAAACTGAAATCTACCGCGGAAAAAAACCTGCTTTCTTTCATCCAATCGGCAGGGGATTCATGAGCAAGGGGAAAGATACTACGGACATTGAGATCAAAGGCACTTCCGATGCTTCTCCCTCAGCGAAAGATGTCGCTACTGAGAGAGGTTCCGCGAATATGTGCAAGCCGAAGCATCAAGCATGTCAAGAAAAAGGAGGAACTCCCAAAGAAGCCACCGGACGCAGGGAAGAAAGATACTAGGGAAAAGAAAACAACAGCTCTACACGCGAAAGCTTCGAGGGGCGGAGAGTTCATTCACCATCTTCTGCGTCAGCCAGAGAGACGTCGAAATTGCCGGAGGGATTGAAGGCGACGGCGAGCGCGAAGTCACCCTTCTGACGGAAATTCCGGGTGGAGCGAGAAGAGGCCATGCCTGACTTGTTGAATCGGCACGGGCAGGGGACGTCGGCGGCAACTTTCTTCGGTGTTGTAATGAGGTTGAGCGCGGTGCCGGAGGCTATGGCTGCAAGTGCCATGAAGAAGAAGACGCTGTTCGATAGATGGCCTCTCCGCAAGCTAGCTACTTTTTCGTTATCGTTTTCTTGTGGCGGTCCGGAGGCAGCAGGCTGCCCTGCTGCAGCCTGACCTCGGTAACGAAATTTCGTAATACCTTGTCCATTCACTAAATTACCCTTGTGACCTAAGAAAATAAAATAAAATAAAAATCTATGATGATAAATATACTCGAAGTCTCAAACCCTACAAATAAAGGAAGCACAATGTGACAATTAAATATTGATCTAACAGTTATGATAATTAAAAGCTTTTTCAGGGATTAACATTGAAAAACTTTCTAAATTAGTTTATAAAAACAATAAATTAAAATTACAGTAATCCACTCATTTAGTCTCTCAATATCTTTGAACATTATAATTTATCCTTGTAAATTAGTATATTGACTTAATATATATAATCATGCTAGTGTACAACCGTCCCTGGAGGTCACTCGTGCCGATACCAATAAACCCAGCACACTTAATTTCTTCGGACTTTTTCTAACTCTGCTTTCGAAAACAACTGGTCACTTTTTTAATAAAGAAATTATTTCATCTTTTAAAAAAACTTTAACTAAATTTATCTGAATAAAAACTCATTTTACTCTCCGAAATGCCTCCTGGACTTGGTCTTTTCGCAAGCGTACGCAGTACGTGAAACATAGACCTTTTTTCTCTTCAACCAGACATAGAGCTGTAAATGGATACGGGTGGACCTGTCAATTAACCTGAACCCGATTACCGAAGCAGGTTTGGACATTCGATTGGGGCTTCCGGTAAACGTTGGCATCGGGTTTCATTGCACCCGATTTCAAACAGACCCGATTATCACATCTCGGGTTTTACTTGATAACCCGATTGCATTATCGACAACCCGATAGCTCGGTTGCTCCCTCGGGCCTCAACTTCTCCACCTCCAGGTCTCATTGCTCGCGGTCGACGCTACAGCAGCCGACAGTGGGATGGCGAAGTTAGTCATGGCGTTCGGCCCCCGCAGTGGGATGGCAGCACTGTCGTACACCCTGGTAGCCTCCATGGCGGTGTCGTAGGTGTCGAGCCAGACACGAGTACCCCTCGAGGGGTCTTGAATCTCCGCCGCCCCCTTTCCCCATGGCCACCGCCGCACCCCTCGGAACCCCCTCGACGGGCCTCCAGCGCCCGGGGCTGCTGAGGGGATTGCCCCAGCACCTTCCTCTTGGGAGCCCTGTCCAGCCTGTCACAGCACCCGCCGGAGGAGGCCTCTATGGCGATCTGCTCCACAAAGTGCTTGAGTCGCCGCGCCGCGGGAAGCTGAGCTCCTCATTGCTGGAGGAGTCGGTGGCCATCGATATGCGTGGGATGCGGGGAAGAGAGCCGGCCTTCGCCCTGAAGTTCCCGGCCGCCACCACCTGCCTACGCCGCCGCCCCCAGCACTTGGTACCGGCGGCAGCCGGCGTCGCACCTCTTTGCCCTGAGGTTCTCGGCCGCCCTCAGCACCGGCAGATATCCTTCATCTTGACAATCAATGTAACGGGTTTACCCGGATCCAAAATTAGTTTCGGGTTCGGGGATGGATCAGATCCAAAATTTGATGATTTATCGGATTTTCTATTGGATTTGGATATATTTTATTGGATTCAAGTTTGAATCCTAAAAGATCCAACCCAGTAGCAACCTGTTGACAGGTCTAACCAGACATCAATCCGAAACTCAATAAGTTTTTAGCATTACACTGTATAGGCGGCTAAGTTTTTTAAATATTATGCGTCGCGCCTAGTCGCCTTTAAGTTTGATCAATCTGCACGAATGAACTTCATCAGCAACAGAATCATAGAAGAATAAAATACAGAGACGGACATAATTAAGTACCCTAACGCTATTTTACATTCATACTAGCCTACCGAAAGATCAAGAATTTCTGCCACTGGAACCTTCAACAAGATATAAGCTAGCCCATCGAAGTGCATCTTTATATATACATATATACACTCATATGACAAGAGGATTTTCTAATCAAAAGAAGAATCGTATCCCTTTTTCTCTTTTTTCACCACTTCAAGATCTAACGGTGACTTCCCGGACGGCTCACCCAAACGGCGAAGCAAAGAAAAATCATGGGAGAAATTCTGGAGTGGGCCGAAAAGAAAAATAGGAGCAGGATTCTGGGAGAAAGTGCAGAGTAGGTTCTGTTTCCCGATGGTTTGACTTGTGACCCCAGCATGGGCATCTTTTACCGTGTCTTCAGTACTGACAGGGAGGTTGAGATTGGCAAGGAAAAAAAAAAGCTTACGTTTTCCACTGATCTCGAAACTGTCTCTGCCGTCTCACCCAGCAGCGGCCCGGACCTGGAGATCGATGTGTTCGAAACCATAAACAAGTGAAGATTAATCGGGTGCACCATGGTCGACTTGGTATTAGAAAATTAAGCTGGAAGAAACTGTGAAGATTATTAGGTGCTGCTGGCATATCTATAGTCTATACATTTTCTGGGGGTTTGAGTCTCCTCTCCTGCGTGTATATATGATTACCACCTTAGATACATATATATATATATCCAATGAACCGAACTCCCTCACTCGTCATTAATGAGTTCAACAGCATCTGCTTTATTAATTTTATCTCTATATTATCTATCTCCGTCTAAATTAGGTTTCACTATCTTTTCATACTTCGTCGCTAACTATATCTATATCTCTATTAATTTGGAAATCAACATTCATATGCATCATCACGTACGGGTGTTTAGCGCTCTTAATACCAGCATTGACACTCTACTCTTTAAGATTTTCGATATAAAAATTTATAGTGCCATTATTTCTCATATTGTAAACAAACAGGGGCTACATATATAGCATATTTATATTTCAAAATCGAACAACCGCCGGATAATGACTTATATCGATATCAATTTCAAACGTTAAGATCCCCAATAATATTACCAAACAGGGTGTCAAAGAACGTCTACTCCGACCAAAATCCTGTAGCTTATTAGGTAGTCAAAGATCTGCGGGGGAGAAGAAGAGAGAGCTACACATGGTGGTGGCCGCGCTTCCCTTGGAGCTAGCTAGCACAGTGGAGATCTCTGAGGAATCCCCTTCCTTCTGTTCAGGCTGTTCAGCTTGCCGCAGATGATGCGCCTGGTCGACCTCCCACAGACGTACATGGCGCTTCTCTTCTTGCGGGCGGACGCCGCCGCGGCGCCCACCAGCCCGCAGCTCAGGTTCTCCGAGCCGGAGGAGCCCGCGGGCTTGTCGCCGTCCACGACGGTCGAGCGAGTGGTGTCGTTGGATTCGTCGTCTCCGGCCCGGTGGCGGACGTCGACGGGCTCCGGCGCCGGCCGGCCGAGCTGCAAGGAATCGCAGGTCCGCAGGTACGCCGACAGATCTTTCTTCTGCCTCAGCACAAAATCCACCTAGAAGAAGGCACATATGCGCAGAGAAAGTCGTCTCGGTCAGGTGAGAGAGCTTGAGATCGATATTCTTCAATCTGTTGGGTGTGAATCTCTCCTTGCGTACCTTGCAGCCAAGAGAGCAATGGATGTAAGGCTCCTGAAGGCTCCTATCGCAGGAGGTGCAGATGTTTCCCGAACCCTTGAACTGTCTGCTCTGCGGGCGCTTCTTGAGGAAGACGACTTTGGAATTGTTGATGGTGTACGACTGCAGAGCACGCGAAGGGTCGACGGAATTAAAACATGAACAGATGATTAATCTTTCTCTAGTTTCAATACACGTATGTTCTCTGTTGTGTGTACACAGAGGGTGGCAAAATGACTGATACCCACCCGGAAAAGTTATGCTAGCTCTTGATTTTCGGATGCGTCTCCGATGAAATACATACCTGGACGTTGGAGCAGTCTATGAGCTTCTCGAGGTCCTGTACGCGAACGACGTCGTGGTAGACGTAGCGGCGGACCTGCACGAGGCGGTGGCGCCCGTGGGAAGGCACGCAGCGGGGGCAGATGCTGGTGCAGCAGTCCAGGCAGCAGATGTTCTTCTCGTTCTTCTTCGCCTTCTCATGCGCCGTGCAGCTCGCGAAGAACATCTGCGTGCCGAGGGCCTCCAGCCATGCCGGCTTCCAAGTAGCCTGTGCGCGTATATATGTACACACACACACATCAGTTAGAAGTTAGAACTTAATACCAAGCAAGACGTATATAGAGGCAAAGAAGTGGGTAGACAGAGACAGGCGGAAGAGGAAAGGAAAGCACCATGATCGATAGATCGAACGATCACGCACAAGCTGGACTCAATGACAGAGATGTTGTAGAGCACTCCTCCGTCTGGCGCCCCCAAGAAGACAAGACAGGGAAGAAGGAGAAGCAACTGATCATGAGCAATCGTCAAGCCCCGTTTCTTCTTCTAGGCGATGGAATTAGTGTTGTGCATTGTTTAAGGAGACCGACACAACACAAGGGCGCCATTAAACAAAGGGGAGGAGATGAGGAGAACGTGGGCACTGTTCCCGTGTCCTCCTCAGTCCTGCCGCTGCTGCCATGGCCGAGCTCGCCTTGGCCGGAGAGCTGCGGCCCTAAAGTAATACAGGCGAAGGTGGTGGAGGGCCGGGAGGGGGGTGTTGTGTCCGAGGAGGTCTTCTTTTGATTTCCTCCTCTCGAGCCGTATGATCGATGCTCGGCGCCTGTTTCCTGCTAGTTTCTGTTTGTTTTTCTTCGTCTCGATCCAGGGAGACCGTTGATCTGGCTAAGCATATAGGCCGGTCTCTCCATTATATTTGATATGCTCGATTTAGTCACCGAGTTAAATAAAAGAAGAACATATGTATTTGGTGAGGTTGTGATCGGTAATAACATATATAATAGAATATTTTTTGTTGACGATCGATGTCATTTGGCTTCAAAACATACCGATCCTGCGCAAGCCACCGAGCAGCTGCGAGTTTTAATTCCAAGTCTGATACGTTTTAGGTGCCGCTGTATTTTTCTAGGATGTTTGATTGCTGTTAGCATTATACGTGATAATCTCATATTGATTATTTGAGATTTGATATTGTGTTTAGCCCTTTTATCTTAACATTATAATTTTGAAATTTGTAAGATGATATCAGAGCAAATACTTATTTATTTTTAATATTTAATCATCTTATTTCTTATTTTTACTACCCATTTTGACAGTGAAGAGAATGTTAGAATTGTGAAGATAGTTTTATATTGACTATTTGAGATTTGATATTGTGCTTGCATATCTTGAACTCCTTTGCCTCAATATCATGGTTTTTAGGATTTGTAAGAATTGCATGGTAATTAAAAACTTGTCCAAAAACAAAAGAGAGCTCGGTAATCATGAGAAAAATATTTGTTTACTTATGGATAAAAAGGAGGTGATCGAGAGGCATTTCATTTTGTTTCTTCTGGTTCCCAATTTTCTTTACTTCTTGTTGTTGCCGTGACAATACAACAAACATGATGTTGTTACAGAATTTTACGTGTATAAAACAATTATTGTGCAATAAAACGCCTGATTAACCGTTTCAGAACCAAGAGAGGGAGAGGTCAAACGGAAATGTTTGATCACTTTTGACGGCACTAGTTTAAGCACAAGATGGATATTATGGGCCTCACTCGACTTTGAGGCCCAACATTGAGAATTGGGTAGTAGCCGCTTTTTCTGTCTACTTTTCTATAGACTATGTGGATCAAACAAACATTGAGAGGAAAAAAAAAACGGATGCAAAAGCATTAGAGAATGTTTAAGATAAAAAAAAACCTCGTTGCAATGGGCATTCAGATGCATCGCACTACCTATGCCTGATAGAAAGGCTGCCAGAGAGTGTTGGGTAGGGGTGGCAATGGGTTGGGTCGGCCCACAAGTTCACAGGTCGGGCCAACTGCGGGCCATTTGAAGGGCCAAAGGTTTTGGCCTGCGAACTTTAGTCGGGCTGTCATACGGGCCGAAGCGGGTCGCTGTAGGCCAAAGTGAGCCAAATGATTTTCAACTTTTTATATCAAAAATATCATTTTTACTTATTAAAAATATATTTTTAATTAAATTACTATTATCTTAAATAATTAAATTTAACATATTTAATAAATATTTATTGATAGAATTTAAAGTTGGGTCGGGTTGCCCTGGCCAGGCCAAGTTAACATTTTTGCGGGTCGGGTCGGGCCAAGCCAACAATGTAATACGGGCCGGGTCAGGCCAGGCCAATATATTTTGGATCAGGCCATAAGCGGGCCGACCTCGGGCCCGGCCCATTGATACCTCTAATGTTGGGTGCATCACGCCACGATTTGTAATGGGGTGTTTGGTTGCATGATAATAGAGATTTTTATTTTAATTTTTAAAAATTGTAAGAAAACTTGTTAAAAGAAGTGTTTGGTAACTATGACAATTTTATATTTTGAAAGTGATTTTCTTCTTAAACAAAAAAAGAGGGTCTCACCTCTTTCTTTTTTCTTGTGGTTCCTCACTTTGTTTGGTCATGTATGGTAGTTACTCTTTTTTGTTATCACATGATTCACATCCCTCCAAACATGACAATTTTATGTCATGAGTTGGTTCACTTTTTATTTTAATACAATTTTTTATTATGAAAATGTACAAAAAATTATCATGCAACCAAACACCCCATAAGATTTCATACATAACACCAAAATGCTTTTCTTGGTTGAAAAATAGACGTCGTCCCCTCACAGTATTACTAGCTCTTTTCCTGGTGGATCCGCAAGTGAAGTATTTAATTCTTGAGTTGCATCTAGAGTTGTTTGAAAATCATCATGTTTGGTGAGATGCAACAATAGAAAGAGTGGAGATCATGTATAGCTATAAGAGGCTGACGACCACAAGATAAAACAAAGGTCAAAGTACTTTTTTTTTTGTTCAAGAGGGACTACCCAGCATCATTTTTTTTTGGGAAAATTGATTTCCGGTCCATTTTGAAAAGTCAATATAATTATTAGTCCGTTGACCCAATATGTATTACAATTAGTCCGGTCCGTTTCAATTTTTAAAACTTCCCATCCATTTTCGTCACACGCCGTAACTTGCCGTAAGCTTTTTTTTTTGGTTCCCATTATGCCCTCAACTTACCCTAACGCGATTGATACATCCTCTGGTGCCGCCGGCGGACTTGGGGGCTTACCCTAGCGCCATTGCGAAATCGGGTCCGCTTCTGCTGCCGTCGGAGGACTTTCGGAAGGGAGAGCGCTTCCACGAGGCATCGCGGTTGAGCATTTGCAGCTGCGGAGGAGTTACCGTCGCGGAGGACCTGCAAAGGAGGAGCAGTCGGCCGGAGGAGCTTCAGCATCTGCTGCCGTAGAGGAGCTGCGAAGGAGGCCGCGCTCAAGCCCTAAGCCTAAAATCGCCATCGTCCGGTAACATTCTCCATATTCTTCGGTCATTTTCATCAGTTTCACGCACATAGTCCTCCGACGCCCTGTCATCTATGTTTCGGTCATGTTGCGGTCACCAGCAGTGGGCAAGGGACTGCATAGGTGCCGACGAGTGGGGGTGCGGACTGTGGCGTTCGCCTATGGGTGGGGGGGTGCAGAGGTGCCAGCAGTGGGCGGGGGACGGCGGAGGTGTCGGCGGGCAGGGATGCGGATGGCGGCGTTCGCCCATGGGTGGGGGTGCGGAGGTGCCGGCGGGGAGTGGGGGGTGCGGACGGCGGTGTTCAGCAGGCGGGCCGGGGGTGCGGAGCGACGACGGGCGGGGGGGTGCGGATGGCGATGTTCGGCGGCATGGTGTGGGGGGTGCGGATGAGGGCGGGGGGTGCGGATGGCGACGTTCGCTTTCGGTGAGGGAAGTTCTGAGTCTTTCGAACATGTTCCCAAACGAGACTGAAAGAGTCGATATAGCTTCTTTGGTAGAAATTTGGGTAGTTAGAATTCTTGCCAATCGGACAAATTTTTTCAAGTAACCTACTTGTTGATTTTTTTAACCATAGCAGGTTATGGATTGTTTGTCTATTGTGTTTAATTACACTGGAGAGGGGCATCTTGTTGAATTTAGACATGATATGGCTATGGAAGAAATATTACATATAATCTCGGAAAGATGGAATCTAAATATTGGAGATGTCCACTTAAAGTATGTTCTTCCCGAACAAGAATCGGTGTCAATTCGTATTACGAATGATGAGGACCTAAAGAATGCAATTCGAACATATGTATCTCTTGGCAAGAGAATCTTGAATATAGATGTTTCACTCCTGCTCCGCGAGGGAACGATTTGTCAAAGGTAATTGTTGATTGTAGATGTAATTCATATATACAATACTTATCGGCATCATTTCATATATTAACATAATGCTTCTCATTACACGGATATCCAAGTGAATCAAGTGTTGAACGATCTAACATTATCTACGGAAGGAAAAGTGACCTTTGGAATGATGTAATTCATTCTAAAGGTCAAATCTTTTCAAATGTTGAGCATTTAAGACAAGAATTGGTGAAATATGCCATTGCAAGGGGATTTGACTACAATTATTTGAGAAATGAACTCACCCGACTTCTTGTAAGATGTAGGATTAGTCAATGCCCTTGGTATTTACATGCTCTTAGGGTTGGTGGAGGTCCATCATTTGTAATCAAAGATTTACATAATGATCGTACGTGTGGAGGAGGACTTAGTACAAAAGCACCCTAGAGCATCAAAGAAATTTGTTAGCTCTCTAATTATGGATAAGGTTGTGGATACTCCATTATATCGTCCAGTGGATATCAAGAGAGACATTTTTAGAGACTACGGACTTGACTTACCTTACCATCAAGCATGGCTAGGTAAGGAAGTTGCTAGTAGACATGTCTTGGGCGATGAACGTTGCTCTTTTGACTCCTTACGTTGGTATCATGATGCAATTCTTGAATCTAACCTGGGGAGTGTTGTAGATCTACAAGTGAGGATGAAGGCCGTTTTAAGCGATTCTTTGTATGTTTTCATGCATGTCAAGTGGGTTTTGAGGTGGTTGTAGACCCATCTTGTTCCTTGATGGTACTTTCTTGAAAGACAAATACAAGGGCATTCTTCTAGGTGCAACCGCTTTGAATGGAGAAAATGAGCTTTTTCCCGTAGCATACTGTCTGACATGTGATATTGAAAATGAAGATAGCGCGGTGGTTTCTAACTTGTTTGAGAAAGGCTATACCGCCTACTCGCGAAATTACATTCATATCGGATAGATGTAAAGGATTAATTGAGGCTATACCAAATATTTTTCCGGAAGAGTTATAATGCTTATTGTTTACGCCACTTGAAAGCAAATTTCGCAAAGTATCTTGTGGGAAAATTCAAAGGTTGCAAAAACTCGGTTGCTATCTTTATTTGATAAAGCTGCATATGCTTATACTATGAAACTCATGAAGAAAGCATGCGAGGCAATAGGCGATATCTCGCAAGAAGCGATTGCATGGGCAAGAGATAGTAATCCCAACTTTTGGGCTAATGCATATTTTGCGGGTGACGAGATTTGGAGAAATGTATTCTAATCTGTTTGGAATCATTCAATGCTTGGGTTACGGAAGAACGTCATCTTCAATCTTTCATATGATAGATCGTATACGAATCAAGATGATGAACATGAGTTCTAAAAGGAGAGAAGAGAGCACATTGTGGCAAACATTTCTTTGTCCATCTATTGACATAAAGATGAAAAAGTTGATGGATAAATCTCGAGGTTATACAGTAAATGTTTCTAATGGTGTCATCTTCGAGTCATGTCAAGACCATCACATGTTGTTAATTTTCGGGACAAAACATGTACATGTAGAGAATGGCAAATTTTACGGTTACCATGTAAACATGTTCACGGTAATTCACAAAATAGGTGGAAATATAGAACATTATTGTTCTTTTTACTATACAACACAAGTATACGAGAAAATGTTATGATGTGTCAATTGCACCAATATCTAATTTGAATAAACACTGCTGCGATTGAGAACATTGAAGTGGACCTCCGGTAACTAAAAAAAGATGCGGAAGAAGTAAGAAGAAAAGAATTCCTTCACGGAGAGAGTTAGAAATAGACCGAGTTGTTTACTCGTATGTTCTAGGTGCAAGCAACACCTTTGGGCATAATCGCAAGTCTTGTAGAATCCTATATCAGAATAGGTATGCATTTTCTCATTTCTTCTTGATACATACAATTATAGACTTACTAGTAGTTTCTAATGGAGTTCTATGTCACTTGAACTGTTCATTATAGATATGGCAGGTGGATCTCCCATTCCGAAGCTGAGGTGTATTTTTGGACATGGGTTCTGTGCAACAAGAGTTAGTCAAACTGAGAGGAATCCAGGAAGGATGTTTTACACGTGTAAGGTAACATTTGTATATTTCCATTTTCTAATGCAATACCTATCATAATGTTGTTTATCTGTATGATAAGGTCACTAGGCACATCAGACACAAAAACACCTTATGCACACCTTATGACACAATGTACTGAATTATACATTTCCATTTTCAAATTGATTTCTTTCTAACCATGTATTGTTTCTAATTAAACATGTTTATTAAACAGGTTGATGGATGTAACTTTTTTATGTGGTGTGATCATCTCGCTAATTTTGTGGAATCTTCTTCATCAACTTGCTGTTATGACAAATTAGAGCGCATCCGTCAACTTGAAAGGCGTGTAGAAGAACTGGAGAAGCGAGAGAAGGGGTTGAGATATAAGCTGAAAGTCATTGGTAAAAAATTATTGAAATTATCGGATGAAGACGATGAAGAAGTTAATAGTTGTTCTGAAGATGTTTTGAGTGTGTCTTTAGGATGATGATTTAACTGTTTAACGGTTGGAAGTGTACTAATTCGACTTATGAACCACTTTTATTTCGGTGTTGCTAGTTGTTTCTAATTAGCTACTGTATTCAGGAATATACTATTTTTAGTTATTTTCTTTTAGCTACTACTTTGGGATTTTGTTTAACGGTTGAATGTGTACCACTGTTTATGTCTCTTGCGCTATTGTGTTTGGGATCTTCTTTTAGATGTTTGCTTTATTTCTCTAATGTGGGCTTATTTATGCTGTTAGCGTTGTCATCTTCTTTGGTCACTGTACATTCAGCAATCACCGTACAGCCTTCAATATTTTCTGATGCATTGGGCAGTATTTTATCAACTTTGTTGTCAGTTTTATCATTATTTTCAGCAAACAACAGCTCTATGTGTTGTGGATCGGTATCACCAGAGACCTTTCTCCTCGATTTGCAATCCGGCGGTCCTTTCAAAAACATGTCTAATAACATTCTTGCAGTGTGTTCGGTAAATAATATTGTAAATTTTAGAGAACGTTTCCAAATTAGGTGTCCATTATTTTCAATCTCGTGGTGCACATCGCATCGGCGACTCTACGTTCGGAACAATGCGGGTGACATTGATCCACGTAGGTGACATTGAAGGAAAGTGGCTCATTAGGAAGAAACGTCATCCGGAAGGGCCCGTAGAGTTTCACTGATAAATTAAACATATATATAAATATACAGGAAGTAGAGTGTTCACGCATAAGAATGCTACGGGGGCAAGGAAGTCTTTTTATTACAAAGATAACTCTCCTCTAACGGTTTGTGTTCAAATTGGAGCGGATGTTTTACAATTTTTAAAAATTGGATTGGACATTAAACAGCTTCAACAATCGGACTAGGTGTTAAAGTGCAATGTCTCTAACGGACCGGAAGTGAATTTCCTCTTTTTTTTTTGAACAAACATCAACCACTAATATTATATATAACCAAACAGAGTACAAAGACACGAATAAGTAGAAAAATTAACAAGACACACATTGACCACGAAGAACAACGAACATCTGCCGAAAGTCAAAGTCACCAAAGTAGGACAAAGCCATGAGGTGACCAGCACAGTAATGTGCATATACTGTCGAACGGCAGAGATAGAGACTCCACGGTGGGAGTTTGAGCAAGTCCACGAGACTGGATGAACACACCAAAAAGGTGTGGTTAACGCCCAACCTAACAGTCTCGTACGAGAGAAAAAAACTAAGTCAAGGACATACGACTCTGTAAAGACACACAAACAACAAGCCGATAAGTATACCGAGATCCACATTTCCAGTGAACCAAACGAGACGCCTACGTTGTACATATATAGACAAAACAAAACACTGGAAAGTGGACAAACCTACGCCAACAGGTCATAAGAGAGGGAGGACATCCCTCCCTCCCCCACCCAAGTCTACCTCAAAATAAGAGACGTTGGAAAAATGATGGCGCTGAAAATCGAACGCCGAAGAAGCAACTAGAAACCGCTAGGGTGCCAATGGGGCACAGGTACCACCGGGGGAGGGGCGAGGGCTGCGGAGGGCGCGGGTGCCGCGGTGACGGGCCTCGGAGTGCCGCCGGAGGGGCTCAGGTGTCGCCGATAGAAGGGCAAGTGTGCCGCCGGTGGAGGGGCGAAGGTGCCGCCGGAGGGGCTCAGGTGTCGCCGGTGGAAAGGCAAGGGTACCGCCGGTGGGACATAGGTGCCTCCGGTGGAGGAGCGCAGGTACCGCCGGTGGAGGGGCGAGGGAGTCGCCGGAGTTCGAGGATGCCGCCGGTGGGACGCAGGTGCCGCCGGTGGAGGAGCGGGGGTGCCGCCAGAGGGGCGAGGTTCCGCCGATGGGGCACAGGAGCCGGAGGGCCGCAGGTGCCGGAGGAGCGAGGGTGCCGCCGGAGGGGCGAGGTTCCGCCGATGGGGCATAGGAGCCGGAGGGCCGCAGGTGCCGGAGGAGCGAGGATGCCGCCGGAGGGGCGAAGGTTCCGCCGATGGGGCGATGGGGCGCAGGTGCCGGAGGAGCGAGGGTTCATTCCGCTCGAAGTCTCCCGAATCCCTCGGATGGGCTTCCCCAATTCCCAGCATCATTTTGAACAAGCTTTGTTACAAATATCTGTTTTTGTAGCAAATCCTCGATTTATCTTGCAATCAACCAACCACCTCGCAAGAGTTAATTTTTCTAAGACGGAAAACCACGAGCTTCAATCATCGTAATTTAATGAGAGCGAGAGCAGATCATGTCATTTCTCCTCCTCCTCTTCAACCGTAGAACAAACAAAGTAGCAAACCATGTGTTTAGACAAATTGTGCTTTTTTGATTAATCCTTGCAGATGGGACTGGAACATATATATGCGATATATGGGTAAAAAAATGGAATTAAACTCAGTATATATATGTTACTTCTGTGGTATTTCTTACATGATCAGAAGGACTTAACAAAGATATATCCTATATATCGTGGGGGGTATAAAGGGCTAAGAGAGAGAGAGTGTTCACCATTAGAACACGCCAGAATTGTTGTGTTACCGTTGCTTAAAAACGAGTCATATATAAATATAAATATATATAGAGAGAGAATTGAGCTTTGTAGTTCATCGTCACATGCTTAATTAAACGCTTGCAAGCTCCTAAATTTTACGTTTCTTTTCCTAAAAGAAGAAAAACTTGAGAAGTTAGGTGATTACGTTTCAGATGTGGGATGCGAGCCCCGCATTTCTATGATGGCGAACCGGGGGATCATTTTTGGATTTAAGTTTGATTTGGGTCAAACCAGCGCTTCTATTTTTTGAGCTTCCTTCTATGAGATGAGTCCTAGCTAGTTTGACCTTGATTTGATTGTTAAGTTTCATAATCTTACAAACCCCAAAATCATGGTGTTGAGGTAGAAGGGCCCAGAACATATAAGCACTATATCAAATCTCAAATAGTCAATATGGGATTATCCCCACAATTCTAACACTCCCCCTCACTGCCAAAGTGGGCAGTGAAAATAAGAGGCAAGATAATCAAGTATTAAAAATTGATAAGTGCCCGCTCTGATACCATCTTACAAACCCCAAAATCATGGTGTTGAGGTAGAAGGGCCCAGGACATATAAACACTATATCAAGTCTCAAATAGTCAATATGTCTCTATCCCCACAATTCTAACAGTTTTGAGTCCTAGTTGAAATAGCACATCAGTCATATATATTTATATGAGTTGTGTGTGTTGCTTTTAAGGAAGACATATATAGCAGCTGAACCCATTTTTGAAGAATTTTGATCAAAATTTTCTGGATGGATGGATTCCTGAACCTTGGGTTGGGTTCCCAAACTTCCTTCTCTCTCGGTGGATTCCGAAATCCCCTTTTCTTCTTCTTCTTCTTCCGGCTAGCTCCTTTCCTTCTTCGCCCCCTTCGTCCTGCGTCAATTTGCATGCATGTGTAGCTGCACCGTTAAGGGCGACGATTGTTTTCATGAGAGGGGGTTGTGGAGTGAAATGTGGTTTCTTCATCTACAGTCGTCCATTCCATATATGTACGTATACATATATATATATATATATTCGTAAACGCATTAACGTACAATTATATCTCCTTCTGCAACGAGACAAGATGTATTCTAATAGAAGGTTTTTTATCAAAGAAAGAAAAGAGAGAAGGCGTAAGGCCGTCAAAGAAACCCGGTCTTATTATTATTTTTGGACGTAATGCCTTCCGCATCTTGCGGTTGCAGACCCTCGCCAAAGTCAATCATCATGATGGCCAAGAACACCGACACCGCACCGTGTCGACTTCACAGGTTAGCCGTTCTCTCGGAATTTAGATAACTTGGAGCCGCCCAAAATCAATAATTTTTTCGATGGCATGATATATCACTATCGTCATATATATTGGTTATGACCGTAGCTTTTTGTTACGAGTGCAAAGATTGCTTTTTTTTCTGGGCTAGGAAGATTGAGTAATTTGTTTTCCAAGGTGGGTTGCCGGGTTCTGAAAAAGAAAGTGCTCTTTTTTTTTGCGCTGTCCGTGTTGCCCTGATTGACAAGAGGCGTAGTAGTCGCATTTAAGTTGAAAAATGGAGGTCTTTTATCCCCGTCATTAATGGATCAGAAGATCTTTCGTCGGGAAACCACCGGGTGCAGTCATGGCGGTAAATGCAGGCGCCTATGACCCACAGATATCCGCTGCCCTTCTAAACGGGGATAAGAGGGCCCTGCTGGGAGACATTACCACGTCATGATCATGGCAACCTTTCGGGGTGCCTCCATATTATCTTCTATCTGCTCTCAGCCTCTCTCCTCCTCTTTCCGTCCTGCTAATCGACGGGTAGGCTGTCACCTTCAGGTAGTAGATCTCCGACGGGGAAAGTTTGGGTCTTGAGAACTCGGACCGGTTGCTGGTATATGATTCTGAGCCTTCCCCGACGACCCTTCACGCAAGCACGGAGTAGGATCAGTGAGGGAGAGAGTGAGACACAGAGAGAGCCTAGCAAAGCATGGCATTGTCTCTCACCAATGGCTGGGCTACTTTCTTGCTCTTCCCGGCGCTTCTTCTTCTTCTTCTCTCTTCTTCCTTCCGCTCCGCCGATTCCGGTGGTGTCCTGCCCGCCGCTTCGTACCGAACAGAAACAGCTGCCATCAAAGGTATAAATCTCGGGAAGACGCTTCCTTTTCTGTTCCTCCTCGCTATCGGTTGTACTTTCTTTTCTTTCTTCGTACTGCAAGAGTTGAAGAGAGCTGCGTTCTTGATGTCGAAGTGTCTTTTGGGGGTTTCCGCGGCGTTGGAGAAAGATGGCGCCTTTGAACCCTTGGGAGAGTTGAATTTCTTCTTCGCTGATCCAATGGGTGTTTCCCCCATGTTTTTCTTTTATGGCAAAGGAGCTTGCGCGGAGTGGATATCGGCTAGGAGGTTGATCGCCGAAGATATGGTGCCTACGCCGGTTGTGTCCCCTGTACCCAATACGTCGTTCAAGCTCGCTGCCGAGAGGACCCGTAGGAAAGACCCCTTGGAGAACTACAATCACTATACTGAAGGATGGAACATTAGCAATGAGCACTATTGGGCTGTAAGCTGCTGAATGCTTCCCTCTAATCTCTTTGTTCTACCCTTCTCAGAGAGATTGTCGAGCAATAATCGTAAGATCGTGTCTGTTCCAGTGCATTATCGTAACATGCTTCCTCCCTGGGGCTTCTTACGGTTTTGTCGCGTGCTTGATGTTTTGTTTTTCTTAAAAAGGATTGTATTTGCTCTGTTGCAGTCTGTCGGGTTTACTGCTGTCCCCTTCTTCCTCGTTGGAATCATATGGTTTTTGGGGTTTGGATTGACGCTGCTGCTCATCTCTTTCTACTGCTGCTGCTGTCGGCGGAGAACTTATTCATATTCTCAGACGGCTTATGCACTATCCCTAATTTCACTTATATTTTTTACATGTGTTGCAATGTAAGGTCCTTGCTACTCTATGCTTCTGTTTGGAGCTTTCTCGCGTAATGACGTGCAAAAATGCCTTCGTGATGGCCCTAATCTTGTTCCCTGGAACATCTCCAGCATTGGGTGTGCAGTCCTGTATACTGGTCAGGGGAAGTTTCACGGCAACACTTCAGACACCTTGGACTATATTGTGGATCAAGCAAACTACACAGTTGAAAACCTTATGAACTTTTCAGATAGTTTGTCTGCTGCCAAGAAGGTTAGCGTGGATAAGACTTTCCTCCCAGAGGAGGTCCTGAAAAAGATTGACGCCATTGAGACCAAGATCAATTCATCTGCTAATGATCTTGCTTTTCGGACAAAAGACAATGCCAAGAAAATCAACGACATTTTGGATTATGTGTGAGTTTTTGGCCAAAATCCTTCATCACCTATTTTTAAAGTTTTTCTATGAGAAGTCCTATTATTTGTTGCAGGATACTGGACTTGATTATTATTGCTGCTGTAATGCTCCTCATGGCTTTCCTTGGATTTGGTGAGCATATTTATTTTTTCTTGATATTCCACTTTGGATTATCCTTGTAAGACTTTCATTTCTGTCATTTCTCTGCCTTCTTGATGTCTGCAGTATTTTCTATCCTTGGATGGCAACTTCTTGTTTATATGTAAGTGACAAAGTTTGTTTCAATTTTCAGCTTTTCATTTTCTTTGAGCACGATTTCTCTTCATTTATGCACTAAGACTCATGGTTACCTGCTTTTTTCCTCCAGCTTGGTTCTCATTGGATGGGTTCTTGTTGCGGGCACGTTCATCTTGTCTGGTGTTTTTCTTCTTTTCCACAAGTAAGTATTTCAATTGTAGATTGAAGCATTAAAACTTGTTCCAACTTCCATGCTCACATTTCAACGATTGTGTGTGTATACATGCGCTATAATCAAACATAAAATTCCATCTGCCTCTCTGGCTTCAACTGTTTCTGGTATTCTATTATTCATATCCACACTGGAGTTCTGTAATAAGTGATTTGCCATGCTTAAACTGTATTTTCTCTTCTTATATGGTATCCCAAAGAATGGATGATGCACAGAATGACAAAAGAATGTTACTTGGATACAAATGGTAGATCCTTGTTTCAGAGTTGGGACGATTGATTTGCTTATTAGGATCTTGCTTTATTGGATATATGGAAAAGTTGTTTTGGACAATATCTCCATTAGTTTTGGTTAAGACTAATATGTAATTTTATTTAAAGGGATTTTTTGTATATCAGTTCCTGTAAAGGGTGTGGTCATAAAATATAAAAATATCTTAAAAGCCTCTATGAGTTTGCTTTATTCTAAATTAAGTCTGTATCATCTTACCATTTTTCAAAAGCTTCTATTTAAGTAAAATTTTTATCAAAATACTTCTTCTGTTGAAATACTTTGATGCAGTGCTCTTGTTGACTTTGATCTTGTGCAATGCCCATGTTTACCCTTCTTTATGCCTCATTGACCTCTCATGGGGGAGCAATGATAGGTCAACAGCGACAAAGGTGGGGACCAATGTGCAAGGCACTGTGCAGTGTGCATGACCAAATAAGGGCAAGTCAACAATGGCGCCAAGTCAATGCAGACATGGGAGTGATATTTCAATAAAAAATTAACCATAATATTTGAGGAGCTTTTAGTTATTGTGGATTTATTTAGAATTGAGCAAGACTATCAAGACTTTCTAAGCTTTTAAAATTTTTTGGGAATATATTTGAAACTAGACATGATTAAAAGGAGTCAGGAGTCGTATAATTCCCTAGTTTAAGTTTTTGTTGATAGAAAAAGTCTCATCTGACGATGTGATGCACATGCTGTCATTTAGTTTGCCTCCAGTTCCTCATCCTAAACAAATGTTCAATTACTGAATTATCCACCAAGCTGGCTGTACATGTTTCCTGCCATGTTTTCATGGTTCTTTTCCTAACATAACTGTTCCACCTACTACAGTAGGTTAAGCAAAACCGTGGTCTTGAGAATACCCCAAATACAATGCTGCTCAATGTATATTTCTTTTCATCATAAAAATATGTGCAAGTGCCTGACTTGCATACTTTAATGCCATATGAGATGAGCCACCTCGATGCGAGGTAGGGCTGTAAATGGGTCGGATTCGATAGCGGAATCACTAGAATCCGATTCCGATTTCGATAAGGGTTAAGGGGTTCCGATTCCGATTTCGATAATTTCGGAATCACTATGTTCCGATTTCGATTCGATTCCGATTTCGATAACGAAATCGGAACTGAATCAGATAATTTCTGAAATATATATTAAATATTATTTTTTATTTAAAAATGAGTTAATGATTCATAAATAGTTACTAAAATTTGATATAATCTTTTTAAAACTTTATTTTTATCATTTTTCAATTTATATATTATATTTTATGATTTATTCAACTTTATTATATCTAATTTTATTTATATATTTAGTTTTTATCGAAATCGGATTAACGGAAACGGAACTAACTGATTCCGATTCCGATAACCTACCGAAATATCTGATTCCGATAGTTTATAGGATACAAAAACAAGTTCCAAACCCGTTAATTTTTATCGAAATCGAATCAGAATTTCGGAATATCAGATTCTGTTCACACCCCTAATGCGAGGGCCTTTAATTGCCTCATCACAGGCTTTTATAGAAACTTTTAGTCAATAGGTGGAGCTGAAGGGACCATTATTAATCCCATAAAGTCTCCATTTTTAATTCCGATCAAGAGAACAGCAGCAGCATTTCCCATTTCTAATTCTGACCAGAGTCAGATAAGGAAGTAGCAATCTCAATTTCATATTGCTTTTGAAATTCGTTCGACCTCAGGAATGGATATGTTATAATGGTTATATATTTTACATAAAAATAGTCTCTCTCTCTCTCTCTCACACACACACACACACAACACAAGGTAGCCTTTCCCTCATTTTTCTAATGGACCATTTGCGCCCATATGTATTTTGAATGTGGATGGGGCACAACAACTAGTGCCTCCACCACTCTGCCAATGGAAATGTTGTGAACGGGTAATACTGCATATGTAGAAACAGGTCATATCGGAGACAGAAACTGGGTATAGAGTGGTGTTTCTATTTCCATATCTCGTGATTTATTGGAAAGGTACGATTTCTTTTTTGCTAATTTTTGCTGGAGACAGGTCAGAAATTGGATACTCAGTTTCATTTACAGCTTATGCATGGAGCGTACGTATTTATACATGCTTGCAAAAAGGAATCATGACTGCATCTGCATAAAATCTATACAGACATGTTCCTCCATCATGTTTAAGGAAACAAAAAATATGATATGATTCTTATTAAGAGGGAGGAACATTTTCATTAATATTTAAAGGCCATGCAATTACTGTTAGCAAGTTGAAATTTCCTATCACTGAGTATCACCTCTCATCTGAACTAATCGAGGGTCCAGAGAACATCACAAATTCCTAAAATCTGTTTTCTATCCACCGTTGGTCAGACAAACTTGTACTAAGTTGATCTCAGAAGTAATTTCACGAAGGATGTGCCATCCACATATCCTTGTACTAAAATTCTGTCACATAGGCCGATGCAGCTGTTATAACGTTCTGGGTCATGCTGAAGGGTCGGCTGCTGAATATGCAGAGGGATATGTGATGTCTTGGAACTCAATCATCAATTCAATCAAATCATCCTTATTTTTCCTATACAGCCTTTGTCCATGGTGTATGAGCATATTCTCGTACTTATTCTCTCCGTGTTTTTGTCCTCTCGTTTCTCTGAACGCTCAATTTTCAAGATTTTAGCGACCTTGCTTCTCTCTTTGCTGTTGTACGCTTGCCCTGATGACATGATCAACGTGATCGAGGTGCCTTGCTCTCTCCAGTGTTGTCGCAGACACATGCGTGGCGATGGATGACTGGGTTCAGCACCCTCATGCCCACACCTCCATGGACGACATCCTTCCGTGCGTAGATGTTGCCACCGCCAACGAGTCCTACTACCGGAGCAGGGAGGTGACTTTCCAGATGGTCAACGTGGTCAACGACTACCTCGTCAACGTATCCAACAGGAACCTTCCTCCTGCCCTGGCCCCGCTCTACTTCAACCAGTCTGGTCCGCCCGTGCCGCTCCTCTGCAACCCCCTGGCAAGTGATCTGACCGACCGCCCGTGCTCGGCCGGGGAGGTTCACTTCGGCAACGCCACGCAGGTGATCGAGGAGACCCCAAGGCCAACAAGGCCAGCATCGGAAATTAGACCAGAATCATGTTGATCTCCACGGATGCAGGTATGGAAGAGCTACGTCTGCGACGTGACGGCCGTCGCCGGCTCCGAGGTGTGCACCACAGCGGGCCGCATCAAGCCGAGCACCTACGGCCAGATGACCGCCGCCGCGAGCGTCGGCTACGGCACGTACCGCTACGGGCCATTCCTTGTTCAGCTGCAGGACTGCACCTTCGTGCGAGACACCTTCACCACCGTCAGGGACGAGGACTGCCCCGGGCTCCGACTACACAGCAGATGGATCTACATAGGCCTGGCGATGGTCTCCGCCGCCGTGATGCTGTCGGCGATCTTCTGGGTCGTCTACGCCCGGGAGAGGCGCCACCGCAGGCGCAGCAAGCAGTTCCTCGTCTCGTCGACGTCTCAGGTTCCTCCCCTGCAGGAGAAAACCCCGTAGGAAGGTTGAGGGAAGGGGAAACGGAACAGAGAGATCGCCCGTCCTGCTCCTGGTCCTGGTCCTGGTCCTGGTAGGTCCTTCGTATTTCCATCTTCTTCCTGTGGGTGTCAGCCGAATATACACATAAATATTATAAAATTTGCCCGAAATTTGCTGTTTTAGCTGTGTAAATGCGGAGCTTGACTGGGGTCAGCCGAACTGGAAAAAAGGCATTCTTACTTCTCTACGTTGAAATACATATGTATTCATATATTATCAATATTGATTATTCGGAAATGGACAAAGGCCAAAGAGATGCCCGGCAACCTCACGCACCGTGCACTCTTCCGCTTACTAGTCATCGGGCCCACATCAAAGGAGGTAAAGGGCTCGGCTTCCGCTACCGCCCACCTGTCGCTCTCGTTAGTGGGCCCGTTGTGAGGATAAGCGGCCCGGCACCGCCTCTCCGGGGTGGAGGGCGAGTGGGTCCACGTGTCCCTCTTCGGGTCGGATCCTGATTCGGGAACAGTCCGGCAGCGATCCGGTAGTTCCTACATAAGCCCTGCCGGCCGCCGGGCCTCCCTCCGTCGCAGCTTTCGTCGCAGGCGGCGGCGGCGGCCTGCTGAGAGGCGGTGCAGACTGCAGAGCACGGGCCGAGAATGGCGCCCTCCGGCAACCAGCAGTCTTGTTCTTCCGCCACCGCCGGGCCGCCGGCGGAACCTCGCGAGAGACCCCGCGCCATGGCGTGCCTCTGCGCGCCGACCAACCATCCGGGCTCCTTTCGCTGCAGCCTCCACCGCGGCCACCGGAGATCCCTCGTCCGTCCGGCCGCGGCGTCCGGCGGGGCGGGACCGGCGGAGACGAGGGCGAAGTCGACGAGGGCGCTGCTCATGCGGCTTATCGGCCCGTCGAGGCGCGATCTCTGCCGGAGGAGGAATTTCCAGCCCAGGCCCACCAGGTTCGGCTCCGCCGGCGGTGGCGATCGTGGTGTCGCCGTCGTCTGATGCTCGCTGCCTTCGAATCTCTCTCTCTCTCCTCTCCTCCTTTGAGCGTACGAGGGGATGTGATGTTTTCTGTATATTCCTTTCGACTATCTTTTGCTTCGATCCTCGTTCAACATACCCAATATCGGAATTTAGTAAAAAAAAAAAACAGGGATCTGGTCGTCTGGATGTGTAATAGATCGGACGGTCTCCCGGATTAGGCTTATGGGACGTTCGGAGATTTTGCCATAAACCATATTTATTGTATCGAAATTTATCAAAAATAATGTTCGATGATCACTACAATTCTATGTTTTGATTGAGTTTTCTTCCAAACACGACGACTGTATACCTTTTTTATAGTTTATTAGACTCTATTTTGATGTAAATCTTAAACGTGATGGATTATTGTCCACCCAGACATCCCAGGACTGGTGATGGTAATAGGAAGAAAATATCCCTTGGACGTTTATGCGCGAGCCAGTCTCGACGTCTGGAAGACTGGAAAACCCGACAAGTGGCGTACGTCTTTGTGGTCAACGATGTCACGATTTTATGATCGCAATATATTCTTCTGCCGGGGCCGACACGCCGGGGAATCCCGCAGAATCCGACCACGTTGCAGGGTTCTTCTGGTCATCCTGTCGGAAAGGGAAAGTTATTGCAGGATTCGGAGGTTAAAAGATATAAATTTATGTTGATCGGTGGGATATGATGATTAAAAGAAGAAAAAAAACATGGGGGGGGGGACCGTTAAACTTTGGGTCCATCTGCGGATGGCAAAAGAAATAATTCTTTTCGATGCATCTTCTTCTATGAAAAATCGTATTTATCGTTTATTGGAGAAGTAGAAGTTGTTTGATGTCAATTTTTGATAAGAAATTAAAAAGTACTTATCTCGTAAATGAGTGAAAGTCACTTAAATATTGCAAAATACGCAGCAAAAAATAAATATGCTCAAGTTATGTTACCTTAAATAGCAATATTCATATTATATGTGATATCTGACATTACATTGTGACGTCAACTCATTGTTAACACATTATACATTAGTATCTATGTGAGCAAGTGGACTTGTATTTTCATTAAGATTTTGGTAGAGGAGGAGAACGAAACAAAAGTAGACAATCATGTCATAGCAAGATTGGGTTTCTGGCAAAGTCGAAAAAATATATAAAAATTTGTTCCTTTCTTTCTGTCTTTCTAAAACAGAAAAATTCTCATTCTCGTAGGAATAAAATTTTTTCTTTCGAGAGATAGAGAAGTTGATTCAACAGAGGTATCCAAAACCATTAAAAGTTTCAATGAAATACTTCTTGTCCAAACTGGAAGTGAAAAGGTGCAGGTTCCAAAGCGGACCCTGAAACTCGAGCAATGGGTCGGGCCTGTGCCAAGCGCACCCAAACCAAGGGTGGGCTCAGCATGATTTTGGGCCGCCGGGTGCTGCACGTGGCCCGCTGGCAGCCTGATATATGGTCTTTCCCGGCCTTGCCTGCCTAGGCACCGGAAGACCTCTGTTATCCACAGTAGAAGTTCCATATCAAGATACGAAACATCACATTCCTTCTTAACTTAAATAAGTTTTAGATAGTTAAAGCGGAATGAACATATTTATATTTGTATCCGTGAAGAAGCCACGAGGGCGGGCTAATTGAAAAGTCTGTTCGCTCATCCACTTTGTCAGCCGGGTTAATCTTCTGGGCTGGGCCAATCTAGCGTCAAGCCGGTCCAGCCCGTGAACAACCACGACTACTTATTGCCGTGCATAGATTCATGCATCTGTAAATGCATGCCGCCAATCCAAGATAAAATTTAGAGAACGTTGGCAGGAGTAAAATCAAATATTGCTGATTGAGTTGATTAGGCCCTGTATCGTCCATGTTGGAAAAGTGAGCGTAGTTCTATACGAAATAATGATTCATAAAAGGTTCACATGTCTTATGTTTAAGTGAGCATCCATCCCCATTTGCTCCTCGTAGAATGTTTCCCCGAAGCTAGCTAGCTAGCAGCCGCCCCGAACAACGAACCTTACATACAGTAGTAGGAGAACGCATCACCCTATGGGTCTTCATCGTCTTTAGGGGCATAATAATCCTCTAGTACCGTCCAGAGAAGCCTCTCCAGCTAACAGGACGGTACCGTGGCGACTTAATCAACCCTGCCGATCGATCAAACAGGCTGGTGGTACGCGTGCACGTACAGACGCCCACTCGGAAGCAACACCGGGCGCCGTAAGCGACGTTGTTATTGCGGCGACCGGTCCTTGGTTACTTGCTCTTAGGCGGTCACACCAGTCCAGATCGCTCCCCTTCGTTCCGATCGTTTCGTCACCCCCCGTCTCCGGCGAGAAGAGAAAGAGAGCGGATCGACCGTTCCTCTGCCCTCGCATTTACCGGGAGCTGCCCCGCCGTGCCCTACAGCCGCATGGTCGCCCGGCGTTCCGGCTCCCGGTTCCGGCCGGCGCCAGGTCATGCCAGGGAAAGCAACGGCTGGTCTGGTCGCGGGTCCATAGCTCCTTTTGGGCGCGGAAGGAAGCAGTCGACCTTGCTTTACGCCAGGCAGCTAGCGCAGCAGCAGCAGCGGCGGCAGGCACATAACATAAGCTAAGCAAGCCCGTGAAGGGCTTCAACCGCAAGCCAAGTCAGCCAGCCTGCACTGCACACGTCGCTGTCGGGACGGCCCCGTGCGGAGGCACCGTCCGATGACGATCAGATGGCTGCACTGCACCCCCGCCCCCGTGGGCTCTCGAACCGTACATGACATGCACCCCGGAAGGACGCGTAAATTCGATGAAAGAGGCAGCCTGGCCTCCTCGCGCTCTGCATTGATGAGCTGCAGGCAGCCGTCGTAAATGGTTCTCACGGGCTGCACGGGAAGAAGTTGAACTGGAACCCTCCCTCTTCTTTCCATCTCTCTCTGGAGACACGTAAATCAACACAATAATGATAATAGGGTTTTTGGTTACAATTTTTGGTCGATTTTTTTCTCATAATAAAAAATAGGAGATATATGTATCGTGGCATGCGCGTGTGTTTGGGTTGTGCTTTTGCTAATCTTGAGAAAGAGAGGTGTTTCTTTTTTTTCTTTCTTTTGTTCTCTTCGCTCGAAATAAAAATAACCACGCACTTGTTTTGCTTTCGAGGAAGACACGTACGGAGGAGGTGGGAAGATGACAGCCATCACTTTTTAAGAGTTGCCTTTTTACGGTTACGTACTCATCCTCGTTGGTTATGTTCTTTTTGTCGAACATCTCTATTGGGTATTCTTTAAATTTATTTTTTTCTGTATCATATTATCTACCGTAGCATAGCATAGTTTCTAAAGCCGAAAATATCCCAGAAAATATGTTATATGTAAAACCAACCGCAGGTCGAGTTTTCCGGTTCGGTCGACGAATTAATGATGGCACATCGAACCTGGTATCCTATCGGTTCCGGGTCGGTGCGATTGGGTTCCGGAATGGGATGCTCCGACGACTTCCGGATCCTGTCCAGTTGCGCTGTAATTAATTAATTAGTTACGGCTCCTATTATCAAAACCATGATCAGTTCCCTTCCACTCCACTCCACTGTATATTTGCAAAACTAAAGTGATTTTGATTTGGTTTGATTAAATATTTAAAAATCCATCTTATCTCTGATTTCTTACTTCGTTAAGCATACATAAGATTTCGTCGGTATCTAACCTCCAGCCATTTTTAGATATCACACCGTGCCTCTGCGCCGGAAAGGTAGACTTGCTCGTGCTGATTAATTAAAACGGAGCGGAGATCCGCACACCATTATTTTAATCACCCAGAGCACGATTTTATATATATATATGCGCCCATTTCACGTAAGAAAAAGAGAAGGGAATTCTATCATTAATTTATTTAATTCCAAAATTAAATGTTGATTACTCTCTACAAAATACAAACAAAAACCTAGAACTGTTAGCCGCTCATGCGGACGCGTGCTAACACATGATACACAGTTAACGTTTTCTGTCGCGGAAATTAATCGGACGCCCACCAAACACGTCACGCCACGTACGCTTCATTATTTACTTTTCATTATTCATTTGATATATCGTATGCACTCAATTTTTTTTGCTCTCTACGCCCGCAGGTAATTAGCTCGGGGTATTTATATATCATAAGAAAACGCAGACGTGGGGACAGACAATCAACCGACACCGTCGTAATCATCTTAATCAAAAAGAGGGTCGGCGACTCGGTAGTCGGCACCGTAATCATCTTAATCAGAGGCCTTAATACATGATTGGGGGGGGAGTTTAATGACCGACTGTACGTAGTTAACTAACCCCGAAATCCCAGTGCCGCGGTGGTCCCCCAACCGGACCGGCCGGACGCGGGGTGTGGAGCCGGCCCGGCCCCGGAGCCGCACATGCAGCGCGCAGGGGGGGGGGGTGCCCTCCCCTGCGAATGCGTCCAAACATGACCACCGGGCGTCGGGCCACGACGACGCCATACATGTTCGGCAGCTTTCGACGCACGGCGATTGTCCATTATGCCCTCGTCCGCTTCCCGCCCCCTCGGTCGCGGCGCCCTTCCCGTCTCGGGGTTCAAGCTTCCTCCCCGTCTAATGACCCAAACACCCTTGGGGCGCTTTTATATTACCATCGTCGTCATGGGGAGGTTGTTCAAACGGATTACGGGAAGGACGGCTGCCGTCCTCCTCATGACTGGCGAGGACATCGTTGTCATTGCGTCTGAGCGCCGATGAGATCGTGGGGGATGTCGGCGGTAGGATGTAAAACCGTTGAAATGGCGAGGTCAGGATTACCAACCACGAAATATGTTTATTTGTGTTTGCATTTTTTTGCCGGGAAATCAAAGACTGTAGCTCTAGATACATTCAAGGCAGAGAAGAAAATAAAATAAAACTTATTCACATTTTTTTTTGCCACAAGAGGACAACTTCTTTTTTTTCCAGAAATTTGGCAGAAGGACCGGTCAAACATCGAGGCCCGTAACGTACATCTGAATCCTTGACGGGGGTAGTATGGTGAAGATAGCCGGCGAGAAGTTAAAAGGTGTAAGGAAAGGACTGGGATCGCTTGAAATAGCATATTTTGAATTTGCCCCTCCCATTTATTATTAGTTTTACTTCACTTTTGAATATCATGTATATTTCTGCGACCTCGGCGCCCAGGCGGTAAGCTGCCCGCACTCGCACCCCGGCTGTGAAATTTTTAATTCTCGTGATTCCTCTCTCCCATCTTCTCTCGCCTGTTCAGCTGCTCTTCTCCGCTTCTCCTCCTGTTCCTCCTCTCCCCCCGACTCGGCTTCTCCTCCGAGGCACGCGCCAGATCACGACCTCGGGTCAGGGCGCGGGAAGCCTCGCCTGGGAGAGTTCCGGAAGCGCAGGCGACGGGCCACTCTGCTCCTCGGCATTCCCTTGGCGTTCCGTCGCTGCCAAGGTGAGCCGCCTTCGTTTGATGGATCCCTGGGAGTCGCTTGGTCCGGTTGTGTCTGGAGGGAGGTAAGAGTGGCCGTCGCGAGTGTAACTTGTTTGGTTTCTGCATAGTGTGGTGGAGACAGGCGTGTTTTTGGTTCTTTTCTTCATTTTACTGGATCTTCCGTGCGTTTTTCTCCCTCCAAACGCGTTGGTGACACCCTGAGATTTCCGTGGATGCGCTTTGAAGTCCGGTTCTCGGTGGCCAAGTCCGTGGTGTTGTGCTTGGTGTTTACGTTACATATTGGAGGCTTTTTTTGCCTGTATTGGTAAGGTTCATTGGATGAGGTGTCGGTTGTGTGTCTTCACTTTGCTCTGTCTAGGGTTCTTATCGTTTGCTCATGCTGGATCTATGGAACCTTGTTTTGCCTCGTTTTTATCGGTTGATTCTGCGAATGTTCGCCATAGCTGGTAACGACGACGCTGATTATTCTTCTGAAACACTAGATAATGTTCATTGAATCAGACAAGCTATATCAATCTTCTCTCCTCCCTTCGTGAATGTGCTTTTATACTAGCATTCAAGATCGTGATCAGGCACACCACCCCAATTAGTGGCTTGGCGAGTGTCTATTTTCTCTAGGTTGCATTGGTTGGTGCGTCTGACCGTTGTGGTTACCCATGACATTGTCTGTAATTGTTTCTTGTTATGCTTTCTTGCAGGGTGCTCCATGTCGTCACGGAAGAAAAAGGATCCCCCATGTAGAATGGTTCTGAGGACAATAACATTTGAATTATTATTACTGAGATGACAGTGGAAGCACAACCTTCGATGGAAGATAGCTTCAGGTTGAATCGTTCGTCTTTCAGCTCCAGTAATGGCAATGCCACTCCTTTGCATGCTTCTGCTGCCATTTACAACGGGGATGAATATGATAGTGATGGTTCCACTTTTGCGCCTCCGTAAGTCCTTTTCATCTCTTCAAATCTAGTAAGATAAAGCTCAATTCTGTCAGAAGGTGACTCAATTCTCTCAATTATAGCATTTGATAATTTTCTATAAAGTGTAATATCAAGCTATAACTGAAAATTTTCAATTTTATGTCTTTTATTAACGCTGGTGTCCTCCTCATACTAGGTTTCCTATATTCATGCCTCAGAAAAATAAGTGTGATCACGGCCAGTACAAACTTTTGCGTCTTCATCATTCGAAGCAGTTTGCCTACGTATCTTGATTTATTTTTACTGATCTTCTTGCAGAACTCCAATGTCATTGTCAATGTCAATTCCTCCAGAGCTAGCTGGTGTAATACCACTAATTGATAAATTCCAGGTACACCATCTCTTCTCATAGTTCATTGTTTCACCTGCATTTGGCAACACAGGAAACGAAAGTGGCAGAAGAACAAGAAGCAAGGTGATCTTAAATCTTTAAAGTCTAACCAAGGCCTAATTGGCCTTAGGCATTGCCTCATGCATTGCATGCTGCCTATCATTTTATTCGTGAAAAGAAGATAACATACAATGAGTCAGAAAATATAGATGAATGTTCATGTATCTTGTACCAGTAAAAGCTAGTCGTGCCATGCTTTCGTGAAAAACAGAGATGCAATGACGTTCAACAAATATGTACAGCAATTGGACTTACTTGAACTGCTATCAGTTAAAGGTTGAGGACTTGGTGACTATTTTTAGTTGACAATTACTTTCCCACTGTCCACATGATAACTGACTGATTAATCTGGAGTAAACAATACAAAGAACCTTCTATCACTTCGGCAAAACCTCAGAAGAAATGAATTGCTTTAACTCTTCTTGTTGTCAATGTGTTGCAAAGCTCCACTTTCTCTTAGTTTATTTTATATAACCCTGTTTCACTGATGTATAAACAGAGTGCTCCACTATTCTAAGAACTAATCATTGTGGAGTAAGATTCAGTTATCTTTTCTAGTTGATGTTTAGAATTTCTATCAGCAGATAATCCACCTGATACCATTTGTCCTTTCTTGTGAATATAGCTAGGGGTGCAAACGAACCAATACACTCGACAAGTAGCTCGAAGCTCAGCTCGATAAAAACTCGACTCGGCTCGTTTATTATGTTAAATGAACAAGCTTGAACACAAAATAAAGCTCGACTCATTAAACGAGCCGAGCTTGAACAGACTTCTGCTCGGCTCGATAAGTTCTCGAGTAGCTCGATTAAATATTACATTATTTATATATTTTTAAAAATTAAATTATGAGTATTAATAATTATATATTATCACTTAAATATATTAAATAATTTAAATTTTGAGTTTAAATTTAGATTGAGTTTCATAAATGAGCTAAATATAGAGTTTCACAGATGACTTTTCATTGATTTTGAGTTTTATAAACGAGTTTGTATATAGTTTAAGCTTGAATGTGAATTGAATTTTAGTCTAACTACTACTCGAGTTCGAGCTCGACTCGGCTCGATTAATAAACGAACCAAGCTTGAACAAGGATTCCACATACTCGCTAAAACTCGAGCTCGAATTCGAACTCGTGTAAAATAAACGAGCCGAGCTTGAACACCATACTACTCGGCTCGGCTCGACTCGTTTGCACCCCTAAATATAGCCCACATTACTCTCTTCTACTAATGATCAGTGGGATCAACCAATCCTGATAGGGTTCGGGCATTGCTGGTCTGGAATCTAGTTCAGGGCCAGGATTGGTTGAGATCTGCCAGGATTGGCAGGAATCAATCAGCCAATTCCAGGTTGGGATAGGATTGGTCTTGGTCTGACAAAGATTGGCTACGGCCAGCCATTCCTGAGTCCAGATCAGCTATTTACAGGATGGAATGGGCCAAGACTTGCTGGTTCCTTCTTGGTTTGGTTTGAGCCTGATCGAGCTACAACCAGGTGGGGCCAAGTCAGGGACCAGCCCTCACTAATCATGTTGATTCTGATTGATCTTGTCTTCCTTGATTCTGTCCTACCTGTTTTCTATTTTGCATTTTATGCTCACAGTTAATATCATCATATCATATTGTATGATTTATGGTGTTTCATGATTAATAGATATACATAGAATAGATGGTCAGGTTTTTATTGTTATTTTACGGGTTGAATTTAATCGGTTCAACCAGGTCAGGCTGACAACCTGATTTAAACCAGACAACTGAGTGTACTTAACATTGGTACTTAAACATTGTGTTAAGCCTGGTACCTTGCTGCCTGATTCTAGGATCGGATCGACATAGGCCAACCCAAATTTTTTGGGCGTCCGATCCACCCTTAATTTTTCTTTGGAATTGATTGAAAAGTTACTGAATCAATGATGGATTGGACAGATTCAACATGAATCGACTGATTCTGATTGGACGCAACACAAGTAGATCCACTGACATATCGAGTCCAATAGATCCGATATAGCATATCTGATTGCTTAAAGTAACGGATATGGATGGTACATCGGGTCCCCTGGACCCAATATACAAGTGCTCGTACCGGGTCCAAGTGGACCCTGTATCTTAGGCGGGGAAGATGCATCGTTACACGTAGAAGAGCTCTAGATTCCAGTGCTGATTCAACTCCAAAAGGGTTGGATTCGGACTGAAATCGCACTACAAGTTTATCAAGTATATTTTATAAGTTTTTTTCAATTTTGAAAAACCGAGCTTGGCAGATTCCAGATTGGCTTTTCTCTTTTAGAATCGGCCGATTTAGCTGAAGCAATTCAGTTCGGATCGGAATCGACACTAGTCATAAGTTGGAAGAGAAAGAAGGTTGATAGGAAACTTTGAGTTTTTAAAAAAATATATAATTAAAAATTTTAAACTCATATAAATAGTACAAGTGATATGAAAGATTTTAATATAATTTCACTATCTTTAAATGAGCGCTTATGATATCGACTTGCGTGGTTTGTTTGTGAGGTCAATGAGGTAGCACCTTGTTGCCTAGGTGACCGAGGCAGTCGCCTAGGATAACATAGCCCTTATCAAAGACGGGGAGTGTCCTAGAACCAGAATACTCATCATATGCAGTCCATTCTACACATCCCGCAGAGGAACACAAGTTACTTGTGTTCTAACATCCTTTATTCTTTTCTATCTCGTTTATCCTTCAAGTCTCATGTTGTATGTAGGCTAGGGTTTGGTTGTATCTTTTAAGTTATTTTTCTTTAAGGGGGATGGGGATCTATCTTCTGGAAAGATCTGCTGCTGGTTGCTTTTGTTTCTTCATTTTTGTACTTTTTTTGTCTTAATGAATTTCACCCTCTTGGCTTGGTTTAAAAATTTTGGTTCTTTTACATCTTCCTTTTATCAGATCTAGTTTTATATTCCAAAGGTGATTCCATGTCTTTATGCTTAGAAAATTAATCAGTGGAACGATGCAATTATATTTCTTCTGGCTCTTAAGTGATTATCCTCTTACACGTTATATGACAACTGAATTGCATTGCTTGCATGCAAGTTATTGGATGTGAAATCTAAAGTTCACTGAAGAAAATTTTGGGGGACTTTGGTTATTGTAATCTTGCAGGTTGAGGGCTTTTTGAGGTCCATGCAAAAACAAATTATATCAGCTGGTAAACGTGGATTCTTCTCAAAGAGATCAGTGGGTGTACAAATTAAAGAAAAGTTCACTTTGGAGGATATGCTTTCTTTTCAAAAGGTAATTATTGCCTTGAAAGTTTGGGTTTTGCGTTAAAAGTTTGTCCAATGTTGTTTTGTGATCTTGAGTAGCCTGAGATGCTGTTGCCAGTTAGTGCTCATTACCATTCCTTTTTGCCAATGAAGGTATTTGCTTGAAGAGTTTTGTTTGTTTTTAAATTCCTTGTTCAGGATCCAATACCAACTTCTTTACTTAAGATTAGCGGCGACCTTGTCAGTCGTTCAACAAAATTATTTCAGATTATTCTGAAATACACAGGAGTGGATTCATCAGATAAACTAAGTGCATCAAGTTTAGAAGACAGGATCGAGCTCATTGGAAAAGTTTACAAGAGCACTTTGAAGCGCTCAGAACTTCGTGATGAGCTTTTTGTGCAGATTTCTAAACAAACAAGGAGAAATCCTGATAGGTTTGCATTTTAATGCATACAATTAGGTGCTTTCTTCTTTTGTTATGCTTGCCTTCATATATTGTTTTATAGTTTTTTTTTCTTTTTACAGAATCAGCTTAATAAAGACATGGGAACTTATGTACCTCTGTGCATCTTCAATGCCTCCAAGCAAGGAGATTGGTGTATACTTGTCCGAGTACATCCACCATATAGCTCATGGGATGAATATTGATCCTGAAATCAGAGGCCTTGCACTCAACACTTTACATGCACTTAAAAGAACAATAAAGGCTGGTCCAAGGCATATGATTCCAGGGCGGGAAGAAATTGAAGCCCTTTTGACAGGAAGAAAGCTTACTACCATTGTATTTTTCTTGGATGAGACATTTGAGGAAATCACATATGATATGACAACAACGGTTGCTGATGCTGTGGAGGTGCCCATTTCTTTTCAGCTTTCTTAGTAGTGTTTTTTTTCTTCTTTATCTATTTAGTGGTTTTTTGGGCACGATTCTTTTCTGAATTCTCTTGAAAAATCATGAGTCACTTGCACTATCTGTAGTGTGACATGTTTAACATGTTTCTCACTTTCACCTTTCTTTAAAAACATGAAAGTCTTGTGTTGAGTTCATCATGTTATTGCCTAATGCATTTGTCCAATTTTGACAGTGGAATATCCAAATTATGCACCCTATCCTTGGGCAGGAAGGAGCTTACAATAAGATCTGCCCTTAAAGTCGTGGATCTGGTCTACGAGACACACTAACTAGCCTATATATTGGGTCTGCAGGACCCAAATCTTCATCCTTGGGGTGGGTGGGTGGGGGAGATGCAGGGTTGGCTGTCTGCAGTCTGCATTTCCACCCTCCTGCTGGCCACCCACCGCCTAACTCCAGTGGCCATCCCTCCTCCCCTTCCGGCATATCAGTTTTAGTGATTTTCCTTTTCTTTTGCTGTTCTTTCAACAACTGGTCCAGGCTAATCTTGGTTGGATCAAATTTTCTTTACTTAGAATGGTTTAGGGTTCAGGGAATGCAGTAATAACATCTTTTATGTGGAACCTTGTTTATGTTCTAAAATGGTAACTGCCTAACAGTAAATTGTTAATTCTTTCAGGAACTTGCAGGCATCATCAAGCTTTCTGTTTTCTCCAGTTTCAGTTTATTTGAATGCCGAAAAGTCGTTAATGGGTCGAAGTCACCTGATATTGGAAATGGTATAGGTCTCAAACCTCTTTCAAATATGTGCTTGTGGGACTAGCTTATCTTAATTTTGCTTCAATGTTTTTTTTTTGATCTGCAGAGGAATATATTGGGTTGGATGAAAATAAGTATATAGGGGATTTGCTGTCAGAATTCAAGGCAGCAAAGGATCGTAGTAAAGGAGAGATATTGCACTGCAAATTATCATTCAAAAAGCGCTTATTTCGAGAATCTGATGAAGCCATAACTGATCCAATGTTTGTGCAGCTGTCTTATGTCCAGGTACGCAGTTGTCTATGCTAAAATTTTATTCCTTCTCTAATAAAACTGCACAAACGACCAAGTTGGTCATGCTGACATATTGCTCCTTTTATGTGGAACACACTTGTAGGATCGGCCAATCAGGATTGGGATTGGCAGGTGCCTACCTGATCTTGGGGGTAGCCCAATCCCAGGTCAAACTTCTACCAAAATCTGGCTACATACGACTGGACCGGCATGAATTGGCCAATTCCGGACCGATCCGGAGCCAATCCCTGTGGAATTGGTGCCTCCTGGCAGGATCTGCACCTCCTGGCAGTGGGGATGGTGGCTGCCGTGGCCCTTTTCTTCTCCACTCTAAATGGCTGGACCCAGGACAACCTTTCTTCTCCTTCCCATTTAGGACAGGGAAGACCAAGGCAGTGGCAGCGGCCGCTGCCCCCTCATTGCCGGGAGGCACCAAATGGTGCTGATACCACTACCTATCTACCATGGATTAGTTAGGAACTATTTTTCAGTGATTTTCTTGTTTTTTTTTTCCACTTTTTAGAGGATTGTTCCAGGCTGATTCTGGACTGGTTTTTCTTCTGGTGGATCGGCTGAGCTGGCCAATCTGATCTCAATTTGGATTGGAGTCAACCCTGATAGACCTAGGGCCCAATATTGATCCGGAATACCTTTCTATTGATATTATGCCTCTTACTATTGATACTGTGAACTGAAGCTGCTTTACCCCTTTTTTTTCTTTGAATTTGCAGTTGCAACATGATTATATATTGGGAAATTATCCAGTTGGAAGGGATGATGCCGCACAACTTGCAGCCTTGCAAATTTTTGTTGAGGTTGGGTTCATCAAGAATCCTGAATCATGCATGTTAGTATCTCAAGCATCACATCATCCTAAAAGTTGGTGTGAAGTTGGTTATTGCTTCTTTTTATTCTTTTTTTATTGCTGGGATTTTGTGATCTTAATGCAAATTTATTTGCAGAGAGTGGACATCACTACTTGAAAGATTTTTACCTAAGCAAATATCAACGACACGTGTAAAACATGAATGGGAGACTGATATCATCTCTCGCTATTGCATGATGGTAAGATTTCAAACTCAGATGCTAGATCCTCAAACTAGCAAAGTTGGTCAAGTTTTGTTTTGTTGTTTGTGCCATTTGAATGTTGAACCTTTGTGTTTTAAATGAATAATCGGAAAAATTGTTACACTAAGTATTACTTTTTGGATATTTATATATTTTTTCATATATGCCGTTTTTAAAAATGACTTGCCTTTTGGTTCCTCGTTCTTCAGAAGGTTGAAATATCTTTTGTATTGATTGTTGATACACTTACAGTCTCCTGGTGTTGTTCATTAAGGATTTTCATTTTCATTGTCTACACAGCCTTTTATTACATTCAAAAGCTTTACTTTCTTTTCAGGAACATCTTTCAAAAGATGATGCAAGGCAGCAGTTTCTTCGGATCTTAAGAATACTTCCTTATGGGAACTCAATTTTTTTCAACGTTAGGAAAATAGACGATCCAATTGGACTTTTACCTGGCCGAATTATTTTGGGAATCAACAAGCGTGGGGTGTGTTATATTGTTTGTATTTTCTGTGTAGTGAATGTATGGTTCACGTTAACTAGTTAACTGAAAAATCAATCCTGCAATTTTCAGGTTCATTTTTTTCGCCCAGTCCCTAAAGAATATCTACATTCAGCAGAGCTTCGAGACATCATGCAATTTGGTAGCAGCAATACTGCTGTCTTTTTCAAGATGAGGGTCGCTGGAGTCCTTCACATTTTCCAGTTTGAAACCAAACAGGTTTATGATAAAACTTTATTTATTTTTTACTTGAGGCTATCCTACTTTTCAGAGTTCTATAAGAAAGGGTGCAGATTCAGAAGAACAATGTTTTGGTTTCCAATTGTGCAGGGGGAAGAAATTTGTGTTGCTCTTCAGACACACATAAATGATGTAATGCTCCGTAGATACTCAAAAGCACGATCTGGTGCTAATGGATCAGTTAATGGGGACTATGCTCAATCTGTCAAGCCTCGAAATCTTGATGTATATGAGAAACATGCACAAGAGTTATCTAAGGCATATGAGGAGTCTAAAAAGAATGCTGATCGGGTTAGTACATTAGATCACAGTTGCATTAAATCTCTTTGCACCCACCCCACTATTTCTCACTTTGTTTCTCGCTTCAATTCTTTCATTTCCTTTTTAGTTTAGGCTTTAGTATGTAACGAATTCAATACTTGTCTACATCATTTGAAATCTTCACCTGCTCCATCTTGTGCTTTTTCCATATAGTTATCAGAAGAGTTACATGCGAGCCAGAAAAGAGAAACAGAGTTACAAGAAGAACTGGAAGTGTTGAGGGAGTCAATGCAGCTTGAGAAGGAAAATTTAAGTGAAGTAATCTGTGAACGTGATCAACTACAAAAACTGTGTGATGAGAAGGAGACTGCTTTGCAGGTAGCTCTTGATTGACATAATTGTCTAGCCATTTGTCCATTCTTAACACTTATAACATAACATCAGGCAGCATTGGTGGATAAAGACAACCTGACAGTTCTGTGTAATCAAGGTGGTAAATCTGCATCCGTTTCAGGCATATCCCAGGAACAAGTTGACCCTCAGGTACACCCAACCGAGATGTCTGATGATTCCGTTATTATGTTTGTATTTGATCTATAACATTTTATCTTTTTGCATATAATTAGTCGATGGTCATCCTTTGATTGATTATGCACACTGAACTGGCATTCTTAAATTTAGGCTATGGAAAAGATTCGGGATGAGCTTAAGTCATTAATGGAAGAATTGCATGCATCAAAAGAAATTGCCAAGAAGTTGGCTAGTGAGAAGATACTACTGGAACAGAAAATTGTGAAGCTTGAAAAGAAGAAAAAAGAACAGGTTCATGTGTTTCTTACTGGGTTATATTTCTTCATTACCATGTTTCTTTCAGCTACTCATTATGCATGGCGTAACATTTTTTTTACTTTTCTTGTAATCACAGATGGAGGCTTTTGAAAGAAGGTTTGAACAAGAACGTGCATCACTAAAAGTGCAAATCTCTGATCTCGAAAAGAAATTTGAAAATGTTGCACATGATTTAACTGTTGCTGAATCCACCCTTGAACTGAGGAACACAGAATTGGATAGCCTGCAGAACAATTTAAAGGAACTAGATGAATTGCGAGAATTGAAAGAGGTAAATGGAGTTTCCATGACCCTTCTCTTTTAATCCAATGGTATCTTTAGTTTACTTCATTGGAGTCACTTAGTAATTTGCACAATTCCAGGATATTGACAGGAAGAATGAACAAACTGCGACCATCTTGAAGAGGCAAGGGGAACAAATAATTGAGCTTGAATCACTATATAAGGAAGAACAAGTTCTAAGGAAGCGGTATTTCAACACCATTGAAGGTCATTATAGTGACTGCACTTTTCTGATTAACTACAACATATGTTTGTTCAATTTTTTGATCTTTGTCAGTTTTCCTTCATCTTATTTACACCCAGATATGAAAGGAAAAATCAGAGTGTATTGCCGTATACGTCCACTTAATGAAAAGGAGTTGGATGAAAAAGAAAATCAGGCTGTGAGAAGTCTTGATGAATTTACGGTTGAACATATGTGGAAAGATGATAAATCCAAGCAACATCTTTATGACCATGTCTTTGATGGTAATGCTACACAAGATGTTGTTTTTGAGGACACAAAGGTGAATATCTCATTGCTATTTCTGAACTTATTTGTATTCATATTTTTATTTGCTTCTAACCTTTTGCAATGTTAATGCAGTATTTAGTGCAGTCAGCAGTAGATGGGTATAATGTGTGTATTTTTGCGTATGGGCAAACTGGCTCTGGAAAAACATTTACAATATATGGTTCGGAGGGCAATCCTGGACTCACCCCAAAGGCAACTGCTGAACTTTTCAGAATAATGAAGCGTGATGGCAAGAAATTCTCTTTTACCTTGAAGGTAACTCTTTTTTCTTCGTTGTATATCCTGAAATTTATGAAAATACCACATGTAGCATTGTTGGTGCTTTTGTTTTTTTAATCTGAACTCATCTCTCTCTCTCTCTCTCTCTCAAATAACTTATCTGAAGTATCATAACCTCTTTTGGGAACTGCCAATGAATTGGTTAATTTACAACTTATTCTCAGATCATTTAGGTAGTAATAGGTTTATGAGTAATTTAATTTTCGGAATGTGTATTTATTGCCATGTGTCTACTAAGTTTGTTCACATATTACAGGTTTACATGCTGGAGCTTTATCAAGATACACTTGTAGATCTATTATTACCTAAGAATGCAAGGCGTTTGAAATTAGACATAAAAAAGGATTTGAAGGTAATCCATCAAAACTTGTAAATTTTCTCAATTACTGAATCGTTTGACATTCATTTTACTGCATAAGGAATGAGATGACAGCTTCTAACAGTAGAATAATGTTACGTGGTTAGCACTAGTGTCCCCTAATTCAGGAAATTATGCTTTCTTACTATCCTGTAGATGGAGAAAAGTTTTTTGTATTTCTAAGGTGGATTCTCTTCTGGATCTCATCATTCTTAAAGTGGCTGATGGAAGACATTAGTCATCTAGTGTTCAACAGGGACAAAGCTACTCTAGAAATATTTAAGAGGGCCTTTTGCTTTTAGGCACCTGTAACTGATATTGTCTCTTATGAATCTGATATCACATTTCAATAGACAGTGGATTAGTTTTAATATTCTAATCAAACAAGCGTTAAGATCTCAGCGACTATGTTGTAGAAAATGGATTCCTTAGAAGTATAGATATCACGTAGAGGTGAAGATATGGGACTGTTTCTTCCTCACTCACTCTCCTTCTTCCTGCTGTCCTATGCTCCATTCTGTCTCTTCCATAGTTATTAGAGGCGCTCGCCGCAACCGCCTAGGCGGTTGAGGCAGGTGAGGCGCTGGCAAAACGCCTCGCCTCGCCCCAAAACGCCTCGCCTTACCCAAGTCAAACAAATCTGGTCAAACATGATCTATTTCTTAATTTAATTATGATATTTGTCTTTTTTTGTTATTGATTTCTACTCTGATTAAGTTGTTATGCTATGTTATGCTTGATTTGTACTCTACTTTTGTTAGTTGTCATGATGTTATGTTTGTTATTGACCTTCTTTTATTGTTATAACATTATTTATTGATGGGTACAATATATAGTTATTAAAATGATGTATTTATTTCAATATTACAAGTATTTTTTTAGATTTATTTCAACTATTTATATTAGATATATATTATTTAAATTAAAATAATTAAATAATATAAAACGCCTCGAGCGCCTGAGGCGCCCGCCCCAGGCACCTGAGGCAAGGCGCTAGGTCCCTCGCCTCGGGCGCCTCACGCCTCGGATAACATAGGGACTCTCTTCGTTGTCTCCTCTCTCTTGAGATTGTTTCATTATATCTTATGATATCTTGAGAGATAAAAAGATAGATATCTTCTTCCCACTCCCCCTCTTTCTTCCTGCTGTCCTATTCTCCCATCTACTTTCTTTCTCCTTTTCCTTTATGCTTGAGGTTGTTTCACTTCATCAGAAGATCTCTGGAAATTGGGATGTTCTGGATTCCAGATGGTATGTTTTGATTTTCAGCTATAATTTTTTTATAATTTAATGGTCATACTCAAGTCTGATACCCACTAACCGCAGCCTCCGGTGTAGCCATGTCAGGACCAGGGTGTTTAAGTATCAATTGAGGCCCATATCTCAATCTACATTGGGAATCTCTACCATTGGGAGTACAAGGGTCTGTGGGATTCCACTTCCACCTCATGTCCTTTACCTAATTTATTTGGACGAATCCTCAGTTATTTAGAGTAAAGGTCTTGGATCAACCTTGTGTGGATGTTGAAGAGTTGAAATGATGCAATGCACCTTAACTATGCGTGTAGATAGTGCAATGACATTATGAGCTAATATTTGGCTGGCATACTTCCTTTATCACAGTCTAACGTTTGAAACATTTCATACACAGAAGCAGTTTGAGCTTATTTATCTTTGTTAACCATCCTCTGTTTGGCTTTATATTCTTTTTTTATCTGCTGTTTGATTGGTTCTTATTATTAGGGAATGGTCTCCGTAGAAAATGTCTCGGTCATTTCCATTTCAAACTACGAGGAACTGAAGGCTATTATTATGAGAGGTTCAGAACAAAGGCATACTGCTGGGACTCAAATGAATGATGAAAGTTCTAGATCACATTTGATACTTTCGATCATTATTGAGAGTACAAATCTTCAAACACAGTCACTTGCAAGAGGAAAGGTGAGCTAACAATCTTGTATTGTGCTGGTGTAATCAATCACATGGTTTGTGCATAATATCCTTTTTCGTGTGTTGTTGAATTGTTAAGCATATCAGGAAATTTGTTACTTTTCGATGAAGTCAATTGTAACTAGAGTGAGGCACATCCCGAAATGCGGGTCAATTGTACCAGCGTAGAAAGAAGCCTGATCTAGAAACTTACAGGAGAGCTTGTTTTTCCGAAAGTGGTTTCAAATGAGGACTTGTGATGTTGTCGGGAACAGTTAACAGTTTCTTCTAAGATCATTCTTTGAAATGCCATGAGGATTGTTACCTCCATTGTTGCTCTTGGGAGGTCAACAAACGTTTCTCCTACATTGCTATCTCAATTACATGCTTCTTTGACTCCAGTGTTGATGTTCATTACTGGTTTTATGAACACGAAATGGTCATTTCAATTTCTTTTTGCATAGTGATAAGTAGCTGGAACCTTTAAAAAGTCAAGTTTTATGTAATAAGCTATTTGTTTTTTTTCCAATTAATTTTTTATATTGTATGATGCAAACATTATATCTTCATTTTCTTTGTTATGACCAATCTATGCGTAATTGCTCCTGCAGTTAAGCTTTGTGGATCTTGCTGGTTCTGAAAGAGTGAAGAAGTCAGGTTCATCTGGCCACCAATTGAAAGAGGCTCAGAGTATAAACAAGTCTCTTTCTGCTTTAGGCGATGTGATTGGTGCTCTTTCTACAGATGGACAGCATATACCATACAGAAACCATAAGTTAACTATGCTTATGAGTGACTCTCTTGGTGGCAACGCAAAAACACTCATGTTTGTGAATGTCTCTTCTGCAGTATCCAACTTGGAGGAAACTCATAATTCTTTAGTGTAAGTTTGTTTTTGCATGCCTTTTTTTTAAGAAGAATGTTCTAATCACGTCAGTTGACAAGTATTATATGAGCACCTGACACTTGTCAGCATGAATATAATAAAAGATAATGCAAGTTGCTTTTGTCATTATTGAATTGAAGTAGTAGACTCAGATTAAGCAAACATATTCACTATCCTGTACATTAGTTAGAACCGAGAATCCTTTAAGATGGCATTGATGTCTATGTACGGTTGTACACAAAGCTGTTAACCAACAGGAAATTCAATTTTTGGTGATATGTCAGGAGATAAATTCACAGAAGTTTGTTGGTGGATACCTTGGGACAGTAGTCTGTTGTCGTAGCTTTTGTCTTCTGAGTACATTCTATCAGATATTAGTGACGTCTAAGCTATCATTTATTTGCTTTTCTGTTTGTAATAAGTGGGGCTTGCCTTTTTCTTTAGATTACATTGCCCAAGATCACAAAAAAAAATATGATGCCATTTCTTCTTGTTTTCGTGGCAGTTATGCTTCAAGAGTACGTTCTATTGTGAATGATCCTAGCAAGAACATATCCTCGAAGGAAGTTGCCCGTCTCAAGAGAATGGTGGCATATTGGAAGGAGCAAGCTGGGAAACGAGGTGACGAGGATGAGCTGGAAGAAATCCTGGAAGAACGACCGACAAGAGACAGGACGGAGATGAGATTTTCCGCCTAAGTTTCCCTGAACCGAATCTAACATGGCATTCACTTTTTTCTGTGTTGTACTAAGATCTACTATATTAATACTAAAAGCGGCATTCCGCCTCTTTTTGTGTACATATATATACATCTCGTCAAAGATGGAATGCGTTGTTCACACAGCTTTGGAGCTGCTAGTTTCAGCAGAGAACAGTCTCTTGTACAGCAATCTATATTAAAAGTAATTTTCTTATCAATTTGCAAGACTGTCTTTTACACGCGGCTTATTTGACGCCGAACAACATTGGAAATTTAACATTATCTACATCTTTGTATCTTTTCCATCTTATTTTGTAAATTATTTGAGGTGTGTTATCGGAGCCTGCATCCGAGATTGCGGTTAGTAGTGTTGTTAAAACTGTTAACTGAAGTCAGTAGAGAAAAGTTATTGGCTGTCAGATATGTAGTGAATTGCTGGAGGAAATTCTAGTGATCCGGGATGTTAGCGAGGAAGACGACCGATAAATCTATGAAAATAAATGGACATCCTTAATTTTGCAAGTGCTTACGCAGAAAGAAGCAAATGGCTTGGCCTTACAAAGCTCATTTCGATCCTTGGATTGCATGGGTGCCGTTCTGTTGTTTCTCCCCTTTCTCCAGCCGCTTGCTTCGTCTCTTCTTTCCCTTGTCAACTTCGCTCAACCTTCTTCTGTTTTTCCACTTCTAACTACATATCTAATCTCTTTCTTAAATACGCTGGTAAACTGAAATTTGAACTTTTTAAACTTTATCTTCCTTTTAACATTTTAGTTTTTTATATTCTTTATATTTTTATTTTATGAATTTATTTTGTAATTATTTATGCATGGATAAGTAGGGACATCGGATTTGGAATTCCATGTTTATAATCAAGTTATACTCCCCTGGTCATACAACCATGCTTAATCTATCATTTCAACAATTTTTTTGTTTAAAACCGATAATATTTTGTATTTTTTATATCAAAATTGATATTTCACAAGCAGATATGGTGTCTTTTTCTTGTGGCCGGTGCTGCCACGGTCGCAGTAACATCACCAGAAGAGCCGAATATGAGTTTGAAACTCACAACCTCTACGTTACGTGGGTTTTGCATCCGTAACGGCACAACCTAATCACATACTCGGTCACATCTCTATCAGCCTGCATAGAATCTGTGCCAGCAGGTACATAATTGATCTGATGGAGTGATCCCAAAGATCAGAGACCAGAACAGCTCACCCTGGATTTTATCTCCAAAGAGGTCTAGTCTTCTAACCTTCAGAACTGCTTTAGTTGCATTGGGCTCCTCTTACTTCCTCCGTACCGAACAGCAACTATTTTGCAAGATGTGCTTATTGTATGAACAGCCTTGAACTTAGCACCATTAATCTCCATCACAGCTCTGGACAAAAGAAGGAATGGAATCCTCATCCTCACCCTCCAGTTAGATCTTGATGAATAATGAATCTGAACTCTGCTTTGTACGAGGACCACCCTACACATCTCTCTGGCTTTCCCTTCAGACGCCTGACGATGCCCCCCTGTTGGGCTTCCGGCAAGCAGTCATAGACCATGTTTAAGATGCCCGACATGTCCATGACGGCATCTCTAGCATAATACTGCAGGACCTTGGGCAGGATTATCTTGGCTTCCTTGCCTATGGAGACAGTAGACTGAATAAACTCCCTCTTCGCAAGATTTAGCTCTTCAAGGACGTTGTTGGCACTGTAGATACGTACCTGCACACGAAATAACAAAGTATTGTTGAACTCAGGTAAATTGTTTGAACAACCTTCTGTAAGAACAGCGGGCATGGAAGTAATTCATATTCATACAGCTGGGTCAGAAGAGGCACCCATGCAAAGAGCAAAGTGAACAAGAGGTTGTTGGCGATCAACGGCAAATGGATGCTGCCCTCGTCTCTTCATGGGCTTCTCTGGGCCTGAGAAGAGCTTCCGTAGCCTCTGCAGACAATTAACGGGGTGCCACAGTTGTTAGAATAATTTCAGATGGAGTAATACAATTGAGTTCATGAAAATATAAGTATGATGCCTACTCTACTTATTGTCTTGAAATTTTGAGTTGGGATGCCTTAATAAATTTAACATTATTGTCATGCTCGGGTTGGACAATACGCGATAGATGTGTCTGGAGATATTAACCACTTGGGATTTAGGTGTGATTGAGGAAGACGACAGTGCACACAGGAGGCACAGTGTGTGGAGAAGAGAGAGAGAGAGAGAGAGAGAGAGAGAGAGAGGAGAGAAGAAATATATCTCTATCTAATTATCAATAATAAATTATTGACAACATATTATTATAATTTACAATAGGTATTACTTATTTTTTCTAATTTTGCTATGGTGAGTGTAACAATCCTTATACATTAAATGATCTAAAGCATACAAGGGTAAGAAAAAAATGCATGTCTGAAATACCAGTTCAGGGCGATGAGGATGACAATGGAAAACGAAGCTTTGTATTTCGAGAGCGTTTAAGAAGAATCCACCAACGTTGTATGTTGCCTAAACACAAAAGTTCTTGTTATCTTGAGTATTTTGGTTGATAAGAATAAATGTCATTCTTTTACCTTCAAGATTGATGATGTATTTTTCACGTATCCTCGCCGAAGCCCATAAACCAAGAATGCCTGAAAGTTTGGTCAACAGCAGCAGAGATTGTGGAAAAAAATGAACATATTTCATGTTAAATGGTGCAGAGAAAGAGTGATTAAATGCCCAGATGGTTTCTTTAATTTCTGAGCAGCAATAATCAGAGACACCTACATGCATCACCAATGCATTGTGGATGTTGATCCAAAATGCGAGCTTTTCTTCATGTTCCAACTTTATTGGATCCAGCGACTCCAGCCTAGCAATTAGGGCACTGCAACATAGTCTAATCCTTCAGTAAAGTTTGCATTGAGCATTATTTTGAAAATTTGTGTTGTATGAAAGTAGACAGGATTTCAGTCTAGAAGGAACTCATAGGAAATGAGATGAATGGGTCTATAAGCAGGAATCATGTGCTTAACAGGTTTTGGAGATCGCTTAAAAAGTGCATAATGCAATTCAAGCAAGAGAATTGATGGGAATAAGGAATAAACAGGTATTTAGAATCAAGTGCTTGACAGGTTAAGGAGATTGCTTAAGAACATCATACTAAATTCATGCACAATTTTCACTGTATTTGAAAGTTGGAAAGCAACAACCCTCCTGGTCCTCGGTTGTTTGTTGCAGCAAAAATTTGGTAATACATTCAAGGAAAACATTGGGTATAAATGTGATGGAAAAGGACCCGGACAATCGAATATTTTTTGACTTAATTGATTTTTATGAGGCAACACCTGGTACATGACGTTATGCAGCTTGAGATGCTGCTTGACAAGTCTAGTTACTGAGAATAAGGTAAGATAAAAAATGGTGGAAAACAGAGAGAGATGAAGGAAAGCAAGAAGTAAAGAGTCAACATTTACCTGAAAATTTGCAGCATTTTCTCTACATACTTAAATATTTCACGATCCACACGAACCTTGCGAATGTTCAGCATTCTGCTATATGGACCTTGTTTGTCCTTGCACACTTTCTTGTGGTAAGGGCTCATTATATAATCAAAGTAATACATTGGACTCCAAGCATCATTAGTGTCCCGGGGGGAGAATGGGCTTGATGATGACAGAGACGAGACAGGAGAGACCGATAGATCTGTCCCGGACACTGGTTGTTCAGAAATTTTGTTGTAGATAGAAGCTATGCATCTGATCATCTCTTCAGAGAGTCTGCCAGGAGCTTCAGACACACAATCAACGAGAGAAGAACCAAAATGATCTGCAAGACAATGTCGACGATGTGTAATTGCCTCTGAGTAATCCTGCAATTGCAGATGAAAGCATGTAAAATTTACTGTACCTATCCACTAAACGTGTGCAACACTTGGTGAAAACTAATGTCTGTATGGTAACAGAAACTAAAGAGACTTCAATCACTATCAATTTTAAAATTGATATTAACATAGATCATTACAAGGCATTTAGCTATTGATATCACTTTTAAAATTTGTAGTATAAACAAGACACCAATTGTAATACAAGTGCCCACTAGTATCCATCTCATTATTGATACTCTGGAAATATCAATATTGAAATTGGTATAGTATTGTATTTACTACTCTAATCAAATAGGGCATAAGGGCCTGCTTGGTTAAGTATTGGAAGTGATGCAATATCCATATTGATATTAACTGTACATACGTTTGTATCAAAACTAATAGTATTCGATAAAACAAATGAGATTGATGTAGGTGGTTATTGTTTTATCCTAACAGGTCCTGAAATATGAAGTACATATGAAGCCATCCAACATAAAAATGATCACAGAAGCACATACGCTTTATAGACTTTTTATGTTCAAGGATATGAAGAACTTAATTATCGTTTCTGTATTGAGTTTCTGAACACGAAAATTCTGAATCAGCACTGAAGTACATACCACGCCTAATTGCATTCCGGTTGAAGGAATATTTCCATCTTCCGAATCAGCAATGAATTTCCCCGGTTGTTTTTGAAAATTCTTTGGATGTAGCTCGTTTTTATTCTCCTGCGTGCATGACTTGCCCATCTTGTCGTTGCAGGCATTTATGCAAACAGATGGCTGATGTAAATCCACTGGCTGAGATTCCCTCGTTTCACGGACGACTGCATCTCTTAACTGGGAACTTGTCGATGGGGAATGGGAGCTTTGATCCTTCGCCGGAGAGTTGGCGAAGCACCGGTTAAAAGTAGCCCTGTACAATGAAAGAAGATTTCTCTCCAGATGCAAGACTTGAAGCTCAAGATCTGCAATCTGCTTGATCAGTTCTGCTTCAATCTGTAAGAGGTGAAAACGAGATATTAACAGTCTTGCTGCCCTTCTTGCACGGCGGACTTCTGACCCCAAAAAAATGTCAGACGGTCTCAAGCACCAAAAAAAAAAAAAAGTCGAACGGCAACATAGACTTCTTCTTGACAAGGAATTATATAAAAACACACCAGCTTTCTGCCAACTAAACAGAGAACTCAAAACTTGGACTTGGTGCTAGAGAAACTTAAACAAGCTTTTCCTTCAGGAGAACAGAGATTCTTCATCCTATAAACGGAACAGCCACCGTTCAATTAAGCGTCCGATTGGTCCTCCCTCAAGGGGATGATTCAAGATGCTTACGGAATCCGGGTGACGGGGAGCCCGAGACGTCGAGTTCAGCACAGCCTCATGCGAGCCACGGTGGCTGAAATGGAGAAGAAAAAGAAGCATTTTGAACTTCGAACCCAATAGCAGAAATTTTTTATTTTTATTTTTTGCAGAACAGAGGAAAGGGTACAGCTACCGAACTCCGAGTTTGTGACGCAGTTATTTTGCTCTACATGAAAATTAATCACGGAATGCACAGGCAACGACTACCTCCAGGGAAGACCGTGCGGAGGAGAGGAACCGTCTGCAAAGCCCCCAAGCTCCTCTGCTGGCATGCCTCCTGAAGAACCTGAAGAAGAAGAACCTGAAGAAGAAGAACATGAAGAAGAAGAGGCAGGCAAAGATCACAACTTGGGCGGCAAATTAACCGCGTTCTCGACGCGGATGCATTGACTACATATGAGAGGGAGGGGAACCCACCACGGGGAATTAGAGCGGCGCATCAACTACTACATACGTCGCCGGAATGAAGTCTGGTGGGGTGGGGACGAGCAGACGAGGAAAACAAAGAGAGGGCAAGAGGCACAGATGAGAGATGAGGCCACCCTCCGGACTTGCGACGAACACGGAGAAGTGAAGGCCGGCGGTTGGCGATGATGGCCGCCGTCGACGGGAGAGCAGGTGCCACCGTCCTGCCTGACACCGAGCCGGGGGTCAAGAGGACCAACTGCAGCGAACTGGTAATTCCACTAATGCGGCATTTGACTTTGGACTCCGCTTAATTAACACGCAATAATTTAGCTGATTTCTCCTACCCTAGAGACTAATAAGTGGATTCTCACGAGTTAAATGATATATGTTCAATCAAATTAGAGATATGGGTCGTTCAACCCGATCAAATGAAACCTAAAACCTTGACAAGCCGATAATGGAGAAGTGGATACCTTTTAGCCAGCAGATATACGTACGTACGTACCCTTCAAGATTCGCATTTTTACATGCATGTGTAGTATATATACATAATCGAGTACGTTAGCTATACCTATTAGATTGTGTACACTCTCAATATCTCCTAATTAAGGACACAGTATAGTTCACACATCTCTATATCTCTCGTGGCATTAATTTCCAAGGGCGTATATATATATATATATTTGTCAGACTAAAATTTGCATGTATATCATCATTTCAGAAGCGTAATCGATGTAAATGCAGACTAAAATTAAGTTGCACGTACGTACGTAGATGGTTTAAGTAAACTTTGTACGTGTATGCAGACTTGATCTTTCATAGATATGTGTAGAAAATGTAGAGTTAGGTGTTCTGCAGGGGCACTCATACCAAGTAGTAAATACTATATATATACATATGAGTAGGGGGTGTATATACATGCAGAGATGCTAGAAATTAAAAAAGGGTAATTGAAGCCGCGTTGGGGTACAGGCAAAGAACAGACGACAAGTTTGAACTCCATCTTTTGGCATTCAAAAAAAAAAGTCTACTAATTTCTTGAACGTCCGTTTCTGCTGTCTCCTTCAATTTTGCCCAATCAGACGTGTTTTTTTGTCCGTAGATACACAACAATCCAAGAGGGAGAACTGCTCATTACCTTCCATATATATGTATATATATATGCTGCTCTCTCTCTCTCTCTCTCTCTCTCTCTCTCTCTCTCTCTCTCTCACACGCCACGCGACAATCCAACAAGGCCCACACGTAACGTGTAGCTTGTTTCTGAATTCTGACCATTAATATAATACAATATACGAATACGACCGTCGTCGTGTTTCTCTGAGCAGTTAGCGAAGCCGGCCGGTCAAATGGGATTCGTTAAGCAACCACGACCCACACGCAAGTACGTTACATCTCGCATGCAGGACGACAGCTATATATTATCTAATCTGTGCGCATGCAGAGAGATAGATATGGCGATGTCTTCTCCAGTTATCTTGTTAGTCTTATATGTCTTTGTGAGACCGTTGGCTTGGGCATCATCCACACCGATATGGTGTGTTCATTCAGTCTCCTTATTGAAATCAAACTCTTTGAGAGTTCTGATATTTACTTCTCGATCATCTATGCACTTCATCGTGCTGATCGATTCACTTAGGTGGCTATATTCAAGTGATTTGGAGAAGAGTCTGTTTTCGTTCTTTGGACGTGTCTGTGTCTTTGTGTCTGTACTTGATCTTGACGTCATCCTTGTTGTGTTAAAGTTGTTATCAATATAAGTATGTGTTATCTTTGTTCAAAAAAAAAAAAGACGTCGAAGCTGACGGATCGATCATTCATGGAGAGTCTTCGTGCGCGCCGTAGACCGGACTTGTTTTAGCGCTCTCTTGGTCCGCACCGGGAACATGGTCCGATCATATAGATTACAGAATAGATTGATCCGGTCGGACCAGTTCCGGCAAAAATTTTTTTTTTTTTAAAAAAACGAACTGTCATATATTCAAAAACTAGAAAGTTCTCTGCCGTAGACCGGCGAGTCGATACAAATCTGCTGTAACACAGTATCCGGTAAAGGATCAAAACGTGAGGGTGTCGGTTTAGACGACGGCTAGCTTAAGGCCCATCTGGCCAGAAGGTGAGCCGCCATGTTCGACGACCTAGGGCAAAAGGAAACAGATGATCTCGGGGCGACAGATTTAACTAGCAAACGGCAACAAAAGTTTGCGCTCTCCAAAGTTTGGGGCCCGAATCGTTGATAGCGTTAACCACAAGCAGAGCATCACTCTTAACTATTGAAGGATGTTGATGAAGAAGATCCGAAGAGCACGCTTCAGCAACAGCTTCGGTTTCAAGGGTCTGGGGATCAGAAAAATGAGAGGTGCGTGTTTTTCATGCCACAACAGAGCCCTGTGAATCTCTATCCAAGAGGCCAATAGCACCTGATTGACTGTTACTGGCTACATCAACGTTTATCTTGATATAGGGTTTTGGCGGAGGTCTCCAGCCTGCAGATGGGGAAGCCGGGGACAAGTTGGCTTGAGATATATAGAAGTGCGCTTCTCTGGCTGCAACCTTGATAATCCAAGTAGGTTTCCTGTTAAAATTTCGCATAGTTGTTGCACAACGAGTTGACCATATTTGCCACATGATAGATAAGCCGAGAACCCCTGAATATACATCATCCTGTTCATTCCTGTGTATTCGCTCTAGAAAGGTTAAAATAACCTCATTAAAACCCTGACTAATCCAATGTTTGTTGAAACCCAGTTGTGAGCCAAACCACACAGCTCTGTTACAGGGACATTGAAACATAATGTGCTCAAGGTGTTCAAGCTTGAGGTTACCGATAGCACAAATATCCTTAATTTTGTTGCATCTCTTGGAGATTGCAACGTTAGTTGGGAGAGAATTGACAATTCCTTTCCAAATGAACATGATAAATTTTTGGGGGCGGATTTTACTAATTTTGGGGTGCCAGAACTGTCTCCAAATTCTGTCGTCCGAAGGTCCTGGGGGAATCTCCATGTCCCGAAGGTATCTGTAGGCAGACTTGGTATTTAGGATCTCATTCTGGGTGAATGGCCAAATAAGACCATCCGGCTCATGGGCTCTAAAAATTTGAGTTTTCAAGATTCTGGCCACAGAATTTGAATCGAAACAGCTGTCCAAAATATGTCTGTTCCAAGTACCATTGTGTATGAGTTCTTTGATAACATTTGGTCGGAAGTCAGAGGAGCTCTTAAGGGTCGGTGGCCCTCTTCTGTCGGGTATCCACTGCTTGTTCCATATATTTATTGCAGAATCTTCTTTGAGTTCCGGCAAATCAGTCGTCCGATTTCACCACCGCGAGCATATTGGTCCAGGTTGGGCCCCGGCCAGATGGCAACCCAGTAAAGTACGTACGGCCCAATTTGGGGTCGAGATCAGCTTCAAGAGAGAGTCAATGTCTGATTGAGATCGGATATATCTAGATCGATTTTATGTATTTTTTATTTTTTAAAATTTTCAGAAGAATCGATCCAAATCGATTCTAAATTAATTTTTCTTTCAAAAAATCAGCATACATATCTGATCATGATCCGGATTGAGTCGAGTCCCATCGATCTGGTCCCGATTCCAATGTTCCTACGATCCGGAAGAATCGATGACGAACTTCTCACAAGGAGCTTGAAAAACATGTAAGGTTCAAGCATGTTAAGGGGGAGCACCTCTTGTCTGGTGCTTGAAGTTCAGAAAGCAAGATTTTCCATGCAATAGGTAACAATCACTACTAACAATCAAGCTTAGTTTGCAGTGGTAAATTAAGTGGGTATGCTGTGAAAAGGATCTCCTCGTCTAGAGATGTAGAGAATCTTAATGGGGTGTTTGGTTGTATGATAATTTTTTGTACACTTTCATGATAAAAAATTATATTAAAATAAAAAGTGAACCATCTCGTGACATAAAATTATCATATTTGGAGGGATGTGATAACAAAAAAGAGTAACTACCATATATACATGACCAAACAAAGTGAGGGACCAAAAGAAAAAAGAAAGATGTGAGACCCTCTTTTTTATTTAAGAAAAAAATCACTTTCAAAACATAAAATTGTCATGATTGCCAAACACCTCTTTTAACAAATTTTCTTACAATTTTTAAAAATTAAAATAAATTTTTTTATTATCATGCAACCAAACACCCCATAAGCATTTGTGGTCTTAGTTTCAAAAGAGGGCGGATCACCTCCACCTATTTTGGCCCCATATGATTTTTATTTTTTTTATTGTCAAATCTCTTGCGTAACCCCAAAACTGTAACATTGAAGTTAAAGGGCCTAGGATATATAAAGCAAATAAATCTCTACAAATCCATCAATGTGAGACAAAACTCACTTTCTAACATTCTCTCTCAGTGTCAAAATGAGTAGTGAGAATATAAGAGTTAAAATAATCAAAATTTAAAAAAAGAGTCACCACCCTATTATGATACCATCTTACATACCTTAAAATAATAATGTTTATTAATTAAAGTGCCAATAATGCTTGAATAAATGAACCTCCCTAGATCTAAGAAAAAACTCACTTTTCAACACTCTTCACTCTCAAGATGAGTAGATATAGAAGTTAGGATAATCAAATAATATAAAGTGATTATTGTCTACTTTGATATCATGTTACAAATCTCAAAATCGTGACTCTTGAGGTTCAAGAGTCCATGATATAAAGCAAGCGAAACTCTCTAAATCCACTAATATGGAATAATACCCACTTTTCAACAAAATCTCGCAAAATATGGCAATTTTATATAAATGAATAACTTATACTTTATTTTAATACATTTTTTACTGTTGTTTCAGTTTTTTTTTTAAACTAACGCACCATAAAATTATTTTCAAACTTAACATATTAAAAATTAGATTTAATTATACAAGTAACACACTTTTCTGACAATTACAAATCCGACTTTTCAAACTGGGACCAGCAAAATGTGACCTCTGCTGAATTGAGTAGGAGCGCAGAGTTTTACTCTCGGTAAAAATGAAAGACCAATGTTTAAATTTCGTCAGTCACAAATTCTTTTATTTTTGATAATAATATATTATAATACATATATTTTTATAAATAAAAATATTATTTAATAAACATATATTTTATTTTAAAAAATTGAATAAATTATTATACAAAAATCATACAATATATATTTAAAATAAATTATTTATCATAGTGAGCAAATTCTATTCTAATGTAAATAAAATACAATATATAACATGTATTATACAAATCAAGTATGAATATAATACATATATGAAAATAAATAATATATATATAAAGTAAACTTATAAGTATTCTGTTTAACATTGTAAACATATAATACATAAATAAAGCATGGATGTAACACATACATACAAAAAAGTAATATATATATATATAAAGTAAAATATGAATATGCTGTATAACAGTGTGAACAAACGATATGTAAAAATTACACGTAAGATAAGTATATAAAATATATTCTAAAGCTAGCACAGTTTAAACATATCTTATGTAATTAGATAATTTATGTTTAATGCTTATATCACGTATGTTTACCAACAGTAGCAATATATTTTAATATGTTGTTTCTATTTATTTATTTGTACTCAATTTATACAGCATAAATCTTATATTGTATTGCATGTATCTTAGGTCAACATATAATAATAACAATTGAATTACTTTATTTTTATTTGTATAAATTTATAATTTATTAAATATATTGTACCAATATTTTTAGCATGACAGTATCAAGCGAACATATTGTAGCTTGTCGATCGGGAGATTGGAACAGAAGACAACTACCTATCCAAACAACAAATTAACACAGTTAACCACGCAGCACCGATTTAATCTTCGAGAAGGTAAATCGCGAAACTTTGACTTCAATAGAAAAGCATCCAAGTGTGTGTTGTTTTTATAAACAAAACTTTCACTGCGTTGATTTAAAAATTTATGGGGTGTTTGGTTGCATGATAATTTTTTGTATATTTTCATGATAAAAAATTATATTAAAATAAAAAATGAAACAACTCATGACATAAAAAAATTTTGTTTAAAAAGTAAACAAAGTGGGGGACCACACTTTGTGAGGGACCACGAGAAAAAAGAAAAATGTGAGACTCTCTTTTTTATTTAAGAAGAAAATTACTTTCAAAACTTAAAATTATCATGGTTGTCAATAGGGGTGGGCACAAAACGGTTCGAACCGAGAAACTAAACCGAATCAGCCTATTCAGTTCGGTTCGATTCGGTTTGGACCCCCTTTCGGTTTGATTCGATTTGGAAAATCTCCAAACCGATTTAAACCAAACCAAACCGTTTAAACTTATTTAATCAAAAAATTATAAAAAACTATTATAGTATTAATAAAAATGATATTTTTATACATTTTATAATAAATCATATTTATTTTTATTTTTAATTTAAAAATTAGTAAATATATGTACAAAATAATTACTTTCATTAATTTTATTTATTTTTAGTTTAAACTGAACCAGACCAAATTGATTCGGTTTGATTCGGTTCGATTTGGTCCGATTTGGATCATTTTTTTTCTAAACTGAACCAAACCGAATCAGTCTCTCAAACCGAACCGTGCCCACCCTAGTTGTCAAACACCTCTTTTAACAATTTTTCTTACAATTTTTAAAAATAAAAATAAAAATTTTTGTTATCTTGCAACCAAACACATCGTTATCCTTTGAAGTGTGTTAATTATTTTTTTTTTGAAAAAAAAGAAAAGTAGGAGAAACTTAAACGATCTGACCGTAATCAGCTCAAGCCGCCCCCCACTCTTCCTCTCTTCTCGGCGGCTCTCAACGGCAGGTTGGAGGACACTGGCCAGAGGGAGAGGATGAAGAGCGGATCACCTCAGTTCTCGGGTGGAGAGAGTATCCTCAGTCTCTAATGAAAATTGACTACGACCTCAGGCCACTTAAGTGATGAACCACTATCGGAAAGGGCTGAACTGTTACCGACGTCTTACTAACTCACTATCAATCGGTAATAAATTGTATTAGTTCGGTAGCAAATTTGTAAGACGCCGATCGCGATTCAGTAACATATCACTGACTTGTTAAGTCGCTGCGGACGAGGGGTTAAACTGTTATCTACTCATCACTACTTATCACTTAAGTAACTGATATTGCGATTTTTTTTTAGTTGGAGATTGAAAGTACTCGTTCCCCCCTAGAACTGAGCCTCGTTAAAATCAGCGGCGGCTCGACGGCGGCGCTCACGAGATCATATGATATCACAGTCAAAGCGAGTAGAAGACAAGCGCTCGGTACAGAACACGGATCAACGCGGCATCATGCATGCTGCAACACCGGATCATGGCCCGAAGAGGAGGTGAAGTACTCGTGTTTCTGATCCGATGCATAACGTTCTTTCTCGCACACCACCAGCTGCCATGTCGCTCACCGCCAAACGCCGCAGAGGATCGGTCTGCTGCCCATGAACAAGGACGGTGCGTATGAGGACGAACCGCGCGATGGATGGACCGTGGAGGCGGCCGGCGAGCCCCCCCGGCTAGCTTGTTGGATCTCAGCGTCCCGTCGTCGGAGACCACCCGGGCCCCGGGGGGTCAAGTCTCGAAATTAAAAGCAGGCAGCCCGCGACGCAGCAGACGGATCGATGCAAGGGGACGACGAGGAAGTTGGCGTTCTTGCCGATCTCAATCGAGGGGGGGGAGGCATCCCGTTCATCTGATTACGGACAGCGTTTAATTAAGCCACCACCAAGCAAGGTACGATTTCGCCGACAAAATCGGGGCATTATATATATCCTTCTGATCTTCTTTTCGCCGATGTATAGAGTCTGATCGTCTCAACACCACCCGTGCTTATAATAAGCTTGAATTTTGAGATGGTTATTAACACATATAGAGAACTGGTACGATCGTACGATCACCTACCGTAAGCTTTGGATTGGTATTAGTGGGCTGATGAAATGGGAAAAGCGATCAAAAATAAAAAGGTGACGATGGAGAGATTCCCATGTACGCATATATATATAGTGGCAGCTTCATAATCAAGAGCCGAAGCATCTCGGGTTTAGTTAATTTTATTAGTTCGTACGCCGGCACCTTATCATAATGGTGTTCTGTGTTAACCGAAACTCCTTTCGAGCACGGCAAACAGCCTTTGAACCGAATTAAACGATCGATTAAACCCCCACCTCCGGCAGGCCGGCAAATGCAAGGAACTTGCCAAGGTCCAGGTATATATATATCCTCCGTAAAGAACAGGGTGCGGTGTATTGATCTGTTAAATAAAAATCTTGTAGTAGGCACCCGGCCAACACAGATCTATTAATCAATTAACAACATGAGACTTACACCGAATATTCAAGAACACGATGCAGATAAATGGAGATTTAATGTCATAACATTAATAATTTGTACAAGTATATACTCTGATTAATTTCCGGAGTGCTCAAAATAATAATAATAAACACACATGGGATGATCGAGTAGCTGTGCCCTGTTCCTATGTCTACACAGTAGCTCGTGAAGGAGCCGGCGTTGCATCTGATCAGGACCTCAGCAGGAAGATGCTCAGCTCCTGGCCGCCGCCTCCCCTCGGGTTGATCATATGGAAGGACTCGGAATCGGCCGAGCCGACGACCCGCTTGAAGCTCGCGCGAAGGTACGTGAACTCGCCCTCGCCGGGCTTGGGCTCCCCCGGCACCGGCAGCACGCCGGCGCCCACGGAGACCGACTCCATGAGCTTGAATACGGCGGAGTCGCTCTCGCTCATCGGGCGCCGCACCGCGAAGCCTGTTAAGCAAACCTATCTGGTGTGGCATCCCGGATGAGTTGGCAGTCCCACCTGACAGTTTTATATAATGTAATGCATTTCATATTCATTTGATCGACATTTCGATCACATTGTATTTGTAACAATCATTGGTATATAAATGAAAAGCAAAAGGGAGAGAGAGCACCGCAGGATGGTGCGCTCTGGTTTTTCCCGCTTATCTCTGATCGTCTGCTTCCCTTGACGTCTCTTCCCTCTGCTTCTCCAATCCGACGCTCCTCATTGCTGAGTTCTGCAAGGCATTACAGCATCGGCTCTCTGAAGACAGGGCACTCTGCTTTCTTCAGTTCAACTTGGTATCAGAGCGAGGTCAGATCCTCTCGTTTTTTTTTCTCTCCGAGCTTCTCTTCCTGCAGAATGGATGAATCAGTTGTGAATTCCTTGTCTGGCACTTCTGCTGTTAGTTCTCAGTTACCGTTTGCATCTGGATCAGCTTTTGCCTCTCTTCCCTCCATTTCGCACCGATTTCCTGTCAAGCTTAATGCAGATAACTTTGTTATCTGGCGAGGTCAATTTGTTCCTTTCTTGAAGATGTATGATCTGTTTGGATTAATCAATGGCACCATTCCTTGTCCTCCGGATCATATACCAGATCCGTCAGATCCGGACAAGATGATATCAAACCCAGATGCAAAAATCTGGACGCAGTACGATGGTCTTCTTATGACCGTCATTATTTCCTCGGTTAGTGATTCCATCTTACCCCTTGTTGTGGGCTATGAAACGTCATCTGATGCTTGGAAAGCGATCACTGCTGCATATGGATCCTCATCCAAAACCAGACTTCTGCAATTGCGTCTCCAGTTACAAAGTTTACGTAAGGGAAATATGAAAGTCACTGAGTTTCTTAACACATTGCTCATTCTCTAGCAATGGCTGGAGATCCGATATCTGATAGTGATTTACTGTTATATGTCTTCAACGGACTGGGTCCTGAATTTGATCAGTTTGTTACCGCGGTTACAACTCGCCCGGACACATCTCCTATTACCTTTGATGAACTGCAGGGCATGCTCCAGAACCATGAGATTTTTCTTATGCAGCGCCAGCAACAACTGACAGAAATCACTGCCAACTTGGCCAGAACTAACATTCAAACCAGTCAGCAGCAATCATCCAACAACTCTGGGAATTTTGGAAGGGGAAGGAACAATTATAGAGGACGGAACAATGATAGGTTCAGGAATGATCGCACCAATTCTTATAATAACTATGATAGGAATTCCTCAAACTATTCAGGTCCTCGGCAGAATACTTCAAATTTTCCTATACCGGTTTGCCAACTATGTGAAAAGCGTGGGCACTCTGTTCAAACATGCTGGAGGAGGTTTGATCACACCTTCAAAACATCTTCTACTTCTGGTCATCCTTCTAACAGTACTTATCAGCCTATTTTAGCTAATGTTGCTGCCACTAGTTCCAGTCCTCAGTCAATTGCAGATTCTTCATGGTATCCCGACACTGGTGCAAACAGCCACATGACCCCAAATCTTGGGCTCCTTCAGAACCCGGTTCCCTACACTGGTAATGACAAAGTTCTCATTGGCAATGGTGATGGTTTGAACATCAATCATGTTGGCAGTACAGGTTACAAGCAATTAAAATTCTTAAACACTTTACATGTTCCTATGTTAGCTAAGAGCCTATTATCAGTTTCTCAACTGACCAGAGATAATAACGTCTATTTTGAATTTTTTCCTCGATATTGCCTTGTCAAGGACATCAAGACCAAGAAGGTGCTAGCTCGAGGACACCTTACTAATGGGCTCTACTGCTTGGAATCTGGAGATGCATCTTCTCCGATGGCTATGGCTGCTGCAGTTTCCAACTCTTGGCATGATAAACTTGGGCATCCAGCTCTTACAACAGTACATAAAGTTTTGAGTAGCATTGGTGAACCTTCTAGTATTAACAACACTATTTTTTGTTCTCATTGTGCTCTTGCTAAGAGTCACAAACAGCATTTTACTTCTTCTACTTCTAGCTCTAAGTTTCCTCTTGATTTAGTTGCTTCCGATGTTTGGGGACCTGCCCCTTTTGTGAGCCATACAGGAAAGAAATACTATGTGACTTTTGTTGACCATTATAGTCGTTTTTGCTGGATTTATCCGATTACTTTGAAAAGTGAGGTGTTTCAAGTCTTTATGCATTTCAAAAACCAAGTGGAGAATCTGTTTGCTAGGAAAATTAAATGTTTCCAAAGCGATTGGGGAGGTGAATTTCAATCTCTCTCTAAGTTTTTCTCAACTTGTGGAATTGTTCATAGGGTGTCATGCCCCTACACTCATCATCAGAATGGGCTTATTGAGAGAAAACACAGGCATATAATAGAAACATCTCTGGCCTTATTGAGTAAGGCTCAGTTACCATACAAATTTTGGGATGAAGCTGTCCAATGTGCTGTTCATTTGATTAATCATCTTCCTACACCTGTTCTAGGTAACCTATCTCCGTTTGAGAAACTGTTTGACAGAAAACCAGATTATAATTTTTTGAAAATCTTTGGCTGTGCTTGCTACCCTCATTTGAGGCCATATAATAAGCACAAGTACACATTTCGGTCTGAATGCTGTGTCTTCATGGGTTACAGTAATCATCACAAAGGGTATAAATGTTTTTCACCCTCCACTGGTCGGACCTTCATTGCCATTAATGTTGTCTTTGATGAAACAACTTTTCCCTATGAGGTTCTTGTCAATACTTCTTCAAAGACTCCTATAGATACTGTTATTTCAATTCCGGCACCTGTCATCCAGTTGGGACCTCAAAGTAACTCTCTAGCTACTGACTTACCCTCTATGGACAGTAACAACAACGATCTCAACAGATCTGGACCCTTTCATATGTCCTCGGATGCTCCTGCAGGTTTGACACCCAGCAGTCCACTTGCTACCAGATCTGGTTCTAGTGCAGTTTCGCCTCCTTACAATACCACCAGCAGTTCCCCTCGAGGGTATTCTTCCTCTGCAGTTGATGACAGCAGTACACCTCCACAAAAGTTCAGATCCCTTCAGCAAATTCTGGCTACCACTGATCCTATCAACCCATCCAGAACTAGTAGATATACATTGCATGTTGAAAAACAACATGATCAAGAACCTTCATGTTTCACCAAGGCAATTAAACTCCCTGAATGGAGGCAAGCTATGTCCGAAGAATTCACAGCCCTTCAAGCTAATGGCACCTGGGTTTTGGTTCCGGCTCCTCCTAATTCAAATCTGGTTGGCTGCAAATGGATTTACAAGATCAAGAAAAATGCTGATGGCACAGTTGCTAGACACAAGGCTAGATTGGTAGCCAAGGGTTTTACACAGGAATATGGAGTAGATTTTCATGAAACCTTCAGTCCTGTCATCAAACCTCCTACCATCAGGTTGGTTCTTTCTATTGCGGTTTCCTTAAATTGGTGCATCAAGCAACTAGATGTGAACAACGCTTTCCTTCATGGCACTTTAAATGAGGACATCTATATGGTTCAACCTCAAGGCTTCATTGATAGATCCTATCCGGATTATGTGTGTAAACTTCAAAAATCTCTTTATGGTCTTAAACAAGCCCCACGAGCATGGTTTGAGAGACTGTACACACATCTTATTTCAGTGGGTTTCAAGGCATCCGTATGCGACCCTTCTCTTTTTTTGTTCAGCAATAATGGGGTTACCATCTACCTACTTGTCTATGTGGATGATATCATCCTAACAGGGAACAATTCTAATGCCATTGCTGCCTTGATAAGCAACCTGTCCAGCACATTCTCCTTGAAGGACCTAGGAGATCTTCATTATTTCTTAGGCATTGAAGTCACCAGAAATTCAACCGGATTACAGTTATGTCAGAAACAGTATATCATTGATATTCTTGAGAAGTCAAATTTATTGGATTCAAAACCTTTCTCTACTCCTATAGCTCTGAGAGCTATCATTTCACAACATGATGGAAATATTCTTCCTGATCCAACTTTCTACAGGAGCCTAGTTGGGTCATTGCAATATGTGTCTCTAACTAGACCAGATGTCACCTTCTCTGTCAATAAGGTATCTCAATTTCTCAATGCTCCTACTGATGCTCATATGACTGCTGTCAAAAGGATACTAAGGTACCTGAAGTCTACCTATGATTACACTTTTCATATTCGGCCAACAGATTTCATGTTACATTTATATTGTGATGCGGACTGGGCTGGCTGCCCAGATGACCGCAAATCCACTGGAGGCTATGGTATTTACCTTGGAACCAATTTGATTTCATGGGCTGCTAAAAAGCAACAGACCGTTGCTCGGTCCAGTACGGAAGCTGAAATGCGCTCCATGGTTATCGGGGTGACTGAATTACTTTGGACAATTCAGTTAACTAAAGAACTGCAACTTCTTTTAAAATCAATACCGTCAGTTTGGTGTGATAACATTAGTACCATTTACTTAAGTGCTAATCCGGTTTTCAAGGCCCGGACTCGGCATGTTGAGATAGATTTTCACTTCATACGAAATTTGGTTCAAGAGAAAGCTATCAGTATCAAGCACATATCCACAAAGGATCAATTGGCTGATATTTTCACCAAGGCCCTATCTACTCAGCTGTTTGAACCGTTTCGGTACAAGTTGAACGTGTTACCCCCGCTCAACTTGCGGGGGGGTGTTAAGCAAACCTATCTGGTGTGGCATCCCGGATGAGTTGGCAGTCCCACCTGACAGTTTTATATAATGTAATGCATTTCATATTCATTTGATCGACATTTCGATCACATTGTATTTGTAACAACCATTGGTATATAAATGAAAAGCAAAAGGGAGAGAGAGCACCGCAGGATGGTGCGCTCTGGTTTTTCCCGCTTATCTCTGATCGTCTGCTTCCCTTGACGTCTCTTCCCTCTGCTTCTCCAATCCGACGCTCCTCATTGCTGAGTTCTGCAAGGCATTACAGCATCGGCTCTCTGAAGACAGGGCACTCTGCTTTCTTCAGTTCAACTAAGCCCACCTTCCGGCCGTTGCAGTACGTGGACCAGGCGGGTACGCCGAAGAGGTTGCCGGACCGCCCCGCCGCGCGGGAGCCGTCGCACTCCAGAGCGATGCGCAGCAGGCCGTGCTGCATCTCCCGGGCGAGGTAGGCCGTGGGCACGGCCAACTCCAGGAGCAGCAGCGGCGAGGCGCGGGTGTCGTCCTGGAGGCAGAAGCTGACGCGCCCCCGGCGGTAGCCGAAGAAGGTGCCCGTCACGGTGGACGAGCAGTGCGTGGCGGCCGGCTGGAAGGCGCAGCAGGGCACCATGCACTCGACCAGGGACCTGAAGGACCGCCGGAATCCGACGTCCTTGGTGCAGTCCACCGCCGTGGGCGTGTCGATGATGTAGATCGGAGGACCTCCTCCCTGGCCACCCAGGTCTATCGTCCTCATCTTTTTAAGTGTAAATGCACACTAGGTCCGTTTTGAGGAAACCACTTTACCACTAGGTCCGTTTTCAAAAACACCTTTCCATTAGGTCCGCTTTTTCAAAATATGGTCACACCCACACCAATTTAGCTTTGAAATGTCATTTTTGTCCCTCCGGCGGCGGCCCTCTTGGCGGTACTGCCCCCGCCGGCCCCTCCCCCCGCAGCGACGCTCTCCCCCGCCCCCCGGCGGCGCTCCCCCCACCCGCAAAGCCCACGGCGGCATTCCCCCAGCCCGCGAACCGCGAACCCCCCCGGCGGCGCTCCCCCACCCGCGAAGCCCACGGCGGCATTCCCCCAGCCCGCGAACCGCGAAGGCCCCCCCCCCCCCCCCCCGGCCGCCGCCTTCCTCGCCAGCGCGATCGGGGCCTCCCCGTAGGCCTCGGTGGTGCTCCACCAGGACGACACCGAGGGGTGCAGCGGGAGAGGGGAGCCCTTGGGGGCGTCGGGGACCGGAGGAAGTCGACGACGATGGCGTGCTGCGAGGGGGAGAAGCGGCCGTACTCGCAGGAGGTCGACGGTGAGGTTGCCCTTGAGCAGGGGGCCGTTGTGGTAACTGAGCACGAGGGGGCTCTCCTGGACGAGGGCCGCCAGCCGCCTCGGCGCAGCGGCGGCGGCGGGGTCGAGGACAAGGGACGACAGGAGAAGGAACGGGAGGAGGGAGATGGAAGCCGAGAGGCGGCGGCGACCATCCATGACCTTCTTCCCCATCTGGCATCTCCGGCGGAGGCGGGAGGAGGAGACGGCGGAGGAGCCGACGGAGGCGGCTGGAGGAAAGGGTAAAAATGGGATTTGGGGATTGAGAGAGATAAAAATGGATTGGGTGACAATTTTATGAGGTGTCAACGGACTAGAGAGAATGAAAATTGGGTCAACAGACTTATTGGTAAACTCCTTTTCTTAAATGGACCTAAAGGTAATTTTTCCTCTTTTTAATTTGCACGGAGAATTGCCGGAACAGAAATCGGGATAGGTGGGGGGAGGAGGAAGGAGGAAGGAGAAAAGGGGTGTTAAATAGGAATGGTTGGAGGCTCTGAACGCATAAACGACGGCAATAGTACACAGCGGGTCCCTCCCGAGAGGCTGTTAAGCGATTAAACAAAAAAAGTCGCCGTTGCCGGGGATCGAACCCGGGTCACCCGCGTGACAGGCGGGAATACTTACCACTATACTACAACGACTTGTTTAGTTGTCCTTTAACTGTGGGATCCAAAATCAATAAAAGTATTTTGCATACGCACCCTTACGATTCTTATTGATGAATACTTACAATTGAAGGCTTGGTATTTTTCTTGAATACGCTTATGCCACTTGAGTTGGATTGTCTAATACATTTGTATTGTTTTAGGCATAAAAATGTGATTAGAGTTGATGAACTACGCATTATTATGATGATATATGTCTTGTTTCGGGACCGGATGCCTACGACTTGTGTTGTGCGAGAACTTGTTGTACTTGCAAGAATAATTTGTAGAGTTCATTTGAAGTTGTGCAATGTTTATGGTGGTGTTTGGTTGCATGGAGGCTTTTATTTTAATTTTTAAAAATTGTAAGAAAATTTGTTAAAAGAGATGTTTGACATTCTTGACAATTTTATGTTTTGAAAGTGATTTTCTTCTTAAACAAAAAAAAGTGGATCTCACCTCTTTCTTTTTTCTTGTGGTTCCCCACTTTGTTTGATCATGAATAGTAGTTACTCTTTTTGTTATCACATCCCTCCAAACATGACAATTTTATGTCATGAGTTGGTTTACTTTTTATTTTAATATGATTTTTATCATGAAATTGTACACAAAATTATCATGCAACCAAACACCCTATTAAGGTACGTACATGGTTTTAGGAATTTTATCTTTTCAGAAGAGATGTATATGTGTTCACAGCTCGACTTAAAAAAAAATAAGTTGTGTTACAAGTTTTCAGGATCTTCTTCTACAAGTTTTTATGCATCCTTCTTTATTAATTTGTTCGATGCAGAAGTTGTGTACACTTTATAGATCATTTTTTGTAAATTTTACGTTCACACCATATTTTTAAGTTGTTCAGAATTTTGACAAATAAACTAACAGAAATTTACGGATCTTCCCGCAGGTTTCTTCTTTTTTTTTTTTGCAGATTCTGGATACTAATAAAATTTTACAAATCTTTAGCTGTTTTGATGAAAACGAAGAGATAGCTGCCATTTATTATTCACTTAATTCGTACCCAAATTCTAACTGAAATAAATATCAAATCACCTGAAATTTGAACGGGGACATTTATAATGGGGTGTTTGGTTGCATGATAATTGAGGTTTTTATTTTAATTTTTAAAAATTGTAAGAAAACTTGTTAAAAGAGGTGTTTGACAACCATGACAATTTTATGTTTTGAAAGTGATTTTCTTCTTAAACAAAAAAAGAGAATCTCACCTCTTTCTTTTTTTCTTGTGGTCCCCCACTTTATTTGGTCATGTGCCGTGGTTACTCTTTTTTGTTATCACATCCCTTCAAACATGATAATTTTATGTCATGAGTCGGATTACTTTTTATTTTAATACAATTTTTTATCATGAAAGTGTACAAAAAATTATCATGCAACCAAACACCCCATAAGTGTGCCTGTGTGAGAGCATTAACGTTTATGAGGTGTTTGGTTGCATGATATTTTTTTGTACACTTTCATGATAAAAATTTGTATTAAAATAAAAAGTGATCTGACTCGTGACATAAAATTATCATGCTCGAAGGGATGTGATAACAAAAAAGAGTAACTACCGCACATGATCAAACAAAGTGGGGAACTATAAGAAAAAAGAAAAAGTTGAGATCCTCTTTTTTTGCTTAAGATGAAAATCACTTTCAAAACATAAATTTGTCATGGTTTACCTAACACCTCTTTTAACAAGTTTTCTTACAACTTTTAAAAATTAAAATAGAAATCTCCACAAACACCCCCCATCACTTCTTTCAACTTATTACTCCTTTTCAAAAAAAATTTTTATCTCGAGCGTTCTTCCACAACTTCAGCATCCAGCATTTTATCACCTCGATTTGCAGATAAAATGCGCTCATTTTTCATCGTTTTACCGTTCTCAAAGTAGATAGATTTTTTCGCCGAGGAATTGGGAGCCCTTGTGCCGAATTCTGTGGTACGGTAAATCGGATTCACGGCCAAGGTAGGACAGTAAACGTAGCGAAATTATCCGTATCTAATTCCAATTTCAACAAAGGTCGGGGTGTTCCCATTCTGACTCCGCTTATTTTTGGATTCACCCCGGCTTCAATTCGATTCTGATTCTATTTTTCAAAAGTGAGCTAATAATAATTTACGTATAGTTATTAGAATTAAAAATAAATGTTTTTAAAATTTGTTTTTATTACTTTATCAATTTAGATATCCTATTTCTCAATTTATTTAATTTAATTTTTATCTGAAACTAACTTTTATTTTTACAAGGATGTAAAAGTAAATCTTAAAATCATTAATTCTTATTGAGATCATAAAAAAATGAAATATCAATTTTTCTTTATGCCGTTGGGTCAAGCTCTTCGTGGCCGTCACTGTCGGACCGACGGCGATGTCTAAACGGGCCGTGCTCTAGAACAGACCCCCCGTGGGTGGCGTTTGGGCCGAGGGGTCTTTTGTCAACGTCCCCGCACACGTGATGGGTTTGAGGGGCGCGGCGTGGGCCACGCCGGAGAGGGTAAAGCGGGCCTCCGACCAGTGGCCCTCGCGTGCTACGACAGGCCCGGGCGCGGTCGCGTTCCGAATCCATCCGGTGACACGTCCGACGATTCAAGCGGGTCGCGTGGGTCCGAAAGAGATGGCTCACCGGCCACTAGGGGTGGGCACAAAATGGTTCAAATCGAGAAACCAAATCGAACCAGCCCATTCGGTTCGATTTGGTTCGATTTGGACCCCCTTCGGTTTGGTTCAGTTTGGAAAATCTCCAAACCGATTTAAACCAAACCAAACCGTTTAAACCAATTTAATCAAAAAATATAAAAAACTATTATAGTATTAATAAAAATGATATTTTTATAAATTTTATAATAAAATAATTTTATTTTCATTATTTTAATATAAAGATTAGTATATATATGTAAAAATAATTAATTTAAATCTTTTTATTTATTTTCTTTTTAAACCGAACTAAACCGAATTGATTCGATTTGGTTCGGTTCGATTTGGGAGGGTGATTCGGTTTGGTTCGATTTGGAAAAAAAATGATCCAAATCGGATCAAACCGAACCGTGTCCACCCCTACCTGCCACCGCTCCCCCGAGCCGTGCTCACGGTTTGGGGGGGGGGGGGGGGGTTCCGGTCCAGGGTTCGCTGAGGAATCGCCGGTCGAACGATCGGATCGCGTCGACCGGGTCTAGCCCTCGACCGGGTCTAGCCCTCAGGTGTCTCTGGCGGGGAGACCTATCCCGGTTTCTGATATCCGGTCTTCTGTAGCCGGACAGGACCGGCCGGGTGAGTCCGCAGGGAGACGCTCGAGTCGGCTCGGGATAACTCGACGCCGGATGGATATTATTCTGCAGCCGTTGGATGACGGGGGCGCCGCCGTCGTCCACGGTGGTGGATCGCCAACGTGTCGACGGGGAGGCGGTGCGTTTTTTTTATTTTTTATTTTTTGAACACATAGAAGGAAACAGTATTAACCCTGCAAATCTTTACATAATTCAACGGAAACAACAGAATAAGACAACGATTGAGAAAACCTAGCCTCTGCAGCAGATGCCAGAGACATAATAATTATACAAAGGCATGACACGCACAGTGATGAAAATAAAAAGTTAATGGGGGTGTTTGGTTGCACGATATTTTTTTATATTTTTATGATAAAAATGTATATTAAAATAAAAAGTGATCTAACTCATGACCACAAGAAAAAAAGAAAGATATGAAATCCTTTTTTTTGCTTAAGAAAAAGTCACTTTCAAAATATAAAATTATCATGGTTGTCAAACACCTCTTTTAACAAGTTTACTTATAATTTTTAAAAATTAAAATAAAAACTCCTATTGTCATGCAACCAAATACTCCATAAGAAATTATTTCAAATCTTGATAGTCACATATACATTATTTTTTATTCTTTTTGTTAAAAATGGATACATAATTATACTTTAAAAAAAGTGTTAAAATCTAGTTCCGATTCTAACGAGGAAATAAACATTATCGATTACAAAGTAATCGAATCAGAATCAGGATATCCTAATAGTTTCAGTTCTTCTTTCTAAGATGAATCCATCTACATATGCAGATCTAGCTCGTAGACTATTATAAATAATTTCAGCAACAACGTTCTGCTCGTCAAACCAAGCTGGCCTTCGTCTTGTTAACACGGTGTTTGGTTGTATGATAATAAAAATTTTTATTTTTATTTTTAAAAATTATAATTTTTTTTTAAAAATGTTTGACAATCATGATAATTTTATATCTTGAAAGTGATTTTCTTCTTAAACAAAAAAAAAGATGATTTCACCTCTTTCTTTTTTCTTGTGCTGCCCCCACTTTATTTACTTATACGTGGTAGTTAGTCTTTCCTATTATCACATCCCTCCAAACATTATAAATTTATGTCATGAGTTAGTTCACTTTTTATTTTAATACATTTTTTTATAAAAATGTACAAAAAATTACCATGCAGCCAAACATCTCGTAAAAATTCGACTCGCAATCAAATTTCATCAAGTATTTAAAATAATTATTTTTATTTATGTATCCTTAAATCGTAACTAATCGTCATACTATTTTTTAATAAAAATATGTTTCGGCACGGATAAGAGAAGGGGGACCGGGGGTTACCTGCGATGACCCGGTGATGTGATGCAGAACACTAGCTGCTCGTTGACGGGGGCCCACCCTTTCGTGTCAGGATGTGCACACACACGGTGGCCAACGATCGACGACGCGCGCGCACCACACCCGCGGCCAAACGACTGAACTACCCCCCCATTCCCTTCGCTTATCCCGCGGAGATTATTTACGGGAGGGAGCGCCAGCCACACACGTCATCCACCGGTCCCGGATGGATACGCCGGACGGCCCGCCACGTGGCAGAATAGCAGGCGGGCGAGTGGCCGGGCGGTGGCGAAGGCCCGAAACCGACGTCCAATCCGACGGCGGCCGTCCAACACTATTTTTCCTGATCACACGATCTAACGGTCGAGTTTTTCTTGAGTTTTACTATTCGATCTTCATCAATATCTCTCCTCCAGAGAGTGGTCGGGCCTCAACGACTCTCGAGCTCAACCCTCACATTCGGACAAAGAGAGATACCAACCGATCGAATTACGGTCGATCCGCGTCTAATTAACACTTACCACCACCACCACCATCACTAATACTACTACTAATAATATCAATAACAATAGTAATAATGAGTTTTGGGTGTCTCTAAGCTCATCCGATTAGCCGCCGGTCCGTAAATCAAATAAAATATTATTTTAAATTAAGTTAAATAATCGATTTGATTTGACATTTGGGGTTCAACCGAATAAAAGGTCCAGGAGTCCGGATCACCTGAGGAGGGCTCCCTCAGGAGCCCTCCTCAGGTGATCCGGACTCAAAGGTCCAGACACTAGTACCGGCCCCTGGACCTTTCCCGACCAAGTCCACCATCATCTGGTATCTGTTCAGCCGCCGACCCGTACGTGGAAGGGATCAGTACGTAGTAGCCCCCCGATCCATGCATCCCCCAAGCCAGGGCCGGCTCTGGCTGTCTGCCATGGCGTGCTGCCGGGCCCTTCCTTCCAGACTTGGAAAGCTTCACGGTGGTGGGGCTGTGGCGGCCACAGGACTGAAGCATAGAGGGGAGGGTACGTACATATCAATCAAGGCGGTGATCGATTCAGGGGAGGGAAGAGCGAGGCCGGAATGCCCTGCGTGTAATTCTCTGTTCATCGCCCCCCCAACCGGCGTGGAGCCGTAGAAAGACAAAGGAGGTGAGGCGGCGCCGGCGGAGCCCAATGGGTAGGTATTAAGAGCGCATCTGGATGGGGGCGGAGGGGGATATCAGTCGGCGTGGTGGCCGGACTGGCTTGTCCTCCGCTTGCTTGACGGTCGCCCAGCTGCCCCCCGATCGAGTCCCAATTGCCCCGCTCGGTCGACTCACCAGAGTCGAGCCCGGCGAGTCGAGCCGGACAGACGACGACTTTGCAGTCTGCGTTGCACCACCGCGCATCTAAACTATTCCCATCGATCGATCCGCGCACCCTACACCCGAGCTCGCACGTGCGTGGTGTTCGGAGCGGACGACCTCCAACACAACACCGTCCATATGCACGTGCTCATGCACCAGCATCGGCATGATCAGCTAGCATTCATGCATAGGTAATACGAGATAAAGATGTACAAGTATATCTACAAGAACACCGGACCAAATATCTTTGATACATACAAGGCTTTCCTTCTCCTCCGTCTTCTTCAGCTGTCTTCTATCTATATCCTAGCTTGGTGACGACCCTAGCTGTGTCCGAGCGAGACTACGTGCGTCGTTCACATATATCTTTCTTCACAGTGTATCTATACACATATTTATATATATATATATCCCCCCATATCTCTACACTCATCTCTCTAGCTAGGCAATCTCAATTAGCAGTCTATTAATTTTAACTATGACATTTCTTATTTTCCACCCCGGCCCACATATATATATATAAATTTTAATTGCGTACACATGTGTACATTTGTCTTCGTCTGGTCGTTTCCTAGAAGCAAGGGGCTCGGCGAGGGATACCCTTTCTGCTGGAGACCCGGTAACTGGCGAGCGGCGGCCGCGGGGTGTCGGGGGAGATGCCGCCCGACTTGCCGGCTCCCTCACCTTGGCACTTGTTACCACTGCTACTCCTCCTGCCGCCGGCGGCCGGGAGATGGATCGGCCGGCTGAAGAAGGCCGCCCTCCTGAGCTTCTTCGTCGCCGACGAGTCGTCCGACTCGGACGCGTCGAGGTGATCACGGCCAGCTCTGGGGCGCAGCGCCAAGCACAGCCCTGGGTCCTCCTTGACGCCACCGAGCTGTGAAATAGCGAAGGGCACTCAAAACCTCAACAGCTAGCGCCTGATCGAGCGGTGCGAAGAACGGGGTTGGGTCGCCTCGCCGCAGGAGAGAATGGGGTCGGATAATTAAGATCAATGCTTGAATATAAAAAAAGAAAACATATATATAGTATTTGGTTTTTGCGGCCGATTAATTCGATGAAATTAGGACTTGAAGTTACCTTGCAGCCGAGGGAGCAGAAGCGGAAGGCGTCGAGGAGGCTGCGGCCGCACATCTCGCAGGTGTTGGTGACGCCTTTGCCGTGCCTCGGCTGCGGCCTGCGGTTGAGGAAGACGATCTTCGCGCTGTTTATGACGTAGGTCTGGACGCAAGCGATGTCTAAGAACTTGGACACCTCCGATACCCTTATCACGTTGTGGTACGAGGATCGCCGTATCTGATCGGGAGTTGTTAAACGACAGCGTAGAAGAAAAATTAATCGCAACTCAGGAGAGTACTTCTCTGTTCACCCGGATCGAGGAGCGAACCTGAACCATGTGGTGGCCCTTGTGGTCGGCGAGGCAGTAGGAGCACAGGGCGTCGCCGGTGCAGTCAAGGCAGTACATGTTGCACTCGCTCTTGTGGGCGTCGCCGTGAACCTGGCAGCTAAGGAAGAAGCTCGCCCTCAGCAGAGGCTGCAGCCACGGCGGCCCCGTGTCCTCGTCGTCCTCCATCGGCGCCGTCGGATCCACCTGAGATTCGCCGTCGCACAGACAAGCCGAAGACATACCGGCCCGTCAGGGGTCGGGTGCTGGAGGAGCGAGCAGAGAGATGGAAGAGGGTCTCCTTACCATGACTATATCTTTTGCTTGTTCCCCCAAATTAAATTCGATCTGATTCTCCGGCGGTTCCCGGTCGCCAGCTACCTAGCTCTTCCCCCCTTCTGGATACACGCGAGGAAGAAGAAGGGAAGGGACTGCAGGGTAGGGAAAGAGGAGGGCCGCTGGCGGCGACCTCGGGAAAAGAAGAGGCTGCCGGCGCCGGGGAGATCAGTAACACCTGAGTGGGGCGACGTGGCCGGAGAGCGAGGAGGAGGAGGAAAGAGTCCGGATCACCCGAGGAGAGTTTCTGAGGGAGCCCCTCAGGCCAGACACAAGACCCACATAAATGTGGGTCACATCAAGGTCTAAAAGTGGATTAAACAGCGGATGTGACCCACATTTATGTGGGTCTTGTGTCTGCCTGAGGGGGCTTCCTCAGGAGCCCTCCTCAGGTGATCCGGACTCAGGAGGAAAATGTGTCGCGGCGGAGCTCGGTCCTCGCGCGGATATATATATATATATATAAATATATAAAATTCCGGGACTGAGTTGGAAATTGGGATGGATAAAAATATATAATCAACCGAGCCCCTTTTGGCAAGACGCATAAAGAGGCAGGTATTTCATAGGGTCCCAATGTTAATTATTTGTGACATCAAACAGCTTGGACCAAGATACCGGCTTGGAAAATTTTCAGAATATAGAGAGCCAGAGCCCCCCCCCCCCTCCCCAAAATGGAGGAAAAAGGAAGCAACATGATGGAAGAGTTTTAAGGCCGAGAGTTCTTAGCTGATATTGCCATTTTTTTATGTGTCGAAAGAAAATGATTGAACTCAAAAAATATTAGAAAGAATCTTGCGTTTCCAACCAATTGCGTATGGATATGTACTGTCTTGTGAATTATGACAAAAAACAAGTGTAAAAAATTTAACACACGATATATATATATATAGTGTGTGTGTGTGTGCGCGTGTGTATTTTTAACTCCTAAAAGATGTGAGTAAAATACTTTTATTTGAAAACATGCACGATAATGATGGTGACACATTGCTCAAGCGAAGTGGCCTAAATTAAGTGTCATTCTTTTTCTTCTTTGAACAATAACGCATGCATCTTTCGTACTGTTAAAATAAGAAAGTACAAATCGGTGTTTAGATTTTAGGGTTTATGAGTTAAGAGTGCCTATCAACAAATTGGAAGTGGTCTTCTTTCACACATACACCATATATATATATATATATATATATATATATATATGACCCACCAGCTTGAGAGAAATACTTGGACAAGAATATATATATGGACGAAAAAAGAGATAACCTCCACAAGATTGGAGTTTAGAGAGAGTTTTTTTTCTAGTTAAAAAACAAATAATTTTAGTGTTTCGCTTGAAGATAATTCTCTCTAATACTTGAGAGAATATTAAATCTGACAGAAATCATATCACAATTAATTATTGCTTTGTAGTTGTAGATATATGCAGCCACCTCCCTATGCATGACTGTCTAGTTGGAGGGACCTCTGTCCCAGCAAGTGAAGTAGACAATCCTTACATCTCTTGAAGAGGAACCTTCTTTATTTCCAACAAGATAGAAACTAACCATAGAGAGAGAGAGAGAGAGAGCGCACGCATCACGGTAACGAAATAAATAACATGCACCCACGTACACGACCACGCATGCATGTTATTGAAACTTCTAACATGACCAAATCAAAGATTTTTCAACCTATCAAATAACCCTATGCTTGTTTCATGGATGTCCGTCCATTAGCTGTGCAGCCTCTCTGCATTATCGTCGCTGCGGCAACTAGAGGCTTAAAAAATATCTGCAGGTTTGGTAAAGTCTTTGAGTTGGGTGTTGGGTACTGTACGAAAATATAAAATATCATATTTGGTGAAATTTATAATAACAAAAACAGCGACGATCATGCCTAACCAAAAAAAAAAAAAAACGAAGTGATGAGAACCAAGAGATAGAATAAAGAACCATCTGTTTAGTTTGTCATAAAAAGTATCTCTATAAATACATTTTTATCTTGATTGTAAAACTCAAGTTTCATCAACATTTGTTACGTACGAAATCGACTTTTACTAAAATTGTCTTACATTCGATCACGGGACTAAATAACCTATGAGACAGCATTTTGATTGTGGTTGCCTGTCCATATATTAATAGAGAGAAACGAAGAAGTGTATAATATGTATGTAAATATGTGTCTATGTGTGTGTGTATATATCTTTTTAGAACCAAGTACTGTGTCAACTCATAGACCAGATCGACCAATGGGGTAACAGGTCAATGCAATCCCCCAGCTGAGAAATATCTATGCGCCAGATTCTCCAAGTTTTGTTAGTTGCAATATAGCCACATGAGATGCTTAATTGTTCAGTCGGTCAAGTGGTTATTTACTAAAAAGAAGGAAACGATAAGCATGGAGTGTTTGGTTTCATCATGAAATATCTTGTCTTTACAAAAGTATGTGTTTTAAATAAGAGGACTTGTCATTGAAGGTGTTTGGCTATTTATAGAGGACTCGTACGTACATAATTACCCTAATACTTGTTTCGTTCTCTATAATATCTTCTTATTGGTTGAATCAGTTTAAAATAATATATATTATAAACAACTTCTTGCTCACATTATGGTAATTTATGTGAGTTGCTCACAATATGGTTTTCTCCGTCGAATGGGCCAAGAATCTATTTTCTTGAGCAGTCCATTGCTAATCTACGCCAAGGGAACGATTCATTGACAAGGTATTTTACAGTTTTAAAAGGATATTGGGATGAGCTTGCGCAGTTTGAACCGTAGATGCCAATTTCTATTCAGAACCGTAAACATTTGATACAGTTCTTGATGGGTTTGAATGATATTTTTCAACAAGTTTGTAGTCAAATTCTATTGATGGATCCTTTGCCATCTGTTGGGAAAGCTTATTCCCTTATTCTTCAAGATGAAGCTCAGCATAATTTTTCTACGCCGGATTCAGTTCAGCAAGATACTCATGCTATGGTTGCTGTTAAGCAAGATGAACAAATTATGATGTCTAAGGGTGCGTTTGGGAACTCACTAGAAGCACTTCTTTTTTACTTCTCCTCTAATAAGAAGTTCTTCTTATTTTAATTATGGTGTTTGGATATCTTTAAATATTCACTTCTCCTTCTTACGGAAGGTAAAAGTAAGGAGGAGTTTTTTTCTCCTTCGGGCTTCAAAAAATCTCCTCCCGAAAACCACCACACCACGATTCACACCGGACCTCCTCTCTCCCACCCAACCAACCACCCTTGCGACCATCGCCCTCCCCAACCTGCCGGCGACTTGCACCCCTCCGCCCCCACACCCCCTGCAACAAGTTCACCCCGCCGGCGATTCCCATCTCCCATCCTCCACCAGCCCGTCGCGGTCTGTCGGCAACTTGCACCCCTCCACTGTCAGCCGGCGATCTTCACCGGTTTGCCGTCCGCGACGGATCCGCCGCGGGTGCACCCCATCGGTGATCGCCGTATGCTGCCGTCCGCCGTCCGCAGGTGACCTGCACCCCTCCGTCGGCCGCCATCCGCCGTCCGCAGTGACCCGCACCCCTCTCGCCATCCGCGACCCACCCACACACCCCGCCGGCGAATGCCCCCTCCCCCAACCACGACGGGTGCATCCCGTTGGTGACCGCCGTTTGCTCCGTCCGCAAGCGACCTGCACCCTCCGCCGTCCACCGGGTGAGTGCATCCCTCTCGCTGTCCTTCGCACCTTCCGCCCTCCACAAGCTCTTCCGCACCCCACCGGCGAGCACAACCTCGGGACCACCCCTCTATGGAGAGCGCCATCATCCGCGTGGTGGAGGCGCCGTTATCGACTCTCTAAGGAAGATGACCCACGGATCACCCTCGGGGGTGCTTTTCAGCACCCACGATAACTGGGATCGGCGCAGCCCTTACATCTTGGGAAAACCTGGTAGCCCAAAGTCCTTGGTGGTGGTGGTGACGGCAGCAGTGTGGGGGCAAGTGCAGCCACAACGAGACGCAGGCGACGATGTCGACCTCCATTGGCGAGCCCCCCTTTCCTAGAGCACACCTTGCCACTGCCAACGTGAATGACTTCTTTTACGAAAAAAAACGTATCCAAACAACTTTTACTTCAATCCGAAAGAAGACCTTCCAATTGAAGTATCTTTTGGAAGAAGGTGCTTCACGGAGAAGGACTCCAACTAATTTGCCAAACGCACCCTAAGACTTATGATAGAAATAAGAAGCCAAGGTCAAAGGAGGTCTGCTCGCATTGTCAGATAATCGGTCATACTAGAGAATAGTGTTTCTAATTGATTGGTTATCCACCTAATTAAAAATTCAACAAGAGGAATTATGACAGGGATAATAGTCAGGTTTAAACAAAAGATATTGCGAATACTTGGCATGCTCTTTCCACAGAACAGTATGACCAACTTGTAAAGCTTCTCAAGAGTGCTGCTGTGGTTGAACCTCATGTCAATATGGCAGGTAATGAGCCTGTACTGTTTTTCCTCTTGGATATTAGATTCAAAAGCTTCTACGCATATAACTCCTGATTCCAATTTTAGAAATGCTTATTCAGTCCATCCAAGAATTCTGTTACCAAATAATACCTCTTTAAGTGTGGCCGGTATAGGTTCTGTACAGCTAACAGATGCTATCAAGTTGACTAATGTCTTGTGTGTACCAGAATCAAAATACAATCTTTTGTCTGTTAATCAGTTGGTGCAAGACATGCATTGTTCAGTAAATTTTTTTTTTTCGGAATCATTTTCTGATTCAGGAGTTGGAATCCAAGAAGGTGATTGGGCAGGGCCTTAGGAAAGGTGGATTATATTTTTTCAATCATGTGGCATCGGCGGCTTGGGCACCCGTCAAATGATAGGCTAGCTGTTTTATAGCATTCTTTACCTTGCAAATTTAATTCAAATTTTAAATGTCAAGTTTGTCCTTTGGGCAAACAGAGTCGGTTTCCTTTTGGTTCTATTAGTAGTGTCACAAATACTCAATTTGAACTTTTGCATATTGATATCTGGGGCCGTATCATGTTCCCTCAAGAATAGGTGCAAAGTTTTTTCTCAATATAGTTGATGAGTTTACCCGGTTCACATGGGTATATCTTCTTAAATACAAATCTCAAGTTTTGGAGATTTTGACAGATTTCTTTTCTTATGTCAGTCGGCAATTTCAGTGTTTTTTTAAACGGATTAGAACCGATAATAGTTCTGAATTTTTTTCGATTGCATTTCAAAAATTCATCAAAGGATGTGGAATTTTACATGAACATACATGTGTTACAACTTCTCAACAGAATGATATTGTTGAAAGAAAGCATCGACATATTTTAGATGTTGCACGTACCTTGAGGTTTCAAGCTTCTTTGCCTAAAGTCTTTTGGGGTGATTGTGTGCTTACAGCCGTTTTTTTAATAAATAGACAATCTTCAGTTTCTTTACAAGGAGGTGTTCCATTTGAGAAGTTGTTTGGTCGAAGTCCATATTATAGTCGTTTAAAAACTTTTGGATGTTTGTGTTTTGCATCCACTTCTCACTTGGATTTTGACAAGTTTAATTCTCGGAAGAAGAGGTGTATTTTTATTGGGTATCCGGTTGCACAAAAAGCTTATCGGTTATATGATTTGGATAGTGGTACTATTTTTACCAGCAGGGATGTTAAGTTTTTTGAAGAAAATTTTCCGTTTTCTGTTGGTAAGAGTCACACTACAAAAAATAAGGTAACTGGCGACGGCTGGAAGCCGTCGCAAATAATCAAAAAGCCGTCGCCAATAATTATTGGCGACGGCTAGACCTCCGTCGCCAAGTGGTCGCAAATAAACCCGTCGGCAATAATATTGGCGACGGCTTTATTAAGCCGTCGCCAATAAACGCATCAGAGACGGCTAAAAGCCGTCGCCGTAGTGCTTATTAGCGACGGCTTCATAGCCGTCGCTTATAATAATACTGGCGACGGCTTAACAAAGCCGTCGCGACATACCGGCGACCCCGGCGGCCGGCCGCCAATAGGTTTAGTTTACGCCCCGCGTGCATTTCTTCGGTTTGGCGACGCGCTTTACGCGTCGCTAATAAGTGTACTAGCGACGGCTTACGCGTCGCCGTCGCCGCAGGCTTAATCCGTGTGCCGCGGATGAAAAACTTCGTTTAGCGACGACTGCCCGTCGCTAATAAGTACACTAGCGACGGGCTTACGCGTCGCTCGTCGCCAATAGGCTCATTATATGTCCCGCGGGGTGCATTCGGTTTCGCGACGGCAATAAGCCGGCCGCCAAAATTCTAAAAATCGTCGCTACTTAGTTTATGGCGACGGCTCCAGAGCCGTCGCCAATAGTTCTCGCAATGTAAAAAAAAATGTTTTTTTTAGCTCGCCGAATCCATGCAAAGGTTGACATCCATACATGAATATACATTATGGGGATGTTTCCATCAACCCTTTCATACATTTACATAACCCACAAGTTCATCTTATATTCTTTTTACCCAATATTCAATTCATTCAACACAAATATCCGAAACAACATATTCAAACACAAACACATTTCCGAAACAACAATCAACCACATATCCGAAATAATACATAGAAATACGATCAATCCACTTGGAGTTCTACAACACTCACAAGACAGTCAAATCACATACATAATGTACACTAAGTTTTGGACATAAAGAGTACAATAGAAGAAAAAATATATAAATATCATTCGTCTCCAAACGATCCTTCCTCATCATCCTCGTACTCTTCATTGTCCTTGTCTCCGTCGTCGTCCTGATGAGATTACCTGAGGCGTGTGAAGATGGACTACCTCCATCTGTCATGCACTATTAGGTAGCACTTCCTTAAATAAAGATAAGATCGTATCCATACATCTTCTAGTGAGACCATTCATCGACTTAAGTTGAATCAACTTTAAAATAAATTTTAGTTTAGATACATCTTTCACACCATCATATAAAGGTGTTTCCGAATCTTTTAATAATCTAAAATATTTTAAACTTTCTTCATTTGGTTCATCCTCATTTTGTCGGGTATTCAATTCATTGTTTTGAATATCTTCGAGCATTTCCGTTAAATCATCATCTATGTTATCCTCTTGCCGTTCATTTAATCGTGTGTTATCCTCATTGCAAGAGCTAAGTTCTAATTCACCATGACATATCCAAGTTTGATAATTTAACCATATGCCATCACATATTAGGTGTTCTTTCACAATATTTCTTTTTAAAATGAATGTATTGCAACATACTCTACAAGGGCATTGTATTAAATCTTTATTTTGTCCATGTCTATATTGTATCCTACAATCATCAAAAGCATAGTCTAAGAATTCTTCGACACCTCGTACATACATAGAATCTAATCTATTACGAATAAGCATCCAAGATTTGTCTAATGAACTCATTTCTTCTAATAAAAATATCTCAAAAAAATAAATGACAATGTAATAACTTGATTACTCTAACCGGACGTCCTCCAAAGGAAGCAAGTTTCAAGTGAATACAAGTCTTTTGAAGCTTCCTGACAACAAGGTAAAAAATATATATATACTATCAAACATATAATCAATCGAAGAATATAATTTTCTCTTTAAATAAACCCTATGCCATAGGAACAGACTTGGATTGGGCAATGAAACCCTTCGGATTGGGGACTTTTGGATTTTTGTCCAATCAAAACTCTAACGGACTTCGATTGGCGAATCCGGCTTCGGATTGAGGACTTAGGGATTTTGGCCCAAATCGAAGCCGGATCGTTGAATCCAAACCCGGAACGAGCCTCGGAATGGCGAATCCGGCTCCGAATTGGGTAATTGGGGATTTTTGCCCAACCCGATGCCGGATTGCCCAATCCAAACTCGGAATGGACTTGGGGACTTGGGGATTTTAACCCAACCCGATGCCGGATTGCCAATTCAAACCCGGAACGAGCTTCGGAATGACGAATCCGGCTTCAGATTGAGATTTGGAAATTTTTGCCCAACTCAAGTGAAGCCGAATTTTCCAATCCAAACCCGGTAACGAGCCCTCGTGAGTGGCGAATCCGGCTTAAAATTGGGTACTGGGAATTTTTGCCCAACCCGATGCCGGATTGCCCAATCCAAACTCGGAACGGACTTCGATTGGCGAATCCGGCTTCGGATTAGGGACCCGGGGATTTTAGCTAAAACTAAATGTCGGACACGCAATTCAAACACGGAACGAGCTTCGGATTGGCGAATAAGGCTTGGATCGAGACTTGGGGGATTTTTGCCCAACCCAATGCCGGATTGCCCAATCCAAACTCGGAACGGACTTCGATTGGCAAATTCGGCTTCGGATTGGGGACTTGGGGATTTTAACCCAACCCGATGCCGGATTGCCAATTCAAACCCGGAACAAGCTTCGGAATGACGAATCCGGCTTCGGATTGAGACTTGGAAATTTTTGCCCAACCCGAAGCCGAATTTTCCAATCCAAACCCGGAACGAGCCTCGGAATGGCGAATCCGGCTTCGGATTGGGGAATTGGGGATTTTGGCCCAACCCGACGGCCGATTACCCGATTCAAATCGGATTGATATTTGGAGATTTTTGCCCCACCCCTATGCCGGATTGCCCAAACGGATACATGATTGTCTTATTTTATTTTTGTCATCTTAAAAAGATATTGAACAAATACCACATTTGTTCCAAATTTAGAATCCAATAAAAAACACCTCAAATTACCACCTAAAAGTAAATTGGTTTGATTGTTTAAGGTTACGTAAATAATAACTAGCACATTTAACTAACAAATATCACATTAATTCTAATCAATTTATCTAAATAAATATTACATTTATCTAAAAAATAAGTTGTTACCTAAAAGGAGGGCGCTCGGCGGCACTAGCAAGGGCGGGTGGCACCGGCGGCGGCGGCGGGCGGCGGCGGCGGGGGGGCGACGGAGGGGGCGGGCGGCGCCCACGGCGGGGGCGGCGGCGGCGGCGGCGCGGGCGGCGCCGAAGCAAGACGGCGGCACCGGCGGTGGATGCTCTTATCGGGCGGCACCGACGGCGGAGGTCGTGGGCAGCAGCCGGGCGGCGTCGGGCGGCGCCGCAACGGCACGGCGGCGGCGGCCGCGGCGGCGGCGGCGCGCACGGCGGCGGCAGCACGGCGGCGGCGACGGGCTTCTAGGGCACAGTACCAAGGCACGGCGGGGGGGAGGAAGAGGAGGGGAGCGGCCGCGGCGATATAAAAAAAAAAACTAATGGCGACGGCTTCGTAGCCGTCGCCAATGGTGCATTAAGTTACATTGGCGACGGCTTAAGAGCCGTCGCTAATAATTTTCGACCGTTGAAGGTATTGGCGACGGCTTTTAGTTCCCGACCGTTGAACGGTCAAACGAGGTTCCGCAAACACTTTAGCGACGGCTAGCGCCGTCGCTTAAAAGATTTTTAGCGACGGCTTTTTAAGCCGTCGTAAGTTTACCTTATATTGGCGACGGCTTAATTGTAGCCGTCGCAAATAACGTTTTAGGTGACGGCTCTTTAAAGCCGTCGCCAATAATCCGTCGCCATTGACCCTTTTTCCTGTAGTGTCAGTTTGAAGAAGAACAAGTGCTTCCTTTGTCTGCTGCAGATAGTTTTGTTCAAGATACTTTTGTTGATAATGATGTTCATGCTCAGAGTTCTGGGTCAAGAGGACTTGATTCTCGGAGCTTTCACAGTTCATCTGAAATAGAAGGTATTGCTCATGATAAATTTGTTGATACTGATTTTTCAAGCCATCATGATAGTCATGCTACTGAGCATACAGTTTGTCAACGGACATCTGTTAGATCTAAAAGACCTCCAACATATCTCAAAGACTATTATGTTACTCTTGTAGCAGATTGTTCTAGAGTTGTGCATCCGATTCAAAATTTTTTGAATTATGACAAATTTGATGATAGTCATGTTGCTTTTATTACATCTTTGGATTCATCTGTTGAACCAGATTCTTATAGTGTTGCTTCCAAAATTCCGGAGTGGAAGCAAGCTATGGATGAAGAGTTAAAAGCTTTAGATGCAAACAAAACCTGGGAATTAGTGGCATTGCCTTGTGGTAAAAATGCCATTGATTGTAAATGGGTTTATAAACTGAAATTTCATCCTGATGGTACTATTTCTAGGTATAAGGCTAGGTTAGTAGCTAAGGGTTTCTCACAAACAGTGATTATAGTGAAACCTTTGCACCGGTTGCAAAGTTAACTACTTTGCGGATTATGCTTTCTTTGGCTGCCATTAAAGGTTGGTATTTGAAGCAATTTGACGTTAATAATGCTTTCCTAAATGGAGACTTAATTGAAGAAGTATATATGAAGGTGCCTCCGGGTGTTGATGTTGTGGGAGAGAAAAGAGTGTGTCGACTTCGAAAATCCATTTATGGTTTAAAACAAGCATCAAGGTCTTGAATCCAGAAATTGGCTCACGTTATATGCACTGCTGGCTTTGTTCAATCAAAAGTTGATCATTCTTTATTTACCCGTTTGAAGGGTGATGTTTTCACATCCATATTGGTATATGTGGATGATATTTTAGTTGGCGGAAACAGTGTTACAGATGTTGATTCTATTGAAAGTTTTCTGTCAACCAGTTTTCAGATTAAATGTTTGGGAGTTCCAAAATATTTTTTGGGACTAGAAATATTTCGGTCAAAAGGAGGCATATGTTTGAATCAAAGAAAATATGTTCTAGATATATTAGCTCAAACTGGTTTAATGGGTGCAAAACCTGTTAAAACGCCTTTAGAACAGCGGCATAATCTTCATGACCAGCATTCTCCTGTTTTGTCTGATCCTTCTGTTTATAGAAGGTTAGTTGGTAAGCTCATATATTTGACAGTGTCACAGCCTGATATCACCTATTCTGTGAATTTGCTAAGTCAGTTTATGCACAGTCCAAGGCAGATTCATTGGCAGGCGGCATTAAGAGTACTTAAGTTTCTTAAAGGATCTCCGGGGTTTGGTCTATTTTTTCCTTCTCACAACAGTGTTGAGTTAAAAAATTTTACCGATGCTGATTGGGCTGCATGTCCGTTAACTAGAAGGTCTGTGACTGGATATGTTACTTTTATTGGGGCTTCACCTGTTTCATGGAAAACTAAGAAGCAATGTACTGTTTCCCGTTCCTCAGTTGAATCAGAATATAGATCTTTGGCTGCCGGGGTATGTGAAACACAGTGGCTTGTTTATCTTTTAAATGATTTTGGAATAAATCCAGGAAAAGCTAAGGTGTACTGTGACAATCAGTCGGCAATTCACATTTCAACAAATCCTGTTTTCCATGAGCGTACCAAGCACATAGAGCTGGATTGTCATGTAGTTAGAGAGAAAATACACAGTGGGCTTATTGATTTACAACATGTCTCTACTACAGGGCAAATTGCTGATATTCTTACAAAATCATCGGGGATGGATCAGTTTTTATGTCTTCAGTCGAAGCTTGTGCAAAATTCTTTTGCTCCAGCTTGAGGGGGCGTATTAGAGTAATAAATAATTGTTTATTATTTTTTATTCTGTTATTGCCAGCTGGCAGTGTAAAGACGTATAAACCTGATATATATAAATACTGACATCACCTATTGGTGATGTATGGCCGAGCGTATTCCAGCTCAATTACAGGGCTCTCTGTTTTCTTTCCCGCTCCTTTCTTGTTCCTCCGTTCTTCTTCACAATTTCAGTGTGTAGGGACGACACGAAATTATAAAAAAAATAAAACAGCCCATTTTTAAATATTATTTATGTAAAATTGTTTGTTTTCATGTACATAAATAGAAAACACTTGGATTGCAGAGGTACTCGGTCGTCCTTTATGAATATGAAGAAGCATGGATGCTTGGAGGGAAGATAATTTTTGTTCGAGAATAGTCTTTATACGAAGGTATTCTGCAGATTGCTAAAAATTTTCAGACAAGTTTCGTTACAAGTATATACATATATTTTTGATGATGAACCGAAAGATTATCTCGATTAAATACTTTTCTTTCTAAATCATAAAATTTTCTTTTAATCGAGTACATGTCCAAGTTATAAACGAATTGGAGTTTTCTTTTTGATGTCTTAAAACGTTTGAGCAAATGAGAGTTTTCAATTACATATGTCCTAGTTAGAGTCAAATTAGAATTTTAATTTCAGTAATGTCTGCATCCTCGTCGAAATAGGCCATAAATCATATTTATATAGATTGTATTGCCATTAAGAAAGATATTGACTATCTATATATTAAATATTCAAAAATTCAAAATCGAACCAAATTAAAATGAACTGAGTGGGTTCAACCCAATTTTGTTCTGTTTGAGACCAAATATTAACTACATATTTAAACTGCATTTATCAACCCTCTTTTGAGTTGTAATTGATTAGGATAAATGTTAATTTATTTCTCTTAAATTCGTGTGGAAGAAAATTACCTCAATTCACGTTTGCAACAAATTGCACTGTATCATGTCGTAAAGTCATCCGATAAACCCGATCGTCTGATATTTATATTATAGGGACACGTTTTTTAAATCTTTTTTGTGCCAAACGGGCTGCGGTGTAAAAGAGCTTAATGGGTCTAGTTTGACACAGAAGTCCAGTGGGCCGTTAGGGCAACATGAGATCGGGTAACGGATCTGCCGCGGCTCCAAGGATTTCAGGATTATGAGATTATGGTCATGGGGGTCAGGGTCAGGGTTAGGGTCGGCTTACATGGTATGGTAGATGTTCACGTAGAAAAGAAACAGGTTGTCCATAAATGTTATATAAACGTATATGTAGCTGTTATAGTCACATATGGTGTTGGTTTACCTTTAAAATTGTTTTTCAAAAAAAAAGGTTTAAACAGTTCAACCAAACAGCGTGGAATTACTGTGCTATATATATATATATAGTTGGTGCTCTTGTTGTTCATGAGAACCGCATAAGCTGATAAAATGAATTCAGTTAAGTTTGAAGGTTTGATTGGTTGCCTCTTTGAACCCAAGCAAATTATAAATTTAAATTAGTTAGTTGAAATATTTGTACAAATTTGTCAAATGACCCTTTCTCATAATTTTACAGTATGCCTCGTGATTTTGATTTCTCTACAATTTGCATAATCTCTTATTTTTTTTAAAGATAGATACAATGATATTTTTTCTCCATTAATTCGACATTTTTTTTTCAATATAAGAATTTTTATAAATAGTTGATTTAATTATTTCTTTCTTAAATTTTTCAAACATTTTCACACTTCAATAAAAATACTATTTAAATCACATATCTCACTTGCTTTTATCATCATTGATGTTTCTTTAACTTTTAAAAATTTATTTATCCTGATATAATTTAAATTAAATATTATCACATTCTCAATGTCGTCTATATTTTAATCTGGCTGTGCCTTCGCTATCATCGGCTCCGCTGGCACGATATATATATATATATATATAAATATATAAACTGATCGACGATTTATGCATAGGGGTGAGGATATATATATATTTATATATATATATATATATAAACTGTTCGACGATTTATGCATAGGGATGAGCACGGTTCAGTTTGACTCAATTTAGATTATTTTTTTTTCAAATCGAATCAAACATATTTGACACCTCAAATCGAATCGAATCAAACCGAGTTCAATTCGATTTGGTTCGGTTTAAACTAAAGATATATAAGATATTTTATTTACTTTTTTACATATATCTAATGATTTTTAAGTCAAAATAATGAAATAAATATTATCTTATGATATAAATTATAAAAATATTATTTTAAATGACATTATAATAATTTTTATAGATATTTTTGATTAAATCGATTTAAATAATTTGATTTGATTCAAATCGATCTGAAAAATTTTCAAACCGAATCAAATTGAATGCGGTTCAAATTGAACCAAACATATCAGTTCGATTTAATTTTTCGGTTTGCACTGCTCACCCTTATTTATGCATGCATTATATTCTAACGAGTGTCCGCATCAGAACGGAAAGAGAGCGGATCACCTCAGTTCTCGGGTGGAGGGAGCTCCCGCAGTCCTTAATGGCGTGAGGACACCTGGTGTCGCGGAAAACGAAGCGTCAGTGCGCTTTAAATAGGGCGTAAAGTAGATATGACGTCGCTCGGTAGTGGGTAAATAGAGGGTCGGTAATGGGTCTTTGAAGCCTCGGTAGCTCGGTAGTGGGTAAATAGAGGGTCGGTAGTGGGTCTTTGAAGCCTCGGTAACTCGGTAGTGGGTAAATAGAGGCTCGGTAGTGGGTCTTTGGAGCCTCGGTAGCTCGGTAGTACCCTCTATTAATCCACTACCGAGCCTAGTTTAACTTGCTACCGAGTCTTTAAAGACTCGCTACCGAGACCTGTTACACTTGCTACCGAGCTTTGAGGATCCACTACCGACCGTCTATCAACTCGCTACCGAGTTACTGAGACTCTAAAGACCCACTACTGAGCTACCGAGACTTCAAAGACCCACTACCGAGTCTCTATTAACCCACTATCGAGTCTTGTGAATCCACTACCGACCGCTTATCAACTTGCTACCGAGCTACCGAGGTTTCAAAGACCCACTACTGACCCTCTATTTATCCACTACCGAGCCTTGAGAATCCACTAACGACCGCTTATCAACTCGCTACCGAGCTACCGAGCTACCGAGGCTTCAAAGACCCACTACCGAGTCTCTATTAACTCACTACCGAGCCTTGAGAATCCACTACCGACGCTTATCAACTCGCTACCGAGCTACCGAGGCTTCAAAGACCCATTACCGACCTTCTATTTACCCACTACCGAGCGACGTCATATCTACTTTACGCCCTATTTAAAATGCACTGATATTTTATTTTCCGCGACACCAGGTGTCCTCACGTCATTGAGAACTGCGGAAGTTCTCTCCACTCGGGAACTGAGGTGATCCGCTCTCGAACAAAAACGGTGGAAGTGCCGGGAGATCAGGGGAGAGATTTCGGTGGGGACGTAGAGAGGGTGGGAGAGTCAACAAGGGTGGTCGGCCGGCCCGTCTCGGTCCAACATGAGCGGCAGCCGGCGGTCACATTCCGTCGATTGTTAAACTCTGTTCTTCTCTCCGATAATTTTGTTTCCGGCCGCAAACCACCGAGCGCGGCACGCGTAGATATATATATCATCATGGAGTAAGTAAGACATTCTTCGTAGTCAAATGAAGTCGGCGTGAGCCCGAGAATCCGTTACCGCACAAGTCATCTCGAATCCCCGGCATCCCTCCCCTCCTCCGCCCTCGCTCTCCCTGGTCCGTCCCGACCTTCTCATTTTTCAAGCCCGCCGGCGGTCGGCGGAGATGACAGCGACGCCGCCGGCGGCGGGAAGGGTTAATTAATTAAAGTCGCCGCCGGTGGAGGACTCGCCCAACCCCCGTCTCGAGGACAACGGCCATTTCCGGAGATTCGACGCGAAGCACGCCGGCCGCGCATCTTGGGGGCACTTCGCTTCATTTCCGCCGCCGCCGCCTCGCCATCTCCGACCGGGCGACGTAAGGCGGCGGCCTGTTCTGCTTGGTGGTCTTGTTTCTGCCTTTGTCACACACGCACACAGAGAGACACACAGGCGGAGGAGGGGAGGTGGATCAAGCTGGATTTGTCTTCTCGGTCTCCGTGATGATCGCGCTGCCATCCGCCGTCACTCGAGGATAATTGTACTATCAAACTCCTCACAAGAAAATATATTTAATATCTGTTTAAATGATCTATTCGATAATTGTTAGATACTAAATATCTCTTTTTTTACGAGAGATTTGACGATGCACCCTAAGTGGTTCGAGAACTCCCGCTCTCTCATTTGCCTGATACACCGGTGAATTACTTATTAACAGATATGAATATCAAAAGATTTGGGGGGAGGGCCGGGGAGATGAAAGATTGATCGGCGGTCTGATTAAGAATGCTGTATATTCTACACTTGCTTTCTCTCATCGCAGCAGTACGTTTAAAGCTGGTGTTCCTTTGGCTGACAAGAGGTTTTAAGTTATATTAAAAACAATCTTTGATGTGAATCGAAATGTGAACTTATCAATTATTGTTAAAAATATGACAACCGAGAGAGTGTGAGAATTAATCATGTGTACTACAAACTAGAAATCACAGAAAATATCTTCTTCTTTTTTTGCAAGAACAATTTCTTTTAATGTCTTGTTTTGGTAGGGATTATGGGGGTAGAAGGAGATTCTTACGACAACTTAAAATTTTAATTAAATGCAATGAATTCGCATTAGCTCTCGTGCTTAATTAAAAAGTAGGAAAAATTTGAGAGAAATAGGCACGAAACAAATTATGTCGGAATTTTTTTTTCAAATCTAGTGGACATGAGATTTTGAGAGGAATCTCTGACATAAAATCTTTACCAAATGAATCCTTATAAATTACGCTAGAGAGACTAACCAAGGTGGAAATCACCCCTTTTGGTTTAAAATTAGTCTTTACGTAAAGAACATTCTCCTAACTGATAGGCAAAAATACGTGTGTGATTCCCATGCTAATTGAGCATTTGGTTGAGATTTTAGAACAGAGATTCACGAGAGAATCTCCCACAACTAAAAAAAAAAAACTGACTACGTACAATTAATTTGTATTGGCTTTCATGAATGGAGAGTAAAATGTGTCGGAGAAATTTCTCGAATGTAGTGTCGCGTGGATACGAGATCTTATAGATTTTGGGAGAAATCATTGGCACAGAATTCCAACCAAAAGAACCCTTAAACAAATCAACACATGTGATGGAATCTTGGATATTCAGCAGCTTCCTCATTTTAGGTGCCTTGATACTACTGATTAGTTAATGGCAAACATTCAAGCCCAAGTGTTCTGCGTTCTTGTCTTCGTTGAGTTCATGTCAACAGCTATTGCGATATATATTCATTTTTTATGAAGATCTCACACTTTTTTAATTTTACCCGATCTTCATTAATTATTTTCTGTCTCGAACTAACTACGATTTTTGGTTAATATAAAACTAATTTATCATAAAAATGTATATAGTAAAGTGCAGCCGAACACACCTTATTTATTTTATTTATTTTTAACGATGGGAAACCGGACACCTTATTATTAGCTTTAGGTCACATTTGGGTATTTGACACATCTCACGGAGTCAACAGCTATTTCTTTTGCGAGCGCAAGTCTGTATTATAATACATTTTGAAATATGTTTGCAAGTCGAGGTGTTCGCAGTAGTCTGATTTGATTTTTTTTGAATATTTTTTTCTCAGGTCAAACTAACCCAAAATCAAAAAATATTTCAAATCAAAACAAATCGTAAAATTAATTCGGTCGATCTAGTTCAAATCATATTTATTAAAGTATAATAAATTTTAAAATTATGTCAATATATAATTTTAATTTTTTATTTTAAATGATATTTTATTAAAATTTAGTATATTAATTTTATCTTAAAATTTATTTGAAATACACTTATTTTTATGATAAAAAATAAGTAACTATTATATTTAATAGACTTAAAATAGAAATTTTAATTTAATTCAAATTATTTAATTTATGGATTTAGTTTAATTTCAAAGATCCAATCAATCATAGTTCAAACCGAATTAAACTGGAACAAAGTAAGTTGGATTCTTCGAGTTGAAAAACCAACAGGGATCAGCCCTATATTTGCACATTATCTTCCCGGCCGCCCCGTAACAGTAACTTCCAATCAACGAGACATGGGTTCGGGTGATAACATGCCCTTTCAAAGCTAAATAAAGGCAGAGACAGAGAGAAAGAGCGAGAATCTAGTAAAATCCCCCAAAGGGACTGACAAGATCAGAATGCAGGCTTTCTATCGATCTCGTCTTCTTCTTCTTTATTTTTTTTGGTCCGGAGCATTCTACTTCTGGTGCATCATCTCCCGGTCGTTGATGTGTCGTGGTAGTGTGCCGCGGGGCGGAGAGGCAGGTAGGCAGGCACTGGCAGGCAGGCAGTGGGGGCTCTCGCCGGGAACAAAAATCTCGCCAGACTTTGCCCGGAGATGATCGAGAATCTCAATCTCCTCCCCCCCCTTTCGTCCTTTTCCCACCACCCACGGAATCTCCGGCCCTTTCCGTTCCTCCCTCCGCCTCCGAAAGCTGAAGAACCCGCGCTTCGTCCTTCCCCGGCAGTTTTCGGCGGAAGAGAATTGAAGGGGATCACCCCCCCCCCCCCGGCTCTACCCGGACACGACATGACCCGCCCGCTCTTATACAACAGTGCGATAGATTTTCCAGTACGGATGGGCTGGATGCGGGACATGCGAATCAACACAATTGTTCTCTCTATTCGATCTTGACGCGGGCGGCGGACTGCTGGGGATCGTTGTCCGGCGGAGCGGATCCTGTGCTTTCCGGCGCGTGCATGGCTCGTGTCCCAGGGGATTGCGAAGATCTTCGCCTTTCCTGTTATCAGAGGATGAGATCGACCCCCCGGCCGCCCCCTTCTCCTGCGCATCTTTGGCAGGCGGGTAAACCACACCGACACCGACCGAACGAAGCGGTGGTCGCTGCATTTATCTGTCGGCGTCGTCGGCATTAATTATCATCGCACATACTGCAGCTTGTTGCTCTGTGGTGTGTGGACGATAGCTCGTCGGAGTAGGTGGGTGTTTCGGAGACTTCCGGAGGTTGCAGCTTGAAGTTCGGCAATGTCCAAGAGGTTTTGTGACTTTATTTGGGCAGAATCGATCTAATGTTTCTTCTTCTCTTGATCTGTCTGGAAGAGAACATGCTCAATATCTTCGAAAGAAAGTCCAGCTGGGTAGGGGCTGTATTTGCGTGTGCTTTTCAGAATTCCATCGGATACATGCTATGCCGCCTTGCCTTGATCTTCCCGTATATGCAAGCGTCGCTGTCAAGAGATGCTGATGTCGCCGTCAAGCTAGCTAATATCTATATATGTCTTAATTGGTGTCCATTGCATGAAGATAAAGGGGATGCAAACCACTAAAAAAATCTCAGTTTCTTTCTTTTCCTTGATAGTGATAGAAGAGGAGCGTGCTGGCTGAGATAAGGGCCTTTAAGCCGTGCTAATCCTGAACCAGAAAAAGAAGATATATAAAAGATCAACTCGGTCCCTGTTGGAGAGAAAAATATTCCAACTTAGACTCGAATAATTAGATCCGCACGTACTATTGATATAACATATTTGTGAATTAATTCTAGCTACATTTGAGTCTAAGTTAGAGAGGCTTCCCTCTAACAAAAGAAGTGATCTCGACTCCTAGAAGAAGGATTTCACCTCGGTCATTCTTGAGGGTTAAAACGTCCGTTATTTTGTTGTTTCCTTTCTACGCACTCTTCTTAAAACAGCGAGGTTTTTCGGATAATTCATTAATATCACAAGCCAGACGTATATATAGGCGGTTATATATCGAATTTATGACGACAGAGCACTTTTACACACGAGAACATTTTGACCTAGTCATCCGAGCGCATCCAGCTGGAGAAATTCCACTGCTGTATCTTTGATGCATATCTGTTCAGCTTTCTCGAGTCATCCAAAGGCTTGCCTGTGACTGTCTCTCTGATCGGGTAAACTAAATGGTTTTTCTTTTTGTAATTTTTCTGTGGAACACTTGCTCCCCACATGCCTATAGCTAAATGAGTTAATTAAACAGAATATATTTACGATATGAATGAGAAAATCACGAAGAATCAATTAGCTCCTAATATGTATACTCTCTCTTTTTTTTCTTCCGGAGAACTGTCGTCTCTGGCGGCTCCACCATGCCCGACGTTTCTTGCTGCATAAGCGACGGAGAGGAGTGCGCAAGGCAGACAAAGATATAAGTAATTAGAAAGGCAAGATACCACCTTTTAGACAGGGTTATATTTTAATTCCCATACCAACCACTTCTCTCTGTCGAGCTCATGTCAGCAATCTCAGCCTCAGTACACAGTGATCTAGTGCTCCCCAAACGTGTACTTCAATTGTAATAAACAAGAGCTTTATGCTTCTTAAGACAAGAAAAGGCGCCATTGTCCCCGCATTCATCGGCGGCTTAATTGCTGGATTATTAGTCATCACACACGTCGGTAAAGGTAGCGTTCACCAAGATTGCTTTTGATGTGTCTAATTAAGTTGGGTGATCTTCGTCACAGCATGCACCTCTTCGTCATTTCTTAAAGTTGCTTGAGATGAGAGAGATGTACACCAGGGTGTGCTTAAGAGACTTTACGGGAAGAGAGCGGCGACGGGTTCTTGGTCGGTTCCGGTTATGTTGTTAATGTTGACCAATTAATATTAGTGGTGCCGATAGAATGCTGGAGTTCCAAAAGAGTGGTCACATAAATATATTGTTTATGGATATCTTGTGAATTAATACTGACTTAATAATCTGGAAACCAACTTTTGATGTTGTGGCCTCCGGTATTCAAAATGTTCCATCCATTTTATCAAAGTATCAAAATGATACTGTATTGTCAATTGTAAAATTTATGTTTTTTTTAAGGATAGAGTTGTCAATATCAAAATTCTTAGACATCAACACCGTTATTACATAACATGTTTGTTTGTACTATAAATTAATGATCTATGTATATCCAACAATTGTTTCCAAACAGGTAGTTGTAGTCTTTACAGAGTGTGAAAGGAATGTGAAAAATGAAAACTGACTCGTGCAGTATCAAGTGGGTTACTCCCGATGTAGTAGTTTCTATATATAGTCTCCCAGATGTTGACATGTCTACGTGTCTTGCCCGAGAGTGAGAGATTGTTCCAAATGTTCGCATGATTTGCGGACGAAATGCTGTGATCATGTTATGAACACCACGGGGGGTTAGTTTCATGGTTCGCCGGTCAAGTCGGCCAACCCGATTGATTTTTGGGCCGACCAACTTAGGCCCGTCTCGCGACCCTAATCCGATTGTTAATTTAAAATAAATATTTTAATAAATTTTTTTCAACCTCGACCTCAACTCCGACCTGACCCGGGTCACGACTTCAACCCGACTCGAGTTAATTTTATGCCCGACCACTCTGAGATCGACCCCCGAGTTTTTCTTTCTTAGTTAATTTGACCTGCTTTAAAGACGTAGGATTGATCTTTTTCTAGGATATCTTGAAGGATATAATGTGTACGCGTGATATTGGTGAGCAGCAGTGGATATATATATATGGTCTTAATGAGTTTTTGTTAAACTTTTTATAATCAATTTAAATTTAAAAAAAAAAATAGAAAGAAGCCACTCCACTGACCCCCCAAAGGTGACCCACTTACGTAAATCTTTTATGACGTCGTCACTGTGGTGGACATAAAAGAGATTACCAGTCCGATTATATATCTATTTTACCGTATGATATATAAACGTATAAGTATCTATTCTTACATAAGCAGTCGATTTTTATATAGGAAATCATGTAAATACGTTTAGGGATGTCCCTTAATTATATGATGTGAATGTTCAGACAGATTACTGTAGTGAAATCGGAGCAAACAGATAGCCGTGGCCGAATTTAACACTCCGAGTCTCGAATCTGCTCGTTCCTGCTTTTCCACCGTCGGCGCACACAACGCAGACTCCCGCCATCTTTTCCGGCACAACTGGATTCACGCTCGGCTCCCCTATATATATATAATTGCCAGCCGGTAGTCGTATCGTATGATCATAACAAAGCAGTCCGCCCTCTTCATTTCCGAAAGCTTGCGACTCGTTCATCGACCCGGCCGGAAAAGGATTCCACCGCCCCCGGGCCCCCGCCATCGAGCCACGTGAAACTCATATCGGGGATCTTGCTGCCGTATTCACAGAGACATGATCCGACGTGTGGGCTCCCATGGCGCCGCCCCCGGCCCGGGCCGCGCAGCCTTCCCGAGAACGGCCGCGGGACAGGGTTGAAGTCTCAAAAGGCGGCGTGCCATCCATGCAGGGTCAAAACAAGAGAAGGAAGAGATGAAACTCCGACAGTGGAAAACACTGGAGAAGATGGAGCGGACACCAAACAATCCGATAAGAAGGATATAAACGAAGAGGAGAAAAAAATACTTCATAGGGATGATATATATATGTCTCTCGATCTTCCCCTCCAGACGCCCATGGGGCAGCGAAAGAATAGCAATTATACAATATGAGAACTGTTCGCGGAGCGGGAGAGTTGGAGAGACGGACGGACGGCACACACTTATTCAAGAATATATAAACGTACAATCATAAGGACTGTCGTAAGAAATAGCGTGCCGCCATCAATACGGCAGTCGGCGGCGGCGGTTGGCTCTCCGGCGCCTGGTCTAGGAGGTAGCAATGCAACAGGGCTCCCGGATGAAGAGGGGCCTGTGGTGCTCGCTGCACCTCCGCACCTGGTGCAGCAGGTCCTGCCTGTTACTGAGCCGCTTGGACGTGAAGTAGAGCTTCTCCGGCGAAGGGTGCTGCCGCGCCGACGTCGACGGCCCCTTGCCGTTCCTCCAGTAGCGCTCGTCGATGCTCAGGGACGAAGAGGCGGCGGCCGCCACCGCCACCAGGGCCGTGGCGCTGGTGGCCGCGTTGCTGCCGAGCGGGATTTGTCGCGGCGGCGGAGACGTCATCGCTGTTGCCCGCAGCTCGGGCCAAGGGGGCATGCCGACGAACTTGTTGATCACCACCGAGGATCGCTGCACCTTCAGCCCTCCGTTCTGCGGCAGCGGCGGCCCGCTTACCTTGATTTCCACGACTATCCCCCTGTCGACGACCTCTACTTCTTCGCCTTCTTCTTCCAACGCTTCCTCCTCCTCCTCGTCGGCATCACCGTCTGCATTGCTTTGTAGCAGCGGTGCCTTGCCCCTCGCTTCTGCCGCTTCCTCTACGCCGTCTTGTACTGGTTGAGCCTCCGTTTCCAGCTTTTGGAGCATTTGTTCATGGCCGGCCGGTTCCTCCTCATTCACTGGGTAGATGTCCTGGATGGTCGTCTCGATGAAGGTGAGGACGAGGCGGCCCCCCCGGCGCTGGGCATGAAGGTAGTTCTGGGAGGGCGCAGGAACGGCCTCGACGACGAGGCGCCCGTCTTGCCGATACCGCCTCATGCTGAGGCAGGGCCCGTCGCGCCTGCATATGGAAGGCAGGGGCGGAGGAAAGGCCCGGGCCGGCGACCTCCTGCCGATGGAGCAGTGGTAGTTCACATCCGCCAGTTTATTCCTCCTGCTCGACGACGACGGCGGCCGCCGCGGCGGCGGCGGCGGCTTCTCCACGTACTCTTCAACCGTTTCGTCGCCGTCCTGGGTGGCGATAACATCGTCTCCGGCCGCCTCCTTCGCCACCTTGTCATCCACCTCGGCCCTCCACGTGGGGCAGTAGCCCAGGAGGTCATCGGGGGAGAGCGTGCCCTCGGAGCCGGTCTCGGAGCCGAGGCTCTCGGTGCATATCTCCAGGCTTCTCTGGCTAAGGGAGCTGGCGGAACGCCTCAGTAGCGGGTGCACGTAAGGCGCGGGCGGGTCGTCGGCCATGCCACCTTCCTTCTGCTTCAGGGACTGGATGGAGGCCCAGATGTCGAACTGGCCGTCCTTTTGCTCCGTGGCCTCCTCCCGTGCGGCCGCCTCCGGCCGGGACAGGCCCGGGAAGAAGGCCGAGTCCACGGCAGCCGGTGCTGCAGGAGACCAGGCCGCCGTGCCGCCGCACCCTGATCCCATGGGCGGCAGGTGGCGGCCGCCCTCGCAAACGGCCAGCGACATGTCTCGGGTGGCTGGAGTAGCTAGGCACGGTGGAGGGACGGCGACGGCTGGTCACTGCGGACAACACAAGGTGAGGACTCGGGAGATCAAGGTGGACGGCGAGCAGGACACGGGTACTGCTGCCCGGCGGATCAGGACGACGAAGAGGAGAACCCTAAAACTAAGTTGATCGTACTTACGATTCGATAGAGAGGGAGAGAACATGCAAATTAATGCTTCCGCGAACAACGGAAGGAGGGATCCCCTCCCCTTCTTGTCCTCCTCCGGTTGCTTCTGCCTCTCGATTGATGAGGAGGCCTGAGCCTGCTGAGGAGGAGGACGGGGGCTATTTGTAGGGGGCGAGGCGAGACGAGGGCGTGATCCGCTCCTCTCAGCTCTCTCTCTCTCCACCCTCACTAAGAAACCTCCCTCCCCTCCTAAACACACTCTCTTGCTCACCTAAGCAGGCCCCTCCACCACTCTGCCCACCTTTTGCTTTCTCTCTCTCTTTCTCTCCCCGCTCCATCCAATTATTCTGAATCCTGTGCTTTCCATGACAAAGGCCTCGGAGGAAAAAAAAAATGAGGGGAAAGGAGGACGGCTTAATTCCGAAGCAGAGACCGATAGCCTTGCACGCCAGCATGCTTTGCTGCCAGAGGGAGGTATCCGGGCGGAGGAGGGTCGTCTTTTTATCCCGTTAACGTCGTTCGGATTTGTTTAAGTCCGTGTCAACTGCATGCGCTGAGGAATTCAAACTGTTCGCATCCCAGGCATGTTTACGCATCGGTGGGATTGGGAATACGCTGATTCGAAGTCGTTTCCGTGGCCATCTCTGTTCGTCTAATTAATTGCCTCTCATTCGGAGGCGCACGAGATATATATATGTAAATGCTCTGAACATATCCTGAATGATAAAACGCGCGGTACATTCTTGCAACAATATTAACGGATCACTCATCACTACTCACGTACGTACGTCGTCGGAGGGTAGAAGCGCCCGGTGACGTCACCCCCAAGCTTAGAACAGTCAGTAGGCTCTGAGAGAGAGAGAGATGGATAGAGAGAGAGAGAGAGAGAGAGAGAACGGAGGTGCAAAAGAGTATGGCTACCGAGCCCGTAGCCGAGATTCGCTGTCCTAAGCATGTATGCCTACCGGTGGGAGCTCGGATTCCTTGTCCGGACATGTCCCCTTGCAACGCACTAGTTTATAGTTTACACACCCCACTCTCTCCATGGAGTCGTCTCATCCCCACGGCGCGCGGACCCGGAGTGGGCGCACGGATTGGTGGTTAATTTAAGAGTACTCTTAATTTAGTCGGGCCGGTTCCATAAGGAAATGACGATGATGCAACAAGGGAATTGGAAAACAGTATATATACAAGTGCCAAACACCGAGACGCGAATAGTTGGACGGGGGAAAGGCGCGCCCCAAAAGGAGGAAAGGCATTGGGTTCTGACTGCCTGCCCTTATTGCTAATGGGAGCTGCACTACGCTCTCTCTCTCTCGGACACAGCCTCACATTTGTCCAGTCTTGTGATTCCCACTGAAATGGGCATTGCAAAGGACGCCATCACCCTCTCCAGCCGTTCCAATTACAGGTGTGTGTTCTGCTCGGACGAGTCCTCTCATTGCCAAAAGTTCTCAAGAATACGGATTTTGAGAATTTTTCTGCCACAAGAATAATAATTGTTGGAATAGTCCGGTCATAAAAAGAATATTTGATGATAATATAAGAAAGTACTTACTCCACTCGTAATGTTAAGATTTTGAGTTAGACGACCTATTTATTTAACATAGTATCAGAGCTCATTATACAATCCGAACTTGTACATATGCACTCCCATTTCTAATCCACGCGACAGCTAAAAATTAGTCTGCACATAAAGGAATGTGTTCAAATAATCTCATATCAGAGACATAAAAATATTTGATGAAAATATAAGAAAGTGAGATTTCACTCGTAATCTTAAAGTTTTGAGTTAGATGATAATATAAGAAAATATTTACTTCACTCGTGATCTTAAGATTTTGAATTGGATAATCTATTTGTTTAACATGGTGTTGGTACAATCCGAACTTGTGCTTCCTAATCCACGTGATATAGTTAAAAATTAGCGTTCAAATAGTCTCATATTAGAGACATAGAAATGTTTGATAAAAACATAAGAAAATATATAACTCCGCTCATAATCTTAAAATTTTGAGTTGGATGATCTATTTATTTAACAATAATGAATCTCTTCGGCTTCTCAAATTCTTCTTTATGTCGTTTACCCCCCATGATGCTTACTACATTTAATAAGTGGACACTTGTCAAAGTTCTCCCATTATCCTGACTAAACGCTGCTTAGAAATTCCGGTGACCACCCTTTCGATCTTGACCGCGGAGATTCCACGGCGGCCACGGCCGGCGCGTCGGGCCCACCTGCGTCACCGTTCGCGTCTGGACGTCGCACCGTGCTCCGCGGGACAGAATCCGGGGACACCGACCGCCCCTTCTTTTTTTCCCATTCTCGTCCATTTATTTACGTTTTATTACGCCGCGGTGCATTACCTTTTCTGCCCCGACCCACACCTCATCCGGTTAATCGAGGCAAAAAAGAAGAAGAAGAAGAGCTGTCCGTCTATCGTCCTCCCGCCCGCCCGCCTTTCTTCTAACGTGGACTTGCCTACTCCTCTTGTTACCCCCCCCCCCTCGAACATGCGCTTGTACGTACGTACGCCGCCCCCCTCGCGGAGCTCCTTTTCTCACACATGCCTCTCGATTCGAATATTTCTGTGCAGATCGTGACGTACGCCCGCGGACCCCCCCCGATCGCACGGCCCATGTTCTCCCGGAGCCGGGGTGGGCCCCCCACCGTCCCCTCCGCAGCGCTGGCCAGTGGGGGTCCGCCACGTGGATGCCGCCGAGCTGTGGAATTCCCGGCGTCTTAGTCGTCTCGTCACGGATCCGCGGAGGAGGATCCGGCGGCGACTCGGCTGCCACGTAAGTGGAGGAAGTCCGGCGAGGTGGCTCGTGCGTTTGCATGGCCATGGCGCTTCCACTGTACAGCCCAGCTGAGACGAGGTATGCTCGCGGCTGTTCTGCATGGTGATGATCCCGAGGGCACACGCATAATATGTATCGCATTACATTGTGCGGGAAGCGAGTTGGCTCTTCTTGTTTGACGCATATACATATAAAATTTCAAGTTATTCAAGAAAAAAATACGTCGAACCAACTCCAACGGACACGGCTTTTTTTCCTCCTCGGATGCACATATATATATGTACACGTTACTCCAACATAATGCCCGCCTTTATGATTTAGATGTGCACGCTATCTGGGCCTTTCGTGGTCTCCGAATACGGACACCCACTCGACGGATTGTGTGGATGGCGACCGTTGACGTTGGAGCGGCCTCCTGTACACATGACCGGATGGCAGCCTTACGTGTCATACCGGTGGGATGACTAGATAAGCTCGGACTCAGACCCACCGTGGATCCGGGATCTCCCTCCTCTAAGCCTGTTGTCGCGGTCGCTTACATGCTCCACAAACGCCCATGTCGGATCCCGTCACCCGTCAACGGTGGACCGGAAGCCGACGACCCCGAGCCACCTCATCTATATCCGCAACTACAGTGCATATGTCACGTGTGGTTATCCGGGTTTCGGAGTTAGCCCACTCGACCCGACCCGACCCGTCCCAGTAGTGTCCGCGAACGGGAACTTCGGGTCCATGAACGTGACCAGAATTCGTTCGAGTCCGGTACCCGAGAACTACCGGGGAACCGGGACCCGCCCGCGGCCCGGGTCGGGGGACCGGATGGGGAGACCCCCGGTCCTCGCACACCAGGTGTTCGACGAAAAGTTCGGCCGTACCAAGCCCTCGGCTGTCGGCGACGGCGACGGTGCGCCAAACTATTTTGGGAAAATTAATTACAGACCCAATTATAAATATGAGTTTAATCAAAAATCTATTGACCCAATATCCTTTGTGATAAACCCAGTCAACAAAAAATTTATAATGTAAAACCCTGTCCGTCGAGTCCGCCGTCTCCTCTCTTTTTTTTCCCCCTTCTACCCCTCACCCGACAGAGGATCCGCCCGAGCCTTCTCTCGGTGCCGTCGCCCCCGAGAACCCCTCCGCCCGAGCCTTCTCTCGGTGCCGTCGCCCCCGAGAACCCCCCCTGCCGGAGACCCCGTCGCCCCCCCCCCCCGCTGCGGAGAGGACCCCCCGCCGGATACCCCGTCGCCCCCGCTTCAGGGGGCCTCCTCCTCTTGGTGGCCTCCTCCGCGGCGGCGACCGAGGAGATCCTCAAGGTCGGCGACCTCGCCTTCGCGAGCCGTCCCCGCCTGAAGTTCTCGGAGATGCTTAGGGGCGAGAAAGGAATCGGCTTTGCGCCCTACGGCGACTGCGGAGCGGTGCGGAAGATCGCCGCCGTCCACCTTCTCAGCTCCATTCGGGTCCATGCTTTCCGGCCGGCGAGAGAAGAGGAGGTGGCGAGCCTAGTTAACAAGGTGTTGGAGCTGTCCTCCGCGGGCGGCGCCGTCGACATGAGCAAGATGCTGTCGTCCTTCGCGAGCACCGTCGCCTGGAGGGCCATCGTCGGGAAAGCCGCCATCGAAGAGGGTAAGACGGTGGAAATCCCCAAAATCTTTGCGCAGACCAGCGCCCTGGCGGCGAGGGTTATTTCGGATCGAGAACCACTTCCCCGACCCCGTCGCCCCCCCCCCCGCAGCTCCGAGTCCCCCGTCGCCCCGAGAACCCCCCGCCGGAGACTCCGTCGCCCCCCGCTGCGGAGAGCCCCCCCCGCAGAGCCGGAGTCCCCGTCCAAACGGTGGACAACCATCCAAATGATGGACCAAGGGTATAAGCGACTTTTTCATCCTCTATCTAACACTTGTCATCCAAGTTGGGGCGAAAGTTATAAAAATTTCATATATTGGGTTTTTTATTAGAACATTTCAGTCTCTGGACTTATCACTAAACTGATATTTGTAAACTGGGTCTCCAGTTAAATTCGCCAACTATTTTTTACGTTTCGGCAAAAGTTTCCGGCTCGATCGAGCGCCGGCGGAGCGACGGGCGACAGCGGGGCGCAAGCGGCCGACCCCACGAGAGTGCTCGAGGTGGCGCGCTGCTTCGCTGTGTGTGGGAGCTGCCAGCGAACCGAGCGGGCGGGGGGGGGGGGGGGCAGGAGTGGCGCCCGGCTGTGGCGGACACCATGAGGCGGCCGCGGAAAGAAAGGGCGGCGGCGCGCGGGGGCGGAGGGAGATCGGGAAAGGTGGCCGGGCAGATACGGTCGGCGTGCTGTGTAGTAGTAGTCATGCACGGCTCGAAGGGTCGAGAAGAAGGGGGGCGCGAAAGCCTCTTTCAAGGGGAACTGTCGGGACATCCGGCGCGTTTATTCGAAACATTGAACTTGTCTACCTAATCGACCCACCATCATCCACCTTCTTTGTCTGGGAGCAACGCCATGCATATCGTCGTCGTAGAGAGATGCCTTCTCCCCTGCCGAACCAGAAGCCCCCCGCATACGCTGCGGCAGGGGCCGCATCTCTCTCTCTCTCTCCCTTCCATCGCCTTAGAACAGATTCCGTTTACCCGGAGACGCACGCCGGCACTTAATTAAGCGTCCTTCCACCGTCGAGAAGAGAACCCCACTTCCGGCGGTCATCAACGCTCCCACCAAGCCCTCTCTGCTAGTGGTGGTGGTGGAGGCTGCGCGGCACGACTCTGGCGTTCGAATGAATGGCGGCAACGACGCCCGGCCCGAAGAAGATCCAAAGCAGGATCTCCGCCCCCGGTGGATATCCCGGCTGTTCCGCAGGGGAGCCAAAGCCGATCAAACGACTCCGGCCGGGAAAGAACTCATGGACCTTCCGAGACATAATAACTGGGCCTGGCCAGCAAACGGGACCGCCGTGTACCCTCCTTTTGTTGTTGGGCCCATCCATCGGGGTGGCTGGTCCATGGACACACGGCCACGTTGTGATCGCGGGGAGGAAAGAAAAAAAAAAAAAGGAAAAGAAAAGATAGAAAAGGACCGGAGCACTTCCATCCGCCGTCAAATCGCTGGGTAATTGTCGGAAGACATAAGATGATAACGAGCTTTGCCCGTGCCGCACGCCGTGAATAAAAATTCAAATCTGATGTCTCTTCACCTCCTTCGGAAGGCCAACGTGCGCTTTGTAGTTGGGCAGTCAAAATTTGCATTTTGACCGTAAAATCCAACAAATTAGTACTGTTCAGGGTTCATCCGCCGTCAAATCGCTGGGTAATTGTCGGAAGACATAAGATGATAACGAGCTTTGCCCGTGCCGCACGCCGTGAATAAAAATTCAAATCTGATGTCTCTTCACCTCCTTCGGAAGGCCAACGTGCGCTTTGTAGTTGGGCAGTCAAAATTTGCATTTTGACCGTAAAATCCAACAAATTAGTACTGTTCAGGGTTCTAACTAGTTGGTTTGGGTTGATGGGTAACATTGTATTTTCAGATAATAGTTCTTATTTCGAGTTGCATGGGGAGAGAATATATAAAATGACCAAAAATAGAATTACGTCTCGTAGTTATAAAGTCGTCATGTTTTTTTTTAGTTTTTTATGTCTTTTAGAAAATTTACCAAATGAACTTGTTTTATAATGAAAATGAATTTGGATCAAACAAGTAATTTTGTAACAAGAGAAGCATAATAAAACAGGCAAACCCTTGATGCGTTCACATAATAAAGCAAACAAGCCCTAATGGGTTGTTTGGTTGCATGATAATGAAGATTTTTATTTTAATTTTTAAAAATGGTAAGAAAACTTGTTAAAAGAGATGTTTGGTAACCATGACAATTTTATATTTTAAAAGTGATTTTCTTCTTAAACAAAAAAAGATGGTCTCACCTCTTTCTTTTTTCTTGTGGTCCCTCACTTTATTTGGTCATGTACGGTGGTTACTCTTTTTTGTAATCACATCCCTCCAAACATGATAATTTTATGTCATGAGTTGCTTCACTTTTTATTTTAATATAATTTTTTATCATGAAAGTGTACAAAAAATTATCATGCAACCAAACACCCTATAAGAGGAAACGAGAGCACGCAGATGTGAACCTAGCTATTTCGTATATCTGGCAGCCATGTTAGAAAATCTTCCAACTAACAAAGTTATTTTTGAATGTTGTCCCATCAACATCAACAGGTCTTGGGCGCCTCTTCGGTTAGAAGTATAATCCATTATCAACCTTGTTATTCAAGATAGATACGTTATTCGAAGGGACTTTGCTTTCAAGATAACAATTAATATACTTAAACTTGTATTTTAAAACAAATTCTAAGATAGGTATATATATATATATATATGTAAGCAAAAGTGTGGGAGCTATATACTAAAAGAAGTGTGGTGAACCTTGTGAAAGTGAATCTCCCCCCTTTTCAGTCTAAGAAAAAAAAGTTTTGACACAACCAAACACCTTTTTAACAGTTTTTGACACAAAAAATAAATTACATTTTGTGGTAATAACATTTTCTGTGACACAACCAAACACACTGTTAAAACCAAAAAGAAAAGAAAAGAAAAGAAAAGAGGGATGAGTGACTATCCTAATGGGGTGTTTGGTTGCATGATAATTTTTTGTACACTTTCATGATAAAAAATTGTATTAAAATAAAAAGTGAACCAACTCATGATATAAAATTATCATGTTTGGAGGGATGTGATTACAAAAAAGAGTAACTACCGCACATGACCAAACAAAGTGGGGGACCACAAGGAAAAAAGAGAGGTGAGACCCTCTTTTTTTGTTTAAGAAGAAAATCACTTTTGAAACATAAAATTGTCATGATTACCCAACACTTCTTTTAACAAATTTTATTACAACTTTTAAAAATTAAAACAAAAACCTTCATTGTCATGCAACCAAACACCCCATAAGGGTCCATTTGGATTCGTGGAAAAGCTAAAAAGGTTGAAAACTATTTACGTGGAATCAGATTTCCATGAAAAAGGAAAAACAGATATACTATTTGGTAGCTTGGAAATTGATTTCCCAGAAAATATTTTCAACATTTTTGTTGGCTGTAAAATGGTTTCATAATATTTAGTATTTAATGTTCTTAGAAAATGTTTTGAATCGTACAACTAAAGTTTTATAGTTTAAAAATATTTTTTACAAAAAAAAAACTAATTTACAGGCATATTTTAAGGATATTTGGCGCCTTGATGATAAATGATGTTGATGGTATTTTTTATTTTAATTTGCCCTATAATTTATTCTGATATGTTCTTTATTTTATCAATAAAAGTATGCCTAGTTGTGATTAAAAATAAAATGTAAATTATATTTATTTTGCTTTCAAAGAAGGCCCATTATCTTCAAAAATAAAAGAATATTTCTCTATTTTTAAAAAATATATTTAATTTTATTAAAGGACTCGTATATAATTCATAATTTTATAAGAATCAAAATATTCATAAAATAATATAGTTACCTATATTTACAGATAAGCAGACACATTGGTGTGGCTGGAAAATGGCGTCCGGCTTAATTTGTAAGACGGTCAAAGGAAATTAATTTGTATTTGACTATGCTTTACGGGTAACCAAATAAAAGGTTGGGGACATTTTCGGGAAAATGTGCCCACTGCAGCCTATTTTACAGGGTTCCAAACGGGCCCTAAGAACACTGCCAACTACAGCAACTGTCTGCCAAGTTAAACATTCTGCTTATCACATTACCTGGTCAACGGGATTATTACCTTCATCTAAATTGAATTAAACCAAGCTTCTTCTTCAAATGAATTAATCTGACAATCAGACATCCTGATTGTCTAATATGGATCGGATACAGGTGTCGGACATCCCATTCTGTCCAAACCTTTATTGGGCTCCTCGAAATTAGTTGATGTATTAGTGAATTCAAGTGGGCTCTGCATGATGGGTATGTTTCTATCACGGTCAACTGCGCGAGGTGACCCAGCAAGCCCAATAGCAAAGGCTCTGGCCATAAGATGATCATGTTCGGCGCATGAGGTGATCCAAATGTTTTATTGAGCCAAACATCGAAATTCAGGATAACCTTTATTGGGCTACAACCGTGGCCCATGATGATACCGAAGGCCCGCATGAAACCTGAAGGCTTCTTGCCCGTCCCAGCGGGCATTTCCGCACTACGCTTCATCGGTCAGAGAGAGAGTGAGGCGAAGCGAGGCCAGCGCGTTCGCCGTTCCAGAGCCCCAGCTGCGTCGGAGGAGAAGGCAACTCCCTCCGATCATGCCCCCGCCGGCGACGAGGGGTTCTTCACTCTCGCTCCTCCTCCTCTTCCTCCTCTACCTGTTAGCATTCCACTCCACGATCGTCTTCTCGTGGAAAAAGGACGAGTTTCGCAACTGCAACCAGACTCCATTCTGCAAGCGCGCACGCGCACGCAAGCCGCACGCCTCCTCCCTCTCCCTTTCCGACGTCGCTCTGGAGGATGGCCGTCTCACAGCACTCCTCTTTCCTCGCACTCCTCTCATCGTTGAGCCGAAATCCCCCGAGGGAGAAGCCGGTGAGGATGCTGGGGCGTCAGATGGTGCAGATAACTCCGGCCAGGCGGAAGAAGCGCAGCAGCAGTCACGGCCTCTCCGTCTTGAGCTTTCCGTGTACCGCGATGGCATCCTGCGGCTCAAGATCGACGAGATCGAAGCCGACTCCTCCGATCCACCCAAGAAGAAGCGCTTTCAGGTCCCTGACGTCCTCCTCCCCGATCTGGACGACCGCAGGATCTGGTTGCCTCGGATCTCCGCCATCCAGGATGGTAGCGCCAGCGCCTCTGTAGTTTACCTTCCCGGTGGATGGGAGGCCGTTCTGCGCCACGAGCCCTTCGAGCTCTACGTTCGGGATAAGGGATCCGGTGATCGGCTGCTCTCCCTCAATTCCAACGGCCTATTCGATTTTGAGCAGCTGAGGGAGAGGAAGGACGGGGAGGACTGGGAGGAGCGATTCCGCAGTCATACGGACACCCGGCCACACGGACCGCAGTCTATCAGCTTTGATGTGTCTTTCTACGGCGCCGATTTCGTCTACGGAATTCCTGAACACGCATCCACGTCGCTGGCGCTGCGTCATACCCGCGGCCCTGGCGTGGATCACTCGGAGCCCTATCGGCTTTTCAACCTCGATGTGTTTGAGTACCTCCATGAATCGCCCTTTGGCATCTACGGTTCCATCCCATTCATGCTCTCCCACGGGCGTCGCCGTTCGTCTGGTTTCTTCTGGCTCAACGCTGCGGAGATGCAGATCGATGTTCTCGCGCCTGGGTGGGATGGATCATCTGCTACTGGTGAGGAGAGACAGATGAAGAGGATCGACACATTCTGGATGAGTGAAGCGGGGATTGTAGACGCCTTCTTCTTCGTGGGACCTGGTCCGAAGGATGTGATTCGCCAATACACTAGTATTACTGGTACCACTGCCATGCCTCAGCAGTTTGCAGTGGCTTACCACCAATGCAGATGGAACTACCGGGACGAAGAGGATGTTTACGGTGTCGACGCAGGGTTTGATGAGCATGATATTCCATATGATGTTCTCTGGCTAGATATCGAGCACACGGATGGGAAGAGGTACTTTACATGGGACAAAGTGCTTTTCCCGAACCCAGAGGAGATGCAGAAGAAGCTTTTCTCTAGAGGACGACGTATGGTAACGATTGTCGATCCCCATGTAAAAAGAGACGAGTCCTTTCATCTGCATAAGGAGGCAACTGAGAAAGGATACTACGTGAAGGATGCCTCTGGTAAAGATTTTGACGGGTGGTGCTGGCCTGGATCATCTTCATATCCAGATACGTTGAACCCAGAGATAAGAGAATGGTGGGCAGAGAAATTCTCACTGAATAATTACGCAGGCTCAACACCCTCTCTGTACATATGGAACGACATGAATGAACCTTCTGTCTTCAATGGCCCTGAGGTATTCCTATGCGCTTCCCACCTTTAACGCCCCTACTTTGTGCTATTCTAATGGGATTGCAACTTGACTTTATTAATTCATTTATGCAATGAAAAGTTGCTTGCTTGCTGCTGGCAGGAGTCTGATGAAAACGTCATAGATAGCCCAATCCAATATGTGGAGTCCATTAAACTAACAACAATCACTACAAGATTAATTAAACTAACTCAAGGAGGTCTTTAGCATCTGCCTCAACAAATCATTCAAACAGAAAACGAAAATGAACAACTAAGTCTTTTTAGTCACCGTTCCAGGAAAGGCCCGTCTGCAAGCCTGCAAGGGGAGTGCAAAGGATATAGACATGCTTTTGAAGTCATTATATGGCCTGTTCCTTGTGAGTGATTTTTTTAACTGTCCTAGAAATGAAATGATCCAAACTATTCTCAAAATTATTTTTTTATTCTAGAATAGTGACTTGTGTGAGCACCGTCAAGTTCTCTTATGGGGCTGGTTTCATGGATGGGTTCAAACTTCAAAAGTTCTTTGATGTCGGTATAGTTATCTCAGCTAAAGCTAATTGGATGTTCCACATGCATGTCCAGATATGTATTAGTCAGGAAAAGACTTTCAATCTTAAGTCCATTAAACTAACAACAATCCAATATGTGCAGTCCATCAAACTAACAGCAATCACTACAAGATTAAGAAAACGAAAATGAACAACGAAGTCTTTTTGGTCACCATTCCAGGAAAGGCCTGTCTTCAAGCCTGCAAGGGGAGTGCAAAGGAAATATACATGCTTTTGAAGTCATTATATGGCCCATTCCTTGTGAGTGATTTTTTAAACTGTCATTCTAGAAATGAAATGATCCAAACTATTGTCAAAATTAATTTTCTAATTCTAGAATAGTGACTTGTGTGAGCAATGTCAAATTCTCTTCTTGGGCTGGTTTCATGGAAGGGTTCAAACTTCAAAAGTTCTTTGATGTCAGTATAGTTATCTCAGTTAATTGGATGTTCCACATGCATGTGCAGATATGTATTAGTCAGAAAAAGACTTTCAATCTCAAGTCCATTAAACTAACAACAATCCAATGTGTAGTCCATTAAACTAACAACAATCACTACCAGATTAATAAAACTAACTCAAGGAGGTCTTTAGCATCTGCCTCAACAAATCATTCAAACAGAAAAGAAAAATGAACAACGAAGTCTTTTTAGTCACCATTCTAGGAAAGGCCCGTCTGCAAGCCTGAAAGGGGAGTGCAAAGGAAATATACATGCTTTTGAAGTCATTATATGGCCTGTTCCTTGTGAGTGATTTTTTAACTGTCATTCTAGAAATGAAATGATCCAAACTATTGTCAAAATTAATTTTCTTATTCTAGAATAGTGACTTGTGTGAGCACCGTCAAGTTCTCTTATGGGGCTGGTTTCATGGATGGGTTCAAACTTCAAAAGTTCTTTGATGTCAGTATAGTTATCTCAGCTAATTGGATGTCCCACATGCATGTCCATATATGTATTAGTCAGGAAAAGATTTCCAATCCCAAGTCTCTTAATCGTCCTCTTCAGGCAACAACCGTTTTGAAGATCAATTTTGATAAAAACAAGGTTGTGAGCGTCAGTTTCTCATTGGTGGAAGTTCATGAGGTCTCCAACTACCTTGGATTCCTGACGACCATTCTCTGTTAGGTATTTGGCCTTCCATTGTCATGTTAACTAATGGTGGTTGGCATGTAGTCTTAAGGAAAGTAGATATGAAACTTCATGGTTGGAAGGCTGATCTTCTTGCAACTGGGGGTAGATTTGTGTTGTCCAGGTCGGTTGTATCTAGTTTTCCACTTTACTATATCTCAATTTTTAGAGTTCCAAGAGGTATCTGCAGCACATTAGAGGTGTATCGAGTGGCTTCCTCTTGGAGAGGGAAATCTCTCAGTTATAGGAGTTTGTTCTATAATCTGAAAAAGAGGGAGGCATGAGTTTTATCCCATCGGAAGTTTTCAATGAGGTTTTGTGTAAATGGTTGTGGAGACTCTGGATAATGGAATCAGAGCATTTTGCTCTATGGCTAAGATTGTTCATGGTAAATATTTCTCTCGGTTAAGTTGGTTGTAGCATTCTTTAACACTTATTAAAAATATTTTGACCATATATACATTTTCAGATTTGCTTCTATCATCCAAGTTGTTAATAGATCTTGTATTTCTTTTTAGGAAGACAATTGGACAGTCCTATTCTACCACCTTGAAAGATTAATTCACTGGGCTATACCTATACTTCATTTCTAGCAGTCATGTTTGCAGATTGGGCTAAACTTGGTCAGATTGGCTGATTCTGGATCAATGCAACTCTGATTCCATGGCACTTGTTGGAGATGACGGCAGAGAGGCAGCCTCCTCATCTCTCCACACAATTTGGGCAGGAAAGATGAAGGGTCCTCCTGTTTGGACCTGCGGCACCATAGCACAGGGCCTGCAACATAAGGTTGCAAATCCATGCCTGCAGGACCTAATACCTGGTAGATCTGCTGCATCTTATATCTCATCTTCTCTGCTCAAAACAGCCAGGGAAGATACATCATAAGGACAGTGCTGATCATTCATCATCTGCCACTCTGCCAGTCATTCCTTCATCAGTTTACAATGTCCGGCTCTGGCAGATCGAATCTTTACTGAAATTTCCTATTTCTTCATATTGTTTCAACTTAAAAAGGAACCAATCCAGGCAAATCCTGGATTTTATTTTCTTTCCCCTCCGATCTTGATCCAGATCGGGATTGGCCCTGGCCAATCAAAGGGGCAGGGCCAACCCTGAGGTGGGGCCTATCCCAATCCCAAGCCAGAAATCCTTGGTGGTCTTCTAAGGTAAAGCTTGTGGAATTTCTAACAAAAAAGAGAAAAAAATGATATTGCAGCTGCAATTGACTATACCATCCTCAAAGCTGTGAAGACTGAGTGAACCACATTTAAGTGTTCTGGATTAGCATGATCTAGTGTTTGAACCTCTTTTCTTTCGCGTTTGTTCTTTTGAAAGAAAGACATCCCCGGACTTGTCTAGGAAAATAGATGATACCTAAAATATTAGGTAGTCCAGTGATAGTTTAAAAAATATTATAACCGAGGTTCAAGTTCTTTGAAAATTTTGATTTTTTGACCCTTCTCCGCCGGATGGTGTGAGTATCCGGCATTAGCTTACATCGAGCAACGGCTCGAACACCTTTGATTAACTGTCGCGGCAACCTGTTTTCGGAGACATGCACATCCACAAAAAGTAAAGAACTCAAAAGGGCAGCGGCCTTTTGAGTCCGATGAGATGCAAACCGATTTGTTCGGGTTTGTTTTATTTGTTTGTTGGTTGATTTTTGGATTGACTTGAAAGTCGGTTTTGTTGATTTTTGGGTTTTGAATCAATTTGTTTGATTGATTTGTTTGTTGTTTATTTTGGTTTCGGTTTGGCTTTAAATCTGATCCTCACTTAAGGATTGATTTGGGATTCCGCCAAGCCACAAGGGGCTGGAGTGTGATTGCCAAAGAGGGCAGGAAGCTGGCCACAAAGGGGCTTGTTTGAGGGAGTTTGGATGGGATGAAAATAGACCTGACTGGGGTATTCACCCGGACCCAAGAGGGAATCCCATCTTGGGCTGAAATGGGCTGGCTCGGGCCTGCACAAGGGGCATTTCAACTGGGACAGATTTCATTTTTTTTGAGGCCAGCAGAGGGCAGCTTAAAGACCTGGTTAGGGAGTCTAATCAGGTGTCTTTAAATGGACTGACATGGGTCTGCGCAAGCGGGCCTGATCGGGGTGTTCTGGATGGGGGGGGGGCAGAACTACTCGGCGATTAGATTATTTTCAAGTGCCCTTCCCTGGCACCGGCCTATCGTCGTCTTTCCGTACAGCGTGATCTCGCGCCTAAACACCCGCGCCACATTTGGGCACACGTATGGCGTCGGGGCGGCGGTGCGCAGTTGGCCCCCACGAGGACGCGCGGGGTCCACGGTGCACGAAAAGCAGCGCGGCCTTAAATAAAAGGGGGCGGTTGAGCCGCACCAAATGGGTAAAATTAATAATTTACATATAATCAATAAGTTTAATAAGATATTTTAAAATTTTATTTTTATCATTTTACCAATTTATATATTATTTTTTATGATTTATTTAAATTTATCTTTACTTATATATTTAATTTTTATCGAAATAAGATAAACAAAAATAGAATCAAGGATTGGGCCAATTGAAACTGGGTCCGGTCCTATTTTCCCTCTTCTTTTTTTGCTGCCCCCTTTTTTTTGAAAAAAAATCTGACGCCAACATAAACAAAAAAATACAATCCCAAAAGGATTATTCTTGAATATTGCTAATTGGTCAAAAGTTGTTATTGGCATCAGTGCTTGTATTTTTATTTTGCTCTGGAGGTGAATGTGTTTTCGTCAGACCTGTTGCATTTATGGTTTATGAGATTAATTCGGTTGTGCTTACTGAAAGCTTTCAATATGTTACCATCAGGTAACGATGCCCAGAGATGCCTTACATTATGGTGGTGTAGAGCACCGGGAACTGCATAATGCCTATGGATATTATTTCCACATGGCCACAGCCAATGGACTCATAAAACGAAGTGACAGAAAAGATAGGCCTTTCGTTTTATCACGAGCATTTTTTGCTGGAAGTCAGAGATATGGAGCAGTATGGACTGGAGACAATACGGCAGAGTGGGATCATCTTAGAGCCTCAGTTCCAATGGTTTTAACTCTTGGTCTTGTGGGCTTGACATTTTCTGGTGAGTACAATTCCATGAAATCTTGAAAAGCAATATTTTCTGAAGAATTTGAGCTATTTGATGTATAATGTTGATTGAGGTTTTATTTAGGTGCCGATGTTGGTGGCTTTTTTGGGAATCCAGAACCTGAGTTGTTAGTTAGATGGTACCAGCTCGGTGCCTTCTATCCTTTCTTTAGAGCTCATGCTCATCATGATACCAAGAGGCGAGAGCCTTGGTTATTTGGGTAATAATTTTTCTCCACATTATTTTTCTGTTCATGTAAAAACTTCATGCCCTTTACTTAATTTTGTTGTTTACATGGCTCAAAAAGGTAGTAAGAAATTGTGGCATGCCTACAGGAAATGACATTTTCAGTCATTCTCTTTCATAGTTGTCAAGGCGACAAGGCGCCCAAGGCGTTGAAGGGTACCGATTCCGCTTAGGCGACAAGGCGGCCGCTTAGGCGTCGCCTAGGCGGTCAAGGCGGTATTCAAGGAAGGCTGAGTCGGGAGGTTGTTATATATAAAAAAAACATAAATATAATTATATTTGTTATGTTATAATTGAATATGAGTGTTTTATCAATGCACACAAGTAAATATGATGTGTGTGTGAAAGAGAAGAAAGTTAAATAAATATTTATAAAATTTAAGTATATAACTCATTTATGATTATAAAATATATATATGTGCAATAGTATAAGTGATGGTAAAATATTGTTATAATATTATTAAATGGGGGGGGCGCAGAGTAGTCGCGGATCTTAAATATGTATATAATATATGTTTATAATCATAAATCTTAAATATGTATGATAGTATAAGTGATAATACAATATATTAATATATTCAAACTATCATTAAATAAGTGTCCCTTGTGAGGGGTATCAAGGGAAAAAAATCCCTCAAAAACAGTTTTTAATGATGTAAAAATACCCAAGGCGCCTTGGCGGGCGCCTTGGGCGCCTTATTGGCCCCAGACAAGGCGCCCTGGCAAGGCGCCCTTGGAAAGGCGCCTTGCCGCCTAGGCGCCGCCTAGGCGGGCGCCTTGACAACTATGTTCTCTTTATTATTCAAATGCAATTATTTTGCTTGCTTTCCCCTGTATGGTCCTATAGTAACACAAATTTAGTGGCCTGTTTATTTTTGACTTGGAATTTTTATGTTAAGGCCCCTAAAATTAAGGGTATTTCCACGTAAATCCCTAAATTTGTGATAATGATTTTTAAATCCCTGAATTCTTAACCTGTTTCCGAACAGATTCATATGGTTAAGCTCGGTTGAAGTCCGTAACTTTTTGAGTTGTTAACATTATCATTACATGTGCAAGATTTTGGAATATCCATCTTCTGTAATAAATACCCCTACCCACATACATTTCTCTCTCTCTCTCTCTAAATATTCACTCTCTCTCTCTCTAAGCATCTCTCTCTCCATTTTCTCCTACTTTCTCTCTTTTGCTGCGTAGATAGTGCCTTTTGGGCCTAGCCTATGTGTAGGTCAATCCACAAGTGGAGGACCATCATTAGAAGATACCAAATCATATAGAACTTTTTTCGGTCAAATGTTACTCATTCCATGTTTAAGACTTGTAGTTGTAACTATCATAGAATGCACATGTTATGAGACATAAGGCTGGATCTTCCAATCTGATCCGGCTCCTGCTGAGGCAGATTGGCCAACCCACCCACCTGGGCAAGTCAGTTGGATTGGTCAAGGTATGATAGATTGGGCTGGATCGGTTGTTCTGGATTGGCTAGCAGCTAGCCATTGGGAATGCATCCAATGCCTCCAACCCCATTGGGGGCTCTATATAATGCGTATTCATTATGATTGGAATATATATTCATTATCTTCCCAGTTTTGGGGTCTATATCTTGTATTCTTTATTATATCAATTTATCTCCAGCATATCTATTTGTTACATTTAGAACTCCAATACCCATCAGACTCATCAATGAGTTTGAACTATAGTTACCAATCATGGAGACAAGATGATGGACATCATTAAAGCTGTAAGATCATTTTACTAAGAAGTGATGAGTATAATGGACGCGTATTTTTTATTACACATAATCAAGCACTATAACTTGAGTCAAGTATGCACTTGCTGTAAAAGATACCCGAACTTTAACATTTGAATAGTCAATTGTTTGAAATTATAATGCATATTTTTGTATGTTTTATATTTTGGCACTTTCTTTTCTAATTTTAAGGATTTTTAAGTTTGGATCTGAACCGAATCTAAATCTGACCCAGATCAGATACAGATCAGCTGGGCACAGGCAGATTCAATCCCGATACTCAATCTTTCCTTCCTTGCTCTCTCTCTCTCTCTATACACACATCCCTTTTATATGTAAAACACTTATAAATTCCTCTATCCACTGTCCTTTTCATTAATTTGTCAAATTTACCCCCTTTCTGCATATGTGCTTGTGCATCGATCCGCTGTCTACACTCCCTAGCTTTCTCACACTCACTCTCCCTCATATACCCAATCTCACCCCCCAAACCTCTCCTATTTGGTGATGCCTATGCAGCCAACTTACCAACTAAACTGCCCTGGATCCTTGTATGCCTATCTTCATGGTTGACATGGAGACATTCTCTAATGTTCAGGCTGACGTCCCCGCTGTCCTGAATCTCTGTACTGCTTGGTGGCATTCAATGTCATTATTTATGCATCAGATAAGTTTTGGTCGGTGGCAGGGGATTAAAGATGTTCACGGAGAACCATATGTGATATATCATAAAGATACCTCCACGTGAAGTGCCTCGAAATCCCCAATTCAGCATACTGATTTGTCTTGATTATGGGCATAAAGGCCTCTAGTTGACACTCGATAAGGCCTTGTTTGGTAATAGTATTAGAGACCTCTATCACTATCAATTTTGATATTGATATTGATTGCAATCATCAAGTGGTGGTTGGCTAATGATATCAATTTTGAAATTTATAGTACAAACAAAATCAATTTTGATATTGATATTTCAAGAGGATAGAATATCAATATTAAAGTTGTCACATAAGTGGCTTTGTTTGCACTAAAACTTTCAAAATTGATACTAGTAACCAAACGCCTTTTGATGATTGATGTCAATATCAGTTTTGAAATTAATAGTGACAGAGCTGACTAATACTCTTACCAAACTGTCATCACTAGCTGGAGGAAATTACAGATCACTGTTCTCTGCTTCGGATTTTCTGACCCTCTTTCAGATGTTAGTAAAGTCAGAAGAGCTGTGCGTTGATTTTTTTGTGCTTGATTTTCTCTTTCCTTCTGTATGCAGGGAGCGTAAAACTGCCCTTATCAGAGAGGCAATACATACACGGTACTCGCTTCTACCCTACTACTATACATTGTTTAGGGAAGCTGCAGTTAGCGGCATCCCTGTAATGCGTCCATTATGGCTAGAATTCCCCGATGATGAAAAAACCTACAACAATGGGGATGCTTTTATGGTTGGAAACAGTATTTTGGTGCAGGGTATTTACGAGCAGGTAAAAATTGATATTTTGTACCATGTAAAAGGAACCAAGAATATGCCTTTTCATCGTTATATCTTGAAGTTTTAACTGTGTTGTATAGGGTCAAAAAGCTGTATCAGTTTATTTACCAGGTAAGGAGTCTTGGTATGACCTGAGAAGTGGTGGAGCATATACTGGTGGGAAATCGTATGCTCTAGATGCTTCAGAAGACAGTATTCCTTCTTTCCAAAGAGGAGGGACCATTCTCCCTAGAAAAGATAGATTCCGTCGAAGTTCTACACAGATGCTGGAGGATCCTTTCACTCTGGTGCGTTTTTTTCTGTCATCTGGTGCTTCTCATCTCTTTTTTATGGATTTATTCTCCCTTTATATTGGAGCTCATTAAGGAATTAGCCCGATTACCTGGAAATAAGAATATATAATCTTGTCCACTCCACTTTCCTGGTTTCGTCGTTACCTTCGCCTGCTGTCAATATTCATGCTACCCAATATTTATATGTTGACTTCTCCAGCTCCCAAAAAAACGCAGGGAAGGGTACCGCTGCTGGATAAATTGCACCTCCTAGAAAACAACTCATTTTCACAGCCCTCCTATCTACCTGCCCTTGCTTGAGTTCCTCCAAGGGCTCCGTGTTCTATCATTTACATCTTTGATGTCTGCTTTCGAAGCTCTTACTGCAGAGTCCGGGTTCTCTCTTAAGTGGGCACATGAGGGATCCCTCTCCACTCTATACACAGTCTGTGGGGTTCATCTTATTGTGTGGATCTTGTGAAGTCAAATCATCATAAATGATGGGTCCCACGTGGACTTTATGTGTCTGGGTAGAGAACCTGTTCTCTTTATTGCAAATTTCTTATCAGATCGCACACACTTGATTGTGCACATCTTTGGCGGACTATCTAGGCTTTACAGCTTGCTTTTGCAGATATATCAGAATAATAGAATGTTAAATTTGTTTACCTAGTGATGCTTTCGGAACTGTGTAATGCTGCATGTTCGTTTTATGCGTAACTATTCACTTTTCTGCTGATGATGAGCGTAATCAGGATCACGTCCTTATATGCCGTGGAAGAAATTTTATCATTCCTAACTAGATTATCTTCTCCTTATGGTAGGTGATCGCACTAAACAGCTCCCTCGAGGCTGAAGGCGAGCTTTACGTCGACGACGGAAATAGCTTCGACTATGAGCTGGGGTCCTATATTCATCGCCGCTTTGTTTTCTCCGATCAGACTCTGACGTCGTCGAGCATCGCCCTCCCCGACGCTAGCAAGAAGTTTTCTTCTGATTGTGTCGTCGAGCGGATCGTCGTACTGGGATTTCCAGGCTCGGCAAAAAGAGCTTCCATACTCCCCGCAAATCGTCAGACTGATGTCGAGCCTGGGTCTCTGACTCTTCGGTCACGATCAAAACCGGTGGCTCTCGTTGTCCGTAAACCGAACCTCCGCATATCGGATGACTGGGCTTTGAGGATTTTGTAGGCATATATCTTAGCACCGTATGGTGTGTGGCGGATGCGCAAAATGTTGCCGTCGTGCTCCGTAGTTTACCTCCCTAGTGTTGGCAAGAAAAAATCGGTAATGTTGCTTGATATGTTAAAATCGAGGACCCTATCATTTTCTTTCGTGTACCCTTGTGTTCTCGGTCATCCTTGATACTGTTCTAGTTTTTTATTTTTGGTTGAGAAAGTGTACGCTAACATAGTTCCCAAGTGCATGGCCCCGATCAATTTGCAGTTGTGCCTCTTACATGCATTTTATGATTTCGTTTGCTGCCTTCAGCTCCATTGGTTTGAGGGTGGATGAAGCAATGAATATAAATCTTGATCTTGAATATTGTAGCTTTTTCATGCCCATCATATTGGGATTCTATTAGGATTGTAAACGGGTCAGATTTGATAGTAGAATCACTAGAATTCAATTCCGGTTTTGATAAGGGTTAAGGGGTTCCGATTCCAATTTTGATTATTTCGGAATCACTATGTTTCGATTTCGATCCGATTCTGATTTTGTTATCCAAATCGGAATTGAATTTGATAAATTTTGAAATACATATTAAAGATTAATTTTATTAAAAAATGAGTCAATAATACACATATAATTATTAAACATTGATATAATCTTTTTAAAATTTTATTTTTATCATTTTATCAATGTATATGTTATATGTTATATTTTATATTTTATATTTATTTTATTTATATATAATTATTTTTTATTGAAATCAGATTAATAGAAACGAAATTAACTGATTTTGATTCCAATTTCTATAAGCTATCGGAATGTCCGATTCCGATTTCAATAGCTTATAAGATACAAAAATAAGATCTAAATCCGTTAATTTTTATCGAAATTGAATCGAAATATCAGATTCCGTTTACACCCCTAGATTCTATAAACCACCCAGGCATGTGTTCAGACCATGGTTTGCCTGGTCTTGATTGGGTCGAGCCGGGTCATTGGACCCGGATAGAATTTTGGCCGATTGGCCTGGTAGCTACCCCGTGTCCATGACATGGTGTCAAAGCCGGTCTGAGGTGGTCGACATAGTTGGTTCCTCGTTGCGTCATTGAGTTGTAGATACGTAATTTTAGTCTAGTTGAATGTTCAAAATTTTTGTTTTATAGAGAACATTCAAGTATTCCATTGAGGGAATCGAGTTTTTTGAAAAAATGGAGCTTCACACATGTTTTTAGTTGAATGGTGTTTAATGCCCTCTTAATGGGTCAAAGTGTCCGCCAACCCTCACCAATGGGGTGCCCCACCATTGATCAGTGTCAATTTGACGGCTGAATTGGCGTTGTGTCAATCGGTTTTGTCGATCTGATGAGTCTCATGATGTTAGCATCCCGTTAAGAGGGTGCTTTGCCATGTAAGAAAGTTTTTTGCATTTTCTGAAATGTCCCTCTTTTGATTATAAAAGGATGACCTCTCTCAATGTTTTTAAGATTCTACCCTCTCATATCACTCTCTTTTTGTCACCACTGCACGACCAAAGTCTCACAACTCGTTCTCAAGCTCTCAAATTATTCCAAAATTCTCTCCCAAAAGCCCCAAAACACATAGATTTCATTTCCAAAACAAGTTTTTCTCCAACTTTAGGAGGCCCCCATAAACTCATCACATCTTCTCCATGGCCAAATCTCCCTTCCAAGAGCTTCTCTATTGCATTGGCTATGTCCAAGTACCTTTTGAATGTTTTGGAGATCAGTTGTCTCTCCAAGACAAAACGAAGAAGAAAGGTCAAAATTTTGCCAGAACAAACCCTAACGTCCCATCAAGGGGGCACTAGGGGTAGCACCCCATCAAGGAAGCACCTGCGGTGCCAGATTTTGTTTTGTGTTTTCTTGAGATTCTTTGCTACTCTCTTTGATTCTAATTTTCATTTATATATCTTCAATTCTAATGATTTCTTCACTTATTTTCAAATTTTCTTGTGGACATTTTAAGTAGATCTAGTAGAGGTGAGGTATCTATATTACATCAACCGGTTCAAAAAAAGAGGAACTCACCAAGTTCTCTTCTTTTGACTAGTCAAGAGATAAGAAGTCGGGACCCTTCATTCTCTTCGATTTCAAAGGTACGTTGGTTATTTACTCCCTCATTTTTTTATTTTCTACTTTTGGAGTCTATCTCCCGACGACCACCACTACAAACCACCTACCAAGTCTCAACAGTGCAAAGAAGACCTCTATTGTAAGTTAGGTTCGGTTTCAGCATTCACATAAGCTAGCTGTTGGGTGGCATTTTAAATGTCTCCGATTGTTGTTTTATCATATACTCTTCCCCATGTAAGGTCTCAAGTGAGCTTTTTACTTCTCCCTCCTCCCATTTGTTAATTATTTCATTCTCTCACTCCAAAATTTCTCATTAGTTGTCTCTTGAGAAATTTATTATCTTAATTTATTAACTTTTATTTTCTCTCCATTTTAGAGTATAATTGGAGTTTCACTCGAAGTGTTGACTATGAGATTATATATATAAGTGAGGTTCTGATTATAATCTTAGTTGGAGATAAGTTGAAATTTATAGAAGACATTTATCTATTTACTCTAAGTGTACTCAAATAATTGAGTGATCTCGGAGATCTTATCTTAAAGTGATTAAGAGCATGAGTACATAGTGATATCAATATTTATATATTTACAGCTGAATGGACTATTCTCAAATGACTTAAACAATGTATCTCAGTTACATAGAAAAATAAATGTACATAATATTTAAATAGAAATGAATATTTTTTATTATTTTTTTAATTTTTTAAAAATTTTATTTTATATATTTATAATTTTTTATTATTAAAAAAATAAATTTTTGATTTGATTGGATCTGTCATGGCCAGTCCCAACCAAGTATGAATTAGGTAAGAGTAACTCAACCCTAAATCACAACCCAACTTTTCTTGGTTCAGACTTTATATATTGAACAACCATTTTATTTCTTTACATATTTTGTTCAATATTATTGCCCAACCACAATTATGATACAATAATTGGTTGTATTTAAATGAGTCAGGCTCGGTAGCAAAATGATTTTGATGATTAAAGTGTTTGATTTCGATAATTTTGGAATCACTATTCTTCAATTTACACATGATTTAGATTCAATAAAACGTGAATCCAAATACATACTTTATCCAAACAATACACATAATTACCAAAAATTTATATAATATTTTAAATTTTTATTTTTATTATTTTATCACTTTATATATTGTATTTTTATATATTACTTATTTTTAAATTAATTTTATTTATGTATTATTATTTTTTATCAAAATTAAATAAGTAGAAAAAGAATCTATTAATTTTGACTACGATTCTGATAAATTATCGTAACATTCAATTCTGATTCCAATAAATTATATGATAACAATAAAATTCAATTTATTCAATTCTGATAAATCAGATAGAAATTTATCACAATGAAATCAGATCGAAATTTCAAAATATTGAATTTAGTTTACATCTCACGTGGCAAGATCTTTCACTTAGATCACTAGATATTTAGTCTCAGCGACATAGAAAGCTGAAGCATGTCTCGAAATGGTTGCATCAATCTTTTCTACCAACTTGACTATTCCTATTGACAGGAAAATAAACCTTGTAGGTGTGGGTGATCCATCATCTTAAGGTGTTACCTAGGCGGCAGGATGCCCTTGCCACGTAGGGTGAGAACGTGCGTTTTTTTTTTTTAACTAACTCATTCTATTTTAACATTATAAAGGTAACACAAAAAATTGTAAATCTAACGCATGCAGCTTCCCAAGAGTCGGTGGTCATTATACCTACTTTGAGGTCAAAATTCAAAGTCGGAGTTATATATTTCGGCTTCGCTTGAGCACCAAGGGCATGTTTGGTATCATAAAATTTCGAGGATAAACCAAGTTTATCCCCAAATTATCCCGTACCAAATAACACTTAATGTGCTAAGATTGGATACTCCGACTTCGATTCTCTGGCTCTAATATTCAAGAGTTAAATACCACATCTCCTTATAAAATTGAAGTTATCTGATCTAATGTATGTTATATTTAACGTCCTCAGTCCATAAGTCGCAATGGATTTGTCATACCTTATAAGTCGGTGTCTGTCACATTAGCTCGATAATTTAATTGGGATTAGACTGTTGTTACAACGTTTTAAAGAAGTCTGTGTAAGGTGCAACGACTGTTATTAAATTTCCACTCGAAGGTTAGTGCATAGACCACCGACTTTGGAGAACTATGTTAGAAAGAAAGAAAGAATATAATATTAAAATAAAGTGTATTAGCTAATGTCTTTTGCAAATATCCATAATTGCACAAATATGGACTAAACGCAAAAGATATTAAGCTTGTTCGGACCCTCTGATAAGCTGGGTCCTCCTAAACGGATCGGGAGTTGATTTACGCATTTTTTTTAAGTGCAGACAGTTGTACAGATTGACAGAAGAGAAAGATTGATAAATGTGCTTGATGACACATTCTAAAAGATGGTGTCTCAAACAAAAAAAAAGACACATTCTAAAAGTTGATATGGAAATGGCCGGAGTGTACCAAACGGTAAACCTATATACAGCGTGCAAGTTTGGATATAGTCATACATATCAATAAAGTTGGAAAATTGCAGAGGATCGCACACACACGGGCAGGACCGAAGCGAGGATGAAGACGATGGACGCGCTGGTTGCAAGAATCCCTTGCTCAGGCTTGCCCGGAATAGTCGGGCGATGGCATTATTTATCAACAACCACAAGGGGGTGAAAAGAGACATATTACAGAAAGAATAGTTGCAGCGGAAAACAGAAAGGGGAATAATCCTAACAGACAGAGGAAGCGACAGAGAAGATATGTGTGCGGCTGATTCTCTCTGGAAGCTTCCCCTTGATGGGCTAGGCAAGACGACTGCTGGACCCAGCTGAAGTAGGCCGTGAACAGCTCAATGGGCCAAAGGTAGAGTGGAGCTGAAATCCAACACTCCCCCTCAAGTTGGTGATTGATAATTTCTCACCAACTTGGATACATGATACAAAAATTGGTCTTTAGGTAAAGACTTTGTAAATATGTCTGTAGTTTGATGAGCTGAAGGTGTATGTACAGCTTTTATCAAGCCTGATTGTATACGATCTCTAATAAAATGGCAATCAATTTCGATATGTTTTGTACGTTCGTGAAACACCGGATTTTCGGCAATGTGAATGGTCGCCTTGCTGTCACACAATAACTTCGTCGGTTGCAATTGAATTCCCAGATCCTCCATGAGATAAGATATCCATTGAAGCTCCGCAACACCGGCTGCCATAGCTCGATACTCCGACTCTGCTGAAGATTTAGAAATTGTTTGCTGTTTCTTTGTCTTCCATGAGACAGGATGGTCTCCAATGTAAATGACATACCCGGTAGTTGATTTTCTGGTGATTGGGCATGAAGCCCAGTCTGCATCGATATAAGCTGTGATTTGCTGAGAAGAGCCAGAGCTGTAATAAAGGCCATTGCCCGGACCTCCTTTCAAATACCTAATAACATGAAGAGCCGCTTCCATATGTGTTTTACATGGTCTGGACATAAACTGACTTAGCACATTGACAGCATGTAAAATGTCAGGACGAGTGACTGTTAAACACATTAACTTTCCTACCAACCGCCGGTATCTGCCTGGTTCACTCAGTTCTGCATCATTTTCCTTGTATAAATTTAGTTTGTGTTCCATGGGTGTGATGGCCGGCTTAGCATCTTGCATCCCAACTTCAGATATGATGTCCATGGTGTATCTTCTTTGATTTAGAAACAACCCTTTTGTGGATCTGGCTAATTCAATCCCAAGGAAATACTTTGGCCTCCCAAGATCTCTCATTCGAAAACTGTCAAACAGCTTCATTTTAAGCTCATCTATCCGATCAGCCCTGTTTCCTGCTATTAGAAGATCATCCACATATACCAGGATGATAGTGATTCCTAACTCTTCCCTTTTAACAAACATGGAGTAATCGGCCTTAGACCGTGTATACCCTATTCCGACCAAAAATGAAGTTAACTTTTGATACCAGTTTCTTGAAGCTTGCTTCAGGCCATACAAGGACTTGAGAAGCTTACAGACTTTGTTCTCCCCCTGTTTGACATACCCCGGTGGTGGTTCTAAATATACTTCTTCCTTTAATTCCCCATGGAGGAATGCATTGCTCACATCTAATTGTAGTAGGTTCCAATCATTGATGACATCCAATGATAATATGCACCGGACAGAGACAAGTTTGGCAACCGGGGAGAAGGTGTCATGGTAGTCGATGCCTTCCATTTGTGTATATCCTTTGGCTACCAAGCGGGCTTAATGCCTGGAAACTGTCCCATCTGAATTGTATTTAACCTTATAGACCCATCTACATCCGATGGCTCTCTTGTCAACAGGTAAATCAGTGAGAACCCATGTTTTATTGAGCTCTAAGGCTCCCAGCTCTTCCTTCATGGCTTCTCTCCAACATTTTTCTTTTTGTGCTTCTTCGAAGGAAAGAGGTTCAAGGTTGGTGTCAAGAAGGTTTAGAAAGACTCGGTGTTCGGGGGTGAAATTTTTGTAGCAAACAAAATTTGATATGTGAAAGGGTGACTTGTCTTGTTCCCCTTTGAAATCGGTCACAAAGTCTTGTAGATAGGCAGGCCTTTGTTTCTTCCTCTGAGGTCTGGCAGGAGGTATGTTAGGGTGAGAATTTCGACTCTATCTGGACTAGGACAACTTGGAATGGGCATTGGCTTCTCCTTTGGGACAGGTTGGGAGACTAATTGGTCATTTTCCAAGATGGGTAATGGTACCGCAGCTTGTTTGTGAGGATTGTCTTGGAATTTTTTAAAGTGAAGAAAGGGAAAAAATTTCTCATGGAATACCACATCTCGGCTAGTGAAAACATGCATATTTTCCAAGTCTATTAAAGTGTATGCCTTTTGATGAGGGGGGTACCCAAGAAAAATACATAGACGTCTTCTTTGAGCAAATTTGTCATTGTGAAGATGGGATGTAGAAGAAAAACAGAGGCATCCGAATGACTTTAATGTAGTGTAATCAGGATTTTTTTAAAAGAGAATTTCGTAAGGACATTTTCCACCAAGAATTTTTGTTGGATACCTATTAGTTAGATATCCGGCGGTTAGAATACAATGATTCCAGAGGTCTTGTGGAAGATTGCTTTGAAACATAAGAGCCCTAGCTATATCAAGGACATGTCGATATTTTCTCTCAACTATGCCGTTCTGTTGAGAGGTGTGAACGCATGTGGTTTCATGGATGATTCCGTAAGTATTGAAGTATGTTCGAAGGTTATTATTGCAAAATTCAGATCCATTGTCAGATCTGATTTTTTTAACAAGGGTGCCAAGAAGACATTGAATGTAAGAGATAAAATGTTTAATAATTTCCGGGACATCGGACTTGAAATTAAGCATGTATATCCATGTAAACCGAGTGTGATCATCAACTATATTCAAAAAATATCTTGCTCCAGACCTTGCTGGTACAGCATAGGGTCCCCATACATCACACAAAAGGAGTTCTAAAGGTTTTTTACTTCTATTTTGACTCAACTTAAAAGGGAGTCGAGTCTGCTTGGCTCTCGGACAGATGAGACATTCTGGGGAAGAAAAAGAGAACCGAAGCTTCTTGGAAAGCATGCTGAGTTTGGAATCTGAGGGGTGGCCTAGGCACTGGTGCCAAATTTGACTAGAGTCGACCTCAGAGGAAAAGCAAAAGGGTCCAGCTTCATCTACAAAATAGTAGAGCCCTCCAATCTCAAGGCCCCAACCAATCCAATTGTGGGTTGCAAGGTCCTACAAAATGCAGTGTGATGGAAAGAAGGTTATAGAACATTGATTTTCCTTGGTAAGGCGACTAATAGACAAGAGGTTGTGCTTAAAAGACGGTGCATGGTAAATAGTTTTTAAATCAATGTGTTTGCTCAAGGTAATCAGGTCTGCTCTGTAAATTTTGGTAGATGACCCGTCTGGAAGAGAAATACCTGCAGGGGTGTCTGAACTTGAAGGTGCAGTGTTAGGGGTATTAGATATGTGTGTAGTGGCTCCTGAATCAAGAACCCAAAGACCCTTACAATCCGAACTCATTTTTGTAAACTCATTACTAGAAGAGAGAGCACAGATGTTACCCGATTCCAAAAGCTTGACAAGGTTAGCGTACTGTTCCTCTGATAAGCTTGATTGTTTGGGTTGAGCCTTCTTCATATCATGCCGGTTTTGTGGATACCCATGGAGCTTGTAGCACTGTTCACGATTATGTCCTGGAATTTGGCAGAATGTGCATCGTGCGGCATTCAGCTTGAAGCAGACTTCCTTAGTGTGGCCGGCTATGTTACAGTGTGAACACCACCCTTTGCGTTCGGTTCCTTTGTTTCCTTTAAAATTCCCTTTGACCAACATAGCCGAGAGTTCAAGAGTGGGAGGAGCTTGTATTAGCCTCTGCGCTTCATCTTGCAAGACAAGGGAATATGCTTTTCCAATGTTGGGTAACGGATCCATGAGCAATATCTGGCTCCTCACAGCCATGTAGACATCACTAAGCCCCATCAGAAATTGCATTAATCTACGTTTCTCATTGTAGGCACCTTCAGCAGTTGGCTCCAGTTGAGAGAGTTCGTCCCATAAACCCTTCAAAGAGTTAAAGTACTTGGAAATAGATGAACCGTCCTGTTTCAAGGTTGATATGGCTCGCTCGAGGTTGTAGACCCGCGGCCCATTCGCAGGAGAAAATCGTTCCTTCAAATCATTCCATACCTCATAAGCAGTATCGACGTACATCACCGATGCTACAATATCTTTGTGGATAGCATTCAGGATCCAAGAGATCACCATATGGTTGACTCTCTCCCAAGGTCTGTAGTTGGCATTGGTCTCGGATAGCTTGAGAATAGCTCCATTGACGAAGTCCGGTTTGTTCTTGGCGGACAGTGCCACCGTCATCCCTCTTTGCCACAAGATGTAATTGTCACCTGTGAGCAAGGAGGATACGAGGATCATACCAGGATTGTTCGAAGAGTGTAAGAAATAGGGGCTGTCGATTTCGCCAGAAGCTCCTGCGTAGTCGTTCCCAGTAATCTGGGACTGAGGTGTGTTGGCTCCGATTCCTTTCATGGCGATGGCTCTGATACCAAGTTGGAAAATTGCAGAAGATCGCACACACACGGGCAGGACCGAAGCCGGAGGATGAAGACGATGGACGCGCTGGTTGCAAGAATCCCTTGCTCAGGCTTGCCCGGAATAGTCGGGCGATGGCATTATTTATCAACACCCACGAGGGGTGAAAAGAGACATATTACGGAAAGAATAGTTGCAGCGGAAAACAGAAAGGGGAATAATCCTAGCGATAGAGAAGATATTTATGCGGCTGATTCTCTCTGGAAGCTTCCCCTTGATGGGCTAGGCAAGACGACTGCTGGACCCAGCTGAAGTAGGCCGTGAACAGCTCAATGGGCCAAAGGTAGAGTGGAGCTGAAATCCAACAAATAACACTTCTGATGCCTGATTCCATCGAATTTGATATTCGTGCATCTAATTTAATGCGAGAATCTGAAGTGAACATTTCTATATCAATTCTCATACTTGATCATATCTTAACTCGTATATATGCGGACATAATGACTTGAGTACTCGAATAGATACACAAAGCAGAACTGCAGAGCACGGTCTTCAATTGAGATTATCAGCTGAAAGAGTTGTTCCGACCAGATAATCAGTAGGCTCACAATATCAGGGGGGATGTGAATTGCATCCTCTATTTTCCTGATTTTAGATATGCTGTTCTTCCCTGTTCCTCTTCCTGGGCGCCAGAAGGAAAGGAACTTACAGATTCCAGACGATCGGAGAGAAATGATACATCGAACTGGATCGGATCATTCGTCGTAGACGACGCAGCACTCATCCCTCGCAGGATTCTGCCGACAGAAGGACTCGAGTGGATCGCGAACGGCGAGCCTCCGCCGGAAGTCCGCCTTAGCCCGGCTCACCTCCTCAACCTCGTCCCACGCCACCCTGCACCCGTCGGATGACTGGTCCTGCTGGCACACCTCCTTCGCCTCCAGCACCTTCTGCTCGATCAACTCCGCCAGCCGCTTCTCCTTCGTCACCGTCCCCCTGTACTTCTTTGCCGTCGCCTTGATCCTGGGGAGATCTCTCCTGGAAGCCCCCGCCGTGCCGCCTTTACAAGACCACCCGACCGGCAGGGGCTTGGGCGATGATATCGCGGATCGGAGCCGATAGGCCGCAGGCGCCGTAGAGATCGACGCGACCGGATGCTGCCGTGATGAGGACGACGGCGACGGCGAGGCGTTGGAAGCGACCAAAGGGGAAGAACAAGCAGCGGACGCCATGGCGATCGGCGAGACAGAGAGACAGAGAGAGAGAGAGCGCTTGACTTCTTCTGGCCCTCTGGAGTGCGGCCGAGGGCGAGAGCGACAGCCTCCTGGCATTTGTACCAAGGCAGGGACTGCCACGTCGGCGCGCCTCCGTGGCGCCAGCGAAACCAAGCAAGTAAGCGTCTTCAGCACGCCTCTCTGTCTTTAAACGTTGTGATATATTTCTATTCTACTCGGATAGGAATTAATCGGTTCGGAATTTGTTATTATGCTTTATAATTTATTAAAAAATAAATTATATATTTATATAATTTATTAACATCGAAGTAAAAAATATTCGATTCTATTTTTCTGATTTTTGTAAAAAATAAATATGTAAATAGAAATAATTTAAATACAATAAAAATCTTAAAACACAATATATAAAATGATTAAAAAGATAAAATAAAATTTTTACTATATTATATTAAATTTTATTAATTATATTTATATCATTAACTTAGTTTTGGATACAAAATAATTCTAAATCGAAATCAGAACATAATAATTATTATCGAAATTCCGCTATGAAATCCATCCGGTCTGTCTAAAGTTTAATAAAATATACGTGATATTTGATAAAGTACAGAAGTGATTAAAAAATATGATTGCTATCAGAATCGAAATCACACTTTTACCCCTATTGGAATCTTTTTTTTTTTTTACACGCACTGGCCTAGTGGCCGCAGGCACCCACAGCGCCGTGGGCAACTGAGGTTCGAACCCCACAGGACACCCCCCCCATGGGGTGCCTGACTCTGACGCCGCCGGGAAGCGAGGCCGAGACCTTCGTGCCAACCGAGCGAAGCTCGACCGGCCCTATTGGAATCCAAAACGAACAAAGGTGTTTCATTCAATTCCGTTTCTTTTGAACTAGCCATTGATTTGTTTTGGTTCCTAAATTCTTTCGAATAAAACCAAATCGATAAACCTAATAACTTGAATTGAATAAAATATTTTATTTTAAGATATACATAATACAATATTTATATATTTTTTACATCAAAATAAACTTTTTTAGTAAAATGTATAAAATTATATATTTTCATATGTAATATATCTCGACAAATTATAATTTGAACCAAATCAAATTGCATTAATTTTGAGAAATATATTCTCGAAAGACAAAGCACCCCCGGTCTCCGTGGACTCCTCTTACCTTGTGATTTGGACATCCTCCTGGATATAAAACACAGATTTTACATAGGGAATACGTACGTACTTTTTACTGATTGATATCTTATTATAAATATTTTTGCCATCGTCTTAATAATTATAGTTTACTCACACACAATTAGTTTTAGATGATTGATAAAGTTGATAGTGAATAATCATAAACTTGATTTATTCAAGAACATATCGACTTTTAAAATATGAAATTTCGGTTAATGATTTATAAACATTCAAATGACTGGAAATACTTTTATAAAATTAATTTTTGGATAACTAAATGATGAATTGTGTTTTCAAGAAAAAATGCATTACAGGCTACCAAACAGGATATTATGTCCTCAAATTTTTTTGGATAAAGTGTCACTACTTTATAAAAAAATGTTTTATTTGATTTTATTTTGGAATGGATCCAAATGGACCCTACACTCCGTCCATAAATATATATATCTTGATATTTTCGGAAAATTCCTGTTCTTAATATATATATATATATATATATCTCCTAGCACACGCTTGATCTCAAGAACTTGATCAAACTTTTTACTTTGGAATCAGAATTCTTTTCAAAGACATTCTACTTTACTACCCGTCGTATGCTATACACCAGGCGTAAGATGAAGAAGGCATGGATGAGGTCGATCTTGGGTCTCTATATTAGGGGTACACTGTTCAAATTCAATATTAGTTTTATAATTATTAATCATTTTTCATATCAACCATAAGACAAAACTATCATTTAAACATATTATAACTTAAACTAAACACAATGAGAATAAAGATAGTGAGAAAGAGTGACTTATCTCTATCCCATCAATTTTATCTCCGGAACAAACATGGTCTAAATCTTGGGAATAAATGGAGTTTATTCCCAATTAAATCCCGCACTGGCTAGTACGAGATTAACTCAGAGATAAATTTAGTTTATCCCCTAAAATAATATGACACCAAACAAGCACTAAATGTACATTTTTGTGGAACATTATCGCGTGAGGAGATCCACGTCCCGCTCCCTCCTCCGACAAGATGAAAATCCTCCGGCGACATTTGAAGAACAATATAAAAGCCAAAAAAAAATTTCTTCAAAGAGTTCAAGTCTTTATAGAGCCAAGTTTAGAAATTTGTATAGCGTATTGACTCACCTTCACCCCTACTCGGTGTGGCAAGGTGAGCTTAGCAATATATATCTTTTACTTTTGTGGCCAAACTATGTGCCTAGCGTAAAGGTTGACTTGGTCAACTTAAGAATCTTCCGGACTCTTCTAGCCATATCTTCTAGGCACATCTAGAAGTGCTTAGATGTCTTCTAGGGACATCTAGGGAGTGCTTGGATATTTTCTAGAGATATTCAAAAAGGTATATTCTAGTCATATATAGAGAGTTCTTACCACCCCTATATAAAGGCATGAGGAGGGGGCAAGAAGAAAACACATAAGCAAGACAAGGCCAAGCTAGCAAGAGAGAGCCACCACCACCCTATTCTCTTCTTCTCTCTATTTCTTGTATTCTCTTAGGAGATATCATAGAGAGAGTTTGAGGGTGTAAAGGGCTTTGGGTCTTGAGAGATTCTCCATCATTTGTACTTGTTTCTCATATAGTGGAAGTCGTTTGTCTTCGCCCGTGGACGTAGGAAGGCATATCGCCTCCGAACCACGTAAATCCCGGTGTGCTCCTCTCTATCTCTACTTCTCGTACATATTTTGTTTATTTATTCTTTGCAGAGTCGGTATATTAGTTCCACACTATATCAGTGATATCTACCGCGATCCTCAACACCTAGCAAGTGGAAGAATAAAAATAAGGATAAAAAACTGCATGCATCACATATGAAAAGTTCGAATAGCATTATTTGGGCCTAACAAGCTCGGTAAGACAGCATATATTGCTTTGGTTACAAATTCCAAATGGTTGGAAGATTCATTTGTAGTCAGAAATCAAGTTATCTTGGATTTGGTTATATATATATATATATATGTTCTTCTTCATATATACGTGAGTATTCACTAATATATCGTTCTCTTCCACGTCGTGAATATTTGATAAAGGCACAGTTAATTAGACTCTAGCTACTTATAAAAAACTAACGAGGCGTTTGGTTATTGTTTACAATTTTATTTTGTACAGTTTGGGATACAAGGTTTATTAGAAGATGCTATGATAGTTAATTAAGAACTTAGAATTATATATCGATCAGGTTTGATTAGAAAATAATATCTTGCGATGTGGCAACCGTACGTGAAAGAACTAAAAACAAAAAGAAGGTAGGAATCACAAGAAAAGAAAGGAGGAGAGAAAAGATCTTTTCTCGATCAAGAAGTAACTCAAATAAAATGATATTTTTATCACGATTGTCGAATAAAAACCCGACGAACCGCCACCGTATGTGAAAAATCCATCAAGTGTGTCGAATATTTTTACTCCAACAAAAGCATGTTTTTGATAATTTACATTCAAGGGGACACTGGTTTTAGAAGATCTGCTTAAGAGTTCGTGCTCTGGCATTTTAAAAGTGTTCGGGGTCGATTCGTGTGCAAGATTTTCCGGAGGATAAAATCAGTTTGTCCTCCGAAACTTGAGATCAATAAATCGGGTTTATTTTCTATTCAATCATACAAGATTAACTCGGGGATAAATTTGATTTATCTCCTAAGATAATATCGTACCAAACAAGCACTAAATGTACACTTTTGGAACATTATTGTTGCGTGAGGAGATCCACCTCCTGCTCCCTCCTCCGACAAGATTCGTCTACATGGGATTACAAAAAAACGATGAAAATCCTCCGGCGATATTTGAAGAAGAATATGAAAGCAAAAAAAAAAACGAGTTTATTTGTCGGAGTGTATCTTAATTAATACGTGCGTTCGAAGAGTCCAACTAGCTAGTGAGCTAACCATGGTTAAGAATGTATAATAAAGCTGTACTAAGAGCATATATATATATAGCTTGATTAATAGCCCACACAGTGAATTAGTTCTATTAATTCCTAGCTAGCCATATATATATAGGCACGTGTATAAAAGTATTCGAAGATTTATGTGGTATTAAAAACAAAGGAAGAGGACACAGAGAGAAACTGATAAACATGTATATAGGTGATAAAGAGGCGCGTCTCTTGATCTGGTGCCGTGTGATTAATTGATTTTATTCATCCTTCTTCAAATCTCATTAACGTCCTTATCCATATCTACCGTACTGGCTCTATATATATATATATCTCATGGTTTACCAACTGATCATGTATACACACTGGATTACTACTGAATAATATATACCGATCGGTCGCTTCGAGTTTGAGTAATTAAACACCGATGATGATAATTAATTAAGGTATATATATATATATTTCTTTTCTAGGAAGAATTTCTATAACAGGCATTTCCCCTTAATCGCGATTGTACGTATTCAAACGATCAGCGCCGTCGTACGTTCATCCTAGGCGGCTTTGCCGTGAAACATACGAAACGCGAGAATTTCCATGCATGCATACGAGACCGGATTCCCTCGTGTGGGCACCTGAGGGGTCCGGTCAACCCCTCTCACATTGGGGCTGACAAGACAATGAAAAAATGGTGATTTGAGGGGGTCAAATCACCATCTATTTATTTATATCAAAATTTAAATATAACACAAATAATAATTTATGTTCATCTATTTTTATATTTATTTTGTGTTGAATGCAAAAAAATAAATATAAAAAATATTTTATGTTGACAGATCAATTTATAATTCATCAAGTATAAAGTTAGTTTTTTATATTTTAAATATTTTATTAAATATATTATAAATTTAGATAAATTTTATTTTACAGTTTATTTAATTATATTATAATTAATCTTTGATGTTTTAACTTTGTTAATATATTATCTATTCCATAGAAGTCTCGCCAATAAATTGACGTCAAAAGTAGAAGAGCGAGCGGGAGATTTTGAATTTTTTGACATTTGTTTTGAGGGTAAACGTGATATTTTACCTACCCTTGGACGCCTGTTCTTATGTTATCGTCACTTTTGGAGTGGGTATGCAAAAAATTGTCAAAATCGGATCTGCAGTTAACTTGAATATTTGACCGGACCTTTCATCGAAGCAGGTCCGTTGAAACGGACTGGGTGTTAATTTCCTCTTTAATTTTTTATATATACTTATTTTTTATCAAAATTGAGTTGACGAAAATAGAACCAATTAATTCTAATTTTGATAAATTATCCAAATATCTAATTTTGATTCCGATAATTTATAAGATACAGAAAAAAATGCTTCAAACTTGTTAATTTTTATAGAAATTGAATCAGAACGTCAGATTCTATTTACATCCATGTTTAGATCCGTTTTCAGTTTTTTGTTCGAATGATTGTTATAAATATTTGAAATGACAAATTGCACTCACATTATAAGGGTAATACATGCACGTTCCAAGCTAGCTAGGTCACTATTATATCCAGGTTAATATTTTGTATATATCAAATCTGAACAAGAGCACCAGTGTCAAGCTCCGTTCGTGCTCAAGCTCCAGATCTTCCAAACCACATGATCCACATTTGTTTTCAAACCCGAACACTCAATTCAGTTCAAGTTTGAGTTTAAACTCAAATTAAATTTGACCGTGCGAGGTGGAGCGGAGATTCCAACGCTCACTTGATGGAACATTCTCTGTCTATGAGCACAAAAACGTGAGATTCATCTCTTGATTTGAGCTGCGAGATTCACACAACACGAGGGAATCTCGTGATCTTTTGAGTTTAGATCGTCTCGGACACCTAAAGGAGAGAACAACCTCAATCTCTAATGAAAAACGATCACAACTCTCAATTACTTAAGTGACGGTTTAAGATGAACTGACATGAATCATTACTGAATCGAATTTCGTAACAAGTTACACTGTGATTGGTAACGCACCCGTTACGAATCATAGTGTGACTCAGTTATAGTTCAATCAATTCGTAACAGGTTACAATATGATTTCATAGTGTAACTCGTTACCGTTTAAATAATTCATAACGAGTTTCAATATGATTCGTAACGAATTACACCTTAGTACGCAATCGATGAACTGTTATGAATCACACATGTAACTCGTCACTAAATTCGACTCAATAATGCTCTGAACAACGATTTAGAGTAAGTGACTTTTTTGGATTGAAATTTGAAAATATTCACTTTTTCAGGTGTTCGAGGCCATCCCATCTTTTGTGTCTAAGATCGATCGAGTGTTTTCTATCCGTTCATCCGCGCTCTACGAGAGGCCGGTAGTGACCTAGCAGTTTTTCAACGTCGCCCCTCAACGGTGTACGTAGTCAGGTGCAAGGGGCGGTTCTCCGTCCGGCGGCCCCCTTCGGCAGCTCCGGAACCCTCGCCGGCGGTTCTCCGTCCGGCGGCCCTCACCTGCGGCGACCCCCTTCGGAGGATCAGGAACCCTCGCCGGCGGTTCTCCGTCCGGCGGCCCCCTTCGGCAGATCCGGAACCCTCGCCGGCGGTTCTCCGTCCGGCGGCCCTCACCTGCGGCGTCCCCGTCCGGCGGCCCCCTTCGGTAAATCCCTCGCCTGGGTTTTTTTCCCCCCCTGTCTGGCAGTTGTCGCCGGCAGCGGTCTCCTCCTGTCCGGCGGCCCTCTTCGGCAAATCCCCTTCGGCATCAACCTCGCCGGCGGCTCCTTGTCCGGCAGCCCTCACCGGCGGCGTCCCCCTTCGGCGGCTCTGATAGAAGGAGGATCAGGGGTTGTCCGGCAGCCTCCGGCGGCCTCTTCGGTAAACGCTTGACAGTAGCCTCCGGCACTTGAAGACTCTGTTCCAGCATTTTTGTGGAGTAGTTTCAACTCAGTCGGTTTGAGGTCGTGTTAAGTTTGGGAGGGAGGAATGGGAGGAATGCTCCTTCCTCCCACTCTCCCTTTTCCAACACTTTGCCTAGAATTTATTTTAGGCATTTTGTACACTTTTGTTGTGTTGGATCTGTGGAGACCGGCTTACCTAAGTTTGTTCTGTTTTTTTTCTGTGTCGGTGTTGTTTGTAGTCCACAGACCGGGTTATGGCTCAGACATTATCAGCTTTAGCGTTTTAGACGCTAAGTCTCTCCCGAGACCGTGGGTTTGGGCTTTCTCCACTCCCGTTTGGAGTGATATTCCGGTCTCGGTACAGTTTACAAACTCCCTTGTAGGAGTTCTTTCTTATACCACCCGACCACGATTGCACCTGCGTGTGCTGGTCATCTCGTGGTGGTACAGTCTCTCCTTGGAAATTTCCTTTTCCAAGATCACTTCCTTGATGACCCGGTCTAGCGTCTTTGTTGGTTTATCTTTATATCTGTACAAACTATGTATGCTCTGTAGTCTTGTTTAATGAATATGGTCATGTTTTCTTCAAAAAAAAAAGGTGTACGTAGTCAGAGATTCAGACACCGCGACGGTAGGCCACTGTGTACTCCGAGGCTACAAGTGGCGACGGTGCATATCCAGAGGCAGCGGCGAACGAGAGGATACGGCGGCAATCAAAGATAGGTCGCGGTGGTCGACATGGAGAGAAAGAGAGATCGGCGACGGTGCATCAATATGTGGATCCGATGAGGGTGGGGCACCGACCGCTCTCATCTCGCGGAATTAACGAGGAGGATTATTTCTGCTGTCGCTTTGGCCGGTGGGGAGGTCGACGTATTTGAACAACAGGCAGGACGAGCCACCTTTCGTTGGGGTCTTGGGAAAGATGCAGACACTAGGACCATTCCTCCTCCTGCTGTTCATGGCATATTTGGTTATGTGAAATTTCAAAAATGTATGTGCGCTAAGAAAATATAGCTCCAGAGTATGATAAAGGTATGAAATACTTCTCTGGTGGTCAATATGAGATAGAACCCTTCAACATTTCTTCTCTCGATCAGTCACCATGGTCAGAGCCACGATAGAAATACATGAAACAGGGTCGAGCAAAAATAAGAATAAATTCACCGAACATCAGAACTTACAACTTGATCAATTCTGATATTACGTGAAATTTCAAAAACACACGTGTACTAAAGAGATCCAATTTCAGACTACGATAAAAATATGAAATACTCCTCTATCATAGGATAGAACCCTTCGACATATTCCTCGTCCGTCTCCCCCCCCCCCCCAATCCTCTCGTGTCAATCGGACGACAGAGACGGAGCAGGGCAACCAGACAGTGGACAAGGGCCAAACGACGTGCCTCCTCCCCGAGCACAGCAGCACGGCATGCAGGCGCCTCAAACCTACCTATCGCCTCCCCTGGTCGCACCGCTCCCTTTCCTCACAAAGGCTGGATCCCGCCTGCCGTCACGTCTTCTCACCGGTGACATAGCTTTCGCGGCGGTGACCCCACCGGCGGGAAGCCTCCGCGTTATATTATATCAAGGGGGGCAGGGGAAGCCGGCGGGATAGAGGCGCAAGGAGGAGCAGAGAGCGGCGCATCGCTCTGCTGCCGTATCGTCCCCGCTGCGGAAGCCATGGCTCTCGGCGGCAACGCGAACAACCCGGGCCGCAGGTGCCACCGGGCGAAGGGGTTCCGGCTAAGCTCCGGAAGGTTCTCCGCTCTCCGGCTGCGCATGCGCTTCTTCCGCCTCATCGGCCTCCTGACCCGCTGCCTGGAGTCCATAAGCAGAGGGATCGGGTACGGCGGCGCCGTCGGCGGCAGGGGCGGCGGCAGAGCGAGCCGCCGCGGCGGGAGCAGCCCCGGCAGGAGGGCTCCGATGTGCGACACCAGGCGGGGCGTATCGCAGCCGCGACCCGCTGGCTGCTCCAACACGTTCTACGCCGACGCCATTGCGGAATGCCTGGAGTTCATCAAGCGGACGTCCGTCGCCGTCGGCGAGGCCTCCCCCGCCGAGAGATAAAAAAAAAAACTTGATCTTCGCCCTGAAACCTTCGAGCGCCCGGTCGTGGTCACGGGGGCTTCGGTTCTACCATATCTCCTGCTCGTCATTAATACGAGATGATGCTCTGTTTTCATCTGCACGTTTATGTATGTGTGGGCGCCGCCGCCGAGAACCTTCCCGAGAAGGTGTGTCTGTATATCCAGGCCTGCGTATTACTTGTTACTTTTCCCGCGGGTGTTAATCTCCGTCGCCGACCAACATCTAGGAGTGCAAACGAATCCAGTAGCATTGACTTGTTTATTTCACGTGCGTTTAAATTTGAGTTCGAATTTCAATGAGTATATTAAATTTTAATTTAATTTAATTTATTTGTTAATCAAATTGAGTTGAATTCAAACTGAAGACAAAATTCAATTCACATTCAAATTTAAACTTATTTGCTTATAAAATTTAAAATTAATGAACAATTATTTGTAAAATTGTAGATTTAACTAATTAATGAAATTCAATCTAAATTTAAACTCAAATATTGAATTCATTAATACATTTAATTGATAATATATAACTATGGTGCACTGGGTCGGCGACCTAGTCGGCTGGCCCGACCAATTTTTGGACCGACCGACTCTGACCCGGCCCCGCGACTCAGACCCGGTTGATATATTTCAATATTTTAATATTTTTTCTCGACTCCATCCCAACCCCACCCCGGCTCGGGTCACGACTCCACTCGACTCGGGTCAATTTTAGGCTCGACCGACCGACTCAGTCCTAACCTCTGACCTCGTCTTCCTCACATATAACTATTAATACTTCTAATTTGATTTTTAAAAATAAATATATAATAAAATACTTAATCAAGTCACTCACGAATTTATCGAATCGAGAAAGAGTTTGTTCAAATTTAACTTGTTTAATAAATTTAATTTAATTTTTATTTAAATTTATTTATTTAACGTAATAAATAAATATAACTAAATTTTTAAGTAGACGAGTACCGAGCTAACTGTCCGGTGTACTGATTCGTTTGCATCCCCACCGGTACCGGGCCAGAGAGCCCGACGAAAACATGACTCTGTTCCAAGAAGAAGGATCGGACAAGACGAGGACGACGTCGACGGGTGGGAAGAGGAGGAGATTAATGGACATTCTGCCCGATGATTATTATGTGTGGAGAACAGGAAAGACACCTGAGCCGCCGGTCGTCGATCTTCCTTGCCACCGGAGGATGGAGGTTTTCTATTTGTTCTTTTCAGTAGAAGGAGATGTGCGTGGTCGCTTCGAAGAAGTCTCAGGAAAAAAAAAATATTTCAAGAGGACGTGACCATGCACTTTGATTTGGAAATATATATATTTCAATCGTCGATCTTACTTCATCCATCCAATTCGGTACACAACATTTAAAGATGTGGTTAGATCATATAAATCTTGTTGGGCGCGCAGTAGTTTTCATCCGAATATATATACAACTTACTTCTTTGGCCACCGTCTGTGACCCTGCTCCAGAAATGTAAATAAAATTCGATACTTTAAAGTTTTAAATTACTTTCTTACATTTATTGAGATCTGAATCGAATACTTTGTTAATTTATCGGAATCATAATCGACATCAGTTGATCGCATTTTCATTAATCTTGATCGACATAAAAAATAAACATATACTTGAAATTAATTCAAGGAAAGTTAGATAAAACATAAAATAGAATACATGTATATATATCGATAAAATAAAAAAATAGAAATTAAAGTGATTATATCGATTTTTAGTAATCATATGTGAATTATTATTAACACATTTTAATAAAATAAATATTTTAAATATATTTTAGATTCGATGTTGATTCTGATAATCACGATGAAATCATTTCAAACTTGAAACATAGTGATTGTCAAATCATCAGAAGAGAAGTCAACATATCTTTAATACGTAGATCATTAACTCATTTTTATTAAAAGTACATATTTAATATATATTTAAAAATTATTAAATTTGATTTCGATTCCAATGATAGAATGGGAGTCGGTTCTAAGTTGAAATGTAATGATTGTTAAATTATTCGAATCTAAATCAAATCACCTTTGATCGGATGCAAATCAGGAAGTGATGATTGGCCGACCGAGCGTAGCTCAGTTGGCGCCGTCCCTCCGCCTGGGAGCGGAGGGCGTGGGATCGCCTCTCGGCGGTGACAAGCCGGGCACCCCCGTGGGGGGGGGTGACTTGTGGGGTTCGAGCGGGGGCTCGAAACCTCGTTGCTTGCAGTGCAGCAAGCGTAGTTGGCCACTGGGCCACGTGACCCAAAAAAAAAAGATTTGTTATCAAATCCAATCGACGGCTGCAGTGAAGGTGCAAAGGTGTTGATGGCGAAGTGGGGGCCGTCGTAGGGAGACGGACGGGTTCGCGGAGGGAGGGGGACGACGGCAGGGGGCTTCGCGGACGGGGGGGAGGGGGTTCGCGGAGGGAGGCGGACGATGGCGGGGTGTCTTCGTGAACGGCGGACGACGGCGGGGGCGGTCGTGGTGGGAGGGGGATGACAACAGGGGGGCTTTGTGGAGGGCGGATGACGGCGGGGGCAATCGTGGTGGGAGGGGGATGACAACGGGGGGCTTCGCGGACACGGACGGTGTCTTCACGGACGGTGAATGACGGCGGTGGTGGTCGTGGTGGGAGGCAGACGAGGGCTTCGCGGATGGTGGACGGCGGCGGGGAGGCTTCACGGAGGGAGGCGGACGGCAGCGGGGCCAGTCACAGAGGGGATTTCGCAGACGGCAGCGGAGTGCAGAGGTCGACGGCCGGCAAGAGAGGTGAATTGTTGTGCAGTGAGTATCGGGAGGAGATTTTCTGAAGTTAGAAGGAGAAAAAAACTCCTTCTTACTTCTACGTTCTATGAGGAGGAGAAGTGAATAATAATGAGTATCCAAACACTATATTTAAAAATAAAAAGGACTTTTAACTGGAGGAGAAGTGAATAATAATGAACTTTCAATCGAAAGTCGCTACAACGCGTGTTAGTTCCCGCGAATAACTAATTTTTGGAAAATATATTTTATCGTGTTAATTTCTTTTAAATTTTGTTTTAAAATGTGCTCTTTCTTAAAACACCCGAGCTCGTTTTAAAGTTTGAAATGTTAGCTGCCTACACAAAGGGTATACCAAATTTCAACCGGAATAGGGGTGTAAATGGAATCTAGTATTCTAATACTTCGATTCGATTTCGATAAAATTTAACATATTTAGAACTTGTTATCGTATTCCATCGGTCATTGGAATCAGAATCCGATATTCCAGTAATCTAATGAAAGCGAATCCGTTCATTTTGTTTTCGTTAATCATATTTTGATAATAAATAAATAAATATAAAATTAAAAATAATTATATGAATTAATGAAATGATAAAAATAAAATTTTAAAGAGATGATATTAAATTTTAGTAATTATATGTAAATTATTAACTTATTTTTAGATAAAAATTAATATTTAATATGTATTTTAAAAATTATAAAATTCGAATCTGATTTCGATCACGAGGATCAAAATCGGTAGTAATTTCGAAAGTATAAAAATCAGAATCAAAAATCGAAACCGTAATCAGATTCTGATCATTGTGCTGCGGAATCCGACCCGAAATCAGCACCACCGGCAACATCGACGTAAACTATTTTAATTATTGGCGGGCTAATTTTACGCGCACGCTCTTTCAAGTTAAAAAAAAAACTAATTACGCAATTTATTATATATCTCTATTTTAATTTTAAATCCCCCCGGATCCCACGAGATCGATCCGTCCATTTAGCGATGAGCGGCAGCGGTTTCGGTCCCCGCCTCTCCTCCCTCGTTCGCAGGGTCCGAGCCCTCGTTCGGGTGTCCGCCGCCGCCGCCGCCGCCCCGTCTGTCGTACCCTCCACTTCCGCCGCCGCCGCAGCTGCTGCACCTCCATCGAAGCCCTTCGCATCCGCCGCCATGGACGTTGCTCCCAAGACCCTGCGCACCCGTCTCTGCATCATCGGTAGCGGCCCGGCGGCCCACACGGCGGCGATCTACGCCGCACGCGCCGAGCTCAAGCCTATCCTCTTCGAGGGATGGATGGCCAACGATATCGCCGCCGGTGGCCAGCTCACCACCACCTCTGAGGTGGAGAATTTTCCTGGCTTTCCGGAAGGCATCCAGGGTCTCGACCTCACCGACCGCTTCCGTGCGCAGTCGGAGCGCTTTGGCACGCAGATCCTCACCGAGACGGTCACCACGGTCGACTTCTCCGCTCGTCCATTCAAGGTCGCCTCCGATTCCACCGTCGTCTTCTCCGACGCCGTTATCGTCTCCACGGGAGCCGTCGCCCGCCGCCTCCAGTTCCCGGGGTCAGACGAGTTCTGGAACCGTGGTATTTCGGCGTGCGCCGTCTGCGATGGAGCGGCACCTATTTTTCGGAACCGCCCAATCGCCGTGGTTGGCGGTGGCGACTCGGCGATGGAGGAGGCGAATTTCCTCACCAAGTACGGTTCAAAGGTGTACATCATCCATCGCCGTGACACCTTCCGTGCGTCGAAGATCATGCAAGCCAGGGCGCAGGGAAATCCGAAGATCGAGGTACTGTGGAACTCGGTCGTGGCGGAGGCGTACGGCTCCGAGAAGGGAACCCTCGGAGGGTTGAAAATGAAAAACGTCGCGACCGGGGAGGTGACGGATTTGCAGTTAGCAGGTTTGTTCTTCGCGATCGGGCACGAACCTGCCACAAAATTTCTCGGTGGACAGGTGGAGTTGGATGCCGACGGTTATGTTGTGACGAAGCCCGGAACGACTGAGACCAGTGTGAAGGGTGTATTCGCGGCGGGAGATGTGCAGGATAAGAAGTATCGCCAAGCAATTACAGCTGCTGGCACAGGTAAGCACGAATTTCATCTTTCTTGTGTGAAGTGAATTAGCAAAATGTGCAACGATCATGGGTGAGGCCAAAACGTCTAAAATGAACCAGGATAATATAGAACCAAGTGTTGGAAATGAATGGATAACGTACGAAAACAGTGTCACCCAGATGAGAATGCTAAGGTGGTTAGTGTTCAGGTATGTTAAATTATAAAAAATGAAATCGAAGTAGTATCGGTTTGAGGATAAGTGGAAAAGAAAGATTGATGGCTTAGACATATTAGGTGCAGCCGATGTTCTAACTTGAAACGAGCATATTTAGACAGTGGAATACAAGAGAGGACATAGTATGTCTTGGTTAAACATGGATGAGGATAATGCATTGGGTTTTGGAGGATATAAATCTTTGACCAAGTAATCTATTAAGCTGACTAAGTAATTTGGGATTAAGCAGTCGTTGAGTTGAGCTAATTTGCTATTGCTGAAAGCCAATTTGTGATGAATTGCAACTTGTTGTATTTGAGATGATTTTAGCTCATGGTTTGCTACATGTATTACAGCGTTGTCTATGTTGTGTTGTTATGCGTGGAATAAAACATCCGACTCTGATGGATATGGTCCAGCCTCAGATATTGACCTACGAATGGAGATAGACGAAGGTGTAATCATACTTAGCAAGAAGTCAGGGAATTAATGTGGTTCAACAAGGCGGTGTGCCTTATTACTCCCACAGACGATGAATGTAGCACTCCCAAGAAGAACAAATCTTCTCTCCCAAAGCTCTCAAAGGCTTTTCCCTCACTTTGATCACCCACTCAAAGTATCTCACATTGCTCTCTCTAGTTGCTCTTTGTGCTCTATTTATAGAGATCTGCAGGGCATCCCACGCTGCCCACATTGTACCCATGTCCAGCACATCCTTATCCCCATGGCTTTCCATGTTTGCAAGGTCTCTTCATACATATGGCTCTTATCCACATCTGTACATGGCGCATGTCTCAAGTTATGTCCATCTCAACGATGGACTCCTCTTTCCTGCAAGGTAGAGAGAGCAGTGAATTCTCTTGGGTGGTAGGGAAGAACAAGGCGCTAACATGTTGAAATTGTTTCTCTTCTTAGATTTGTTCCATCTTAGTTTGCCCATCAGGTCTTACAATTTTCTTTAATGTGATATGATGTGTAGTAATCTTGTTATCATACTTATCAACTTCAGTGCATTCCAATTTTTTTGGGCTCTTGTATTTTGCTCTTTGGAAGTTTGGCCTGTTCAGATGTGCAAATGAACCTGTAACAGGACGAATGACTCCTTTAGGGACCAAGCTCAAGTAAATCTCAGCATATTTCAGAAAGTGATCAGAATTTTGTTCAGAGATTTACTTAGTTTGTTTATTTATAAAAAATAAATTATATGTTTTACATTATAGCTTTTAACTGCATTTGATTAATTATTTAAATGGTCAGGCTATGTTGCTCATCTAACTTCTTGGGCCCAGTTACTCGTCATTTAAAGCCATGATAAGCATGTTTATTGTTCATATTTCTTTTGTAATAATATAGATTATGGCTTGGAACACTATGTTAATGTAATGGTTTATAGTATTTAATCGACTGTTAAAATATCATTCTGAAGTATGCAATTCTAGGCATCTTGGAACTCTAAAAAGATTCACGTCATAAAGTATGAATCAGAAGCTTTTCTATGTGCGATATCTTTTTCAGTGTTTTCTTAGAAAGTGTGAACCAGCCTTTGGCATCAGTAAACTATTTACAGTAGGCCATCTGACTCCTCCATCTAGTCGTTTTTTGGCCTTTTCTCCTTGAAATACCTTATGGTGTGTTTGGTTGCATGATAATGGAGGTTTTTATTTTAATTTTTAAAAATTGTAAGAAAACTTGTTAAAAGAGGTGTTTGACAACCATGACAATTTTATGTTTTGAAAGTGACTTTCTTCTTAAACAAAAAAGAGGGTCTCACCTCTTTCTTTTTTCTTGTGGTCCCCACTTTGTTTGGTCATGTATGGTAGTTACTCTTTTTTGTTATCACATCCCTCCAAACATGATAATTTTATGTCATGAGTTGGTTCACTTTTTATTTTAATATAATTTTTTATCATGAACGTGTACAAAAAATTATCACACAACCAAACACCCCGTTATTATTGCACATGGTCCCATGACAGCATTAGCTTTACGTCCCTTGCATTATTATGGTTTATTTATTAATAACACTTCACACATTCTCTTCCATGTAGAAATCATGTCATATCTTTGTACCTATCAGCAACTATATTTTACATGGAAAATCTTTCAGGGTGCATGGCTGCCCTGGATGCTGAACATTACCTTCAAGAAATCGGAGCTCAGGAGGGGAAGACTGATTGACTATCTGAAGATCCTTCCCCGGCGTGGCAGAAGCCTGAAAAATGTGCGGTGCCCTCATTCTGCAGGATGTAAAAGTAAGTCTTCATGTTATCATTGTTACATTTTTATCTGAAGCTTGAAGCCCTTCAGTATTTGAATTATTCTACAAATTTGAAAGGTGTTTTTTTCCTTCTATTAAAGCACGATTTTGGGAACAGTTGTTCTTCCCTCGATCATGGGTTCTTGATAAACAGTTGCGATCGCTTTGTGTAATACACCAATAGGCATGGGATATTTTGGTTGCATTGTTCAAGGTCTGTATTCCTCTTTGTGGGAACATCAATCATGTGTCATGCCATTCGTCATGTAATTCCCTTGCATGGACAAGGCTTCGTGGTGTTTCCGTCTCTCTGTAATTGGCTTTTCAGAAGCAGACGGTTATCATGTGCTTCAAAAAGCCTTCAAGGTGGTCAGTTACTGTGAACGGCAATCTATATATAGTCGTTATAAGTGAAAAGGGTAGACCCTTACACCTAATGGGGTGTTTGGTTGTACGACAAATTGAGTTTTGGTTACAAAAATACGATTTTGTAACAAAACTTGTTACAATGAATGCTCCGCAATCATTGCAAAAATATGTTTTCGTACGGATTTCTTTCTTAGACAAAAAAAGAGGCGAGAGATTCTTTTTTTTCCTTGTGGTCCCCCACCTTTTATGGTTGGTGTTCACTCTTTTTGTTATCTTATTATTTCACTCAACATGATAATTCTTTTTCGTTAACTATCCTACAGGGCGTTCGGTTGCAAAATAATTTTTTATACATTTTCATGATAAAAACATATTAAAATAAAATCCAAGATAGCCAAGGACATAAAATTGTCATGTTTGTCGTGCAACCAAAACCCCCCATTACATTTTTGTTTTAACACAAAATTTAATCATGGAAGTGTATAAAAAAATTATTGTTCGAACAAGCAAATAAAATACAATTCGAAACTGGCGTGATCCACCCCGGACATGGGCAGTCACCACGAGCTCCACCAGCCGCTGTGCCAATGACCAAAAAGAAAAATACAATGCCAGACTGGTCCGTTGTCGGTCGTGATGAGGGAAAAGATGGGGGTGAAATTGGGGTACGTTTCTTGTACCAGAAAAGTACGTAAGGTGTCCAATTGTATCATAATCTCTGAATAACCTACGATGTTTTGTAGAATAACTAGCTTTGGTTCGAGACCTTTGAGTCTCCATCGTTGAGAACTTCTTCGGCTGCTAATGAAAAGATATCGTCTTTTCGATATGTATTTGATCACTTGAAGTAGCTTATTTAAGACCGCGTACTGATCAATATGCCAAAGGTTAGTAAAATATAGATCATAATACTGGTAAAATGTATACCTTTTAACAGTCGTGAATGTACCGTTTTAAGTTAAACGTATGTTGAAAAAGTGAGGGTGAGAGCCCCCCGTTTCAAGTTCGATGCCCTCTCCGGTAGATTTTGTGAAAATTCCGTGTATGTCTCTCTTTTTTCTTTTTCTTGAAAAGCTCACCTATTCTCTATAATAATGTTGCTCCTTTTAGAATCTCATGTTATATGTTAACCGCAAGTGTCGTCTTATCATTACACAATGTCTATTTTACCTTTATTTACAACTCTTCCACAAATCTAAGAAAAAGTCACTCTTGTGTGAAAATAAAAAAATAAACATAATTTTTTATTTTTCAAATCCCTGTATACATCTTCGAAAGTTATATATAACGTTTTAGTTTTTTCAAAAGCTTCTGGTTTCAACAATTACCGATTATAAATTTTTCGACAATTGAAATTTCTTTAGATCGTACGCTGACTATGTATATTCCACCGCAAAAAGAGTAACGAGAGATAAATACCTGATCATGGCGAGAGTCTCGATCGGACGCTAGTGATAACCAGGGCAAAATTAATCACTCTACCGTTTCAAGATATCATCCTCACCAAAAAATATTTATCTAAGAACACATCTCGATCAAATACGAAGCCATCGTTCGCACGCATGCCCTAACTGTAGATATTTTTAATATTTCAAACAAAGTTGTGTCATAATTAAGTTATCGACTATTCGACCCATCTGCTCTGTTTCAGCCTGGTTGAGCCCATGGGTTCAAATTCCGCAAAAGCCTAAACTATTTGTCTTCCAAACCGGATTGATTCGATTCGTTTTTAAATCGAAAACAGATAAATATTTAAATTAATTAATTTCTTACATGTTCACTAATTTTTAAGTTATAAATAATCAAAATAAACATTAATTGAATTAGTTTGAACATCTTGATCAGATTCAATTCAGTTCAGAAGGTTTTCAAACGGAATAGGTCGGTTCGATGTGAACTGTTTAATGCACACCCTTATCCGAATTGATTTGTTTGGGGGGTTTGAGACCTAAAACTAATTAGATATTTAAAATAATTAACTAGTTTGGCTTGATTCGCGGAAGATCTCTCCAGACTGGTACTTGAAGAGAACGGATGGTTCTTCAAACTGGACAAACCATTCTAGTTCAGCTCAGGTTGACGGGACCTCAAAGCGGAGGTTGGCTCCAGTTAGCCAACAGCTCATCAATTCTGAAGGTGAACTTAATGAAAAGCTCAATTGTTTGGAAAATTTTAACCATGCTTATTGGAAGCAAAGGGCCAAAGTGCATTGGCACAACTTTGGGGACAAATGTACTAAATTTTTCCACAGGAAGGTTGTCCACAGGAGAAGAGGAAACAAGATATCTGGTGTTTACACACTTGACAGCCGCTGGTCCCAAAAGTGGGAAGACATCCAAATGATTTTTCTATCTTATTTCAAGTCTATTTTTTCTGTTCATGTGAGATCCCACCAGCAACCTGTCACTGGTATGATTTTAAATAAGCTGTCCTTGGAGCAGGGTGATACACTAGCCCGGATTCCATCTCCTCAAGAGATCAAAAGGGCTCTTTTCAGTATGAAACCTGACAAAGCTCCAGGTCCTGATGGGCTATCTCCGGGTTTCTTTCAAATCATGTGGAACTCTATTGAGGAGGATATTGTTTCCTTGGTCAATCACATGTTTACTACTTGCACTATGCCCCCCGGGAATTTGAACCATACTTCAATAACTCTTATTCCTAAAAGGGAGGACCCCATTGCTCCACGAGCATTATCGGCCGATCAGTTTGTGCAATGTCTTATTAAAGATTCTCACTAAGCTTCTTGCTAGTAGGATCAAGGAGTTTCTTCCTTCTTTAATTACTGAAAATCAAGTGGCTTTTGTCCCCGGAAGGATAGGGCTTGACAATATTATTATTGTTCGAAGAAATTTTAAAAGCTTTCAAGCACGAGCCAGGAAAAAGCGGGGCGAGTTCATGGTCAAACTTGACATTAGCAAGGCTTATGACAGTTTAAATTTGGTCCTTTTAGAGCAAATGCTTATTAATTTTGGGTTTTTCCAAGATCTATTATCAACATTATTATGATGTGCACTACTTCATTACATTTTCGGTCAATTTGAATGGGCAAGCTACGCTACCATCAGCCTACTGGGGGGGATCCGACGGGGGATGCCCCCTATCTCCTTACTATACATACTTTGTGCCGAAGCCCTTTCTTATATGATCAAGTCGGCTATGGAACAAGGCAAATTTCTTGGGATTTCTCTCAACGGTGGACCAAAAATATCTCATCTTATGTTTCTTGATGATATCATCATTTGTGGCGAGGCCAAAAGTTGAAGAAGTCAAAAGTATGCTTTCCTTTACGGAGGAGTACCAACTTGCATCGAGGTCAAGCTATAAATTTTTCCAAGTCTAGTATCACTTTTTAGTAGAAATGTTGCTCCTGAAGTTCAAGATTATATTTGCAATATTTCTGGGTTTTCTAAAGCTACACCTTTAGAGAAATATCTGGGGATCCCTATGGGCATTTCAGACAACAGAATTAACCATTTCTTTTGGTTGATGGAAAAGCGCCGGAAGAGCGGCGAGGTTGGAAAATCAATTGCTGTCCATGGTGGTCGGTACCATGCTCATCAAGTCCACCTTATAAATCAACTTCCCATTCATGTTATGTCTATTAAAAGACTACCTATGGGGGTTATTAAGAAGTTAGATAGCTGCCAGAATGCCTTTTGGTGGGCCCATTCCCACGATGGCAAGAAGAAAATTCATTATCGTAGCTGGAATTCCATCAAAAGACCTAAGTTGGGTGGGGGTTTGGGCATTAGGGATTATGCTACTATGAATGGGGCTCTTATGCTCAAGTTAGCTGGTCCTTCCTTCGGGAGAAACACAAGCTATGGGTTCGGGTCATGCATTCAAAGTACCTTAAATTCGATAATTTACGGGATGTCACTCCCGAATCCCAGTTACGACACTGGAAGAATATTTTGAGCGAGGGTCTCATCTTTCCGGAGTTTGCATTTGGAAGGTTAAGACACTGCTCTATGATTGACATACGGAACCGACCTTTGGATTGTGGATAGGAAGGGCCACCTATTCCTAAAGATAATATATCCTCCCTTCCCAAGCATGTGAAGGATCTTATATCTAATGGGGACTGGAACAGAAATTTGTTGAATCACTATTTTGAGCCTATTACTGTGACTAGAATTTTGAGAACCCCGATCCACAATGATGAGGAACCTGAAGGCATTATTTGGCCTTTCACCCCAAATGGGGTTCTTAGCACCAAATCAGCCTACAGATTTCTTCGGGACCTTGAAATCCCCCCGGGACCATCTGATATCAGAATTTGGAAAGCACTTTGGCATCCGAAGATTAGCAAGATTTGTCCTCAAAAGCTCATCATATTTATCTGGAAGGGCATGGTAAATTCTCTGCCTACGGGCCAAGCCATCACTAAGAGATGTACCAAGTTGGATGATACCTGCGCTATATGCAATACCCAGTGTGAAAGCCTTGATCACCTTATGTTCGTTTGCCCCCGCAGCAAGGCTGTATGGTTTGGCTCGGTCCTTGGTTTTAATGTCAATTGGTTTCATCAAGGGTTTAACAGCGTTGCTTACACATTTTTAGAATGGATTATTAACCCCATGGACAGAGACATTTTTCTGGGAGTTTTGGGCTTATCGATCATGTGGCAAATATGGAAGGCTCGATGTGCGACCACCATCAGGCTGATTTGCAAAAATCCTATGTGGATTATCAAGACTGCATCTAGGGAAGCTGCCTTTTATCTAGCTCAAGCAAATATTATTTCAAAGTTACCTCAGTCCGTCTGGTCTCCACCTCCGGAAGATGCCATCAAGGTCAATGTCGATGCGGCTTCCAACGGAGAGGGTGGTGCTTTGGGGCTTATAGCCAGAGATTCCAAAGGTATTCTTGTGGCTTGGAGAGCTTGTACCTCTTGTTTTACTGATGCGCAGGTCCTTGAAGCTGAAGCCATCACCGAAGCTTGTTCTTGGGAAATCTTCGGGGGGAAGCGGATTATTGTCGAAAGCGACTCACTTGCGGTGGTTAACGCCATCTGCAGTTCGGGCTCTGACCTCTGGAAGCCCCAAACCTTCATCCGGAAATGCCGTCGAAGACTCCAGTCGTCCCTGCTCTCTATCGCTTTTTGCCCTAGGTCCGCTAATGCAGCGGCGCACCTTCTGGCAAGGTCGTTTCTATTTTCATCGACGGGCGGTAAGCTATCCGCCGGCTCAGCGGACCTTCCGTCTTCTGTAGTTGATCAACTATGTACGGACTCACCGTTACACGGTGAGGGAACTGGTTAACTCTTTTATCTACGGGTTTTTATCTGGGTTTCAAAAAAAAAAAAGATATGAGCGTCGTATATATATATATATCTCTCTCTCTTTCATGTTGTTTCTCCTTTCTCGTAGACAACGTGCATGAGCGTCGGAACTACCTTGGAGGCGTATCGATCTTCTCTTTGTGGAGCTTACATATGTTGGAAGTTCTTGCTATGACCGCGAGATGTTTCATGTGATCACCTACCGGAGAGAGAGCTCGCACATTCGCCATTGGGTAGGTTTATTTTCATCGTATGACTTCTTTGAACAACACTTCTCAGCCTCTTTGGGAGCTTAAAAAGGTAGAGACGCAGTCTATGTTAGACACCGACTTTAAAGAAGCCATGTGCGTGAGGTAGGTAGAGCAGAATATACTGGGATGACAACAGCACTTTGTAAAGGGTGAAGAAAGAGATAATAAGGTAGGCAAGAGATAGAAAACTCAGCAAGAGTGCATTGTAGGGTGTTTGGATATAAACTTTTTTCCTTAAATAATTTCGATTTTGAAAATTATTCTACGGTGCATGGCACTACAAAAGTTGGAATTTAAGTAGTAGTGCCCAACAAACACATTTGGCAGAAATGGCATAATCATTGTATATAACTTAAAATTTGAATGTGAATTACATTTTAGCTCGATTATTATTCAAGTTCGAGTTCGAATTCGACTCGACTTAATTAATAAACGGATCAAATTTAAACAAAAATTCAATATATACATTAAAACTCGAACTCGAACACACTCCGTGCACCCCAGGGGCTGGGCATCGATCACTAATGGTTTCATATTTGGATAAATCGGCCAACTACAGTGCTACATCTTCCTTGTACGTAGAGCAGCTCGCTGTCTCGTACGAAGGACCGCTGCCGGCGCTGTGGCTGGACATGACCGTAGTAGCAAAATAGAATACAAAACTAAAAAGTAATATGCTACTGATACAAACAAAATGGCTTATTTACAGAAAAAAGCTGTATGCCAGAGGTTTTTATTTTTACAGCATAATCCTCCAGACGCAACCCTGCTACACAATAATACAAAAGGGCAAAAGGAACCTACTCAGATCTCTCCTCGGTAGCCGCCTGATCCGTAGTAATCTTTCTTTGAACCTGCTATTGCCATACTCTTCTGGTGCTCCAGCTTAGGGCAATCACGTATACGGTGGCCCAAGCCACCACAGTAGGCACAGCCCTTCACCCCGCTTACATAGGTAATGTCCACCACATCTTCCATGGGGTCGCTCAGTTCCGCCAGCACAGGTGGAATCCTTTGTTTAGCCTGCTGCAGAAGATGCTTCAGATCGAGAAGAGTAGTCTCACTCTGGTTCTTGTTGATGAATGTTGTAGCTATGCCTGTCTTTCCGCATCTACCGGTACGACCAATCCTGTGGACGTAGTTCTCGATTCCGGCGGGCATGTCATAGTTAATAACATGCTGGATGTCTGGAAAATCAAGGCCTTTGGATGCAACATCAGTGGCTACTAGGGCATCCTTCTTCCCTGCCTTGAAGGATGAAATGGCAGATTCTCTCTCCTCTTGATCCTTCCCACCATGAATAGCAACTGCTTCAACTCCTTTCAAAAGGAGGAACTGATGTATGTCATCCACATCGGCCTTGTTCTCGCAAAATACTAGCACCGGAGGTGGCGTCTTTTGGAGGCATTCAAGGAGGTAAACAAGTTTTGCCTCTTGCTTCACATATTCAACCTCTTGAATGACATCCAAATTTGCAGCTCCGGCTCTTCCCACATTGACAACCACAGGTTTCACCAAGGCACTTGTTGCGAAGTTCTGGATCTTTTTGGGCATGGTAGCAGAGAAAAGAACAGTCTGCCTCTGAGCTTTAAAATGATCAAAGACCTCTCTGATGTCATCTTCAAATCCCAAGTCAACTAGCCTATCAGCCTCATCCAACGTCAGGTACCTGCAAAAAAAAAAGACCAGTTAGGAATAAAAAGAAGAATCTTACAACAAAAAGGTGACCATTGTAATCTTGCTTTCATTTAGATAATGATCACAATGTTAGGTCTAATGAGTTCCTAAAAGCAGAAAATCAGTAGTACAGTGCAAATAGCAAGTAGAAGCAACCACCAAAAGAGATCTTAAGCTGCTCATCTACAGCTATGATACTAGAATGTTCACATGCTAATCTCAACAAGATTATCATGTCATCCAAATTATGCCCAGTTTCACCTAAACTGCTGCTCGAGGATGATTCAGAAATAAGGATGAATACTTAAATAAATCAGAATATTGCTGGCATATCATGCTTCACTGATACCAATTCTTGTATTTGGTGATACCCAAGCTCGTTCAAGACCAGCAAAGTGAGTTCCAAGTTTTCACTAACCTACTCAAATACTCACAAAATTAACATGTGGAATTCCCTATGGAACGAAATGTTAAGATACAGGGTTGAGAAATTTGAGAAAAAAATAACAGGCAGAGCTATTCCCATTTTGAGCGTCAAGAGAAAGCATGCCTTATGTCCTGATTCATTTATATCACAGAATATGGAAAAGTTTAAAAAATATATACGGTAAACACAAAAAACTGATTAATAAATAATCAAAGAACATATAAGTTAGCGGGCAGACAAACAAACTAGGGAAAAACGAGGAGGGCAATCTTTTATAGGCAACAGCTAAATCTGAACCATTGATCTCTTTTTGATGCAATGACGCCATACAACTTACTGTATTTCTTCTAAAAAAAAAAGCAACCGAGAGCCCTCTGTATCAGTATAATAGAGTTGCTACTTCATATGATTTATCGGCTAATGATATCTTTTAGCAGATGCTTTTGTTTCTAGAATATCTACATTTTGCATTTTAGCACAGATTTCAAAACTGATAAAGTAATGGATCGTATTTCTTCAAGAAGGCGTGAATTCAGAATAGCAAAGGCCCGACAAGAACCGATGAAAAAGAAGGAAAATGCAACCAAAAGACAAGCCAATACAAATGGCCACCGTATAGAAGTAGGTGATTTGAGCATACCCGCAGTTATCCAGGTTCAACTTCTTCTTGGCCAGCAGATCCTTGAGCCTACCAGGAGTGGCTACCACGATATGCACTCCCTTCTTTACAACTTCTAGTTGCGTCCTCATGTCCACACCCCCGATACACAACAGGGGCCTGATCTCCGGCTGACCATTCTCCCTCAGAGGCTTAAGGAACTCTTCCACAACTTCAAACGTCTGCCTAGCAAGCTCCCTCGATGGGCAAACAACGAGACTAAAAGGACCTTCCCCGGGAACGATCGGCATCGTAATCTCCTCCTGCAGGGCCACCATGATCAGCGGCAGAACAAACGCCAGAGTTTTTCCAGACCCCGTGAAGGCAATCCCAATCATGTCTCTTCCAGACAGGATCACCGGTAGTCCCTGCACTTGGATCGGCGTCGGCTGCACGATACCCTTTGTCCTTGAGCTTCTTCAGGATGGGGTTAGGGAAACGCATATCCTGGAAGTTTTTGATCGGCGGGGGCACCTCCTCGCCGTCCACGATGATATGCCACTGCCTACGGAGAGCCTCGACCTTGCGCGGTGCCATCCAGCGGATGGCAAGGGGAGGCTTCCATCCCGTCGGTACCGGTTCGGTGTAGGTAATGCCCTTGGCGAGCTCGCGAACTGACATTAGGGTTTTGCGGTCGGAGAGGTGCTCGATCATCTCCTTCTCCTGCTGGACCAGCTGCTCCGTCGGACTGATCTCGGGAAGGTCGCGATGGAGCTGAGACGCCTTGACGAGAAGACTAGGCTTGGCCTCCGCGGCGGCGGCGGCGGGCTTCGGGAGGCCGGCAGAGGTGGGACCGTCAAAGTGAGAGGCGGTTGCAGGGCTTGAAGAGGAAAGGCGGCCATGGAGAAGTTTCTGTGCGTCCATAGCTCGGCGCTTCTGGACGGGGACATAATCGACGTAGTCGTCATCGCAATCCTCCGTCGCGCGCTTCGCCGATGTCTCCATCGGGTTGCGGCGGAAGGGTAGTCGGGTGGAGGAGGAGAAGGGACTTCGCAGCTGGTGTGGTGGCGGCGACGGCCCTCCCCATCCGACGAGTATCGTCGTGAGCGCGGGTGAACGAATAGTCCAGACTCCGTGTCCTTCTCCGGAAGGGTTCTTGAATAATAAACGTTTTTAAAAAATAGTTTAACGCTTTTAAAAATTCATTTAGCGGAATACTATTATCATCTGAAATTGTGTAGAACATCGTGATTTCATTTTGGTATCGTGTTTTGAGGTCAACAGTTCCCCGTGGACGATGATACCATTTTCCCGAATAAGTTTAACGACATCTGATTGATTTTTAAAAATATTGTCATTTAAAACAAAAATCTAGAACAAAGAGCCGAGGCGGTGGCAGACCCAGATACACATACACGACGTCGTACGGAAGCAAGTGGAAGAGGGAGGTATTCCGGAAGCAGGCGTTTCCACTTTCCCAACGAGATTTAGGAACAAATACGAAATGAATAAAGAGTCCTATAATGTTTTGATAATAAATTACGAGACTTACCGGAAAACTCACTTTTTATAGGCCCAAACATGCAGGTGTGCAACAGACAAGGTGGAATGGCATAGGTTGTGGGATATTTCGTAGCAAAATAGATCTTGTACACTTCTGTAACAAAAACATTACTAAAATAACAACTAAGCTGGTCAAGGGGGGCATAAAATTATGTTTTTGTCGGATGATAACAAAAGATAACGATGAAACATACACAAATGGTGGGTAAGAACGGGGGAAAAAAAAAGATATCTCACATCTTTTGTCGGGCTCGTCAAACAACCAATCCAAGGGGGGACACATGAAATGAGGGCCCCGATGGAGAGTGTTAACGTGCACGGACAAGGCCTGAAGGACACTGTTAAGTTGATTAATTACCATCAAATACATTTTGGGGGCATCGTCGGAGAGAAATGCAAATGCCGACGTACGTGAGGTTAGGAAAACAAGCAACTAATATGCATAATCACAGAAATGGATACTAAAAATCACACGACAAAGTAGTGATGGAACTCTTCCCGGCCGGTAGATCTCAGCAAAATTGCAAGCTTCTGCACCTCAAATGGGTGTCTGGGTGTTGAAGGTAGGAGACGACATCACCGTCAGCACGTCGGTCACGGAAGCCATGGAACTCAGAGCAGCCTTTAGGATATCCTGTGAGCAACCGGGCTTTACGATATTCTTCACCTACAAGAGAGGGAAGTCCTTAGCTGCCAAGTAGCCATAACAGCAACATACGCACCGGAGTTGATATTAAAGCGTAAGCATGACACCGGGAACACTTAGGTCCAATTCTGCCATGGGCAGCAGCCTGCAGAGCACTGTCAGACTCTTGCGGGGAAAGAGAACAGTTCGCCAAGGCTACTAGGAAGAAAGGCACGCAAGACATTGATGTCAAGATGTATGGGCACATTTAAATCATCGTGCACACTGTAAAGACGAGTGTTCAAACAACCGTATATCATATCGCAACATTTGATTTTTAGGCAGAATTGGGCGATTTGCTAGGAAAGAAATCAAGAAGAATTGTGGTGCAATCTTTCGTGAAGGACAGAATGCGCTATATCCCTCGATACGGAACATGGGAAAAATATATAGAAAAGACGAAACTAGACAGGAAATAGCATCTCTAGAGACCTACTTAACGAGAACAAATACTGGTCCGTCATCCATCAAGCAGGAGGCAACAATGAATATGCAGAGACATCTGTTTCTGAGAAAGAAAAACAATACCTTTTCAAGATACTCTTGGAGTTTCTTGATCCGACCCATGTAGTCTTGATCTTCAACACTCAATGTTAAGGTCTTTGAGTCACACCCAGGTCCGTCGAATTGAAGAGGTCCTGGGTTCCGATAGATATCGTCCATCAAAAATTTTGCAGCATTCCGCCTCAGTAACCTGGAAACAAATGAACTTAGCTCACGAGAGTTTACAGGCATCAAAAACTCCACTGACAGAAAAATTACTGGCAACTTTTATGACACAAGCAATCTTGGGGGGGACTAGCGTCCCAGTGTACGAGCTGAGAATTTTCCCGATCACAGTGACATAACCAAAACTAGTGAAATAGCCTCTTTATTGACACTATACAGTAAGCTATGAATTGTCCAATCATGGAGGAAAAAGAATGCCAACGGCAACAATCACATCTCGATCATTAATCCCATACAGCCTCTTTGCTAATAGTACTGAACACCTCTATCACTATTAAATTTGAAATTGACATTCAATCATCACAAGATGTTTGCCTATCAATGTCAAGTTTGAAATTTGTAGTACAAATAAGGCATGACTTTTGTAATACAAGGGTCCACATGTAACAATTTTCTTATGATACTCTATCATCTTAAATTGTATATCAAAATTGATATGGTATCATTTTTACTGCTCTAACCAAACAGGGCATTAACAAGTCAATAAAAGAAATACTCAGAAAACATACTCATATGGTTTCCCTTTCAAGTCAACAGTAACAGGATGAATAGCAGGTTTGCCAACCGAGCCGGCCCCAGGGCCCCGTGACCATCTCTTAACAGTCATCATAGCCTATAAATAAAGAACAAATATGTCAAGGCCCTTTTTAAGCCATAGAACTCGTTTAACATTAAGTAATCGCCAGATAACTAGAAATTAACAGGGCAATACCGTTAATGGAGCAGCACCACACTTCCATTTATTAACAGGGTTTTTCAGGTTAGTTATCGTTGCCATGTAGCCATTAAGCCCAGCAGCTAGAATGTGATAGCAGATATGACCGAGAACCTAAGTGCAAAATATTGGATAAATAAATTTAATCATAGTGATTAAAGGGAAAAGATAATTTTTATTCTGGTCTTACATAGGCATAATCACAATCAAACTTTGAAGGTAATGACCCCCGAGCTTGATAACCAAAAAAGTGGCATATAGCACTGAACTTTTTGCCTTTATATGTTCCTTCTTTCTGCAAAGATGGTCACCACTTCAAGGTTATTTGGCAATAGCATAAATCAAGAAGACGTGAACTTAGAAAAGAGCACTATCAATAAACTGACTCTGCGATCGTGATTGACAAGCGGCATGAAACTATAACAAAAGATGGATTCCTAAACCTCCCTTCAACTGTACTACACGGTAAGGAATTAATGGCCCAATTTGGAGCCATTGTGAGGTATTGGAAATGTGCATACCAGCCTTTTGTTTATTTCTGTCTCCACCAGCTGAGCCAAGAGTTTTTCCATCTCAATCTAGCAAGGTAAACACATAAATAACCAATATAAAGTACATAAAGCACAAGTTTATAGAAATGACCAGAAATTTCTGCTTGCCTGAGACAACTGTGCTGAGTCATCGGACTCGGGGAGGAGAAGGAGCTGCACAACAAAACAATTAAAAAGATTCACTTGGAGTCCAGACAATGGACACTCAGTAAACCCGACAAAATTAAATAGTTAGCATTATAATAAAAAGAATTAGAACCTGTCTCCTGATAAATGGAGGGAGAAACTCAAACAAAGCAGAGGCCCAAGGTGAAAGTTGAGAAGAAATTTTGTCAGTGGAGACACCTTGCTTTTGAAGCATGTGTATTTCCTACATCCATCAATTAAATGGGATTAGCAAAAAATACAGTAACCCATAAGAACATGAATAAGAGCAATTCCCATAAATCAGCAAATCACCTGTAGTAGAGCATACAATTCGGGAATGCTTTCTACAAGTCCTTCCGGTATAAGAACAACTCCATGATACTTATCTGCATCAGAAATAATTGTGGATCATGTAACAAAAATAAACTAGTCATAAGGCATCCTTCTCTCAAAAACAACAACTCCCAACCTTGTTCAGCCCTTGCTTGAACAGCATCACAGATCTGCTTTGTAATGTCAAAAAGTGTCAGCTTGGATGCAGCCACCTCCTCACCTATAATGACCTGAGCAGGCCCAGGGTAATTCAGCAAAATGCACAAGTCAAACAGGAACTAGACAATAATCAAATGTTTTTTTGGGACACAATTTTAAGGCAAACTGAAAAAGTTTCAAGAGCTCCTATATCTCCGTTAGAAGATCCAAGGAATTGTGGATCATAATCGAATTCAGATGATCCAAGGGAAGAAAAGCTGGTCCAGGATCAAGCTGGATCAGCTCTTCAAAAAGCATAAAAAACAAAAAGGATGGAAGATCGGCCAGTTACAGTCTGATCCAACCACAATCAACAATGAATCGGTGCCAGGAACGTCTTGCCCTAACAGGTGGGGAAGACAGGCGGTATTGGGTTGACCTGGATCCAGTCAAGTATCGAATCCATGATATTAGCTATTGGACATGATAAAGTAGGGAAGACAAAAGAGCAGGGCATTGCCGCCCCGAGCTGCCACTTTTGGTCGGATTGACCAATCCCGGACTGATTCCAAGGGATTTTAGGGTCAGGTAGAGTTCCTCCCCCAGGATCATATTGGCCTATGTTAATCCCCAATCAGTATTAGCTGATCCTGCAAACCATGAGAAGATCCTTAAAGGCTGAAGGTCAAATGCATGACATCAGCTGTTGCTTGTTATACATGTGAAATGTCAGCTACGGTCCTTTCTGACCTTACAAGGATGTGCATGCTGGCATACGAAGGAAAAGAATCTTGCAAGGTTTCCTTTAAGTCAGAGCCAAACCATGAGATGCACACTCAGGTCGTCATGAGAGCAACAGGATTACAGAACAGGACAAGCTAACTTGGATTGAGAGTGCAAGGAATCTGTTCATCAGAAATTCATGATTTTCAGATGGATCCCCTATGTTGCCCGTTGCAGAAACGGAAACACTTAACTGAGTTACTGAAAAATTGGTTGGCTCTTTCTAGTCAAGGTTGACCATCCCAAAAGGTAACGTTTGAAGGCCAATAGAAGGTGATAAATCCACTACTCTCAGAAAGAGGAATATAATATATCAATAGGCTAGTGGCTGATGTGTGAGAAAACCCACAAAGAGTGCAGTATGGCATAAAGAAAGTAACATTTTTTATCCCTTGAAGATTGCAGTATGACAGATAATTAGATAAAGCAAGATCTAACTAACTTTAAGCCAGTACAAAGTTGCCAAATATGTATGCCCACAGGGGGAACACTGAGGACGAAGTAATGAGTCTTTTTGTTGGTTTGACCGCACTGTTCGGATCCTTAATGTCCTCTATCCAACCAGATAAGACAGATACATGTATAGTTGCCAAGAAGAAGAGTGATTCAAAGCATTCTTAGCCATTAACTAGTTAGGACAGAGCTTCCACTTATGCAGTGCCCAGGTCAGTAGTGACAGGAACACAAACTATTGTACACATTAATACTGAGCTTCCGTCAGATTATGCCCATCATTGCCAACAAAAGGAATGACACAAACATGAGGTAACAATGATTAAATATCACTAGAACCTAAATAGCTAACTGATAAATTAAATAGGCTCAAAAATGGAGTAACGGAATCAAGAAACATCTTTTGTCTGTCACTCATTTTTGTCTAAAGAAAGCAGATAGACAGAGAAACATGTCAATCCCTTGACAACTTTGTACAATGTTTGAGCTACATAACACAATAACGAACAGTATTACCTATGAAGTAATAATGCACTGTTTGAGGGTGCCAAAAACAATACTGTAATGATCATGGCCAACCTTAGTTGAATAGGCACTAAATGATGATGACTGATGATCAGCAACAAGAATGGGTGGATGGAAGAGACATGATTCCAAGTGGAAATTTGCACTTCAAGAAGGACACATGAAATCTGTTAATTGGAAATCAACTGATGGTATCTGCCTTTAATAAAATGTGCAGTAAATTTCTCTGGCACAATGTGATTTCTAGCCATGAAAGGTTCCAAGAAGCTATAAATATATCCAGACAACCAGAATATCTTCAAGCAACAATTTGAAACAATAAGAAGATGACAATAAATCTAGAGAAATGGGAAAGGCCCCAAAAGAATTTCTTAGATTAAAGAAATACTGAAATTTTGAGCTTTCAGAAAGAAGCAACCTAAGAAAACTAATTGAGAATCTGCTGAGCAAAATTAGTCCAGCAATACAAGGCCTAGTTGGTCTTGAGGGATGAAATAATCAGTCAGTATGCCATACACAACGGTCATTAACTTAATGCCTACTAGATAATGTTGCAGGAAATGGACGTGATAGCAGGCATTAGTTTTTACTTATTGCCTATCCAGGCATAGAATTTTTCAGCTGTTCACAGTGATACAAAAATCTCCAAGAAAAGAAAAGGAGTGAGAAAATGACATGAGTTAGGCAAATCAAACCATGTTGGGATGTGATTGAAGTGTGCATTCCAACGCCACATGAGATGCCTTTCTGCCCATCAGTCTAATAAAATAGTAATACTGTGCAACACGAAGAAAATGTAATCAAATATCTCAACCTCAAGAGCTAGAGAAAATATAATTAATCTAGTATACGCCAAGACCCAACACCAGGTAATGCAAAATGACTATCAACTGGCAAGCATATAATATCAGATGCAGAAAATAAATGCAACTTAATAAAGGGAAACAGAAACTAACTTCATATTAGTGAGAACCTCATTTTTAAATTACTTGGGATTTATTGCTATGACATCCTCCAACCAAATGAATTTGGTGGTAAATTATATCAATCATATGCTTGTTTAACTGCCAAATCGACAAACTTCCAGAAGAGAAATAAACTAAACCAATATAAAATGGAACTGAGAGAGAGAGAGAGAGAGATTGCTTTCTTATGTCACCATGCTCGTGATTTAAGCATTTATTACTATTGTTGATTTTCTTATTTTGTTTATTTTTTATTTTTGTTTCAATTTTTACTTATGTTCACATGTGCCTTGCACATCTGATTTTCTTCCTTTTAATACTTATTCTTGTTGTGTTGAGCCTACTACAACTTAAATTATTTGATATTTTTATTTATAGCCTGATATACCTTCATATTTTATGCATGATTTAAGTTTTCTATTATTTAGTAATTACGCCCTGTTTAGTTAGAGTATTAAAAGTGACACTATATCAATTTTGATATTGATATTTGTAAAGGATGGAGTATCAATATCAAAAGTTATACCACTAGACACTTGTATTACATATCATGCTTTATTTGCATTAACAGTTTCAATATGGATATTGATAGCCAGACACTTATTGATGATCTCTATTACTATAAAATTCAAAAATGATAGTGATAAGAGGGATTCAATACAGTTACCAAACAGGGCCATTTATCACTTTACTTAATTTACTTAATTTATTTTTAAAAAAAAAATTGTATGTTTCCTGTTCTGATTATCTTGCATGTTGGGGTGATCTTCTGATTATGTTTTATATTTTGTTAGTATTGTCCTTAATTCAATTTATCATAAATTTCTAAATATTTGAGATTACTTAATCAACTTTTATTTTTTAATTTTATTATATCAATTTTCACAGCTGTTATTTCATTTAAGCTAACATTTCACTATTATTATTATTGTTGTGTTGCTATTATTCATTTGTAACTATTTTCTTATTACATGTTGTTATTGTTTTTATCCCTGATTCATTATGTACTTAAGATTAGATCAACCTTATTTCTAGTTCTTTTGGTCAATCCCACAGGATGTTAAATACAAGTGATCTAACATGCATTGTGTAACATAAACATGTGGTGATAACATAGAAGATTGAGAAGGCATCCGAAGCATAAACATTATACATGACGAAAAGGATCTACTAAAAGACATTCTCATGATGAAATACATCAGATAATCTACAAGTGGTCACCCACTTCTCTCTTCTTTCTCCCTCTTTCTTCAGAAACTGCACACACACTCTCCATTTTTTACAAGAAAAAAAAGAAAAATAAATTAGTGTCCACACCTGATGATTAAGGAGAGTATTAAGGCCTCTGCGAGCTAAGTAAATCACCAGCCAATTTTATATCTACTCCAGGTCTTTTTTTCATCAGGCCAAGTAGTCAATATGGAGGGACTGATTGACTATTGGTCATGATTGAGCCCTTTTTTGATAACTGTTGGGGATGTTCTCTCTTTTTCATTTCTTCTTCCTACTTCACATGGAGCCCAAGCAAAAGGTAAAATTTCCAATGGATCCCTCTGATGCACAAGTTCCCCATACTCACCAGATTTTATATCATTTTTCCAACTTTTATTTTCTCACCAGTTGCCTTTATTCCCGTTTTATGTGGGTCCAGCCAGGAGGTTGTGGAGAATCCATCTGAAAGCCTTCCTTAGAAGTCACCATTGCTACCATCATTTTCTGCTTCATTTTTACTATCACAAGACTGCACAGGAGTTAACATAGCCAAGAAGATCAGCCAGCATTGGGTTCTTTCATTGAAAACTCCACCATTCCAAGGCTCAGAAAAGATATAATAACCAAACGTCACTGAGGAAGTAACAAGCTACAGTCAGTACCATCTTTTCAACATCTTGCCACAATAGCAAAAGGAAGCCTTAGATGCCATTGAACAGGGCTTCCAGACCTTTTCCTTTCCCTTTTCACGTCAGAGGCCTTCGTCTCCAAGCTGCTACAGGCCCCTTTTTTGTCATTTGCAACAAGCATGGTTTGCATAATCAGTCAGATGGGCCTGATTAAGCCACCGGCAGAGGCAGCAGCTCCTGTCTTTCTGTCCTACCTAGATTTGGTCAGAATCGGCACTAGCTGATCTGATCTCTGATTTCAATCTTGCCATCCTTGGTAACAGGTTTAACAATATCACATGTATGACAGAATACTTGAGAATGAACAGAAAAAAAAGCAAAATTTATAACAGCTCCATAAAAAGCCATTGCTGGATGATAAGTACTCAAGACTTGGTATAAAGCAGAAAGTACCTTCTCGGCTGAAAGAGCATCAGTGCAGACATTGCTGATAAGTTGTGAGTTAACCTGAAAATAGAGAATGTAGAAAGGTTTATAAAAACATGGACCTCCTTGATGGTACAACAGCTAAACATAAATCTAGGTTGACCCACAATTCACCAATAAACAAAACACACAAGTGTCGAAGAGCCAAAAAGAAAAAAAAAGCCAACTAATTTTCAAGAGCATAACAAAAGCACAACACAGTAACAACCAGAACAAAACAAGTCGTTTTTCATTTAGTTATTTTGCAAAAATTGCAACAGAAAATATATTTTGGTCATATTTATTTACCAATGCTTAAACATTTAGAATAAAGCAGTACAGTTCCTATTGTTATTTACCAAGCAGAAAAATAATATCGAATCAAAGAATTAAAAACTGAAGACAACATGACCAGCGTAAACTGAAAAGTGGTAAGTATTCTTGATCACAAGATCAGCTATGCAAGGAATTATGAGACAGGACCAGTTTCAGGATCAGCCAGGGCAGATCCTGATCCAGAATGAGATCAGACTGGCCGAACCAATCCAGGCTCAGCCAAGATGGGCTGATTTTACAATCCACTCAGCTATGTGATACACTGAATCTGATAACAGGATGTACCTTGCATATGGTATCGAAACCAACATCAGTTTCCACAAACTGATTTTTCAGATCCCCATTCAGTGTGACTGGCACGCCAACTACCTGAACATAATAAAATATTTAGGAAAAATGAATTGCTGTCCTAGACAGATTGTAGCCAGGAATATAGTCAGCCAAATGCATGTTCAGAATTACAAATTTCAAAGAAGAAGAAAAACAAGATAAAGTTTAGCCATATGCATAACAATGATACCTTCGTCGGGCAGTTGAACTCTGCAAAAGTCTCAGCAAGCTGTGCTGCATCCGTGTTTGATGTCACTCCTTACATGAGAGAGAGAGAGAGTCAATTAGCTTGCTAAACAAATTTAAAATTGCATGAAGAATGAACCTATGCCAAACCTCCAATAATAATAAGACCATCTAGCTTCAATGTCTGGCAGGCAACTAATGCAGCATTCACTTGCTCAGTTGTCCGTATCTGATCTCTTGTCCTGCCCAGCATATCATAGCCACCTTTATATGAAAATTCATAAATATTAGACAAAATATACTACATGGACTCTTAGAGAAATTATCTTCGTATTTTAGAGAAACCTTGGTTCTTATAGGTAGAAAGAACATCATCATTGATTTCCAGAGTCTTCTGGGCAAAAAGACCTTCCGTTCCACCTGTCGTGGAAAAGAAAATATTTAAATATAAATATAAGTGCTATCCATCCCTAAAAGAGTGCTCAAAGGAACTATAAATACCTAAAAGAGATGGCAGCAAGAAATGTCAGTACATAGCACATACTACATAAATCAAACTATGTAGGAGATCAAAAGATATCCCAAGATAATCATTACATAGACAACAGGTCGGTGTTTATCCGATAAACATCAAAACTACCTATGTTTATCCACAAGTTATATCAGGAAAAAAACGCATGTATAATTGAAAATCTCTTGGCACCTTTATTCAACTTACATAACCCAAGCAATATCCACACATCATCAAAGCAAATAAGACACAATATAGGTTCAAGTTCAAGACAACATGATGTCCTGTTTTGATGTATTGAGTGTGAGTCTTGGGCTGTTTAACCAAACAGAACTGAAGAATGAGACAGTTCAATATGCACTATGCTTTTATGCTTACTTAGCTATTCTCTTTCAAGTTGTCACTGAATCATCATGAATCATCAATCCATATTTTCATTATTAAATTGTTGGCCTTTAACATTTATGCACATGTCACTTACACTGACGTAGCTAACTACTGAACATATTTCTGTGCCCTCTCTACATTTACTAAGGTAAAAACACAGCACCACATGATAAAATGCAGATACTAATTCCCCTAAAACATGCATTTTTATATAAACTAGGCTTCATCTTGGATGATTCACCGAGTTCTAAGGTGCCAAGCAAGGAAGGCAGGATCAGAATCGAAGACTAGATCTTATATTGCCAATTCTAATCCGATCCAGATCAGATAGGCATAATCGGCTAATTCAAGAGGAGAAAAACTGATCCAAAATTGGCCTTCTTAAAGAGAAAATTGTAAAAAATAGTATAGTACATTCTTAAAAAGATACCAGCCCAATCCAACCACCATGAAGTCATTGGCTAACTATCAAGCAACATTTTTCCCATTGTGCAAAATCATCCAAAATATGTATGAGAAGCTCACATTCATTATCTGTTAATCACAGAAGATACGACAAACCATATGGCGTGTATTGCAGTAGTACTGCGTGCAAGATACATCAAGTGAAAGGCTTCAAAATGACAGAAAACCACAATTTTATAACAGCACTATAAAAGGATCAGATTAATAAGACACTTGCATGAAAGAGTATGAACAACAAAATTGCACTAACAACATGGAAACATACTCCAATACCAGAATAAAAATATTTAATTCAAAAGAATTGCATACATATATGAAAAACAGGTAAATGAAACAGAAATGTAACACTAAAATACAAGAAACTGGGAGAAGGAATATTACCAACAAAGCCAAGGAGAACACTCTTGGGGTTGTGGATTTTGATCGCCTCGTAGAGACCCCACACAACATTATGTCCTCCAGGGGACTGTCTTCCGCAAAACACTATTCCCACCCTGCAAGTAAGTTTCGTGTGAATAAGAGACGATGTTCTCTAACAACAGCAACTATGTTCCTCTAAAATTATGCTGAAATATTCACGGTTCTAGGAACATCAGCATAGATGATAGATAATCAAAAAGCAGCAAGATGAAATCATTCTTTTTTCTAGAAGAACAGCTTACCAGTAAAAATAAAGTTACAAAAATGAACTAAGAAAAGTAAAAGGAAAAGCACATAGTGATTACATATGCCATGCACCAACTGATACAATGCTAAGTAAGACGAGAACCCATAGGTTTCTATTCTTTCATATCATAAATGCTCAACAAAACAAGCATTTCTCATATTTCATTATTTAAGATGGTAAAATGCAACTTAAGGAGTCAATATTCATATACATGTGAACAAGGCTCCATATGAGACTGATACAGATCTACACAAGAACAAATATTCATTTAAATGAGGGTTTCTTTTTTAACACTCTTTCCTGTGCAAATTCGCAAGAGGTCTTTCAGATCATGTGGCAAACCCAAACACACTACTTCCAAGTTTCGACAAATCATCTCAGGACAAAGGCCAGAGATTCAGAAAGTTCAGTCTTGCAATTTTAGCCATCAATGTTTGCATATGGTTTTGGGCTTACATGGAAGATGGAATAAAAAAATCATGCTCCAAAGACAATTTTTGCAGCATATTAATGTGTTCAAAAACACATAAACCAATTCGTGAAATGTCAAAACAAACAAAGAGATTTATCATTCCTCAGCACTTGCCTTATAACAGGATGCTCCGTTATGATCTGGGCATCGGGGACCTTGGACGTTGATCTCAGAAAGTGAGCCAAAGGCTGTCCATATGTGTGCGGGAACAACCTGCTTATGACATGCTCACTCGAGTAGTCTGTGGTCGTTGCATCACCAAACTCCACCCTGACCGTTGTACCCTGAACGAGAACAACAATCAGCAACTAGCATAACAAGCAGGTTAATAAAACATGGAGAAAGAATTTGAACGAAAAAACAAAGAGCAACCTAGTAGATCTTCGAAGAGCATACTTAGCTTAATTAGTTCTTTTACTTTTTTTTATGTTAGTTTACTTTTAGAAGTAAGGAACCAGGATACCGTGTGTAACGTCCTAATTTATTATGGACTTGATTTCAATTTTATCTTGTTGGCAGATGAGAGTTCATTGATGTAAGTAATTGTCTGTTACATTTTTAATCCTATTTCAATGATGTACATAAGCTTAGAAAAAACAAAGCAGACCTCTAAAGCGATGAAAGCTAGTTGAATGCTGTCACTGGGAGATCCAGTTAATTACCCAAGCAAAGCAACATAAATTCACAAAACACATCAAGAGCTGTCGCTTTTTTGCTGCGTGTATACAAATCTACCTGCCGAAAATTTTAGCGCACAGACCGAAGACTTCTCAGTGCACAATAGAAACTTCCGATCCAACGGACAACCGCAGAAAGTGGCGGCACCCTTGAGTCCCCCGTTCGTACATCGCAATTAATCACTCACGAAACGACATGCCTACTATGAGTATCACAGGATCGACGGAAAACAAACGGAGCACAGACGACCAAACGCGAGACCTCAGACAAAGGACGTTACTTAATCGATCAGCTCCGCGACAAGCATGACGAAGCGGCCAGCGGAGCGCGACGAAGCAAAAGCCAATGCAGGGATCCTCTGCACCCTACCAGGGGGGGCACAGCAGAGCGCTATCAGGTCCAGAACACGCGCGGAAATCGAAATGCCGCGACTTAAACGAATCGACGCTGATGAGGGGGAGACGGAGAACCTGGAGGCATGGGGGGAGTTCAGGCTGGTACAGAGCTCTACTCTTCTGCAGATCTGAGAGCTCCCTGGGAACGCCGAAATCGGAATCCATCGAACTCGACTCCTCTGCTCTCCCTCCGTAGTCTTCTTGGTTGCCTATCCCCGGCGAGGCGGAGATTTATATAGCGGGGAGGTACTCTCAAACGCCCCCAAGCGCCAGGTTTATCGCCCCCCCAACAACAAGCAGTCCACCCACCGCCGGACCAAAAGCAAAATTACACAGAGGCCATTGGCTAGGGTATCAAATAAATCACATCCTCCGCCGCCGCCGTCGTCGTCGTCGAAGTTGAGAACGTAAACCCTGTCATTGCGTTAAATTTCGAAAATGCCATCGTGACGTGGCTCGCCACGGCTGACTGGGACTGCCTGCTATCCGGACGCCGTGACGTGGACCAATGGCGCTCCAGAACGCTGGCTGGCGAAGCACGGCATCCGTGCCCCGGGGAGTTCAGGAAGTCAACATGCTTTACCCTCACCAGCTCCACGAAAATAAACACGGGAATCGCGTACTTTTATTATCGTTGCTTCAGTTAGTTTTTTTTTTATTATTATTATCGACGGCGACGCGGCGCAAGCGCGGGTACACTCATCTTGTCGTGCGTGCTAACGTCACCGGCAGGTGTCCGGATCCTCGCGACGTGTATTTTGCGGCGGTCTTCGGCCTTGGGGTCAAGTTATGTCCTCGTACGACATCGACCATGTTCGTCGAAATCTAGAAGTTCAACCAAACAAAAAGAAAAATCTTAGACGCGAATGTCCCTAACGGTAGATCCATCGGCGATGTGGTTTACGGACCTCGTGCAAATTATATTCGTACGAGCCTCCGGAAATCCGAATCGGGCGGCCGGCACGCACGCCGATGTCGTTGAATGGAACGACGGAGGTCAACGGTTTGACCGCCCCGCTTCCACCATGGACGACACGATACCCACCTGGGCCCACCTTGCTCCGAATGTTTCTGGTTGACCGGGGTCGGGTTCTTGACCGGAGTTCTACTACTGTTTGAAATCAGTCGCCGTGAAAAAAATCACACGGAGGACGGAAACGCGCCGGGTTCCGAGTTCTACTACGGCATTCAGGTAAATAACTGCAGGACCAGGGGTGTTTGCCGCGCGGGGGGGAGTGGACGCCGTCAAGATCCACGACCGCGACATGTTTTACCCGGACAAAGAGCAAATCGGATCGGAGTCTCCTGGTTTACGGCCGTTGATTTTTGGCAACTACTTCTAGAAATGGACGGATGTCATTCTACGTGTGGGGCAAAGCAAAAGGATCCGATCGGGAAATGTTTCAGGTATAAGCGTGTCCATTCACATCGAACCCCCCCCCCCAAAAAAACAAAATATATATAGGGGTAAAATATAAACTAACATTTTTTTTTCGAAAACTACTGTAAACCACCTTGTTTGGTCACACGGGAAATACTAGCTAGTCAACTGGAAAACATGTTCCTTGAGCTCTTAAATCTCTGCAGCTTGTACAGGTGTTGAAAAATAATTTGAATTAGTTTGATTGGATTTATAACCAACAATCAACCATTTCGTCTTATCTTAAAACACGATGAATAATTTACGGAGAAGCAAAATAATAATATATGTTTTGTATTTTCTCAAAAAAAAAACTTATCGATTCAAAATGTTTTACCTTTTACTCTACCTGTATCCAAATGCTTCTTTGATTTCGAAGATCCGTCCAACCAAACCAAATTAGTGGATCAAATAATTTGAATTACGTTGAATAGTTTATGTTAAATTAATAATATCTATACTTTTCATCTAAAAATAAATATTTGTGGAGTTAGGAATTAAAATATGTCTATGAATATATACACTATATTCTTATAAAATCTGATTTAGAATAAATCAAATAAAATTATATTATTAAGTTTATAAGTTTTTTACAGAAGGAAAGGAGGATTCGAGATAAAGCTCAATGTACCAACCAACAGTCTTGGCCTCATTTTAGTACTGGAATATCCCAGGAGATCAACGACGCATCTAGCTATATTATAACTATATTTACTGGGCATTGGCCACCGAATCACAAGTTGGAATGATTCTTTTTGTTGATAACTATCTATGTCTATGTGTAATGCTTTGCGTAAAATTTTGTGATTACCTTTTCTCTTTTCATTTCATCTTGAGTGACGCACAAAGTATTCTTCTTCATCTTGTTTTTGAGTTGGTAGTTGATTGTTTCCTTTTGTCTCCACTTTATGCAAGCATGTAATAAGATACTAGACTATTTTTCTCAAATTATTGTCTTGGTTGGCTCTATCCTTGGGATAGATTGTCATCCGCATCACAAGAACCCCTGAACATTAATTTGAAAGGCCTCATTTTAATTAGGCTGTTGCTCTGCAGCTATGTAGTTGTGTGAATATGCTCCTTGGCCAGCAAATTTTTTTTCTTCTCTTGGTCTGTTTTGATGTTCACTCATGAATGCAGCAACGAAGATTTGTTGACTGTGGTCTGGCGGGAAACCTGGGCAATATTCTTCTAGTCATTATTCCTGCAATGTGCGAAGAGAAAGGCAGCCATGTGGATTAGCAGTAAATGCTACAAGCCTCAATATTCCTTGAATTGAAGTCTCATTTTATTTTGTTTTATCAACCGAAGTTAGGGTCCGCATTCTTGTGGTCTCAAGTGTTCATGGTGGTGCGCAAAAGTTCAAAAACGGGAACAAGGGAATGGCTGCATATCTAAGGGATCAACTCTGGTGGAGTCAGAAAACATGCTCCCATAGAGTGGTGCAGATGTGGTTACGGATTCATCATCAAACAGGTTTTCATGTGATCATACGCACAATGAATGCGAACTACCTCTATCTACTCCAAACTCCTCTCTTCAATAACTCATGTTTTTTTCTTGATAATCTCGCTGACCTCATGTTGCCATCTTCCTAAAAAGATGTTCCCTAGGAGATGGCAATTAAAGTTTAACCAATTGTGCTTCTACTATTTGCATATATCTGAGGAGTTCTATATATAATCTATATTGAACATTTGATCGTGTAAGAATGATCTAACGTTTACATTGTTCTAAAGGCTTTTCCCCATTTTCAGGCAAACAAATCACACGTTATATAAGAGTGGACTCCTGATGCACAGGACGATCGCACATAAAAACTTAAAAAGAAATCAGCTGCATGATCTCCACTACGAAATCCACAGCTTGATGCAGTGTGATTGTCCGTGAAAACCCACCCACTGCTTGATTATCTACGAACACCCTCAAAAGCACCTCCTGATATCTTGTATATATAGGCCGTACAAATTAAAGAACATGGGCGTTAATTTGGGTTTTGGATACCAAAATTAAACATCACCTGAATCATTTTATACTCATTCATTATGTAAAAGTTGACATGGCCAACTCAAGGATTCTTCCGGATTCTTCTAACCATATCTTTTAGACACATCCAAAAGTGCTTAAGTATCTTTTCAAGCACATCTAGAGAGTGTTTAGATATTTTCTAAAGATATCAAAAAAAGTGTCGTCTAGATATATTTTGTGAGTTCTTACCACCTCTATATAAAGGTACGAGGAGGAGACAAAAACAAACACACATAAGCAAGACAGGGCCAAACTAGCAAAAGAGCTATCATCACCCAATTCTCTTCTTCTCTCTATTTCTTATATTCTTTTGGAAGATATTATAGAGAGAGATTGTGAGTGTAAAGGGTTTTGGGTCTTGAGGGATTCTCTATCCTTTGTACTTATTTCTCATGTAGTGGAAGTCGTTTGTCTTCGCCCATGGACGTAGGAAGGTATATCGCCTCCGAACCACGTAAATCTCAGTGTGCTCCTCTCTATCTCTACTTTTTGAATATTCTTTTGTTTATTTATTCTTTGCAGAGTTGACATTTCAGTTTCATATTATATCAGTGATATTCACCGAGATCCTCGACACATTTTGTCAACAACCATTACTCAGTCGTTCAACGTTGAAGTGAATGTCAGGTTATTCTCTTGCGGCACACAGCCTAGCTTTTCTTTTGCGGACACCGTGTCTATCTACTTCATGCGGCTTATGTCTGTCACGACCCGGAATTTAAATAACATAACCACAAATACGCAGTGGAAATACACAATGTCGTGACAGTGGGATGAAACCCAACACTTGGATTCCACAACCCAAACTTAAACAATTAATTTCCTAAGATCCATCATAACAAGATAATAGAATCATACTTTTAAGTATATCCACACTCTTGTTCAAAAACAATCAAGATCATCTACCTAAGTAGAGAATACCAAGAATCTCCATGTGCAAATGACTCTGATTCCCTTGGTTCCACCTGATCCTCATCTTCAAGCTCTTAAATCTTCAAAACCTGTTGAAAAATTTAACCCACAACGGGGTGAGTCCGGTGACTCCGTAGGATTTACACCCTTCACCCATCGATCGAGTAAATAACATATAATCAAGCAATGGTACGTAACATATCTAAATTGAGATGTAATACAAAAGTATAGAATGTCTTCTATATTAATCTCACAACTCATATCTGAAACATAATTATCTTCAAAGAAAAGATTATGCCAAAGCCAATTAATTCTAGACCAATGCACACAAGACCATACAAGCTAGACAAATATCATCTAAATGATCTCAAGACTTAACTTAACATGACCAAATTAAAATAGACAAATCTGATTTTTCTAACATGACATGGTTTAACATCCATACATGACACACAAGTAACATATTTCATATCCTTTCCAGAACACATAGCCAAAGAGCAAGGAATTGGTCATCTTGCTTCACATGTACAAAATGCATTCACCAGCTCTAATATATATATATATATATAGAAGTAACATATACTAAGCTAGCCCAAAGTGCACCTAGGCAGTGGTGACACTAAGGGAAAACCGCGGTAATCCGGGATCTGTGGGAGGGCCGGATTCATCTAAGTTACCCACTGCCCACGGGCGATTGTCTAACATAGGCTGGTGAAGCCTTCATAGCACGTCATATCAAGAGTTCATAACATAATTTCACATCATGACATACCTGACCATACCATGCATACATGACATAAACATCTAATTTCATAGCCTTTCATACAAGACATAACATTCATAACAAACTTGACAAGACATATGATAACCCGACATAATTGAACTGGTTCTCAATGACAACTCATACTAATCATGATCAAATTGACATGACTAACTATGCATAGCATAGCCCATGATCTGAAACCAAATTAAACATATTTTGCCATAACTAGACAAAACTTGTACTAATCGACTTGATTGACATATTCTAACTCAAACATATACCATACCTAACCATATGAACATAATCATATCATGCATGACATATTACATAATCTGAAACTAAACTAACCAAAATTTACTTGATTTACATACATGAAATGACAAACCGAACTAGACATACTTAATCACATATACAAGACAATTAACTTAAATCAAGCTTGGCATAATCAAAACAAACTAACTTCTGATGTCAACACCCATAATCTGACCTAAACAAGTTCCAAAAAGTGAAATCTGATGACTTTTGATTTTTTCCAAAACTCCACATAATTATATTTCAATTCTAGGCCCATTCTAGCACATAAACATATACATAAATAACATATGGTCAAGTCTCATGAAAAATAGTTCTACCCGTCCAGAATCATGCCAAACATGTCCCATAATATTCAAAATATCATTTTCAAAGTTCTGGATTCAAGAATTTTTGAGAAAATTCACTAATCCTGAGTCAAAAGTCTAAACTAGTCAAATCAAGGTCCATAAGTTAAATCATGCATATTTTCTAATAAAAATGGAATCAAATACATAGATGAGCTTGAGAAACCTACCTGGAAGCTTCTGTAAATTTTCCTTATTTTTCTGGATTTTCTGCATATTTTTCTGGCATTAACTCTGATTTCCGGATTTAATAAATCCAATAATCCCAAAAGGCCGAACCGGCGCTGAACCGGACGGTTCGACCGGCGGCTCACGACATTGAGCCGGACGCTGGACCAGGCGGCTCGGGAGGCTGAGCCGGGCTCACACGGCGGCGACGTTCGCGGCGGCGGCGGCGTCGGCACTCGCCGGCGACGGCGACCGGGGCTGCAAGGCATGGCGGCGGCGGACGGTGGCGGCGGCTGCCGCGCGCGCTCGCGCGGAGGGAGGCAGCAGAGGGGCACGGCTCAGGCGGATGCGCTGACGGGTGACGAGGGGGGGGAGGTTCTCCCTGGGCGGGGCGACGCCGCGGGCGCATGTAAGCGGGGCGGCGACGGCGGCTGCTGGCGCTATCAACGCGCGGCGGCGGCACTCGCCGGCGGCAGGTTGCACAGGCGCTGGCGGAAGGAAGGAGAGGGAGAGGGAGAGAGAGGGCGGGGCGGGGCTGGCGAGAGAAGGGGGGCGCATGTGTAACGGCAACAGAGGGGGGGGAGGAGACGTTACAGATTTATTTATTTTTTTTCGAAACATTACAATGTCAGTATCTTATAGAAGCTTTTGCGCTATATTCAAAGAGATCATATGTTAATTTTAGATGATAAAGTTTGAGCTTTGATCTGGCTCATTCTTTGTCTTCTGCTAGGTACCGTATATCACTCGGTTGCTTGGGGCTGGTGAGAGCGAATGCTCGGTTATTCTCTTGTGGACACACAGCTTGGCTTCGCTGTCAATGACACCGTGGTCGACCTACTTCATGTGGCCTGATTCGTGTGCGTTTTTGTCAAGGGAAAGATCAGATTGTGCCGTCCATTAATTACCAACATCACGTTCTTGCAATATCCATGTTTATCTGCAGAACCCTGCTAGCGCTATTGAACATGCACAGATGTTTGATTTTGATCGCTCCCTCCGGAGAGCAAGATTAGATTGCCTTCACAAATTCGCTACCGGAAATTCGATGCCGAGAGATCTCCGAAGGAAGCATCGATCATCCGATATCGTGAATGGATAGCTTCACATTCTACTTAGAGAACGGATTAAATGATCCCAAGTTTTATTGTCGTAAATAGATTTTGCTATCTCTAGTGGTTAAAAAGAAAAGAAACAGTTTTATTGGTGATCTTTTACAACGATTAATTCGTGTATATATATATACTTCCTTCAGACACAACACAAACAAGCATTCTACTTTTTCTTATCATCTGCAGTTTTTTGTTTTTTCTACAATGGATGATTCCTCCAACAGTGAATTCGTTATCTTCTTCACATATGATAGCTACATATTTTTGCTGTCTAACACAGTATTCTCTCATTGCATTATTTTCGATAAAATAGAGAGCTTTATGCGACGGGCAAGCATCCTATAAATTGTTTCCCTAGCTCAACCTTGGTCGTTGATCACAGGCCCGCTTGTTGTTCAGTTCACAAGGTGATCACATATTCATTTTTTAATTAATTTTTTAGCCAGCTATCTTGACCCGACTTCTAAAAATTTGTTAACTAAAATTACGAGTAGTCTATTGATTCAATATCTTGAAATTTTTTTATATCGGAATGTTACACCATGTTTGGTAACACTATTAGGTACCTCTATCACTATCAATTTTAAAATTGATATTGATAGGAATCATTAAGAGGTGTTTGGTTAATTGTATCAATTTTAAAATTTGTAGTGCAAACAAAGTATATTATGTAATACAAGTATCCACTTGTATTACTTTTGATATTGATACTCCAATATTTGAAAATATTAATATCAATATTGATATAGTACCAAAAATGAAACTCTAACCAAACAGGGCATTAGGTAGCAAATTCAGTTTTTTTATATTGAATGTTATTCGGTATTTTGAAAATCTGGAATATCTGACTTCTTGATCTCGGTTTCAATAGTCGCCGACTCTAATCGAACCAAAATAGTTTAAAAACCATACTTTAAAATTTATGAATAGTACTTTGTACGATCATCAGATATAGATTCTTCTCCTTGGATAGCATGTTCAATGTACATAACTCATTGTGGATATAATTTATTAAAATTTTAATTTATTATAACTAAATTTAACTAGTTATAACCAAGGAGGGTTGGGTCGGGGGTCGCGACCGGGTCGCGGGACCCCCAGGCCGACCGGGTCGCGACCCGGGTCGCGACCCTAATTTTTAATTATTTTTTTTTTTGAAAAATTCAAAAAAATAAGAAAAATGCGAAAAAAATCTGAAAAAATACATAAAAATTGGATACATTAAATGACATGATTTAAATAAATAATGCATCAATTTTATTCCAACATGATGTGTTGTACACTTTGTAGGTAGTTGATGTACTCTCCCCATGTCATTTGGGTTGAGTACAAAGCTTGATACATGTACATGACGATCGTATTCGTACGTCCCTCGGGAAACTATCCTAAGACTTGATCCAAACGAGTCACCATAACTATAGGTCGATTGGATCGAAGTATCCGATGACTCCACATAATTCATTCCACAGTACTCTTGATCGTATGTAGGGAACCAAGAGCCTTGGGATGAATCATTCACATAGTCGGAGGCATCGTAGTATTCTGCTCCAACTCCATGGCTACGATGACCTCCTCTACCTTGTGGCGGCCTTCTACCATGATCGGTATCTTGGGTCGCATGAGTATATTGCTCCTCGTAGGTAAAACGTAGCGACGTGGTAGGAGATATGGGAGGATACGAGGTCCCTTGTACTTGTAAAGTGTCCGTGCCCCCGTATCGAGCACCATCATCGGCGCTACTCTTTGACGACGAATCATCGGACGTACGGTACCGCACTCGGACGTTCGGCTCCGGCGTGTCTTCTCGATCGTCTTCGACGGTATCAGCCTCTGCAATATCAAAAGGATGAGTCATAACTTGTTGACCTTTTTGGCTACTTTGGGTATCTTGGCTAGGTCCGTCTCCGGTCCTCTGGCGCTTTGCTAGTGAGGAGGGATACGGAATTCTTCGGCTAAAGGGACATCGTCGAGCCCTGCTTGGGCCCGTTGTCGGTCTTGGGGGTTGAACTGCGGTTCTCCCAAGCCTTCTCGGTCGTTTACCCAAGCTTCTAAGGAGGTCTTCTGGTAGAATATTTGATCCAAATCGATATCCTCCTCTTGATTGGCGGCTCGTCGACCGAACGTCCCGGCTTGCGTGTGCTATCCAACTCTTTGTTCCATACGGATTTCGCTTCATTCTATCCAAATTCCTCGACTTTAACCTCATGTTGTAGTGACAATACACGAGGTCTTCAAGCCTCCTTGATGTCAACCTATTTCTCTGCTTTGTGTGAATCGAAATTTGAATGTAGACCAATTTCGCTCGCGGCCCGAGCGGATGTGGTTTGACTTAGGACCACGATGGCTACGTCCGCCAAGTCCTCGTACCCTGGTACTTTACCATGGTCCATCCACTAATCAGCTGCATAAATTGAATGTCGTACATTATTATCTAATTAAGCTTTGATTAATTAAGTGATGAAAAACATTTCTACGTACCCGGACTTAGTATCATCACAGCTCGTTCAACTCTGCTCGTTCCAAAGTGAAAACTCCGCATTCTGTAATCATACATCTTGTTGCAAGCGATAATATCCCGGTCGTCGTCACCAAGCAACCGTCGGATGACGCTCTTCACGTCATCTAATAGCTCGTTCGTCGCCTTGAAATGTGGACTATAGCAGTATCTTGGGTTGAAAAAGTAACCTACGAAACAAATAGTATTAGTAAACAAGTTATACACAACTTTGATTAATAAAAAGATTAGTAAATGTTTAAGAAAATATACTGTTGCATGTATGGGTTGATGTAATGTACGCTCCCGACGATCATAATATCCCACCACTTGGCGAAGTCGGACACGGTCTTGGAGATTTCTTCTTTGGCTCTCTCAATCGCATCATATAAATACCCCGTATGCCTTTTCTATCTCCGTCAACTATCCTTAGTACCTTCACTATGGGTTGGACGATGTCTAACGTCTTCTTTACAACTTTCCAAAAATCTCCACTCTCTATTGTCTCTTCTACTTTTCTTCCCTTTCTCTTATCCGATGGGTTACATTTAGCCATCCAACTACCCCAACCCGGTGAAATGACCATTTGAGTTAGAGCTCTCCTTTGACTCAATAAACTTTCTAAGGAAATATAGTGGGAGGCGAACCGGGTTGCACCCGAGCCGTAACAACTCTCGCCCCTTGGTGTGTTCCCTCATAAGTGCAAGGACAAAGTTGTGGTTATAAATAAATGAAGAAATAAAGCCGGGCTAGCTTAACTACCATCTATTTGAGGATCCTTGCATATATCCTCCAACATCAAATCTAAAGAGTGGGCGGAGCAGGGTGTCCATACAACTTTGGTCTTTTCGACCATAAGCATCGGCAAGCCGCTTTGTATGCGCCGCATTGACTGTGACTACTTGAATTACGCGCCTCTCTTTTATTCCTTCTATCACTGCATCCATCAATTGGTAAAGATACTCCGCATTCTTTACCTGTCCTGATGCGTCGACCGACTTCCAAAAGACCGTGCCGGCTTGACTGTACACTAGAAAATTGATCATAGTCTTCCTAGTAATACTGTTAAGTATAAGATGTTAACTAAGTTATCTCAAAAGAATGTTAATACATATAATATGAATGAGTAAAAGAAAATTTAATTACCGGTCCATCTGTCGGTCATTAACGTGCAACCTCGTTCCTCCCGGATGCGTTCAATATGACCGTACTTCTTTGTTTCTTGCACCTCCGTAGGAAGATATACATTGTATATCTCCTTTGGAGTTTGGACCGAGGCACTCCCCTCACGACGTACGCGATCGTGTCGATCATGTTCTCGTAGTATGGTCCCTTCGCGGCATTTGCCGGAATGCGTGGTGAAAGAACCACCTTGACGTTGCCGGCCAATCCTATCCTTACATAATTTGAGGTTCTTCATCACCGTCGTGATTGTTGTTTGACGTTGTCGTGGTCGGTGATTACGGGATCCCCGGACCTCTTGCACCGGGTCGTCGTCTTGTGTGAGATCATGAACCTGATCTTGCGGTTGGTTGTTGGATCCTCTTCCGCTACCTCGACCACTCCCACTTCCAGACCCTTGACCCATCATTCGGCCGGTATGTCTATAGAACTCTTCCTCGGCGAATGATCTTCGACTTGCTTCCATCCCTCGTGAGAGTTCATCTTTTTAAAAAACATTTAAGTATCAATGCTACTTAATTATCCTTTAAAATAGAATAATGAACAACGTTTATGAGTAACACCTCCCATACCTTCGTACTCTTCGTCTCCAAAAATATCAGAGGCCTCTCTTGTCGGTTCCGTAAATGTGTACGGATCGTCTCCCCGGTTGTTGCAATTCTTCTCGGACGGTCTCTTTATGTCTTTTTGCTAGTTCCCTTCGTTTGCTCCATCGCTTGTAGGTGCCTATGAAATTGAGCTCGACCTCCGGCGGAGTCCGTGTGCAGGAAGAACATTTCCTTCTACTGCAAGATGAAATTTTAAACGATAAATACCACCGAATATTACTTTGTCGCAATATTTACATTGCACTTTTCTCTCGCCATGGAGATCAAATTGCAATGCAACCAAGCCGGATCACTCCGGGTCGCGCGGTAGTTTGGGTTGTTTGGCTTGGAGAAGACATTTTTTAAGTAAATAATTACTTAAGTAATTAATTAATTATTTAAATAGCTAATAACCTTAATTAGTGACTACTAATGTAAGTATATTTTTATTTATATAAATTGAATGATTAACTAAATATAGGATTAAGTAAGTAATTAATATTCCTTCAAACTAATGATGTGTTAAGTAACTACTAAACTAAATATCTAACTAATCTTCTAGCTAACTAACTATGCAAGTAAGCAAATAAATATTAAAAAGAATAAACTACTTAACCCACTAATCAATGGAACTAATATTAAATAAATATACTAAATGAACTAATGAAATGCTTGATGAAATAATTAAGTAAATGAGAAAAAAAATTTGAGCAATGAGAGCAATGAGAGCAATGAGAGCACAAATGAGAGGTTGAGAGTGAGAGTGGGGGGGTGGGAGTAAGGAGAGGCCCTTGGGGGGTTTAAATAGCCCCCAAGGGGCTGAACGGGGGGGCTGCGCCCCCAAGACCGTTGGGAGCGGTCTTGAGACCGTTGCCAACGGTCTGGCAACGGTCATGTGATCGTTGCCAGACCGGGTCGCGCGACCCGGCCACGACTCCGCGACCCGGCCGGGGGAGTCGCCCCGACCGGGTCACGACCGAGCCGGTCGGGCCTAAACCCGACCGGGTCGGGGCCAGGTCGCGACCCGGGTCGCGACCCGGCATTCCATGGTTATAACTAAAATCACACCCTTAGCCGCATCAACAGTCTTCTATCTTGAAATAGGAGTGTAAACGAAATCCGATATTCCAAAATTTCAATTTGATTCCGATAAAAATTAACGAACTTGGAAACTATTTTGCATCCTATAAATTACCGAAATCAAAATCGGATATTAGGGTAACTTATTGAAACCAGAATCGATATCAGATGCTTCTATTTCTATTTATCTGATTTTAATGATAAATAAATAAATATAAGTAAAAATAATTAAAATGAAGTCAAATAAATCATAAAGCATAATATATAAAATCAATAAAATAATAAAAATAAGGTTTTAAAAATATTATAACAGATTTTAGTAATTATATGTAAATTATTAATTTATGTTTGAATAAAAATTAATATTTAATATCATACTTGAAAATTATCGGATTCGATTCCGAATCCGATAATAGAATCGGAATCGGATCAAAATTGAAATATAATGATTCTGAAATTATTAAAATTGAGATCGTTACACTTTAATCCTTATCGAAATCGAAATCGAATTCTCGTGATTATACCGTGGAATCCGACCTATTTACGCCCCCTACCTTGGGGTGACAGTAACCCAGCGAGGCGTGCCATGGATCTCTTGTCTCGATAGTAAAAGAGATATGACGCTGTATATATATGTATCCAGTCCAATTACCTAGTTATGGCGATATGATGAAAAAATATAAAGAATAGCCTCTACGAGATACGTTTCGTAATCGCGTGTAGCTACAAAAGACTACATCACGCAAAACATATAAAACATTGCGCGTATGAATTTTACTACAATAATGAACCCCGGGCGCCTTGTATCCAAATTCGAGATCTTTTCTTTCCCTCGCAAGCAGATTCTCCGCTTCGCCGACCGTGACCGGACGCAACAGGTTCACCCGGCCCAACCGAGCCGAACCCGTCCGGTCCAACAGCCACGGAACGGCTCTCGGACCGCGCCTCACGTGCGCGCCCGCTTGTCCCCATCTGTACGGTCGGATCCGACTGTCGGACCTGCCCGCTCCACGCGGCGCCTTTCCAGTGGTCGGATTCAATCCACCCGCCTCGGGAGGTGCGGTCCGCGGGATCGGTGGCCGGGGGTGTTCGGGGGTGTTCGTGTTTGGATCGGTGTGATTTTTAAAATAAAAATTATTTAAATCAAATTAGATCAAACCGCTTTCTTGATTTGGTTTCGGTTATCATGTTCAAATCATTTTTTATCATGATATAAGTATAGCTTGATCTAGTTTATTTTAAATTATATTTCATCAAAATTTAGTGTATATACACTTTATTAATTTTATCTTAAATATTTTATTTTTATTATAAAGTAATATTGTAATCTAGTTTACATTATTTGATTTATAAGTCTGATTTAGTTCGAAGAGATTAAATTAAACCCAGCTGATTAATAATTTTAAGGGAGGAACCCGTGAACGCCACTAATTAAATTGGTGTCATCCACGTTTGTCGCTACCTTTTTGACATTACCCCCCGTCATTATCGCCACTTGGGAAAGGCTACCCCTGAAAGGGTCAAATGCCTATGGCACCTTTCGTCGGAAGTCTGAACCGAACCGAAGGGATAAGGCCTTCGCCGCCCCTCCACTTCCAGCCGTGAGCTGCCGGAGGGGGGGGGGGATTAAGCTTTGGAAGGGCGATCCATTAATACCGGATTCTTTTTGAAATTAGGCTTATGCCCTCCCGCCAAAAGGGTCGCATCGCAATCTTCCGACATCTAGTTAAACGGGACCACCTGCTCAGGGGTCCGGACATGCCCGCCTTACCAAGGCGTACCGGTCCGTCCGAAAAGGTTTAATTGCAAGGTAGCCCGTCCATTTAAAATATTTGTAGAAATAGACTTCGGATAGCCGCCGGAAGACAAGAGTCAACACTGGCAGAGCACGATACTTAATTAAATATGAATCAGATGGCTGTGCGGCGAAGACTGGTTATAGTGTCTTTTTTTTTTTGAACAGAGAATAGATATTCATTACATAACATACCCGAGTACAGATACGACAGTACAACAAACAAACTTAAAAAATAAAAGACAGACACGTAGAATTAAAACTGAACTAACGAAAGTGAAAGTTCCATAAAAAGTCAACTTATCCAAGGAACAAGTCCATAGCCACGAATCGACCATCGCACCCGAGTGCTTGACTGGTTATGGTGTGGTTCTTATCGCTTAGTGCACATATATATTCGATTTGAAAAAAAATGGCGGAAAAGTGGGTGCCAAAAATGTATTATCATGAGAGGTTTCGTCAAAATGGTTTTTTTTTCTTGTAGTGTGTGCTAATTTAAGTTTTTTCGACGATGAAAACAACAAATGAGTGTGTTTAAAAATTGAATCTTTGGAGGAGCGGGGAGGAGAAGGGAGAGGGAAATAAGTTGTCGGATGGTTAAGAAGGGGTATTTGGAGTTAATGCGCTAGACTTCACCTTCTTAAATAAAATATATATACCCTGGGGGAAGGGAATTTCGGCTTGCTTTACATGCTTTTTTTTGGGTTTTAAATAAAGGCCGTCTCTGCCCAGCGATAAAACGGGGCAGAAATTAGGAAAAACATTGGAAAATTTTCCTCGTCGTGCGTCGGGCGGAGGTGGTGGAGACAAGGGAGACCCGGATTCCGCTGCGAGGTCTCGGTTTTATTATCTTGTCTGGTGCGGGAAATTTGTTACCTTTTCTTGGGCGCTTTCCCGTATTTTTCGTATTTCTGGTGCGTTTCGTGCTGGATTTTCCTTGTTGTGCCGGCGGAATTCGGAAAAAAAGGGGATATTTTCGTCGGCGATCCGAAGGCCGGACTGGGGATTTTCCTTGCTTTTTTAGCTGGATTGTCGACCGACTGGGCATTTTTACTGTTTTCCGATAATTTCCGCGTCCTCCCGGGTAAGGTTTTGGGATTTTTATTCCCCGTTTTCTACTTCTGGGTTTTGTTTTTAACTTCATCCGTGGTTTTGCGGCGGGATTGTAATTTTGTGGTGATGGATTCGGCCAGTTTTTTAGGGGCGTTCAGATCCTTGATGATCTGAGGATCTCCGGCTCGTTTCTGGGGGATTTTTGCTTGCAAAGTTGGAATCTTTGTTCCATGCTGCGTCCAGTTGCTGTTCTCACTTTGCTGAGACTGAAAGAAGCTTAGAGATCTTTGGTTTTGTGACTTTTTGGTTTCTGCGAACAGTTAAGCTGTAGAGCTACTGATTAGTGCTGAATTAGGCAGACTTTCGACTTGTTTTCTGCGAACATGGAGATGAGGCCGGACCAGGCGATCATGGTGGGTAGTGAGCAGTTCGCTATGGGGTCGCAGAGAAGCCCAGTGCAAGCGCCGGCGCCGATGCAAAGCATGCGGCTAGCCTTCACTCCAGACGGCACTGCCATCTACAAGCCGGTGACGAACAGCTCCCTTGGTTACCAGGGCGCCGGTGCCGGAGGAACTCCTGTAAGTGGCAAGGAGAGTATCCCGCCGGCACTGGCAGCACAGCCAGCGCTGAACATAGGCATGGGGGAGACGCCAATAAAGAAGAAGCGTGGCCGCCCGAGGAAGTACGGGCCGGATGGAACGATAGCTCTTGCTCTGGCTTCTTCGTCCCCGCCCGGGACGACAGCCGGCTCGGCTGGTCTCACTTATCGTGGAGTTGACACCATGGGGAACGCCGCGGCCTCGGCTCCTGTGAAAAAGGTGAGGGGAAGGCCGCCAGGTCCGAGCAAGAAGCGGCAGATGGCTGCTCTAGGTAAATCTCGATTCTTGGCTACCATCTTTAGCTCTCTCTCTCTCTCTCTCTCTCTCTCTCTCTCTCTCCACCCTTGTGGTTTGATTGTGTTTTCTGGGAGACCATGCGGTTGTGACTGAGTTATGTGGGATGTTCTATTTGCAATGCCAGCTTTAGATGGCTTCATGTCCTGTTAGTTATGTGCGTTATGACAGGGGACCAGTTTAGATGGTTCTCTCTCTCTCTCTCTCTCTCTCTCTCTCTCTCTTCCATAAAGGGCAATGATAATGAAGTTTTTATTTGCAAGATAAATTGAGTTTTTGTTACAAATTTATGTTTTTGTAACCAAACTTTTAAAAAAGGGTGTTTGATAATCATTATATTTTCATATTTTAAGAGAGAATTCCTTATTGGGCCAAAAAAAAGAGAGATGAGTCCCTATCTTTTTTTTCTTGTGGTCCCCCACATTCTCTAGTTATATGCTGTCCCCAAGTTTTGTTATCACATCCCTTCAAGCGTTACAATGTATGCCTTTGACTGTTTAGAGTTTATTTTAATATAAGTTTTTAAGATGAAAGTGTATAGAAATTTATTGTGCAACCAAACACCCTATAAAGCTCTATTGTTATTTGTTGCTTGCTCTTATTTTCTGTTGTCTACCCGATGTATTTTGTCAGGAAATTACCCATACGCCCTTGTCAGTTTTAGGCACCTAATATACTTTCATCATCTGTTGTATTTATGGGAATTGTTAACAGGCGATGACATGCAATGCGTTTTTGTTCTACACTAGGTGAATTAGTGTGATTTTGTCTGGGAAGTTATGTACACAAGTCCTTTCCAACTTAATGGCATATGACATTTGCATAGTTGTCAAGGAGACAAGGCGCTCAAAGCATTGAAGAGTACCGATTCTGTTTAGGCGACAAGGCAGCCGCTTAGACATCATCTAGGCGGTCAAGACGGTATTCAAGGAAGGTTAAGTCGGGAGGTTGTTATACTTAAAAATAAGCATAAATATAATTATATTTTTATGTTATAATTGAATATGAGTGTTTTATGTATGCACATAAGTAAATATGATGTGTGTGTGAAAGAGAAGAGAGTTAAATAGTTTTTTATAAAATTTAAGTATATAACACATTTATGATTATAAAATTTATATATGTGCGATAGTATAAGTGATGGTGAAATATTGTTATAATATTATTAAATGGGGGGAGTGCAGAGTAGTCGCGGACATTTGACCTAGTGTAGAACAACTATGGACATTTGACATACTTTCGCATTTGCTTCTCTTTGTGATGAACTTCAGATGAGTAGTGGGAGAAAACATGTTTCTTTCTGTTTTTCCTTTTAGTACCAGATAGTGGTGTTTATATATGGGAGTTTTTATTTTTTATTTGTGTGTGGACATTCTTTTAGAGCTGCATCATTTATTATCATCACCTATTGTGTTTTGTATATTCTATGGTTAACCTTTTTCTTACAAAAAGTAGTGTATGCAGGATTGCCATGCGTTGGATTCACCCCACATGTTCTTACAGTTAAAGCTGGAGAGGTACCAATCCGAGCAGGCAGCCAGTTATTTATTAATATCCAGAATATTTGTACATGCAATGGTTGTCCCCTGTGTTAATTTTTGTTCACTTTATTGTTCATATTTCGCTAATGACTCTGGTTAGCTGCATTAAAAGTGGACCTTGTCATTTTTCAGTGTAACCTGAAGGAATTATTGGATGTTTAACTTTCTTAACATTCATGATTGTAAATTTGCATACATGATGTATTTCAGTGCCTGTTAATCTTAAGTTAGATGATTAACATGTCTCCATTGATAATGAAGGAACTATTGCAGTAATAGGTAAGACATATGCTTGTTTCAACTTCACTCTAGTTTTTTCTTTTCATATCTATACCCTCATAAAATATGGCATAATGAATTCCTACCCTAATCCATGTATTCAGAGAAGCAGCTGGTAATACTTGCCTAGACGATCCAGATGGTCACTTCAAATGTTCATTTGGATAATTTGTTTTTTGTATCTGTAAACAAACATGCATAACCTTTGTTAAGTTAAAAGCAAGGACTGAATATGTAAATTGTGTTGATAATACAACCAAATGGTTACTCATTTTAAGAGTACGAAGACTGAGTCACCCAGAAGGCTCTGATGTGGTCATCGGAAGCCCAAGGATTTAAGGCTAGGAGAAGTTGACATGCTTCTGCTCAATGCATAGCCATTTACCTGAAATTAATTATATTTACCACAACATACTCCTCCCATTCCCTTAGACAGTCCAACTTGAGTTCCTAACTCGCCTTTGACATTCCCACGAGATGTTTGAGAACCCACCGGGTATTTTATATGCATAAGCACTTTACTTCTTCAGCCTATGTTATTGCATAAGGCAGAGGTGGTAGGCCCAAACAGAAGGTGATATGCCCTTCCCACCTTGGCTCCTTAAGGTGGTTGCTTCACCCCTCAGTTTTCATCACAACTCAACCTAACCATTAATCCCAAATTATTTAGAGTCAGCCATCTGGATTCTCTTTTTCCACACACATCAATTTTGAGTTATTTCTTATTTAGCTGATTCCAATCATATTGAATTACCCTCCTCTAGGTTAACTTAGGTCTACCATATCCTTTTTTCATTCCTATTATTTTGATATTTTTACTTTTCTAATTAGATCTTCCTTACGTATACAATTAATGTGTCCAAACTACGTCAACCTCCCTCTAACTTTGTTATACACAGTCCCAAATCTGGATGAGAAAGGAAGAAGGTTATGGTAGGTGATAGCCAAGCTAAAAATTGTGTCATCACACCTTTAATATTTATTAAATAATTTCTAATTATGGCTGTTTTCTCTATTTTGTTAATTTCTGATGAGTTTATACTAATATATTGATGAGATTAGTATATATCATATGCTTTAAGCTTTAGTTATCATGGTATGCATTGGCTATGCCATCAAAATGTATAAATTACAAATTTAGTTTAAGGCCCTAAGCTTCTCCATCATTGGAATCAGTGGGGGCAGGGTACTTGGCAGGAGCATCCTCTCTCTTGCAATCCTCTAATAGCCAAGGTTCCGACCTCACATGGAGCTTCTTCTTTCCCTATAGTGTTTAAATTATGTGAATACAGCAAGCAGCTGTTCTTAAAGGCTGCTGCAGCTGTTGCCTAGACGATGGGGCAAATTGGCAGCCTTTTAACTTGACTCAACTCAACTCAACAGCACCAAAGTCTAAATCACTCTGGTCTGCTTTAGGAATTCTCTATCTCAATCCTGAACATTTTAGGAACTCATAAAAGGATGTAAATCCTCTAAATCGTACATTTTTCTCCTTTAAGTTAATCATCCACTCCATTTTTTCTTTTCTTCGCCATTTTAATGCACTTCAATTTTTTAGTTAGAGCCTCTAGTTCTACACCTAATGTGGTTAAATCATCTATATCTTAATTCACTGGGAAGCACCTAATCCGAACTCGGAAGTTGAATGCCCCTCTACTTCCCAATGCTTAAGATGGCAGTCCGTTTTTTTGAAGAGTAAAATAAAATTAAAATTTATTGTTGATTTATTCATAAATATTCTAATTTAATTATTGTAGACATGTATGTCACAATTATTTCAGCCATTTGTACCCTAATTTATTTTATCTAAATCGGTGGAATTTTACCTACTATTTTAGTACCTAAGAAATGATAACTCTATGAGATAATAGGCGAGGCAATGGAGGCAAGGCAACTCCTTGTTAACTGCATTTATTTGGTAGTTTTTAGGGTATACATTCAAAATGTCATGAGTAAAAAGAATTGACATTTTACAGGTGTACAAAGGAAGAAAAGTGCAGTTTATTGGTTGCTAAAGTTGATATCCTTTTGTCAGCAAATATGGCAATTAGCATTATTTAAAATATGAAATTGTCCTAGTTGTCAAGGTGACAAGACATTCAATGCCTTTGAATAATCATTGACACTTGGGTAAGGAGGCAGCCGCTTTGATGTCTCATAATTGGGGGAAGTTGAGGGATTGATGCTGGAATACTACAGGGAGAGGATAAATAGGGAAGTACAGGGAATAGAGTGAAGGAGATTGACATATGTAGGGAGAGGAACTTCTCCCGCGGGGGGGAGCAAAGGGGACTCTGGAGATTTATGTGCCGTCTCATAATTATATATGTATATACGTGCACGTATATATGTCTTTAATGCTAAATGAGTAATAGAAGTGATAAGAAAAAATTTAATATGATTTTCCTACTTTTAGATGAGCAACTCAGAACAAACTTGACTAGGGCCTACTCTGCCTTTTGGGCCTCTGGAAAGGTGCCCATGTGCCAAGGTGCATAAAAGGTGCCTTTGCGCCTAGGCAGCTCCAGATTGCACATATTTTACTTTACCTAGAACTTTTTTTTGTGTGTAACTCCACTTTTCAATGCTACTTCATTGTTAACACAACTATAGCAAATATGTCACTTGCAGAATACAAGTATCAGGTGAGGTATTACTTTTGATGGATGTAGATTGATCGATGCAAATGTATTGCACAAGATTTAAAGTGAATATATCTTTGTGTGTGTATTTTTTGATGTACTTCTTTTTTCGATCCAGCAACACGGGTTTTTAACTTGATTATGTTGTCTATGGCATTGCAATCTTTTACTCGGTGTGGTCTAGATGAATTTGCTGAAATATTCTGTATTAATTGATTATCATTAATCCTGACATCATCACATTTTCAGTTGATTATTTAATTGGAACACTAAAGGATCCAGGATTTGATTTGTTATAGCACGATCAATAGATGTTTTTGTTGCTTTTGAGGTTTTTTTTTTAAATTTAGTTAAAGATGGTTGAGGCAACTATTAAGATGAGGCCAATGTGTTGATGCAACCCCTCACTTTTAAGCCTTGAGCCTCAAGGCGCATGCCTCAGGAAGTTGACAGTTCTTTCACAAAAGAAATTTAAATATTCAGCGTTGCATAATAATTTCATTATATCTATCTTTAATGTTTACTTGTTCCGATAAACTGATAAAAGTAGTAACTTATAGGGTGTTTGGTTGCATGATAATGAAGGTTTTTGTTTTAATTTTTAAAAATTGTAAGAAAACTTGTTAAAAGAGGTGTTTGGTAACCATGACAATTTTATGTTTTAAAAGTGATTTTCCTCTTAAACAAAAAAGAGGGTCTCACCTCTTTCTTTTTTCTTGTGGTCCCCACTTTGTTTGGCCATGTGTGGTAGTTACTCTTTTTTGTTACATCATCCCTCCAAACATGATAATTTTATGTCATGAGGTGGTTCACTTTTTATTTTAATATAATTTTTTATCAAGAAAGTGTACAAAAAATTATCATACAACCAAACACCCCATTAGTAATTACTAGTTTATTTGTCGTATATAGTCAGTACATTTATGTTTAAATTAATTCACCTTTAGTTTTTAGGTGATTAGGGAATTCTTTTTCGGTGAGACAAATCCTTCATTACCTAAACTCACCCACAAGGTTGACTTTTTGTTGGCATCTGTGATTCTCTGTTGTCAAGTGTACAATTCTAACAGCATAAGCTATTAGAAAGTTTCAGATCCTGTTGGGAATACTGTTACCACATTTAATTTCCTTCTCTGAGTTATAGGAAGCCCGACATATGCATGTACAATGTTCATTCCAAATGGGACAAGAGTATTACCAAAAAAATTGTGGGTCATAAGTTCCGTCCTCCACAGGTCACAGGGTGAGTTGGGATGCTCTAGCACTTGGGCTTTGCATGTTGGGATCCCTGAGGCTGGTTTGACCTTTGAGCACCCTTGGACACTGCAATTTGGGTCAAGCACATTGGTGTGCCCATATAGGTAAATGGATTACTGAGGTGACTACAAAAATCGAGAAGAAAATTAATGTATTGCATAAAAAGATAAAGTGGACGAATAATCAACTAAGAAAAATTGGCACCATATGAGAACAAAAAGGGAACAGTTTTGTTTAATCTGATTTGGATTTAAGCCCTCCAACTAAAACCCAGACAAGAAAGGGGAGAGATTGTGCATTGAATCAGGTGAAATGTGCAAGCTGAGTCCCAAAAGCAAGCTAGTCAGTTCTGCACACTCTGAAGGAAGCCGATCTATTGTATAATTCCCTGGAGTTTTTTAATATCCATCGTTGCAATAAGAGATTCTACGTTGGGTTAGCTACTGTATCTATGCATATTCACCAGTTTCGTATGTACATATGTACATAAAGGTGGGAGTAGAACGATCTAATGATATAGCCTATTTTTCCACATCTAAATGTTTAGTTTTCTAGAAGTATCATATGTTTGGGTTTGATGTCAGAGATGCAGCACTTGGGGCTGGATTTCGCTTCTGTTTTGGATTTATTTGAGGGTTTAGATAGCATATCATAAAATGCTTTTATAATGAATGAAATGGAGATTATCATTTTGGTCCTTGGGTGTTTGGGTTATATACCAAATAGTATGCACTCTTGTCCATCTGATCACGTAGGTTTTTATCGCCACAGGAAGAACAATAGCATGATTATACTTTTAATGCCATGAATATTCCTTTGCAAATTTATCCATTTATGTACTTTTCTCCCAGAGGATCTATACCATCATGATTTAATTTCCATTTCTGCTCATGCTCTATCAAGCTTCTATTTGTTCCGTCTACATGTCTTTCCTTCCTTTTTTGCTTCTTTTTTCTCCCCGAGCCTATTTTGGTGTTGTCCCTGGCTGAACGATTACATTCCTCGAACATCCATTGTAATTATTTCTTGCAATATCACTTGTAGATTCCTATAGAAGGATACCAAGTGTGAATACGAAGAAACAAGAAAATTCCCTATGGAATTGATTTTTTGACATAATAGGTCAACATTTCTGTCATTTTACAGGATGTGGCATCAAAAATCATGACATTCTGTCAGCACGGATCTCGTGCAGTTTGCGTCCTCTCTGCAACTGGTGTTATTTCAAATGTGTCCCTAAGGCAGCCTGCAATGTCAGGTGGAACAGTGACTTATGAGGTATAATTTTCTGCTTGATCCTGCTCTGTTCGATGAAGATAGTGATTTACAACTTTCTTTCTGTTCATTTGTCTTGACACATGAGTATTCATTATGAACGTATGCTTTGTAGGAGAGAGGATAGGCAAATCAACTGATTTGTCTGCCTTTCTTATTGGTAAAAATATTTGTTACACCTCTGCCTTTGTTTACGGGCGTAGTTGCAGGGAATCACCCCCTAAAGGAAAGCAAGAAAGAGAGGAGCAATGCTGTAATCTTTGCCTTTGTTTTAAACTAAGCCCGTTGCCTTATAATCTTGCAGTTCTATTTGTAACCAGTGTCTTAGCCGCCACTAAATAATGTCTTTCTCTAACTGAACTGTTCTATGGGCAGGGACGATTTGAGATATTGTCATTATCCGGTTCCTTTCTTCTGTCGGAGAGTGATGGTCAGCGCAGCAGAACAGGTGGACTTAGTGTGTCTCTGGCAGGGACCGATGGCCGAGTTTGGGGTGGTGGAGTTGCTGGCCTACTGACAGCAGCATCTCCTGTGCAGGTCAGTTCTCTTGTGGCTGAGCTAACCTTCGTAGGAAAATTGTGGGATTTCTGGTTTCTGCATTGTTCGGCAAAATGCCTTGTCAAATCTCTTACGGTGTGCGCCAACGTTTCAGCAGCGAAAGCATTTCAATTTTCATGAGACACCTTTCATTTCCTCCATCCTCTTACATGGCTTAAATGATTTTTAGAAGATATGTTTACTTAATCTAACACGATCCTCCTGGTATCTTGCAGAAATTTCTGTGAAAAGTAGGATGCTAGATGTCAATTTTAGATTTTAGACCCAAGTTTTATTGAACCCTACCTTCAACCCAATGCGGGGTCAGGACCAGGTCTCAACCTGGGCCCAACTCGGTTGGTTTTTGAGCCGACCAACCCGGTCCCGACCCGAGACCCTGACTCCATAGATATTTTAAAATTATTTTTTATTTCGACGCTGGCCAACCCAAGTCCTGACCCGGGCCGATCCTGGTTGGTTTGGGCCAAACCGATCCACTCCCGACCCCCACCCCACCTACCTTGCCTTCAACTGCTGGATGAAATGGAGAGAGATGGTTCCGCATTAATCAATCTAGCCTAGCCGATGGGCAACACATTGATGAGGTCAACTTTGTCGGGTGATCCAGTGTTTGTATTTGGATAAACTCTTTTTGTAATACCTAATTCCCATTCTTTGCAGATCGTTGTGGGCACCTTCACTGTAGACAGCCGCAAAGAGACTACACCAGCGAGCCCTCCGGAAGTGTCACCCCTCCAAAGCAAGCTCACTCCTGGTGCAAGCATGGGGCCGAGCAGCCCACCGTCGCGAGGGATGCTCGGCGAGTCCTCCGGGGGCCTTGCGAGCCCTCCAAACCAGATCTCAGCCGCCTGCAACAACGGCAACCAGCAGGCAATGGCGAACAAGTAGAGACTTGACAGAGTAGGGAAGTCCTGGAGCCGCCCTGTGACGCTGTGCTCTGTTCGATGTGAGTAGCTCAGGTCGAACGCCGTCTCGTTCCAGACCTAGTGCCCTGTTTTTTATTTCTTCTGCTACCCGTAGCTCTGCTCTGATTATACAGTCGCGGTGGTGATGTTGTCTATCAGATAAACTGTTATTGTTTATCTCGTGATGCAATTATATGATTTCACTGCCCCTCTCTATAGCTGAATCTGTGCTACCTTCTGAATGTCAGTTCTGCAGTGATTTTCCGGATTGATTTAAACCGCTGCCGTCTTCTTATCCTTGGATCTCTTGTCGTGAAATTTTGGGCTTTTGATCTCAAGCGATATGATTTTAGATCGATATGTCGTTCGGCAGTTTAGGGATTCGAAGTTTTGGATAAGATAGCAGATCGTCACGACGATTTTCGAACCGAAAATTCCGCGGACAATCTATATATTTCACGAGATCAATCGAGTAAGACTCGTTCCCGGGATAAACGTAGTGTTCGATCAAGACGAGCGATCAGTTCATCATCGTCGCGATCGACCCATGGAGTCTCTGACTTCTTCTGCTGCCCCGCGGGGCTACTGCGGGAGTTGCTTGCCGTCGAACGTCTGCCCGAACCGCCAGTTCGCCGGAGCCGCGCCGTAGGAGGTCACCGTCCTTCCGCCGGCGGTGGTCACCTCGAAGGAGAGGGGCTGGCCGCTGAGGTCGGCGTTGCACTGCCAGTTCTGCCCCCAGTTCCTCCCCATCGGGATCCATCCCGTCGTCGATCCCTTCACCTTGACCGCCGCAACCTCGCCGTCGGACCCCACGCCTGTTACCAGAACCTGGTGGAAGTGGGAGCTTCCGGTCACCGTGAACCTCATCGCCGCCCTCCTCTCGCAGTCGACCCTGCGCGGCACCACAGCGTCCTCCTCAGGACATGGAGGGCCGAACAACTATTCAAGCCAACATCGTCCCGCGGGGAGGGGGGGGCGGGCTTACCTCCTGTACTGAACAGGGACCATGTCCGCCTCTTTCTCCGCGATTTCCGCGAACGCCCTCGCCGACATCTCGAAGTGTTCCCTCGGGAAGTTGCACCACCCGCCGTAGTCGCCGGGGAGCCCGTAATTAGGGGGGCAGAAGTCGGTGACGGTGACGACGGTGGAGGGGCTGCCCCGCCGGCACCAGCGGATGTGATCCACGCACCGCAGCTCGAAGCACCCGCCGCAGGTGCTCCCCCGGCCGAAGAGCGAGCTGCTGACCCCGGCGCTCCCGGCCCCATAGCCCGCCTTCCCGAGATCTCCGTAGCCGCAGGCGCCGCCGCCTCTCGTACCGGGAAAACAGGAGGAGGAAGAAGGAATTAGCTCGCCGGCAAGCGCTACGGGAGACCTCCCATTCACAGCTTTGAAGGGCTACCTGCGGTCGTCTCCCCTTTCGAGTAGGTGGCCGTGGCGGTCCTCCACTCCTGGTACCCCGCCGTCGCTCCGCCGCCAAGGAGCGCCGCTAGCACCGCCAGATGGGTGACGGCCAAGCTGGTGGCTTGGTACATGGCTGGCTGCGTGAAGCTGCCCTGCCCTCGCCCCTCGCCCTCTCTGTCACCGGATCTCCCCCCACCACCTCCGCGCTTGCTCCCCCGGCGGAGGCTCCAAGCTCCAGAAGAGGAACGAAGGAGGAAGGGAAGCGGACCAGATATTATGCATCTATGCCGTGCTCTGCCCTGTCCTGCCTACTTTGTCATGGGGATTGGGGATGAGCTCCCCGAGATAGCTCCCTCTTTCCCGCGAGCTTTCAAGGGGGGGCAGCTCTTCGGTGTCGGTGAAAGCAGGGCGCCGACTGTCTGGTTCATTATTAACCGAGCAGCGCCTCCGCCGCCGCCCCGGCATTCATGTCGACGCGCTGCTTCTGGCTTGGCGCCTCTGTTTGGACTCCGTTGGGTTGCCGTGCAGAGCAGAGCAGACCTTGATCATAGAAGAGAGGAGGGGGGACAAGAACCCCTCCCTCCTTTGGGGTTTGATAATGGTCAGACGTCGACGTCGACGGCTACGGCTCCGATCTCGTCTCTTCTTTTGAGGAAGCCATGCCCATCCGGAGTGGCTCGAGGGTCTAAAAATCTTCGTCTCCTCAGGAAGTGGGAGACCCTCTCAGCGGGATTCATGGGGAGGAACACCGTCGAGCTGGAGTTGTTCTACTTCTACCCTGGACCGTTGGCTTGATTAGCTACTTATCTTGAAGTTCAAATTCAATACCGACTTGCTCGCAATATCCGGAATGAATTAAATTCAATTCGTCTTTAATTTCAACTTATCATGTACATGAATGTTATTGATAATTTATTTTTTTAAAAATAAATTCGTAATCGAGTTAGTCCTCAGCTTTCTATTAAAATCTGACTCTTGTAATGAGTCGAATTCTATATTTTTTGTTCTTCGCTTGACATAACAAAGGAGTCCGATCAAGTTTTTTGTCGAGCCTATTTTGGAACTACTTTCGAGTGTGTGTTAGGCTTGCTTGCGCCCCTTTTCAACTTGCTTCATTTCGTCTGTTGATTCAATCATCACATAAAATTTTTTTGATATGATAAATTAACTGAGATTAGTCGATCTTTATTTGTAAGGGAGTTATCTCTGTTCGGTATCACTTTATATAAATTTCTAATGATATACTGTAAAGGATGCCAGGTTTTTAATCCCCCTTGCCTACTAAATTATGTTTTATCCAGTTGTTGTAAGATAATTTCCGTACAAGGGAAAATGATGTCTTCCAAGTGGTCCTTTTCTATGCTGTAATAAGTCATTTTAATATCAGTACTGTTGAAATCACTAATGATTTTAGTTTTTGGTAAAAGGTGATAGCTAGAGTAAAAGTATAAATTATAACTGATTTTAAATTATTATAGTTATCAGCATCCCAAACTTGAGCATTTACCTCCTACAAACTAGAGTTGTTTGGCACTATTTACACTACGTCAGATTATACAGGATTCATAGTTTATGACCAACCTTTTTGTTGCGTTATATTGGCTAATGTATAAAGGCATGTTTTATATCATCAGTTCTGTTTGATTTGACCAAACTAACTTCTAATATTCGATTTGGTCCAAGGATAAGATCGAGTTAGTAAGGATATATATGTTAAATGCTTAATGCATCATTAATTATCTCTAAATGAGCCTCTCATCATGATTCTTAAATCTTAATGATATAGTTGCTTGAGAATAGAAATAACCAATATATCCTAATAATTGTTAGTTGACAAATAAAAGCAAGTTTAGATGTTAGTGCAAGGTGCCTTGTCAGATCCAGAATTTGGAGCAGGTCAATTGGGTTCCAACTGACTCGGGTCATCTGGGATCGGTGATTCAAGTCAACTTGAATCCCCGAGTAAGTCGTGATGATCTAAAGCTATTGGACTAGTCTAGGTCGATATGACTTAGGTGATGTTTGATTACGCTGAGCAAGGCTCTATATTGTCTGATTCGGTCAGACTTTTAACAATTTTACTTGTTTGATAATGCGTCCGATTCAATGTCTCATTGTACCTCTTATATTTGAATAAGCTCTTGTCAAACGTGAGTATTAGCTCATGACAGACATCACAACGTACCAGAGTTGGTCAAATAGGAATGTTTTTATTTGATATTTTATTTCGATATAATACTCTAGTGACATTCTTCTCAAACTCATTTTCTATATTTGGCAAATATCTGATCTATAAATAATTTTAATTCCAAGCTAATAAAGTTGTTCATTATATGACAAATTAAGTTTTTATTATAAATATATAATTTTAAAATAATTTTTATTAAAATATTATTTGATAATTTTGTAAACAAATATTTTATTTACGTTCTTGTCAAACAAAAGAAATCACTTTTATCCTAATCAACCTAAATATTTTTATCACTGATTAAGATGTTAGAGATGAAATTAAAATTTTATATTTTTATATGTTTTATCAAACAAAATTTATCATTTATATCTTAATCAAATTCATCACTTTTTACCACTAATTAAAAGGTTAGAGGTGAAATTAATAATTTAAATTTTTTAGATTAAGTCAAAACACCATTGTAGTCGACTCTGGATGGATCGGTTGATTTGAATCCCCATCTAGTTGATCAAGCCCACATCCAAGTGGGTCAAACAAGGTCAGCGAGCTTCCACGCGTTAGAGAACACAAAACTAAGAGTAGAAAGATTTGAGACCAAGCAATATAAGAGAAACGTCACCTTGGTCAATAAGACATCAAACTTCGGTAATTAAGCCGATACATACATGTGACTGGTTAGTCAACAAGCATGGTTAATGTATCTTGATCTTCACGTACCAAAAAAGCGAACGAGGAAAAAAAGAGATTAATATATATATCTTGAGGTGTATATATATATATATCTCTCTCTTTCTCAGAAGAAGCGTATGAAGTTGTTGATCCTGAAGGTTGCCCATCTGCCGGTGGCGTAGGCGTTGTGGATGATCTCGTTGTGCGCGGACCACAGCTCTGCCTTGAGCCCTCCCCTCTTCAGGGCCTTGAGAACCTTGTTCCTCGGGACGTACCCTCTCACCGCCACCTTCTCCGCGTTCGCCTCCACCTCCACCTTCTCGATTCCTGCAACACCCAAATGGATATCGGGCTGAACAAAAGAAAAAGAACCTCCGTTCTTGCAGGAGAACAGAAAGACACACACTCAGAGTGAGGGAGAGAGAGAGAGAGAGAGAGAGAGAGAGAGAGAGAGAGAGAGAGACGCACCCTTCAGCTTTGATAGGCACTTGCGTAGTCTCTTCTCGTGCAGTGCCACCATCTCTACCTTCAGCTCTACAGTCTGCAACGCAGAATAAAGTAAACGATATGTATGTTTATATAAGTTGTTCCACGAAAGGAGAATATATATACATATACACACAAGACAATGGGACGGCGGGCTCTCTTTGGCTAGCTCGAGGAGGTCAGAACAGGACGGAAACTGCAGTGTGTGAGACAAGAAGGTGTGGGTTCCCTTCCTTTCATCCGGGGAGATCTGACGCACATAGAGCAATGGCGACGTACGTTTTGTGGGATAGGGGGAGAAGATGGGCATCAAGAAAGCCAGCCAAACCCATCTGTTGATAAATATAAACGATGAAGGACAGGTTTAATGTTGATAAACGATGGAGGACAGGTTTAATGTGGTGTGATGAACGTGGCTAGATAGCTGGTTCAAGGAATTGAAGGGCGGTTGGAGATCATGAACAAGCTCAATGGTGCGGAGAAAGATGACCGACGCAAAGGGCCCGGGGAGGGGGGTGTGCGTTGCGCGAGTACCTCCATGGACGAGGAGGCTGCTGGAAGTGGTCGGAGAATGATCGAATTTTGCAGGTCGGAGATGGCCCGGAGTTGTCGACGGAGACGAGAGAACAGGAAGAAGAGTGGCATCCACGACGTTTAACTACGCGATGGGGCCAAGCATCTCTCTGCAGGTATATATATAGAGAGAGATGTAAATAGATAGACAGAGAAAGTAGCAGAGATTGAGTGGTATCTAGGGAAACTACAAACAAACTCTCTCTCTCTCTCTCTGACGCTCTTTGTCGAGCTGTCCGAGCCCCGAGAGGGAAGAAATGGGCGGATCGAGGCAGAGAGGGGAGGTCTTCTTCTTCCTTCTTTGATGTGTGTACGTCGATCGAGCCCAACGTTCAAAGGCGGGCATATAGAAGGGCGCTTGTATTTTATTTACTTCATTGTGATAGATATATCGTCGGGAAAGCAGAGGAGGAGGCTGCCCCCGGCGCGAAGGGATGCCCCGTTTGACGGGTCCAAGCCAGCTTTTCGACATCTTTGAATAACAAAAGAAATAGAGATTCTGTGTTCATAATGCCATGACTCCTTTCTCTTTTTCATGTGTTTGAGACCCCCCCTTCTTTTTCTTATTTTGCGTTGTGGCATTGGAATTGTTCGATCCGGTTTCTATTTTCAACAAGGGTTTACTTGCTTTATTGTAACTCTCTTCTTTCAAAATCACTTAATTAAAAATAACATTTCCTTTTAATTTTAAAACAGTAGTCCCTGTTCAGTTAACTCGGGCCGAGCTTGATCAAAACTGATTAGCTATGATATATGATTTGAAGTCATTAGGCCAGTGGAGGCCGACCCGATCCAATTCAAAGAATCATTAATTTGGATCTTGATCGAGTCAATCGGGACCAAGTCCGACATTCTATGGTTTCAAGATATAATATTTTATATTAATTAAGATCCTAGCTACTAGATAACATTATCAAACATATTTATCACTATCAATTTTAAAATTGGTATTGATGATAATCACATAATGATATTTGATTAATAGTATCTATTCTAAATTTTGTAATGTCAACTAAATATATAATGTAATTCAAGTATCAATTTGTATTAATTTTAATATTGATATTCTAACTAAATATGTCATAAAACATTAAAAATTTTGCAAAATAGGGACAAGCCATTGTGCGTCCTATATTTTGCGGACTTTGATATATATATATATATAATCAAACAAGCAAGGCCTAGCTAGTCAGCTAGTTTTCTTCGGCGTGTCTGAAGGGCGCTTTGATCTTCTTCTTTTGCAACATATATAACCAATGCAGCCCCCAAAACTTCAGCGGAAAACCCCAAATCTTCCCCTTGACAAAGATACGACAGCAGAAGCAATTTCCACCGTGTCATTTGCTTGTCTGATAGAGAGAGGGGAGTTCGGTAGATCGAACAGTTAGCTGCTCTCGGTGAATTACTCGATGCGCTGCATATTATCAGGGTTTCCAAATCTCTCCGCCTCGTCGCTGGCTACCAACACACGCCGCAAAGAACCTGAAGCCGCCATATGCCAGATGACAAGATATCGGTCCTCAACCTGGCGAGCGCGCGCCCTTTCTTGAACTGCTACGTCGTACGTACTCGGGAAGCGCCAAGGTTACTTCGTTGTACCCGCCCGGGGGCTGGCTGCAGCGTGTATAGCACACTACCCCCGACCCAGCTCGCCGAGGAAGACAACCGCAGCGCAGGAGCCGTCACAGTCAGTGCAATTCATAGTCGTGTCCGTATATATAATTAAAGAGGCGCGCTCGTCGTGGGAGGGAGCGTCGGATCGAACAGGTTATCGGCGTCCGAGCAAGCATGCGTGCTTTCTTCTAATCTTCTCGTACCCGTACGTACCCTTCTCAGCTGCCCTATATACCTTCGGAACGGTTATCACGTTGATCGAGACCAGCTTGTATGTATTTGACGGCTATGGCGCTGTTAATTTGTTTGGTCTCTTAATTAAAGGACCCCTCTGATTCGGGATTTGGATTATATTTGATTTGTTACGTACCTTCATTAACGTCTTTACACGCATATAATATGACTTGGGTATATATAAACACTGCATTGTAGTAGTTGTAGCAGTAATAGTAATAATTAATAGAAAAAAACGTCGTTTGAAGTACATCATCATAATTTTTTGTAATATCCTCTCACAAGATTTTTATGGCTTTACAATATTCCCTTGCAATGAGAAGAAGAGATTCTATATACATAGAGCCCTCCCTCTCCATCTAGAGAGTGGAATAGTATTGTTCCTCGTGCTAGATTGGAATGTACAATCAAATGAGCTTCAGACCCTGATGACATGTTCGAATTAGAGTATCAAAAATGATATTATACCATTATTGATATCGATATTTTTAAAGGTTGAAATATCAATATCAAAATTATGTGCATTGTAGCGTAAGCTCACCCATGGGCCATGTTACAAAACATCTAAGAGCGCCAACCATAGGCGGGGAGAACTTGTATGACTAGCAAGATCATCTGTCTTATCAGGCGCTTGGTCATTCCAAGATCTGACATTTTTCTTCTTCTGCGTATAGTCTAAAATATTTAAATAGAGAAGTGTGTGCATGTATATATAGAAATTCCAGGTAGTCTTGATTCCGAGAATTTCAGTGATCGAGTCATTTGAGATCGATCGCATCTGTGTGTGTATCTACAAGAGCATCGGGGAGGGCAACCTTTCCAAGTCACTCAGGCTGCGTTCGACACAAGTTGAAAGGAGCGCTTCTATTTGAAGTACATTTTTGCGGATGGTATTCAAATAGAAGTACTTCCCATTTTAGAAGTCTAATAAGTTGGTTGGTAACGTTTTTATCAAACTAAAAAAGTACTTAAAGAATGAGGAATAAAGCAAACAAAATAACGGCATCCACCAAGACCCTTAGAGCAAACTTTACCAAATATAAACTATGCTATCCAACTCAAGGTAGTATGCAATAGACACATTAAAGAGATACATCATGATATTTGATCTCCTTACCTACAAAATTCAATATTATTTGGATGCATGTGTACATAAGATTTACATTGCACACCGGGATATTCGTCTTCACAGAAGCGTAATCTTGGAGGATATAACAACATTAATTTAGAAGCAATAGTGATGAAGGAACTAAAACTTGAGTTGAGCTTGAAAACTTTTAGATGAAACTCTTAGGTGCTGTTTGGCACCATAAAATTTTGGGGATAAACCTGGTTTATCCCCTAAATTTTGGGGATAAACCAGAGTTATTCCCAAGTTATCCTCGTACCAAACATGCCCTTATAGATGAGAAGTCTGAGTTAAGCTAGAAGTATGGAATGCCAAATTTAAGCTAGAAGTTATGTATAGATGAGAAGTATGAGTTAAGCTAGAAGTAAAGCTTGCAGTGACAGAAAGCATACTGAAGCCGAATAGGTGCGGGAGAGTGCACAACTCTTCCTGCTTCTTCGAAGAGGTGCAAGGGAATTGTGATAAGGTATTGGTGATATTTAAATGGAGATACCGGGTATAACAAGCAATAAATTTGAAAGAATAAAGTCATGTTTAGATGAGCGCAAGACAGACCTCAACATCATCATCGTCGTCATCATCGACGAAGGATATTTTCTTTCACTTTTAGCTCACTGGCGGTGGGATGTACATGGGTAGGAAGAGGTTTGCGGGTGGTAAAGCTACGGATAAGATACACGGTTCCCTCGAATGGGATTGCCATTAGGTTATCACTCCACCTCATCTGCGTACCGAAGCCACCCGACGGGGAGAAGAGCAGATCGCATCTCATGATGAATTGAGTAATCGTACGTAGTTAATTAACCTGGAGGCTTCGCGGGCAGTGCGGCGGCTAACCGTCTTAGAGAGATCAGTGTGGCAGAGGCTATGCGTCTAGATGGAGAGGTCGAAGCTTAAAAACACGAGGTATCTTCTCTCGCTATCTTTTTTGACGCCGACACATGTACATGTTACGGTTGATGATTGACAGAGGGGGGCTCATTGGCTCTTGGCTCTGATACCATATTAACCATCCCAAAATCATAACGTTGAGTTGGAGAGACCTAAACTTATAAACACAAGGTACCTCCCGAAAAGGGGAAGCATCGGAGGAGGGTCGCCTCAATTAGGGGTGTTCACGGGTCGGGTCGGTTCGGTTCATAGCAAAAATTTTTTGATCCAAACCAAACCGATTGAATCTTTTAACCCGAACCGCACCGAACCATTGTATTTCGGGTTGGTTCGGGTTGAACCGAAGTAACCCGTGATTACTTAAATTGTTAATGATTAATTAAATATTCTTTTTTATTTCAAGTCATATCCAACGTTTAAATGACATTAATCAATAAAACATTGAAACTTGACCTTGCACGTCACCAAGCAACTTCTAACGCTGGCCATAGAGTCAGTTTTAAAGTTGTTTTCCCACCGCTAAATCTTCACTTGTGCGATATGGGACTAAATAGGTCATTGATGGTCGGTGATGTACTGGCATACAACGCTACTCGTCAGGCCAAAGGCCGCAAGTTAATCCCACATCGAATATTCAAGTGGTGGACCGTTTCTTTATATGTATCTTCTCCACCACGTACGTAAAAGCTACAGGCATAGTAGAGGTTTGATGGTGACATCCGTGGGAGCTTCGGGTTTGCGGTTTGGTTTGGGTTTATTCGGTTTATGCTATTTTGAACCCGAATGAACCGATGCAGTTTGTCAACCCGACCCAACCCGACAATTTCGGGTTGGACCGGTTCGGTTTCTCGGGTTGACCCGATATGTGAACACCCCTAGCCTCAATCGTCCAAGAGGAGAGAGAAGTTGCATTTAAGAAGAGGAGACGAAATTTATTAAGAGCATTTTCTTCGATTTATGGAAGGAGTTATTTTTCTCCTCCAAGTGGGAGAATAATTGCTATAGTTACGTTACCAAACATGTCCGTGAATTGAGAAAGATCACCCCAGACGACCGATAGAGAGAGGTAACTTTCTCCAATGCTAACGGGAGAGGGTCATGGCCCCCATCCCCCCTATGTTCAAGGTCTTGTGACCCGTAAATGGTCACACCCCTTACATGACTTTGAGGGGTTGATGGGAGCTCCATCTATAGGTTAACTGAGGCCTTGTGCTAAAGAAGGAAAGGACTTCTTCGCAGAGGTGAAGTAAAAAAAAAAATTTAATCTAGATAGTTGCCAAACGAGACCCTCGTATATATGTTCATCTCCGAATGAAAATTGCTTTAAAAGAGATTAAAATAATCAACATATTGTTGGTCCTCAAGATCACCCATGGCAAACCCTCCAACGATATGTGCGGCCGGAGTTATTAAATTGTTAGTGGGCCGAGCAGTACTTTCTTACTACCGGTGTCCTCTACTTAATTACTTACGGTTACAGAGGGGAACAATTTTTATATACGCATGTATATGATTGTAGTTCCTAAATGAAATTGTGTAGTATATTAATTCTGATATTCTAACCAAACAGACCTTTAGATTGCTGAAAAGTCTGATGCTTTTCTCTTTGTCCAATTATATAAATTGAAACAATGAAAACTTGTACGTAAGGCATTGACACAAAAATGGTCATAATGACCCACAACAAGACTAGCAAGTAAAGTGCAGAAAAAGCATGTGGAACTCATTACGGAAGAATGTAGTGCAAATGTGGTTTCTTCTGCCAAAACACCCCCTAATAAGGTGTTTGGTTAGGCGATAGATTGAATTTTGCTCCAATTGTATGTTTCTTCATTCCCATAAATGCGATTTCTATGGAATTTTCTTCATTCCCAGAATGCATTATGGGTGCACGTTCTTAAGGCTAGGTATCTTCAAAAGGACTCTATCTGGCAAGCTCAGCCCAAGTATACCGATTCTCCAGTCTGGCGTTTTATTTTATCATCTCGTTCACATCTGGTGGAGGGTATGGTTTGGAGGGTCAAAGATGACTCACAAGTTCCTTTATCTCATACTTGGGTGCTTGATGATAAAGGCCCTCTGGTTTTTAAACAGGCCGGTGTTTCTTTTCGGAGACAGGTTAAAGATATTATGTGTAATGGACAGTGGGATGTTAGCAAAGTTTCTCAATGGTTTGATGAGCCGTCAATCTGCAGAATTTTAGCTACTCCTGTTTTTTCTGACCTACCAAACGATCAAATTATCTGGCCTTTCACACCTAATGGTAAATTTTCCTTAAAATCTGCTTACAGGTTCATTGCAGAACAGAAGTTACCTCCAGGCTCATCTAATCTTGGTATTTGGCGTAAATTATGGCATCCAACGGTGGCTAAGTATCTTTCTTCAAAGATTATTTTCTGCATCTGGAAGATTTTGTCTGGAAACCTGCCAACAAACCTTGAAATTCATAAACGATGTTTTTATGTTAATCCTCTTTGCCCTACTTGTGAAGTTGATGATGAAACTGCTGATCATTTATTCTTATCATGTTCTAGGAGTCGTGCTGTGTGGCTGCTAACACCATTAGGAAATAACATCATCTGGGGTTCTTCTTCAATTTATACTCTTTTGGATACGTGGCTCTCCTGGTTAATTTCTAAAGATCCCTTCTTTTCCAGACTGGCAGTTTTTGCTTTAGTCATCATTTGGCATATTTGGAAAGCAAGATGTACGGCGGCCTTTCAACATGTGTTCTCTCGGCCACAAGCTATCTTCAATGCAGCGCTGGTGACTTTGGATCTTTGTCTTGCTTCTAGTCCGTCCAGTCCCAAAGATCATTTAATAGTGTGGACTCCTCCTTTGCAGCATGCTTTAAAGATAAATGTGGACTGTGCTACTTCAGCGTCTTCAGGTACGATTGCCTTGCTAGTCAGAAATGCGGCTGGTGGGGTAGTCTTCTGGCGCACCCAACACTTTCCTACTTCGAAGGCTGATGTTCTTGAGGCTTATGCTATTCTGGAAGCATGCTCGTGGGCTGCATCATCGTCTCAACAAGTGTTGGTGGAGAGCGATGCTAAAACAGTGGTGGACGCGATCCTAGGTACTGGGCCTCTTTTGTGGAGGCCGGAAAACATTATCCGCCAGTGTTCTTCTCTTCTCTCTTCTTCTCCTCATATTTCTATTTCTTTTGTGCATCGCTCGGGTAATTCTGCTGCACATCTGCTTGCTAGATGGTCTTTACATACGGTGTCGGATCTTATGTTTCCTTCTCCTCTTCCACAACACATTTCACAACAACTCTGTATGGATATGCCTGGTTAATTAGTAGTAGTTTATATTTTCTTCTTCAAAAAAATAACAAAATTTGTTAGAAAACAACAATTTCAACTTTATGTTTTTGTCAAGAGATTTCCTCGGTCAACCAAGAAAAAGGTGTGACTCCCTTTTATCTTGTGGTTCCCCACCCGGCCATTTTGGTTATGCATAGCTCTCACCTTTTTTTTTTGTTAACTCATCTCCTCAAATATGACAATTATATGTCATCAATCAGCTTACACTTTATTTTAATATAACTTTTTTAACGTAAAAATTTATAAAAAAATTTACTATGAACCAAACACCGTATGAAAGTTTGTTTGGTTAACAAATTAAATGATAAGAAACAACATTGATAAGAGTTAAAAGTGTATCCAAATATGTCCTGAATAACTCCTAATTAAAGGGGATTTGAGAGACAAAGACCACAATTTAGAAGTGTTCAATTTGAGCTGGTATGACTTCGATCGACCTCATTTACATATGATCACGCAATGGTTGTCATGTCTATTAATTAGTCTCACATTTAAAAAATGAAAAAGTTCCTGAACGTACTCTTCTAACCACACATTACTCCATCATCGTATCCCTCTCCATGAGAGCCTAAAAAGACGCTACCACATGAATACAGTGATATGAAATCCGATCTACATATATTTATATATAGAAAAGATATAAAATCCTATCTACATAAAAGAATGTGTATGGCACAAACCTTAATTAAGGGGGTGTTAATGCACTGCGGTTTGACCCACAGAGTTACACGGGGTTCGGCATGCCGTGGACAAGCACACAGATTCAATATTTCATTTCATTGGTCCTAATCAGGCTGTCATTCTGATCGATTAGTTAAATGGACCTAACATCTTACGATACTGTTTATTGATTAAAATATATTATGAATCAAGTTATCATTAAATTTATAGTGTTATATTTTAACAATTTAGTTATCAAATTTTAAGACAATATATTCATGCGATATAAAAATTAGACTGAGTCAGAAATTAAAATTTTCCTATGGATCTAGCATAGTCAAACCGACAATATAATATGGATATGGATCCTCTATCAGAGTTGACCCAGGAAATTTTGGACCAGATCTTGAGCGGTGGACCAGATCTATTGACAACCCTACAGGCATGATCCACGGAGAGGAAATTGAAACTTGCTGTGTTTATTAATCTAAAATAAAAAATAAAAAAAGAGAAAAAAATAATTAACGATATGCCGACTCTTCACCCAATGAATGTTAGTTCCAAAAAAAAAAATTTGAGGAGTTTGACCTATTATTACCATGTAAATAGAAAGTGATATAAAATCCACATAGAAGCTATTTCATGCAAGCGTCGTCTACAGACTAATAATTTATTCATGGGAACACAGTACAGTGCAGGACCTCTCTCAAACAGGAGAGGAAGTGCCATTTAACACGAGAGGGATGCGCCGACCGAGCGTGGCCGCGATCTGATCTGGATGATCTCTGAGCTCTGACCTCGGAAATGCCGCCGTCGGAGCATCTTGCCGCGACCCCCGAGGAGCCAGAGATCCCTGAAATCTAGATCGTGCCGCAAGCTGCCGGGGACCGCAGTCCGGCGTCTAGACGGCGGCGATGTCCTTCATCTGGCCGGGGATGATGTCGTGGAGCGAGACCATGCACGTCACCCCCGGAGGGGAGCCGCCGCCGCCTGCCGGGTTGCCGTCGTTGTTGTTGTCGTTGCACAGCAGCAGCGTGGTCTGGTCCAGCGTGCCCTCCCTGTAGACCAGCAGGCCGTCGTCGGCGCCGCCGGGTCGCCGGTCGTCGCTCATGTGCCGGAAAACCTTGTTGAATCCTCTGTCGTGCACGCGGTGCAGCGGCATGCTCCTGCTCGCGGCAACACGTCGGGAGGGGGTCTGTCTTCCATCAGAATCTCGGGAGGGGGGAATCTTGAGGAAGAACACTACTCCAGTAGTGTCCACCAGACTTCCAGACACGGAAGTGCATAGAAATATACACATGGTGTGTGTTGAACCAACGACCAGGCGTCGATCAAACTGCTAACTAAAATCGGAAGGAATATCTGGAATCAACGGAATAGAAAAAATCTCTGATAAACGCCGACTGCTCGTGGAGATCACAGTCAGCAGAATCGGAGTAGGATATGCCGTCTGACCCGAGAAATCCGGCGGACCGTGTAGAGAAATGAAATTTCCCTCTTGTGGGGGCTAATTAAGCCGAATTACGATATATAAGAACACGATTAACATAACCGAATTGGAGACACAGGTTAATTTCCACGGAGAAATCGACGAGAGAGAGAGATGGGTGTACGTGTGTACCGGACGTGGAAGTGGTCGCCGACCCTCTCGCTGCCGAGGTAGGCGCCGACGGCGTCGATGAAGGCCCGGTAGGTGAGGAGGTGGAGCCCGTCGATCCTGGAGGCGGGCAGCCGGGGCCGGGCGGGGGGCTGCGGCTGCCGGTGCCGGCGGTTGCCGCCGGGACGGAGGTGCACGACGTGGAAGGCGTACTCCCGCCAGGCGGGGGGCTGGCCGGGCGCCGAGGGCGGCGGCGACGGCAGGGCCACGAACCCCAGCGCCACCATGATCGGCTCCAGCTCGTCGTGGGTCATGATGGGCCGGAACGTCTTCGTGTGCCACAGCGACAGCTTCTTCATCATCCTCTCCATCCCCCCCCCCCCGGCCGCGCGGAGCACAGGCGGGCGACGGGAATCTCCCGATCAGTCAGCTCGAGGGTGCCGCGGAAATCGACCTTCTCCCGGTAGTTTTGATTCGTCGGGGGGATTGGGATAGTTGCATCGCCGCCGCCGTCGGAAGAGGAGGAGGAGGACGACGGGGAGGAGAATGGGTATATAGAAGGAGGAGGGTTCCGGCGTTTAAAGCGGTTTTGCGGGAAGGAAGGAAGCGTGTAGGAAATGAGAGGAAGTAAATGACTTTTTACTCTTGCGACTCAACGCGACGCTTCGAGTGCAACGGAGGCGGACTGTTTCCTCCATCTCCAGGTGCCGGCCGGTCCGCGCTTCCCTCACGATCTGCGGCGGGCTAATCACGGCCGTCGGCTGCCCAACGGTCCAGATTGCCGATGACGTGGCGCCTGTAGACGACTACCTCGATAAGATCTTTACTTATTCACTTGCGGAGTGTGTTTTTTTTTACGAAGGGATTCCAAAAATCTCTCGGAAAACTAAAATTATGATAGAGGATTTTGCGCAACAAAAATAGAAGATTTTTTTGAACAAAAATGAGGATAGATGAATTTATAAATTTCTTGACAAAAATTTCTCGATTTTAACAGAAATCTCTAGCTCACAATCCAATGCCCTGTTTGGTTAGAGTTTCATTTTTGGTACTATATCAATATTGATATTAATATTTTGGAATGTTAGAGTATCAATATCAAAAGTAATACAAGTTGATGCTTGTATTACATAATATGCTTTGTTTGTACTATAAATTTTAAAATTGATACGCTTAGCCAAACACCTCTTAATGGTTCTTATCAATATCAATTTTAAAATTGATAGTGATAGAGGTACCTAATAGTGTTACCAAACAGGGCGCAAATCAACACATGATAAAAATAAAGTCCACCGTATCTTTGACCTTTTTTATAAATGAACTATTCTCTCTCTCTCTCATGAAACTTTTGGTTACGTGATCATTTGAATTTTGTTGTGAACAAAAATTGTTAAAAGAGATATTTATGCCCTGTTTGGTAACACTATTAGACACATCTATCATTATTAATTTTAAAATTGATATTGTTGGTAATCACTCTCAGGTGTTTGATTAATAGTATCAATTTTGAAATTTATAGTGCAAACAACACATGTAATGTAATACCAGTGTCAACTTGTATCAATTTTGATATTGATACTCTATCTTCTAGAAATATCAATATCAATACTAATATAGTATCATTTTTGATACTCGAACCAAACAGGCCATTAGGTATTGCAACTAAAATATGTTTCGATAAGTATTTTCTGCCATCGGTTTAAAGTATGCACGGTCTCCACTTTTTTGTCGTCACATCTCATCAAATACAATAATTGAATGCTTTATGGCCTGTTTGGTTAGAGTATCAAAAATAATACTATATTAGTATTGATATTGATATTTCTAGAAGATGAAATATCAATATCAAAATTGATACGAGTCAACACTTGTATTACATAACATATATTGTTTGCACTACAAATTTCAAAATTGATATTATTAGCCAAACACCTCGAGGTGATTACCAACAATATCAATTTTAAAATTAATAGTGATAGAGATGTCAAATAGTGTTACCAAACAGGGCATTAAGTTATCTTAAATTTTATCTTAACATTAAAAGTACCATAAAAGTGTAATAATCTATCATGCAACTAAATAGGTTATTAACGTTACGATACCCGTTTCACTTCACCGCATCGTCTCTTTTAACCATTTTCATTAGTCAAATATATAGTTTTAACATGCAATTTATGGCGCAGTTGATCTCGTACTCAAGAAGAGAGTTCTCTCAATCTTCAATAAAAAGGTAATTACAATTACCAGATCATTTAAGTAATAATGTAGTATCAAGTTTACTGAACTCTGTTGAGATTGTTAAACCTTCCATTCAATAACAATTAGATAAGGATTTAATAACAATTTGATAAAATTCTAATAACGGTTTTGTAAAATGATATTATATTGGTTTTGAACCGCTATCATCGGATTCGTATTAAGTTATTACCGAACTTTTATCAAGAGATCAGTAGTAAACTTTACTCAGATCAGTAATAATTTGATAAGAGTATAGTAGTAATTTAGTGATTTAGTAACTAATTAGTAATTGTGCAAATAAACCAATATATCTGGCAAGTAGTTCAAAGTTGAGCTTAACGAAAATTTGACTCAACTTTTTTATTATGTTAAATGAACAAATTTGAACAAAAAAATAAAACTCGACTCATCGAATGAGTTGAGATTGAACAGACTCCTACTAGCTCGATAAACTCGAGAGTAATTCAATTAAGTATTCTAATGTATATATTTTTTTAAAAATAAATTTGGTAGTATTAATAGTTATATATTGTCATTTAAATATATTAAATAATTTAAATTTAAATTTAAATTTAGATTGAATTTCATAAATGAGTTAAATTTAAAATTTCTCAAATAAATTTTTATTAATTTTTAATTTTATAAACAAGTTTGTATATAACTTAAATTTAAATGTGAATTAAATTTTAGTCCACCAGTTACTCGAGTTCGAATTCGATTTTGTTCGATTAATAAATAAATTAAGTTTGAACAAAATTTCAACGTATTCATTAAAACCTGAGTTCAAACTCGAACTCATGTGAAATAACCTATTATTCGACTCAGCTGGACTCATTTTGCACCTCTGCTAATCGGTAAATACATGGTAACAATCTACCGTGAGTTAAATAGTGGTCAAAGAATCGTCATTTAAGTGATCTAATATCGTGTCATTTTTTGATTGGAGGATTAATAGAACTCCCACGTTGCCACTCAAAAATTTATAGGGGGTTTGGCAGCGTTTTTTATTTTAAGATAATCTCGTTTTTGAAATCAAAATTATTTGACTTCTTAATTTTATTTTTAAAATCAAAATAGTCTAATTATTTGGTATTTGGCAAAATCATCGTAATTTTAAAAATTTAGACAGTAGTGTTTGGTTATGATCAGCGACTCGACGAACCTGTAGCTCCCGAAGACTCCCTCGCAGTGCAGTGTCGTCCGCCTCCCTCCCCCCTCCCCGCGGTGCTCTCCCCCAGTAGCGAAGGCCCCCCCGCACTGTCCGCTCCCCCCGTCGGCGGCCTCCCCCCGCGGCGGTGCACCCCCTGCCGGCGGCCCTCCCCCCGCGACGGCGTCCGCCGCGGTGCTCCCCCCCGCCAGCGGCCTCCCCCGCGGCGGTGCCCCCCGCCGCGGTGCTCCCCCCTGCCGGCAGCCCTCCCCCTGCGGTGCTCTCCCCTACCGGCGCCCCTCCCCCTGCGGCGGCGCCCCCCGCGGTGCCCCCCCCTGCCGGCAGCCCTCCCCATGCGGTGGTGTCCGCGCCGCGTGCTCCCCCCCGCAGCGGCGTCGACGCCGCAGTGCACTCCCCCAACAGCGAAGGCCCCCCTACCCCACCAACGAACCCCCCCTACCGCGGCCCTCCCCCCGCGGCGGCGTCCGCCGCGGTGCTCCCCCTGCCGGCGGCCCTCCCCCTGCGGTGGTGTCCGCTGCGGTGCTCCCCCCCGCCAGCGGCCTCCCCCGCGGCGGTGCCCCCCGCCGCGGTGCTCCCCCCTGCCGGCAGCCCTCCCCCTACGGTGGTGTCCGCGCCGCGTCTAGTTCAAAAACAAAACAAGCCCTGCCCTGTTTTTATTTTAGAAGAGATTACGTACGTAGAGTATCTCACTTTTAAAAATGACATAATAACTAAAAAAAGTGCAACCAAATACCTTATCTCTTTTATTTTTAAAATTCAGATAAAAAAGATAGAAAAAAACGTAACCATGATTGTACACCTTCGAGAACCTCCGGCGGAGAGCAAAAATGGCGACCACCGGAGCGCGGAAACGCTCCTTCCCCCTCCTCTCTCTGCTTCTGTCCTCCTTCCTCTTCTCTGCGACCGGCGTGGCGGCGCTACCGGGCACAGGCGCCAAGGATGCTGCTGCCGTTGATCGATTCCGGCAGTACCTTCGGATCAACACCTCCCAGCCGACGCCAGATTACGCCGCCTCCAGGGAGTTCCTGCTCGCCCAGGCTCGCGAGCTCGCTCTGGACGCGGAAGTCCTCGAGTTCGCCCCCGGCAAGCCTCTCGTTCTCCTCACATGGCGTGGCCTCAACGCATCCCTCCCCGCCGTCCTCCTCAACTCACACACCGACGTCGTCCCTTCGGAGCCCCACAAGTGGAGCCATCCGCCCTTCTCCGCCACGCTCGACCCCGACTCCGGCCGTATCTACGCGCGCGGTTCGCAAGACATGAAGTGTGTGGGTATGCAGTACCTCGAGGCCATCCGCCGCCTCAAGGCCGCCGGGTTCGAACCCGATCGGACGGTGTTCCTGTCCTACGTGCCGGACGAAGAGATAGGGGGCGGCGACGGAGCGAAACCGTTTGCGGTTTCTGAAAGGTTCCAAGAGATGGGTGTCGGTTTTGTTCTGGACGAGGGTCTGGCGTCAACCGGAGAAAGGTACCGGGTGTTCTACGGTGAGAGAAGCCCTTGGTGGATGGTGGTTCGGGCTACTGGGGCTCCTGGCCATGGTGCCAGGTTGTTCGACAACACCGCCATGGAAAACCTAATGAAGAGCTTGGAGATGATAACGAGATTCAGGGATGCGCAATTCCAGCTTGTGAAGGCGGGAGTGAAGCCGGAAGGGGAAGTGGTATCAGTGAACACGGTATACTTGAAGGCTGGTATACCTTCTCCCAGTGTGAGTTTCTTCTTGGACCGCCTGCTCTTGTTTAGTTTTCTATTTTACACAGGAATTACTTCTAGCCTGCAACTGCAGCTTTAAACGAAAACTTCTAAATATCTTATAGACTGCTAATTTCAGATTTCGTTAATGTGCTCATTGTCATTTTTTATTTGTTAGGATTTATTTGTCACAAAATACATGCCTATGAGCAAAGATTGCTTGTTAACATCTAACGTGTAATTCCTCCTAACGCTCCAGGTGATGGAAATTCTGTCTCCCTTGCTTAGTTTCCTACGTTAGTCCCTTCAACTGTTACATCGTCATGAAATTGTTTGACTTCGGTGTCGGAATAAAAGTAAAAATGTTATGAGGAATCTGATTGATCCTACGAAGTAGCAAAATTGCGAAGGAAAGTCAAAGTTTGGTGGGTCTGTGCTTTATTTGGCTTTTGACCTATTATTCATTTTTGGGCTCAATCTTGTTGAATTTTCTAAAGGTCGTGAATTGATTATTATGGAGTAACTGTAAGCCTTAGTTGTGTTTGCTTACAGGAGAATATGGTTTCCGAATTAAAATCAACTTCTTGACTTGGCTGAGCAAGTTGAGTGGGCTTTTTTTAACCTGATTACATGTTGCTTATAATCATGCTTGTTAAGTGGTAATCAGGTTTTATGTGTATTTTGTGGCATACATTATTGTGTTTGCATGTGCTGGGCCACTTTATACTTTATTTGCCTCAGCTACCTCACGCCTCCAATAATAAGAAATGAGTAAAGATTGCATTTTGGATAGTCAATTTAGTTGCCTTTGTCTTTTCATGTGCCTGTGAAGGTCATAAGGGTTGTCTGCTTGGTAGTGATGTGGTCATCAATGCCATTGGTGAACAATGGATTCTAGGGTGCAGAATCCTATGCTTTGGTTGCTTTGTTAAATAGTTCCCTACCTGAAGCTTGGCTTTTCATCCCTCCTGAATTTGCTTCTTGAAATTCTCAATTTTTGTTTCCTCTATTACTGTCATCTGCAGGGTTTTGTCATGAACCTGCAACCATCTGAAGCAGAAGCAGGATTTGATATCCGAGTTCCTCCGACCATTGACATTGAAGATCTAGAAAAGCGAGTTGCAGAAGAGTGGGCTCCTCCTTCACGTAATATGACATTTGAGGTATAATTTGTTCTGTAACAAGCCCTAGGCTACTTCGTCAACTACAAAGAGAACCTTGGTGTACATGAAAACATTATGTCCCAGTATTTTCAATTTCAATCGCTATCATATAAAGTCCCAAACCTTTCCTTCACATTTAACTTTTGGGTCCACTGTCATCTTTCACTTCCTTCAGTTTTCACCTTTGAGGTCATTTCTGTGCAATTAGAAGATAAGGTATGCCCTAGGAAGTTGGTTTTTATGATTTCCTATGTGCTTAGCAATTAGGATCCAGTTGTATGTTCTCTTTTGTTTTCTTCGTCTAATTTGACAAATCTTATTGGTTATCTAGTCTTGAGCAGTCAGGTCCACCTTATGCTTTTTGCACCAAGATAAATGGTTCAGTTTTTATTTTTAGCCTTTAGGCATGCCTGTTTAGGTACATGACTTACAAGATTATCCTGTGCACTTTATTTTGTTTTGGGTTCTCAGGTGGCGACTAAGGGTGAATAGGAAAGTGTATTTGGTGACTGGTGAATTGAGCATTAAGTGCATTGTGATATTTTTGTATTCAGAGAATGATGCTTGAGGGAAGTACATACTCCTCACTAGTTGCAGCATTGAGTGAACATGACCAGCACTTCCACATTTCATAACTTAAAACATGCCATCTTATCATGTTTTCCTCAAAGTGACCATTCCTAACTATATGACAAACATGTAGCCTACCTTCAGGGAAATCTTTCCAATCTGTTTGACAAAGTTTTCTAATATCGTGAATGATATGTTTTTTGTACCTGATGTGATCTAGAACCTTTAATTATCCAGTCTATGTTCATTCTTTCTGCAAACGCCAGAGTATGTTGGTGAAGACGTGGTGCTCTGCCTTTTTACTATTTGCAGTTTAAGCAGAGGGAATCTGTCCATGATAAATTTGGTAAGCTGGCTGTAACTTCAGCCGACAGTTCTAACCCATGGTGGATTCTGTTGGAGAATGCTGTTAAAAAGGTTAATGGAAAACTTGGCAAGCCAGAGATACTCCTGGCCTCGACCGATGCTCAGAATTTTCGTAGGCAAGGACTACCGGCATTTGGTTTTTCTCCGATGGCAAACACTCCCATTCTACTCCATGACCACAATGAGGTTTGCCCTTGCCTTCTTTTTTCGTGAAATCATTAGATTATGTAAAGATGCTTCTATGGATTGTTTTTCTCCTGTGTTAAGTAGTTGGAATCATTAAAGTAGAGGGAGAGTGATAGCCGCCATGTGTGTCTAATTCATCATGTTCGTTCATCTGGGTGCACCCTATTCATAAATTGTATAGAGAGCTTTTAATTAGACCTGATGCGTACCGACACTAATGGCATTCAACATGGAAGATTGTATTCAATATTATTTTCCACTGTTTGCTATTTAATGAATACGTCATATCATTCATCTTAGATATATGTCTTCTGCATTCATCTAAATGTCCCCTTTTTTTTCATTCAATCATGCATGACTTCACTATTTCTTCTGGTTATGCAGTTTCTGAGTCAAGGTGAATATTTAAAAGGAATCACGGTGTATGAATCTGTCATTAGAGCATTTGCCTCTTACAGCAACAGTGGTTCAGGTAACATGAAGTTGAAAGATGAACTGTAGACCTGTTCGGAATTAGCAGCTTTGTTTCTCCCCTTCTAACACACCAGCGAAAACAATGCCATTGATTACCAAGTGGATGGATATGGTTGTCAACGTTATGGCCTAATCTACCGACGTGGGAGGAGATCTTATCTATGTTGCTGTCATAATCAAAACCAGCCGAAGATACCAGCCTGTTCTGGAGGTGATGGATCTACCCTCTCGATTTCATTTTGGACACATTTTAGAGGAAAAAAAACAGGTATTATTATCATGTAGAACAATTTATTTTCTTCTCATCATCTGTGTTACATGAAAGTGATGTATTGGTGTCAAGATTTCGTTTCTCCGGATTGAATGAGTTTGCATACTGAAGCATAAGACTTTTACCCCAACAATGCGATGCGATGAACTACCCCAATAAGGCTACTTTAGGGCCACAAAACAAACGAGTCTGAGATAAAGATAATAGATTACTTCCCAATTGGTCAAGCGTATAGGACACGAACCACAAAAGGTGCCCATCACCACAGCTAAGACATGGAGTTGTACGCTGCAGAGGTGCAATATATTATTCAAACTTATGGGGTGTTTGGTTGCATTTTAATTTTTAAAAAGGTTTCATGATAAAAAATTAAAATATAATGCCAAACAAGATAATTTTTAAAAGTGAAAACGTGCCGATGAATGTGTTTGGCAAAATTATTTTAATTTTTAAAAATGATAATGAGGTGTTTGGCAGCAACAAAAATAAACCTCTAACCAAATATAATATAAGAGAAAAAAACTGTCGATGACCCCACGGCCTCCCCTTTTGCGGCTGTTGAGGCTCGGCGCTTCCCCTGGGCCTTCGGCAGTTGGCCCGCGCAGCGCGGCTCCCGCGTAGCTCTCTCTCTCTCTCGCACAGTGCGCAGCTCTCCCCCGCGGCGCCTTCCCCTTTGCGAGCAGCGGCGAGCGCCCAGTCGCCCCCTCCGCCGTCCGACCCCCCGGTTCTGCCTTGGCCGCCCAGCCCCCCGGGTCACCTATCTCCCGCCAGCGGCCAGCCGCCCCCTCCACCCCCCTGGCGTGTGCCACCTTGCACACAGCTGCAGTGCGCAGCCACTACCGCCGCCGTCCCCGCCGGGATGAGGAGGCCGCCGGGATGAGGATGCTGCCGCTGGGATGAGGAGGCCGCCGAGGGCTTCGCGAGGGGGGGCCGGGAGGTCGCCGAGGGCTTCGCGAGGGCCGGGAGGGCCGGGAGGTCGGATCCGATGCCGTCCCCTCCTCCGCCGTAGCCGCGCCCCCTTCGCATCCGATGCCGTCCCCTCCTCCGCCGTAGCCGCGCCCTTCGGACGCCGCCCTCACCCTTCGCACCGGAGGCCGTCCCCCCTCTCGGAGGCGTCGGCGGGTCGGTCTTCCGAATTTATAGCTCGGCGGAGAACGATGACCGGCGGGTGGGAGCGTCGATAATCCGTCAGACGGTCGATCGACGGCCGAGATGATCAGGAAGTGCGACGCGGTCGCCGACGATCCGGAGGAGAGAGAAGACGACGAAGAGAAGAGGGATCACCTCCGTTCCTTCGTCCATCTTCTCTCTCGTTCTTCCCCCGTCGGAGGGCGCTGACAGCCATAGACGGCTTGGGAGTCGCCGAGTGCAGGTGGGGTCGGATGGGGACGATGCAGACCTGGCGCAAGGCCTACGGTGCCCTCAAGGATTCCACCATTGTTGGCCTCGCCAAGATCAATAGCGAGTTCAAGCGCCAGGAGGAAGCGCCGAGAGGCGGGAGGAAGCGGCGGGCCACCGCTGGGAAGCGCCGGGAGGAAGCGCCGGTAGGCGGGAGGAAGTGGCGGGCCACCGCTGGGAAGCGTCGGGAGGCGGCGCCGGGAGGGCTTCGCGAGGCCGCCGCTGGGAAGCGCCGGGAGGAGAGAGCTTCGCGAGACGCGATTTCACTTTTAAAAAAAAAGTGGTCTCGACCACTTTTTTTGTTTACGATGCACTTTCGATGAGAAATGTTTTTAAGATAAAAAACGAAAGACCGAGCCAAACAAAATTTCAAAGTCACTTTCGTTACAATTTTCAAAAATTAAAAAAAAAACGATCATTATCGTGCAACCAAACACCCCATTAATGTATTTATCTTACCTTTTGGTTGAACTTAAGCTCATTTACGACAACACATGATGTATGCTCTAGCTCAGCTCATTATTTAAGTGACCCGGGTTCAAAAAAAAATTGAATTTTACCAAAGTTGGGCACAAAATCCAGTTTTTAAGTACGTTCGGTCGGGGGTTGTGTCAAGTTTCTTCTTGTCTCAAAATTCCTTTTCATACGGTGAAATATAGGACAAACCTTGACAGGGATATTTCTCTATCAAATGCTGTAGGAAATGACGTTTTGGAGAAGAAGTTACAGTTATCGGGCATATGGCAGATCCAATTTTGTTTGCCAAAAAAAGACGACTGTTTGAAGGTTAACAATCACGGTGATCTCTGGAGCAACTAATGGGGTGTTTGGTTGCATGATAATTTTTTGTACACTTTCATGATAAAAAATTGTATTAAAATAAAAAGTGAACCAACTCATGACATAAAATTATCATGTTTGGAGGGATGTGATTACAAAAAAGAGTAACCACCGCACATGACCAAATAAAGTGGGGGACCACAAGAAAAAAGAAAGAGGTGAGACCCTCTTTTTTTGTTTAAGAAGAAAATCACTTTCAAAACATAAAATTGTCATGGTTGTCAAACACCTCTTTTAACAAGTTTTCTTACAATTTTTAAAAATAAAAATAAAAATCTCAATTATCATGCAACCAAACACCCCATAAAGAAAGCTCACAAAAATCACTAGTTTCTTCTTGTCTCAAAAAAAGATGTGCTCGAAAGAGCTTTCTATCTTAGCCCCTGTTTAGAGTACAAAAAATAATGTTGTATCATATCTGATGTTAAAGTATTATGGGGTGTTTGGTTGCATGATAATTTTTTGTACACTTTCATGATAAAAAATCATATTAAAATAAAAAGTGAACCAACTCATGACATAAAATTATCATGTTTGGAGGGATGTGATTACAAAAAAAAGTAACCACCACACAAGACCAAACAAAGCGGGGGACCACAAGAAAAAAGAAAGAGGTGAGACCCTCTTTTTTTGTTTAAGAAGAAAATCACTTTCAAAACATAAAATTGTCATGGTTGTCAAACACCTATTTTAACAAGTTTTCTTACAATTTTTAAAAATTAAAATAAAAACTTCAATTATCATGCAACCAAACACCTCATTAGAAATTAAAATAATTGATACAAGTAAACATTTGCACCACCTAACATAATTTATTTATGCTAAAAATTTCAGAATTGATAGTATCAGCCAAACACCTATTAATGTTTTGTACCAATATTAATTTTAAAATTAATAATGATAGAGATGATGTGTAATATCGTTACTAAACAAGACCTTCAAAATTAATTTGATAAACTTATGGGGTGTTTGGTTGCATGATAATTGAGGTTTTTATTTTAATTTTTAAAAATTGTAAGAAAACTTGTTAAAAGAGGTGTTTGACAAACATTACAATTTTATGTTTTGAAAGTGATTTTCTTCTTAAACAAAAAAGAGGGTCTCACCTCTTTCTTTTTTCTTGTGGTCCCCCACTTTATTTGATCATGTGCGGTGGTTACTCTTTTTTGTAATCACATCACTCCAAACATGATAATTTTATGTCATGAGTTGGTTCACTTTTTATTTTAATACAATTTTTTATCATGAAAGTGTACAAAAAATTATCATGCAACCAAACACCCCATCAGTAATTACGAGAAAAGTACTCAACTACCCAACCTGGTCATGTTTTAGTAAGATTTAAGAACAATAAGAAACACGTACTAGTATCTCGAATGTTTACGTGTGAATTTTCTGCTGCTACTAATTTGGGATTATTGTGCATATGTACTCTAGAAAATATTATTCTCTCCTCTGTTATTTATCTTTTACGAAAATATGATTGATCAGTCAAATAGCCAGGGATTGAGATAGACCTAGCAGCTTCCTCCGCATCCGATCGTCCGTCACCTTCCCCGGCCGTCCACGACTCCTCCGATTAAAGGCGGTTTGCCGCCGACGTTTTTTTCCGGCGCGAGGATTGTCAACGGACGGCTGAGATGCGCTCCCGTCGAAGGTAGCCACGAGAGGTCCATACTTTATAGAAACTCGATTTCCTCGGGCGGTGATGCTCTCTGTCGGCTTCTGCGCGGCGGACTGCACCGGCCTTCTCCTTCATCCGCCGCCTGCGCTCTTCCTCCCCTCTGCCGGCCTCGGGGAGGGCCATCCCGGTCGTAGACGCAAGATCGCTGTCGGACGAGTGGAGCGGTAACCCGAGCCATGGAGAGTGCGTCCCCGGCAGTGCCTTTCCCGCTGCTGCAGACCCCGATCGAGTCCAAATACAGGGCGTGCACCATCCCCTACAGGTTCCTGGAGGACAACCCTCGCAAGGCCACTCCCGTCGAAATCCAGTGGATCGATGTATTCCTGAACTCCGTCCCCTCATTCAGGTCCGTGGCAATTTTCTCCGATCTTCTTCACGTTCCGCTGCTAAACCCGAGTGTTCGTTTTTGTGTTGACGAGAGTGGGGTTGGTTTTAATTATTCAGCTAATAGTTCGTAGTGTTCGTCTTTGATTGGGAATTGTAGAGGTGATGTGTGGTGGAAGTGCTTGCCATGCTTCTTCTGATACGTGATTTCTTTAATTCTGCTTGGATTGAAGGCAACGCGCTGAGAGTGACACCACTGTTGATGATGCTCCGGCAAAAGCGGAACAGTTTGCCCAGAGGTATTGCAGAAACTGTTAGATGTCCACTTTTAATGCTGCAAACATTTTTTTCCGTGGTACTTAATTATTCCGCTAGCTATTTTTAAGGGCATGTGCCCTATCTTGCGAAAATAATCGATTGGTGATTTCTAACTAACGTAAATTCTAACGAGGTGGAGATAATTATCTCATACTTTGATTTGGAGTTCCTAAAACGACTTCTGTTTGTCCGTCAAACGTCTGGCATTCTGCGGATGATGTTGGAAACGAGCAACAGAGTGACAATCTTTACATGCTTTGATGCCTTTTCCCAGCAATATGTGTTGTCACAGTTTAAGGAGAGATGGAGAAGTGGCCGGCGAAATAATAGCTGTACGCCAGGCAGTGATGGAAGCTAAGTTTTTATTTTCAGCTATATGATGACAAGTGACTCCATCTGTCTGAACATGATACCATTCCCCCCCCCTCACCTCCTTGTCCTTGGTAACAGACTCATCCATTACTTCTAGAGGTGATGTGTACAAATTGTTTCTTTTGCATTGAATTTAGCCGGCATCAATTCTTTCTCTAGCATATTTTTTTTTCACGATGTTTTTATGAAAAATTAATTGAGGCTTGGGGTCGTTGTCTCTTGCTGTTGACTATTTGCTTGCTGTATCGCATATGTTGTGCTAGAAGCATGATGTTCTATTATATAACGCTGCCTTCCTTTTGTTGTGATATTATCGAAAGATATACAGAAATTCTGGAGGACTTAAAGAAAAATCCAGAAAGCCATGGTGGACCACCAGATTGCATTGTGAGTTGTACTGTCTAAAAAAATTATACATGAACAAACCATTGTCTTTTTGCCATACTAAAAGTCTAGCAATAATACATTTGATTTTCTTTCTTTTCATTATGATGTAAGGCTAAATGTTTCTTTCTGAATCTTTCAGCTCCTTTGTCAGCTTCGTGAACAAGTTCTTAGAGAACTGGGGTTCAGGGACATATTCAAGAAAGTTAAGGTAATCACTAGTAATGATTTTTTATTTCTAATCCACACTTGCATTTCTACTCTTTAATGTGTTTTTGATGTTGCTTTTTTCGTTACATTCTGTTTACATGTACCAGGATGACGAGAATGCAAAAGCTATTTCTCTTTTTGGGGATGTAGTTCGACTTAATGATGACATTGAGGATGGGGCCAAGCGTGTGGAAAACCTAATAAGAGGAATTTTGGCAGGGAACATATTTGATTTGGGATCTGCACAGGTGAATTTTGCTCTGCACATAGAATGTACATTTTATTTTTTGGCACTTGGTTTCTGTATGAGTTCTGAACCTTTAATTTGTTTATTTTTCACATTAAATATGGAATATTATATGCTTCTGCCAGACGGACTTTTGAGAACAGTAAAATGTACATTTTGTCATAAAAATATCTACTTTTTTTAAAATTTTATCTATGTTAAGTTTGTACTTGATCATGTCTTGGTGCTAATTATCAAAGAGGCATTCAAGTTTTTGTGATGCGAAATAATTTTATGCCTCACTTCATACCAAAGGTTCTTGATTTGGGCCTGCAATATGGGGAAACATGATTAATTGAAAATGATATTGTATCCTTTGGATTTTTTATGTTCACATTTATTTGAAATGGGAATGTCTTAGTATGTGGGATCTTTTGCACCCTGGTGTGCTCCCGTGGAATGATTAGTACCGGTAAAGGAGAAAAATTTACTGCTTTTGAATCATGAGGCTGAGGGCTAGGGAGGTGAGAGATCAATGCATATATTTATATTTCTTTATGTGAAGTGCCTTCTCTGAGATATGTCCTCATAATTTCACTGCTCTCTTTGGACACTTTGTCACATTTATTCATATTTTTACACACCCCATCTATGTGCTTTTCGAATGGAATACTTTCACATTCATTTGTTTGCCACATCACTTACATTGTACCCTCTTTTTTTCAACATCCACCGAGTGACCATGTTCCCACTTGATATCATGAGGAGCAGTTGTATCACTATCTCCTTTCTCGGCCATTGCTCTTTGGTATGTAACATTAACATATTGAAAGAAATTAATGTATTAACTGATTAAAGGAGGAACTGAGGGAGGGTGGAGTGAATAGCCCCTTAAGGGGGCTGCTGACAGCTCAAAAAGTCACAGGTGACAGGGGGCATGTTAGGGGGGAGGGGGGCAACAGCCCCTTATGGGGGGGCTGCCATGCAAGGGTGATTGTTTAAGCGGATGGAGGCAGTAAAGGGGCAGGGCACGAGGAGGGGAAGAACGAAAGAACAACCCCTCAAGGCTCAAGTGAATGTTTAAGGTGGGGTGGGGAGTAGGGCAGGGGGGTAAGAACCCTTGAAGGGGAAGAACTTACTGGAGAGGTGGATCGACACCGGGAGACGGGAAATTGCCATTCTACAATGCTAGATCACTGAAGGAATTATTGGAGTTGTGCCTGGATTGAGGGGAATCACCCTCCACAGTTCGGGATCGCTGGAGGAATGGCTGGGTGGCGTAGGATTGACAGGGATCAATGCCAAATCAACGGGATTGCTGCAAAATTGTCTATAGATCACTGGAATTGCCGATGCCCTGGGGGGGGGATTGTGAGGCAAATGGGGAGAATCAGCTGATTAGGGACCGATATCACCTTTATCGGGGTTATATTGAATCGATATCGGCTCCACTATCGGATTGATATTGATCCAAGATCAGGACCTAAGTTATCTTGTCAAAATTGGCAGAATGCCAGAATCAGTGGATTTCTATCTGATCCCGAGGAATTGGTCAATTCTCAACCAATTCCATTGATCCCAACCGATTCCTCTAGGAATCCAATTTGGATTGGTTCTCCATGAGATAATGGGTTCAAGATCAACCGATCTGATCCCGAAATCAGCCGATCTCGATCCAATACAGCCGATTTTGCATTCCATGCGATGGCCAGTTTCATTGTGTGATCTAGGAGGGGAACTTGCATCATGTACATGGGGTGCCTTCGTTGTGCTGATCAAACACTTGTTCTGAAAAGAAAGTATATAGTTTTAGACATTTTGTATAACATTCGAATTCCATGCATGTTGTGGCTCTTTTATCCTTCCTAAATTTTGTATAACATTTTCAGGATTTTTAAGGCATGGAATCTTTTTGCTGCAACTGATTATGAATTTTTCATCATTTTCTTCTTGAAGCTTGCAGAGGTTTTTGCAAGAGATGGTATGTCATTCCTGGCAAGTTGTCAGAATCTTGTGTCTAGACCATGGGTAATTGATGACTTGGATGATTTCAAGCTGAAATGGAGCAAAAAGTCTTGGAAGAAGGCAAGCATCCACATATCTATTTTTCATTTTACCTTTTATTTATCAATGATTTGATATTCATCTTAGACACCATGTATGGGTTTTGGCTAATATCCTTGTGCTGTTTTGACTTGTAAAACCTTTGTCCTAGCGTGATAAATAAATTTATTATGCATGTCCTTAACAGGCAAAGATCCCATGTGTTCTCTCTATTTTTACTGAAAAAGAAGTGTGCATTTTGACTTCTTTCTGGAAACTTCTGTTTTCAAGTGTTCAAATTGTGCTGTAATATTGTTGACAGTGGTTGTGGTTCTGTAACTAGCCTACTTATATAGGAGTCTATTCATAAGCTATTTTGCAGGTGCTCCCTACGTTAATAAATTCGGTGTTTGTGGCTGTTGGTAGTAAATTTTGGGTTTCATTTTATGTGAAGGAATGTGACAGGGCTGTATGGTACATATTTTCTTTGTCTTTTGGTCAATATGGTTTAAAAAAAAATAGAAGATTATTTTGGCATGAATCTGGATCGCTTTTGGAATTTACTGATAGCTACTTGGATTGTATGTCTTTCCTCTGATGTGATGAAAACTCCCTAATGGTAGTTTTAATTTTTTGAGGGTGGGAGGAGTTGGTTGATACATATTGTAAGGGGTGGGAAATGGTTTTATTTTACCTTTACACGTCTATCTCCTCTTAATTTTTATTTCTTTTTATTTTTTATTTTTTGACTATTGGGGACTAGTCCACCTTGCCCCAACCCAGCCTCCATCTCAACGGCAACCATGGTTAGTGGAGTGCCAAGGAGAGCTCATGTTCAAACACACCCGTGTGGTAAATTAGATAAGAGGGTGGGTACCGAGCCAACAATGCTAGACATTACCGTGCACCTTGAACTCAAGGGTGTGAAAGGAAAACTAGAGGGCACCCACTGTTGACAACTTGTCATATTTTGCTGGTTAAAATGCATCTATATGTTACAACTTTATGGCCTGTTTGATTAGAGTATCAAAAATGATACTATATTAGTATTGATATTGATATTTCTAGAAGATGGAATATCAATATCAAAATTGATACAAATTGACACTTGTATTACAAAACATGTGTTGTTTGCACTACAAATTTTAAAATTGATACTATAAATCAAACACCTCAAGATGATTATCAACAATATCAATTTTAAAATTAATAGTAATAGAGATGTCTAATAGTGTTACCAAACAGGGCATTAGCTGTGAGCTCCTTGCCTTCCGTTTTTAATGATTTTTTTTTTGTGCAAATACGTGTAATGCATTAACTTACTATCTAATTTACATATCATTCCTGTATGTTCTTGAAGGCTGTTATTTTCGTGGACAATTCAGGTGCTGATGTCGTTCTTGGTATTCTACCATTTGCAAGAGAGCTTCTCCGACGTGGTACAATGGTAAAGCTCACCTCTTATTGCCATATTGTGTTTTTGAAATTATCACTGTTGTCATTATTTTTTCATACAAAGATAAGCAATGAAATCTTAGAATTCCACTTCGGTATTATTCCGTGATGCTGCAGGTTGTCTTAGCTGCCAATGATCTGCCTTCAATAAACGATGTGACATACCCTGAATTAGTTGAGATCGTTTCGAAGGTTATGGAACATTTATCTTGAGATTTTAGTTCTTACGTTGTTATAGTTCATTCTTGACGTTATTTTTTTTTATTTTTTCAGCTGAAAGATGAAAATGGGCAGCTCATGGGTGTCGATGCATCTGGTCTTCTTATAGCCAATACTGGTAACGATTTGCCGGTGAGATACTTGAATCCGCTGCAGTTACAGTTAGATTTTTCGTCAAATGTGCGTGGGAATTAAGTCTTATTGAGTGTTTGATTGCATGTTAAAATGAATTTTTCCTACTAAATTATATTTTTCGAACAAAAATTATTAAAAATGGTTTTCGGCAATCATGATAAAAATATGATTTTATATAGTTTATTGTTGGATAAAATGGTAGTAGGACTTTTTTTGGGGTCTCCTATTCTTTTTTTGTTATACATGGCCCCCACCATAGTTGTTAAGGCACTCAAAGCGACGCCTAGACAGTAAGGCGCTACTTGGCTAGCGTCTTGTCAGGGTGCCTTTTGGAAAGGCATCCGCCTTGAGAGCCTAGACAAGGTGTCCCAAAAATTTATACATAATAAAAAAATTTCTTTTCTGGAGGTTTTGCCCCTGATACCCCTTGCAAGGAGTGTTGTCTCTTTGACCACCGCGACCTGACCATACAAGTCGATTCACAATCATTCTGCACTCCATATTTAATAATATTTTACTATTATATATATTATCATTTATATATAAGATTATAATTATAAATACATGTTGTATACTTAAATTTATAAAAATATATTTTAACTCTCTTTTTGGTCTCACACATATTAAGTTTATCCAGATTAATTATTTCTCAAAGTAAATAAATAAATAAATACATATACATACATAATTGTATAAATAAAATCATATTTAAATATATGAACGTATAAACGTACAGATTCAATCATAACATTCAAATATAATTATATTTATAAATATATAATTGTATATATGTATTAATATATATAATATTAACATCTAATTATTTATACGATTGTGTATGTGTATATGTATATGTATATACGCATATATAAATATCCAATGCGGTAATATCTAATGTTACCGTCTTGGCCGCTTAGGTGTCACCTTGTCGTCTAAGCAGAACACTTTTCAACGTTATGGATGTTTTGTCATCTTGACAACTATGACCCCACCTTATAAGATATTTTTTTAACCAAACCTGTTCATTTTAACATATTATTACATCACAAAAATGTATTAAAATTATACTGTAACCTAACACCTCATCTCTTTATTGGACTCTTCTGTAGGTCATTGACCTTGCAAGTGTCTCACCTGAGTTGGCATACTTGGCAAACGACGCAGACCTTGTTATTTTGGAAGGAATGGTAGGATAAGAATGCTTTTCAGCAGCTATTTCGACACCCTCCTCGCGGTGTCGGATTGGCTGATTACGGAATCGGCTGATTTTATATTTTTCTCTTTTAGGGACGTGCGCTGGAGACGAATCTTTATGCGCCTTTCAGATGTGATTCAATCAAGATCGGGATGGTACGTTTCTCCTTTTATCACACCTCTGAGAATAGAACACTCAGATTTATGCCGTAGAACGGCATGATTGAATTCGTTGGCCATAACCATCACCTTCGCCGCAGGTTAAACACCCGGAGGTTGCTCAGTTCCTGGGAGGAAGGCTATACGACTGTGTTTTCAAGTACAATGAAGCGGCAAGTTACTGAGGCGCGCACACGGTAATTCTTCATCCCTGTTGGCACGAGCTCCTCACCATTTTAGCCAAGGGAGCTCGTGTCAACACAGCATTACATGTTTGTAATTATTGGGGGGGTGGAACTACCGTGGGAAGGAGATCGTTGCACACGTGCTGCATTTTGATGGAATACATGAACTAAAGTCTTTGACCAAACATTAGAATTAATCGTTGGATGTAGTCAATGAAGTTACTTCACCTAGCGTGGACAACACCAGAGATTTTTGGATGCATGCGCCACTCCATTTTTTTAATTTTTTTTCGTTCTGCTCCTTCTCACCTGCTTGTGTGATGGAATGACCTGCTTGTGTGATGGAATGACTTAAAAGGAGGCCCGATACCGTGCTGAACTGGTTTAGTGGTTTATTACACCCATGCCTTTTACGTAATGTCCGTCAAGTTTTCGTATCACTCATTCCCCACTTGGTCACTGTTCCATATTGAATCCATGCGGTGGTGAATAGGGTTGGGCAAAAGAGGAGGAGATTAGAGGTGTGCAGGATATCCTGAAAGATTATCAGAATTTGTCTGGACAGAATATAAATTATTCCAAGTCAAATATCATGTTCAATGTCCCAGCACATGTTCAAAAACACTTATGTGAGATTGCAGGTCTCGGGGTAGCCCATGTATTTGAAAACTATATGGGAATTCCTCTTGGAATTGCGGACAGTAGGAAAAGTCATTTCTCTTGGCTTATTGATAATTTTCATAGGAAGCTGGCGGGGTGGAAAACGGACCTCCTATCCACGGGTGGTAGAACAACTCTTATAAAATCTACTTTGGGTCAAATTCCTATTCATGCAATGTCTGTCAAGAAGATTCCGATTGGGGTGATCAGGAAGCTTGATAGCATCCAAAATCATTTTTGGTGGGCTCAATCAAACGAGGCTAAGAAGAGGATACACTTCTGCAATTGGGAATCTATAAAAAAACCAAAAAGCTGTGGGGGTATGGGTGTCAGGGATTGCTTGGATATGAATCAAGCCCTATTGTTGAAATTAGCTTGGTCTTCCATTCATGATACTCAAAAATTATGGGTCCGGTTATTACAGCACAAATACTTGCAAAGGATTAATTTCTGGGAGGCAAAAATCAGAAATTATTACTCTGATATTTGGAAGAACATTTTAAGAGTTAGAGAGGTTTTGAACAAAGTTTGCTTATGAAAAGTCAATGTGGATTCGAAAGTTAATATATGGTTCCAAAGGTGGATTGCTGACCGAAAGGGCCCCCCTGTTGCCGGATGTCATATGACCCAGACCTTGGTTTATGTTGGAGAACTTATAAAAAATGGAAACTGGGATAGGGAGCTGTTGGGTTCTACTTTCGATACTACCTCTGGTAACAGAATTTTGAAAACCCCTATTGTCCGGGACATCCATCAGGAGGTAATTATATGGTTGATGGATGTAATTATATGGCCCTATACTCAGGATGGTAAATTTACCACCAAATCAGCATATAGATATTTTCGGGAAATAAATTTACCCCCTAGCACCTCAAATCTGGACATTTGGAAGCTAGTTTGGAAGCCAAAAATTGCAAAAATCTGTCCACAAAAAATTATTACCTTCTTGTGGAAAGCTTTTGCAGGGGTATTACCTACTAATGTGACTGTATCCAAAAGATGCCCCCATGTGGATAATTTATGCAATATTTGTAACTCGGAACCGGAAACACTAGAACATATTTTCTTTGGGTGCCCTCATAGCAAAGTTGTTTGGTTTGCGTCTCAGTTGGGTTTTAACATTGGCTGGCAAAGGGAAGGCTTTTTGTCTACTACGACACAGTGGCTAAAATGGATGATTCAACCGGACGAAAACTTTATTTATTTGGGCACCCTGGCTGTCTCAATATTATGGCAAATATGGAAGGCTAGATGTGCCTCATCAATAGAAGCCAAGTTATGGATCCATCTCGGATCTTCAAAAATGCTGCGAAGGAAGCGGGCTATTATATGTCCTAGGTAAATTCCCCTACCCGGATTAAAGATGCTCATTTATGGCAACCCCCACCAGAAAACCTCTATAAGGTTAATGTTGATAGCGCATCTAACGGTCATTCAGGAGCTATAAGCATGTTGGTTAGGGATTCACAAGGAGGCTTGATTACCTGGGGTTCCCGTTTATCTATTTTTGACGATCTACAAGTTTTGGAGGCGGGGGCCATCGCCGAGGCATGCTCTTCCGATTTCTGTTGTAGAAACCCATCTATCGTCGAGAGCAATGCCAAAATCATAGTGGATGCCATCAACGGAACGGGGCCCGATTGTTGGAAGGCTCAAGACTTTATCTACAGGTGCCGTCGCTACGTGGAAGAACGCCCGATCTCCATCGTCTTCGAGCCGCGGGAAGTTAATCGTGACGCTCATCTCGTCGCCAGGTGGGCGCTGCAGCAGAGCGACAGGCCTTCAGCGCCGGGGTCTGTCCCGTTGCCCTATCATATTCTGGAACAAATTTTGTTGGACCGTAGTTCGGATGTATTTAACCATGGTTGAATGAATACATGACGTCAGTATTTCAAAAAAAAAAAAAAGAATCGGGTTGGGCCGGTTGTTGTTCAGCATAGATTAAATACTAGACTATTCACATCGAAGAAGAAATTTTAGGGATTTTGCATAAAATCAAACTTGTAGTTGTTATTTGTGGGTGATTTATATCTTAATTAGTATTATGAATAACTCCAATTCATGTATAACAGCTGTAGGTTTCATCTAGATGAACTAGCAGAAGAAAATAAGAAGGGTGTATATATATATGGCTGGCTGTAGTTGTACCCGGTTCGGTAGTCAGGTGTTCCAGTCTGGCTAACGCTCTTCGAGAACGTGGCTACCCTGTCGAGTACCCGAATAACGCGCAGGAGGGTTGCCAGTTGTCCATTCTAGTCCGCGTCAGGACCTCTGCGCTTGCGCATAGGACTGCAAACAGATAAGATTTAATAACGGATTTGTTTATTTTTTATGCTCATTTTGAACAGAATTTAAGTTATTTAGGATCATAATATTTTGATTTTGTTATTAGATTCAAAACAATCCGATAACCCTTCAGATCTTTATTTTGTACAGGATAATCTGGGGTAAGGATATATGTAGAAAAGGCTTCATGTTCACTCACTCAGTCTCCCTTAATTAATTAGTCTTCGCTATCTCAACAGAACTTAATCAGTCTCCCTTAATTAATTAGTCTTCGCTTCATCTTCAGATCTTTATAAAACTCTTGTTATTTAGCTGCTTCTTGAGACGGTAAAAGAAAATGAAGAACAGACCCCCCCAATGATCCCATTTTGCCATCGACGTCAGTCACCCCCATCAAATTTAAGTCTATCCGATTGATGCGGGACATGTCACGCAAGCAAATTACCCGGTGCCCATGCAAGTATTGTTCTCGTTAGTCATATATAGCCGATAATTCTGATCGGACTTATTTACTTTCTCTAAATAACAACTTAATTGTATTTAAATTAACATCGTCAAATCAATCCCGTCCGCCACGTGAAGGTCAAAGAAGACGAAGAAGGGTTCCCGAATCATGCGGCGTTATTTCGGGGGATTTATTTCCCGCAAAGCAGATGTGAGAGTCTGCCCCTTGCATGTTCGTCACCGCCACCGGATTCCTTTTCTTATTTTATTTCAAGGAAAAGAAGAAGACAATTGATCTTTTCAGCTGCGAAGCCAACTCTGTAAAAAGACTATAAAAGGATGATCCACCAGACTGATTGTGGTTTAATTTTAACGAAGACGAAAAAAATTTTGAAGCACCTGGAAGTGAACTAACGATAAATTCAAGTACAAGAGGTCGGGATATATAATGTAATATACATGAGCCGATCGGCTGATCGAACTCATGGATCGATATATACATATATATGTATAGCAATCATCAACCGCGTAGCTATTGCCCTGCCGTTCTTTGTATGGCACTCTCTTCTTTCGACCGTGTGTCGGCAGGATGAATTACTGTCTTACATACTCCCGGCCATCTCCTCAACAACAGAGGTAGCCCCCCCCCCCTATATATATATATAAATATATATACCTATTCAATTATCTTACCTTGTTCATCTTCGACGGCAAGCATGCAAGGATGAAAAGCAGACAAGGTAGATCGATCGATGCTCTTCCGTCCCGACACGGGCCACCGGCGACCGGAGAAGGAAGGACGACCGACACCCGCCCCCCATCCAACTAATTTTTGTTTCTTTTTTCATCTGATATACGATGTTATAACAATTAATTAACACCTGCGGGTCCCCCCCCCGCCCGCCGGCGCCGTCCAGCACTTCAATCCCTCACGCGGGAGGAGCAGCACCACCAGCCTGGTAGCGGAGGAGAGAGCTGTCGCCCGTCGGCAGACCCCAGCACCTCCTCTTCTGTTCTGTCCCCCCCTTAATTTCTTTTATTCCGGACACCACCGACAGGCCCACGGCGGGTAGGAACAGAAGAGAAGGGCCGGGGGGGGCATAGATCAAGGGCGCCGGGAGGACGAAGGAGAAGGAGAGCCATGGGCTTCATCCCGTCGATGTCGAGGGCAGCCAAGGACGACGCCGACCTCCCCGTCTCCCAGGGGGGCGCGCCCAAGATCGGCCTCAGGCGGAGGTTCTCCTCCTTCTCCTCCTCCTCCGCCGGCATCCAGCCGCTGTCCGCCGCGTGGGCGTTCAGGAGATCCAAGTCCTTGGGCGACCTCGCCGGCGCCTCCCTGAGGCGGTGGTGGGAGTGGGGGTGGGGGTGGATCCTCTCCCGCAAGCCCTCCTTCGCCCGCGACCTGGAGATGAACGACGAGGAGACGGCCCTGCTGGGCTTCCGCAGCAAGGGCAGCTGGCGGCACATCCTCCACAAGCTCCGCTCCGAGATCCGGAAGCTCGTCGCCGGCTCCTCCTCCGACGAATTGCCTGTAGCCGCGGAGGGGCTCCGACGCGAGCCTTTCAGCTGCGCGCAGCAGCTGCCTCTGCCTCTGCCCGAAGGGAGGGTGACCGCCGCCTACTGAATCGATCGGACTGCACGCCGCCACGCCCTGCCTTGCGCGTCTGCTTTGATCTCCTTCTCTCTCTCTCTCTCTCTATATATATATATACACTGCTTCATCGTTTCGCTTTATATCATCATCCTGGTCGGTCGTCGTCGTCTTCCTAGTTCCATCTTCTTGTCCGTGGTTCTCTCTGTGTAAACTGCCATGATGTCGGGAGTGGTGTGTGGATCGAGCTGGGAGTGCGAGGAAGGATTGATCTGCAGAGGACGAGATCGGAGGAGGACGTACGCATCGACGAGCCAGGCAACAGCAATCAAAGAACCGTCTTCGACTTTGGATCCATTATTATTTTCTTCGTTCTTTCGAACCTTGTTAGCATGTGTAAAAGGTATGCCGACCGTTTTGAAATATATATATATATATATATATATATATATATATATGTATAATATTAGTTCTGCAACTCTGTATCCCGTCTGATATATGCCCCCCCCCCCCCTCTCTTTCTCTCCACAAACTCCACAAGTTAACTATTTTGAGTTCGGATAGATCTCTATAAGCCAGTAACACTTGATTAAATTTTTATTGAAAATAAAGTTATATATAGTTATAGTTATAAAATATTCACCAAATTGATCATACAAAATGAAATAAAATATATTTTGCATTTAAACTTGGATTGAGTTTCACAAAAGATGTCAAATGCAGAATTCCATGTACAAATTCAGATCGAATCTGAGTTCCAATTTTACAAACAAATTTTTATTGAATTTATGTTGAATTTTTATTCAAACTCAAACACGAATTCGGCATGATTAAATGTGGATTAATCGTACTCAAATATAGGTTACTTGGTTGCATCATGAATTAAGCTTTTATTATAATTTTAAATTTTTATAACAAAATTTATTAAAAAAGATATTAGTCAACTATTAAAATTTTATATTTTTAAAGAGTTTCCTTTTTTAACAAAAAAAGTGTCATCTCTTTTCTCCTCTTTGTGATCTCCATCCTATTTAGTCATGATATTCACTCTTTTATGTTATCAATTTTTCTCAAAACATGGTAATTTTACTTCTCACACCTTATTTTAATATAATTTTTTATAATGAAAATATATAAAAATTTATTATGTGACCAAATAACCTATAAAATACAACATAGCCAAACTTAACACATGCGAATCCATCCATCCTTCCCTCGGCGGACAACGAGAGACCTCATTACGTATTATTATTCATACACTTTCACTTCTGTCGTGCACATGCATTTTGATTTTTGATCTTAGGAGAAGGGTTAATTGCCTCGGCAGGTACGGTAATATTGAAAGAAAATAATATATATCTACTTGTATCTGAGAGTTGATTTCCTTCAACATTGTATTAATTAAGAGGAACCCTTAATCTATACACCAGAACCAAATTATGACAATTCGATTAGACTCAGACTGAACGACTCTTTTTGTCACGATCCGGATTTTTAATATGCACAGCGGAAGATAATCCGGCGACGTAACGGGGAAGAATATCGGTCTGGAACCAATTAAGACCAAAATCACAATCCAAATAAACAATTCCAATAATTCCATCTAATTAACACTATGAAATTACAATCTAAATAATACCAACACTGAACAAGTACTCCACTAGATCCTTGGACTCCAAAACACCACTACGCTTCTGCTGCGCTAAACCTGCAATCCTGAAAATATTAACAACGGAAGGGGTGAGTCACAACAGACTCGATGGACTTACACCCGAACTATCCCACTATAATAATGATTCTAGTGGTATACTATACATATTAAGCCTAAAAATCAGATTTAATACATAGGGTGTAAACTAATTATATATCTTCCATTAAATGATTACAAGATCATTCTACTATCCCATATGATAACAAGACTCTATATGCATTAAAAACCAACATAACCTACACATTAAACTGTTCTAGGTATGCCCAGAACACATAGACCTGACATAAAACCAATGACACATCTAGGACACTAACCTTTATGCCAACATACACAACTACACACCTGTCTGAGTAAATACCATGCTCCATCTGATAAAATGTAGTCACATAACAAAACTAGCACCAGATTTACCATATAGTAGGAAGTAACATATAGTAACTAAATCCCATAGTACCCCTGGCGGGGGAGTACTTAGGATGAACCGCGGTATACGGGATCGAAGGATGCTCAGATTGAACTAACCTCCGCCGCACGCCCCAATTTAATTACGGTGAAGTACATTTCCATCACAATGCACGGCTGCACTAACCACATTCCACACCATGCAAGCATATAATTAACTCAGACAGTAAACACATGAACATTAGATTGGCATTTCAAACATGAAATACATAGATGAACACCCATGGTTCTATGCACCACATATTTGCATACCACACCACAATCTATCACAAACTAACGCATATAAATGGGATCATGCAATTTACAACCTAAACACATTAATCGCATGCTTAAAAACGGAACTATACTATCACATAAAAGAAAATAAACTAAACTCTACCAACATTATGCCTAAACCTTACATCGGCTTTTTATCAAATCGAGATATACATTAAAGATTATCGCGATGCAACCATGCTAGACTAACTAGGTTTAAACCTATCAGAATCTATCATGACAACTAATATACATGAACACTAAATTAATCTAAACATGCATGGTTCAAAACGATTAATCTAACTCTATCTAAATATGCTAATAAATCCAAAACATCCCATTAACTACAATCTTCTAATCTGGTGATCTAAGCATGATTCTTACGGTTTAATCGAATATATTAGAGTGCTAAGAATAGCCGAGACGCCTACCTTGACGAGCGATGGCGAACGGCGCACGGAATTCCAAGGAAGTGAATCGAGCGAATGGCTGTCGGGGTTGCGTCGGCGACGGAAAATCGAGCCGGGTAGGTGGTTTCAAAGCGCCGGAGGGAAGAAGAATAATAAACTAGGGATTTTAATAGAAGATGATAGGAGAAAGGGCGATGGGAGAGAGGATGAGACGATGCCGCGCGGGAGAGAGAGGAGCGGCGCACGGCGGGCGCACGGGGGCAGCGCTCGCGCGGGCGCGGGTGGCGCGAGCGGCGCACGGCGGTCCACGGGGCGTCTCGCGCCGACGGCGGGCGGGGCTCGCGGTGAGGTGGCGCGGCGGCCGGGCGGCGGTCAGCCGGAGAGGCGGCGGCGTTCGTCAACGCGCGGGCGCGCGGGGTGGCCGGCGGCCGGCCGGGCGTGGCCGGGGCCGGTGGCCGGGCGTGGCCGGGACGGCGGCTCGCGGGGTGGCCGCGGTGGCCGGGCGGCGGGCGGCCGCGGACGGGGGTGGCTGGCGGGCAAGGCGTCAACCGGGGGGGGTGCGATCTTGGGGCGGCCGGGGCTGGCGGCGGCGGCGCTTCTGCGCGGGACGGAGGCTGCGGGGGCCGGGTCCGCGAGGGTGAGGCCGCGGGAGGCGGCGGCGACCAACGGCGGAGGGCGGCCGGGTGCGCGCGGAGGGGGCGGTTCCGAGGCCCGGTGCGGGGAGGCGGCCCGGCCGGTGCGCGCGGGGGCGGCTCCGGCTGGTGCGGGCGGTGGCCGCGAGGTCGGCCCCGGGGGGGGGGGGGGGGAGGAGGAAGCGTCGCGCGGCGACGGAGAAGAAGGAGAAGAAGAAGAATAGGAAGAATAGGGCGTTGGGCGGAGGCAGTTTCGGGAGGGAGGCGTAACCGAAGGGAAAAATAAAAGGGAAGGATGGAGAAAAATTAATAGTAATAATAAATATAATAATTAATTCTCCCTTTTTTTATTAACCTAAAAACAGTAACATTACACTTTTGGTTCAGTTTGAATTTAAAAAAAAAAAAGAAAGAAACTAATATCCTATACGATCTCACTGGAAGACCCTGATACAAGAAAAGATAAGATATACAGGTACCTTTATTATATTTATGAATTCCATTTTTCTAGGTCTAACATGGAAGGTATTTCCGCTTCTCTGTACCGTACGTACGCATTGCATGCAGATCGGCAAGCACCGGCAAAAGCACGGCTTACTTAATTATAAAAATTGTGGTGGCTTCTCAAAAAAAAAAAAAAAGAGACAAGCACCGGCGTCACATGACGATTCACGATACAAACAAGAAAACAAAGTCGCGGTTCGGCCCACAGATCCGACGGCCAGAATCCAGCACCGCCGCTGAGAGAGGGGTAAATTGGTCTTTTTAACCTCAGACGTCCACGTCACTGTACCCGTCGCATCGAGCAGCAGGGCGGGAGCGCCGCCCACTTCTTCCCCCCCATTCCACCCCCACAGGACACGAGCGAGATGGGGGAGCGGCGCGGCGGCGGCCTGAAGTCCGTGCTGGTTGTAGCGGGGGGACTCGCCTTCGCTTGGCTGACCGTCGAGATGGCCTTCAAGCCCTTCCTGGACCGCATGCGTGGGTCCATCGCCAAGTCCGACCCCGGCCGCGACCCCGACGATGACGGCGTCGGCGAGGACGAGGAAGGGCCGTCGGAGTCCACCGCCCCCGCGAGCGACGAAGGCGAAGCCGGGAAGTAGGTAAGGGATATGGGAAGGCTGGGGCCAGAACTTCCTCTTGGAATAAGCAAGGTTTGTGTTCACATCTTCGACATGTCTTCCTTTTTCTGAGAGCACAGCCTTGGGCACCGTGATCTCGATCTCGAGGAGACACGTAGACGACGATTGAATGATGTTTATGGTGTGATCGTGGAGCGACTGATGTGATGTCCTTCCTATAATCCCTGAGCACCGTGGATTGGACAAAAGAATGAAATTACGCTTGCTTTCTAGTTTCTACCCCTTCTGAGGTGCGAACGAATATCCCGCTGCTCTGCTCCCGGGCTTTTTCTCCTCTCTCAGCAAACCCAGTGTTACCCCAGCAGGTCCCATCGCGTTCTCCGGGCGCTGGAGGGCCATTCTCTTAAGTAGGCATTTTGTCGAACACGTCCCGTGCATGTCAAGAACGGCCTTCACGCCTGGGTAAATTTGACTTTAAGGTAGGCCAAATCATAAGGATCGGGAAGGTGAAGTGGTCGGGCAGCTGGAAGAGCATTGGCGGGGGTGCTCCGGCTGACGGAGCACCTCCGGATCAAGGAATTCCGGATGAAGTGAAGAGGCCTGTGCGGGCGTAGACGGAGAAGGCAGCGTAGTCGCGGTCGCCATCGTCGGCGCAGGTGTCGAAAAGCCTGCTGAGGGGGACGGCGCCTGGCCTGTGACGAAGGCAAGCCATGTTAATCATCGAACTTTTTAGTAGCTAGTCCAATGGTGGGTGGGGAAATACTTACTTTTTATATGCTTTAGTTAATAATTTTATTCTCTCAATGTGAAAGTTCGAGGTATATTGTAGGCGTCATTTGGGTCACCGTTCATGCCACAAATTCGGGCTAGTTGGGTTGGTGACTGACTTCAACTTAAATCTGACTTTCTTTCTCTAAAATTTATTATCTTCTCTTCTTCTTCTTCTTCTTCTTCTTCTTCTTCTTCTTCTTCTTCTTCTTCTTCTTCTTTGAGGTTAGACTTTAATTGAAGGAAAATAGCTTGGACGTTATTCAAGAAGTCAAGGGAGTACTTGTGGTGCCAAAATGAGAGAGACTTCCACCCTATGGTAATCGTAACACTTCATTTTGTGAGTTTATATGTATGAATGAAGGGTTTCAAAAAAATGAAATACTTCATTTATTGCCGATTGTCTTGAGAGAGTGAGGGTCCCTTCAATAGAAGGTCGGGAAATACCATATAGATTGAAAAGCATGAGACTCACTCGTTCAATGAATATGTTAGATTAATATTGATGTAAGTAGGCTTACTTTATTTGTGTTAGAGAAAATTCTCTCCAACCTTTGAGAATCCTTACTAGATTTGGCATTGGGCTGAGAGCCAGGTCAGTCATGGGGTTACCCACATACATAATATATATATATATATGGGTAAGCTCAGTCCATGGGTCTTGAATGGCTATTTGAGCTGATGCAGGTCACGGAGAGCCACTTGTTAATTCTCGAGTGAACCTTCGTATTATTGAAAACGGGTTGTAAATTTTACTTGTTAATTTTCTAGTGTTATTTTTTTTTAGCTGAATTGGACAACATTATGCTTATGAAGTTTACTCAGATGGATCGGAGCGGATTAAGTCAAAATTTTCTTCGTGCTAGACCAACAGTATTATAAGATGGCCTAAAATCCTCCATATATAACTTTGAGACAATACGAACTCAGTTCATGCCGGGTTGAAAAGTGGCCGCAACGGTTGCCATATTTGTGTGTACATACATTCACGTGAGTTCAAATCCAAACTCCCGGTAAAGAGAAACAACATATCGGCAATGAGTGCGATTTTCCTCGGGTGGACATTTGAGGAGAGTCTCTCAACCTCTCTCACAAAAGAGTTGAGATGACAAGGATGTGAGTGATTTGATGTCTCTCAAATCACTATCACCTCAACTACTTTGTGAGAGGGGCTGAAGGGCTCTTCTCGTGTGCCCATCTGAGGGGAGCCACACTCATCGGCAATAGGTGTTCATATCCGGTCTATTGACACGTATAATCCATATCCAGACACGTATAATCCTCGCATTTTCTTTCGTGCACCGTCAACAGCGGGGGTGGAAGAACCAAAGGAAAGGAAGCATGTAACAAACACTTTCCATACGTGCGTGCGCCGATCTTCCTTTTGAAAGCTTGGTAATCCATACTTGGATGTGCATCAAGTGCCTAAATTTTAATGCGCACCACACATTACCGTATAATTGTATGACTCTATCTAAGTGGTCCATTTTATAGATGCTCAGAATTTCTGTACGTGCTTAGAGTAAACGGGAGAGGAAATTAATTAACAGAGGGGGGGGGGGGGTATGCGTAGTCGACCATATATAAATTAAGTACGTATACCTATAAAAGTGTTTCAGTATGAAATGTATATATGTTTACGTTATTTTTTTATATTGGACATATATATATATATACTAGCATGCATGCCAAATACGAATGTAAAAAATTGATACTATATTAATTTTAATGTTCTAGCCGAACATGCTTGATCAAACTTGCTGGTTCTATGATACTACTAGCCGATCGAGTATCCGCCCACATCAGACGCTGCTGGAAAGGGTAGGTAGGTAGGTATATATATCTCCCAGAAGACACGTATTAATTCAGATCAAAACATTAAAGCCTGTCGATCAGTTCAGGGAGATACACAAACCTCCCATCCAACAGGTGACCACGTTTAGGTTTGTGTGGATATCCACTTGATCGAACCTATAAATACCGGGATATATGCGTGCATGCCCATTTCCGGATTCACAACGAGGACGAAGAAAGCCCTTCGACGTTGACCACCCATATCTCTAAACCGACGTATGGGTGTGCACTAGGTGGATGGCAGCGGCTAAGAAACGCGACATGCAGATCATCCCGAGGCTCTCAGCAAAGACGTGTGCTTCCATGTATGCTCTTGTCATCTTAATTTGCATCTCTCTAGCTATGTATATATACACCGGAACTCTATCACAGCCGACACTATACCCTAACCCTAACAGCTGCTGATCTCAATTCTCTCAGCTACACTCTCCCTATATATATATGTTATATCTCCGTCCACCTCCCTCCTGTGACGATCCAATCTGCGCGGAGAGGAGGTCGACCCTTCCTTTCTGATCCCTTTCTTCCACACCCCCACACACGGAGCATCGATCCGCTGGTCTCTCTCGATCGCACCAGATATGCAGCCCAGCCGCGCGGGGACGAAGACGAAGGCCGCGGGGCGGTCGCAGCCCAGGCGCAAGCAGAGGACGTCCAGGGCGGCGGAGGAGGACCGCGACCATCTCTGCCAGGTTTGCTTCAAGTCGTTCAGCAGCGCGCAGGCGCTCGGCGGCCACAAGAACGCCCACCGGCGGGAGCGAGATCAGGAGGCGACGCCGGCCGCGCCCGCCGGGGGCGCGGGATGGCCCGCCGGCTCCCCGCCCGCGCCGCCCCTCGCGCACGGCTGCCTGTACCTCGTAGGTTGCCCGCAGCTTCTCTACGTCCCGCGGCCGCCGAGCGCCGGCGGCGGCGCGTGGCCGGTGCAGTGCTCCTACGCCGGCGAGGGGGCGAGCGATCACCATCGTCACCTGATGCCCTCGAGCTCTTCTTCTGGGGCGCCGGAGGAGTGTCGTCCTCCGTGCACGACGTCCGGTGCTGCTTCAAGCTCTCGTGGAGACGAGAAAGGCGACGGAGTCCATGCGGAGGACATAGATTTAACCCTGCGTTTGTAAAAGAAAATTAATAAATTAGACGGCGCGCATTCATATATGTATATGCGTTTTATTCCCTCCAAAATGAAAAAAAAATATCAAATTGAGTGATGAATGTGTGTTCAATATATATATATATATATGATGGAGAAGATTCATATACATATACAAGGATAAGTTGAGGTCATTTAATTTGGTGTCATGACATACATGATTAATCAACCTAAATATATATGAATATATCTTGAGAAGAAGTGAAAGAAGAGAGATATCGCAATATTAAGTATTACCGTTGCTTGTTAGGAGATGAACTGATCATCGATTGATTGCTTCGGTCTCATATTTGCCACATAAATTAAATTAAACATGGTGATTAATGGGGTCAACATAGCCCTGCTGCACCACATGTTCTTCCTTGGGTAGATGTAATTTGGACGTATTGAAAGGCCAAATGCAACGATTTTCATTAAACTCACTTGGACCTTTATTTCAATAGAAGTGTATGCCCTATAAATCAATCGTATATGATACGATTCAACATTTTTAAAAATACTTATTCAATTAATTAGACAAAATTTTATTACTAGCTCTTATTAATTAGATGCGTACATCTTAACGAAGTTCTTGATCACGTGCGATGATAATTGAATCATGATGAGATCATGATAATAAGATCGATCATCTAGAAATATATGATCTAAATGTTCCTAATCATAAGATCATTGAGTTAAGACATTAATTATTCGGATAGACTAGTATGTGTAATATTTTCTTATGTGATGAGGATGACCGATCTCATTGGTCATTAGTGTGAAGACACTGAGATATACACATTGGTGCTCATTAGTGGAATGAATTCACTGAACTGACCAATTTAAAAAAATCTGATCGACATCTTACCAAACTGTCTATCAAGTTATTCTTACATCTCGATAGTACGGTTGATTCTTTGATCTAAGTTGTCAAAAATGTCTTATCGAATATATTTTGTACTTTGATTATTGACAGATCACTATCTTGATGGATACCACTAGAGACCATCTACTTGAATAGTTTTCAGTAAGGAAGAACATCATCTCTTCTTCCATAGAGATAAATTTTGAAAATACCATTGGATACTCTCGTTCTAATTCATTTTCGGTTCTCGGTTTTACTAATTTGGCATCGATCAAGGCAAAGATCATGATTTTAAGGAATCAAAAAAATCTACTCTTATAAATTGATTTCTTGCATATTTTTGGCTAGCCTCCATGGTCCAATGAGTAACATAATAAAGAAAATTAATACGTGAACATAGGGCCCTTTTTGGTAACCGTATTAGATACCCTGTCGCTATCAATTTATAATTGGATATTAGTAACAATCATCCAGAGGGTGTTTACTTTAAAATGTCAATTTTTTAATTTTTAGTACAAAAAAACCAACCTATATATGTAATATAAGTGTCTAGCTATTATTTTTTCAATTTTAAAATTGATACTCTGGAAATATTAATATCAAATCTGATATAACGTTAATTTTGTTACTCTAATCTGACCAAACTGGTCATGAAGTAAGTTTTTCTTAAGAGCAAACTGTACGTTCTCCGGCTACCTTCATCTCAGGTTTAATGGGCCCAAATCCAGCCTCAGCCCACTGCTCTCCCAGCAAAGGCTTCTGGTTATTTGACTCTGCTTAAAGCTGTTGGTTGAGTACTATTTTCTTACAAAATTGGATGATAAAATGATAATTTAAAAATCATATACAACTCCTTGTTTGGCTAGAGTATTTAAAATAAAATATATTAATTTTGGCAACTAATATTGGCGGTGGACACCACAACATTAAAATCGAAGCTAATCAACAACATGTACAAGTAAAGTATTGATGCACTTGTTAATTTGTCAAGGGTATAAAATTCCCATCTTCAGGAGTACAATAGTGTAACTTGTCCCACTTGAGGAAGAAAGACATAAATGTTATTAATTGTCGATTTGTAACTATTAATATATATATATATTTATATGGAGGACCGAGGGCCCCTGTGATTAATTAGATCTGACTTGTCCAGCTTCTAATTAACATAGGGTGGGTTTGAGGTCGTCGGACATTTTTAGAAGGTTTGGTAAAATGACTTATCTCGATTCTCTTCTTCGGACGTTCGATTATAACTCTAAAAATCGCTTAGTTTCATGTGGTCTGTTGTAAATTTTTATTTCCAAAGTTGGATATATATATATATATTGTTCATTTGTTACCATGCATGGCGGGCGAAACAAAATAAGTCGAATCGATCGTTACCAAGGCTCCGTGTAAATCGGAGTCCCAAATCTAACGGTCGGTGTCCCACGCATCCCTGGACGTACGTACGTGCATACGTAATAAATAAATAAATAAATAAATAAGAAGAACTCCCAAATGGGGACATGCATGCATGCATGTGGGAGTTGGCCATAATAACTTGCTGTCCCCTCATGACGTACGTAGGATGACGTCAGCCTTCCAAGAAGGAGGAGGAGGAGGAGGGAGCGCCCCTACCCGGTCCCCCCTGCACCCTCATCTCATTTCAACGCTAAGGGGCGGTTCATATATATATATATATATATATATATACACATTAGAATTTGTCCACTTGTTCAAGTAGAAAGTATTTGTTTAATTATCACTCAACCTTCCCTCTCCCCTCCGCGGCTGAGGAGGTGGGGCCGGCCGCGGATATATATGTACCTTGTAAAATATACAAGCATATATATAATTAACATCATATATATACAAGCATCTCTGTTATATATATGTACCTTGTAAAATTACCCTAGGATTATTAATCACTAATTCCGGCTGTGATTCAATTAACATCAGTATTTCAAAATCTCTAAATATTCCGAATGAAGATATATATATATTTATAAATCGGATATCTGATATAACAGACGGTGGGAAGTCTTCGGATTGCCTCACATATATTGGAGGAGAGAACTCCTGATAACAGATAATCGCAACTCCAATCACTTAAGTGATGATTCACGGGTAAACTAATACGAATTGTTATTAAATTGGAATTCGTAACGTGTTATACTATAATTTGTAGCTGTTCAGCCCCTGTTTGTAACCGTTTAGATCAGCGGGTAATAAGTTACACTGTGTTTCATAATAAGTTACATTGATCTGTTATAAACTAGGCTAAACCATTACAAAATATGGTGCAATCTGATACGAATCAGATTGAATCGTTATGAACTAATCCGTCACCAATTTTGATTTAGTAACGGTTCATACCGATTTATCTCTGAACCGACACTTAAGTGGAGAGTTCGGATCACCTAAGTCCCCAGGTGGAGGGAACTCTCATAGTCTCCGACAGGATGACGACATGTGGTGTCGCAAAAGACGAAATGGGAGTGCACTTTAATGAAGACGCAACATCGGTTCGACTTCTCAAGATTCCGCTATCGAGCATATGATAACTTGCTACTGAGCTTTTGAAGATTTGCTACTGAGATCCGCTGTCGAGACTCTGAAGATTTGTTATCGAACATCTAATGACCTGCTATCAAGACTACAGATTAACTTGGTTTTAAAAACTTGCTATCAACCTTCTACTTATCCACTTTTGAACGACCTCATACCCACTTTACATCCTCGTTAAAATACATTCTTATTTTATCTCACGTGACATCACCTCATTGAGGACCGTGAAAGTTTCATCTATCGGGGGGACGTTGAGGTGATATGAACTCCTCAAGTTGGCGGGGTTGTGACATCCTTATATTATTGGAGACTAAAACTGTTTTTTTTTTCCTGAAAGAGTAAAAAGATAAAATATACCTCATCTCCCGAGGAAGGAGGACTTGTATGCTCTCCTTCCTCTATTTATTAAGCCCTCATCCTCTCTTTTCTCTGTCTGGCGCAATCCGACGAGCACGTAGGACTCTTTTGGAGGAGAGGACAAAGATCGATCGATCCGTATGAAGCAGTTCCCGGGGTGCGGCGGCGGCGGCGGCACCAGTCCGCCGTCGGCGTCGCACGCGACGATGAAGCTGAAGCCGAAGATACGCATCGTCCACGTCGTCGCCCCGGAGATCATACACACCGACGCCGCGAACTTCCGGGACCTCGTCCAGCGGCTCACCGGGAAGGCGGCCACGCGGCGCGGCGGCGGCGCAAGGAAGGCGCCGGCGGGGGCCGGGCGGCGGGGGCACGGCGAGGCTGGACCCGGCGGCGACCCCGGGTTCCTCGACGTCGGGGCGGCGGAGGGGTCGCCGGCCCAGTTGTCGGAGTTGGAAGCAGATCGGGAGGAGCTGTGGATGAGGGAGCTGGACGGATTCGTGGAGGCGCTGCTGGTGGGCAGCCTGCCGCCGAGCTCCTACGCGTGCGTGCCTCTCCCGGGGCAGGAGGAGACGGCACAACGTCTGCTTCTGAGCGAGGGAGGGGATTCCGCCTTCCGGGGATCTCTCCCTTGATTGATCCTTCCTTCCACAATCAATCGGCCGGCCGGCTTCTTCTTGGAGGGGAACGGAGGAGCGGGTATGGTACTGTAATTCCTACTACTTCTCTTTTTCTTTTTTTTTCTCGGCTCCCGAAAGAGTTCAGTGCGTAAATAATATATGTATGTATTTTTTTTTCTTTTCTAAAGACGTAAGCATACGTATGTAAGTAAATGGGATAGAAGAGGAGCACTCAAATTTTCTTTTCTTTTCTTCCGGTCAACAACTTCTTCCATTAGGTGCTGTTTGATATCGAGATAACTTAAGGATAAACCTGATTTATCTTCAAAATTTAAGAGATAAATTTGATTTATCTCCAAAATAGTTGGATAACAAACATGTCTTTAATTAGGGTTCACCGCAATCTATATATATATATATAGAGAGAGAGAGAGAGGAGATACCAGTTACATTTAGATCAACTGAAATATTTTTATCACTTCTGACTTCAAAATTAACTTTTAACTGAATTGACTCAATATCAAAATTCTCATAAAGTATGAAATTAACTGTCATTAGATGATGTTTAACTAAATTAAGTAAAAGGACGACAGTCCCAATTTTAATAGACGACAGTCCCAATTTTAATAAAATATAAAATTAAACGTGAAATTATGCTGACTCCAAATTAAGTAATTGATTTATAATTAAAAAGTAACAATAATAAGTACATTTAAATTATAAATAAAAGTTTAGATAAGAGATTTTTCCACTTGTTTTGTAACTATTTGGGGTCGAATTTGATTTATTTATTTTTTAATCTGCGCATCGTGACGGTAAAAGAGTGAAGACAACAAATGAAAGATTCAAATTAAATACCGGAAGTAAGAGCTACTGGGCTCAGTCCACTCCAAAGGCAAACGATGGGAGCCCGGCTCTCCGCCCTCGGACGCTGCTGCAGTTCTACCTTTGTATAAGTTGATTATGAGTTATAGAAAATTGTTAAGATTCAAATCCACATTTTATCTTTTCTATTTCCGGTGGATATCCAATCTCTGTTCTCTCTTATTTTCGATTAGGGCCTCTTTGGATAGAGTACCGAGCACAAATATCACATTATATACCGTGAAATCTAATGCTGATGCATCTATCGAAAATATGGGTGATACCATATCAGATCTAACTAATACTTTAACCAAACATTTCCTCGAGTGAAACCGAGTGACTGAGAAAAATAATTTTTAATCCATTTCTGGTTATTATAGAAAACCTAGCAAGCCGATGTAGTATAATCAGATACACATGTAGACCTAAGTCGTGTACATTTCATAACAAATTTTCTCACTCCGTGAATTCATTTTAATGCAGAAAAATATGTATGCAGAGAAAATGGCCTTGTAACTCTTCATGATTTCAATCCGCATTCGTCGTTTTATATAAACAAAGCCGAAGGAAGAGCCCTTTCCGCTCTTCCACTTCTACGTTAGCTTCTTCCGAACAGAAGAAACAAGGCCATTTTCAACCATCACAAAATCAACGATGACTGTACAGTAAACATCCCCTGACAAGCGTGACTCATCCAAGGATTATAAAGAAGAAAATAAGCACCAGTTACATATTATTTCTCTTATTTATACAGCTTGCATTAAGATGAGCAGTTCACATAACCAGCGAACTTTAAAATATTCACTAGATAACCACGATCCTAACTTTTCCATCTAACCATGAACGACCTTGACACATTACATACAAAAGATCAAGATCAATGAAGTAAAGGCCGCCATATGATGATATCTTATCTGCTGTTATGAATACTACCCTTCGTTCCGTGAGACCATGCCTCGTACTTATATGGGGGCCGCGACAATGACAATGTACACCCCGAGAAGATCACCCTCATGAGTCGTGATGACAGCTCCGGAAGGGTAAAAAACATCTAGGCAACAGCATGCTCAGATGTTCCTCGAAGGATTTCTCTTACTGCCTACCATGAAATAGACAGAAAACTAGATTCAAAACAAGTATATACTGAAAAGAACACCAGTTGAAAGGAGGGCAAATAGAAGGTAAGGGATTGTACCAATAAGCTTAGAATTGCCGAGGAAGTCGTTGTAGCTCTGAAATCAAGCTGCTGGCCGCATTTGCTACATCCAACGATGATGAGCACTTGAGACGTGTAGCAGCAGCTTCTACTTTTACGATATCACTTAAGGCTATGGACAGTATCAGTGCCTGGGATAGATACTGTCTGCAAGAGAATGCAAGAGAATATAAGACCCGTAGTAAAGACGTGGTAGAAATCCCTCCCAGCCCAGATTCAAGGATATGACAAATTTTTTGAAGATTACTCAGGAGTCCCCTCGTGGCTTCTTTTGGGGCTATCTTGAGCAACAAGACCATGCACTCTGACGCCAAATCCACAATCTGCCGATCAGGATTTCCAAGAAAGTCCAGAAAGACATTATAATTAGAAGAGAGATCAGTAATATCCTTAACATAAAGCTGATCCACTATAGTCACATTGATGGCAGCATTAAACAAGAGAGCTGGATTATTGGAATATGAGAAGGCTTTCTCATTGCCCAAACCACGAAAAATGAATGTCTTGCACAGGCCTAATGTTGGCACCACATAATCTTCCATTCCCTTTGCGTTCACAAACTCAAGTAGATTTCCAATTTTCTTGACAACCTTTAACTGAGAGAGTATCTTCGCGTCCATTTCGGGGGAAGATGCTAAAGCAAGGCAAAGCTTTACATTGTTCACATTTATGTCAGAAAGATCGCCAACCAGAAACTCAAAACATTGTGAAATTGTTCTCAGATTCAGAATGTCTGAAACTTTCACATACTTAAATTCAATCAGCGTTATAAGTATCTTTTGCGCATACAGGGGAATGGGATCTTCATCCTCAATCATGGTAGGATATAGAGGAAGAAAAAGGGTGTCTGCGAGTACTTTGAGGTCATTCATTGCTTCATATCCAGATTTTGGCTGTTCAAAAGCTTCATTCACAAATACAACCAATGCATCAAAAAGAATTTTTAGGCACAAGAATCTTGCATCTCCATCTTTGTTTCCATTGTACAACCTTGTTAAACTTGGGAGAATTTGTACAGTAAAGACTTCCCTTTCATTCTGAATAACAGAAGCCTCTTCAGTCACAGTTTCAAGAATGCGGAGCAAAGTCATTTGGAGATCATCTCTAGCCTGTAGTTTTTTGCAAAAATAAGTACCAATAGCATGCTTTCTCCAAAAGAAAACAGAAGGAAAGAACAGAATGTAAGATTAAACGTATTTAAGGAGAGACAGTGAATCAATCAGCACCTGAAAAGGTGATTCAATAAGCTTGATGATATTTGCCAACTGAACCAAGACCTGACAGCTTATCAGCCTCTGCTTAAAAGATGAGCTTCCAAGAAGCTGAAGAATGACTAGAAACAAATGAGAAGTGACTTTCAAGTTGGTTCTTCCAGGAAGAGAAGTTACTTGCCCATTACGTTTGCCACCCAGTGTCTGTTGAATGTCCATGGATACGTTGCCCAGAATCTCGGGTACAGTATGTATAATTATCTGCACAAATGCTTCTATGCATTTCCTTACAAAACCATCCTTCTCCTTTGCTAATCTATCTACCACCTGTAACAACTTAGAGTTGCAAAAAAAATAAGGCAGCCATCTGCGGCTACTCTTACAAAGAAGTGCCACAAAAAAGAGTGTTTTTCCACGTAAAATTTCTGTTCCTTGCTCAATGAGTGAAACAAGACCTGGAACAAGAAGCTTATCTTCCACCAACGATAGAAGGGGGCGTCCCATGTTTGTGAACAAATGGCTTCCAAGCATAGCCATATTCAAAAGATTTAAGCTAATCTGCTGCTCACGAGGGCTACCTTTGATAATAGCAGACGCTATCTCCTTGAAAGAAAGCCTATCAAAGATCAAAGGTAGGCACTGAGGGTTAAAGCGTGCTAGACGAACCAGGCAAGATCCAGCAGTCAGTTTTGTACTCTCCTGTTTTCCTGTTGCTTTAAATATGTGGCAGATGTTGTTAATTGTATCCTGATTTGTAAAACGAGAGGCCCAATCCCCACCCTGGCTGCAGATATTCTCTATGGTTCTTAAAGCATATAGTTGAGTTAGATCATCCTCTCCCCTCCTCAAGATGGATGATACCAATGCAATCACAGAATTAGAGACCTGGATTAGACCCAACAAATCAGCAGAGTTGTATGAACAGAACAGTTTTTACTACAAAAGATAAAAAGATGCTGGTACTGACATTGCAAAGCTTCATCTTAACATCATTTAGTTCCAGTTGAAAAAAAAATCCAAAAGAAGAACAAAAAAATCACAGTATAAAACTGCTAAAGGTAAACGTCACTCAGAGTGATCTGTTAAAGGCAAAACTTTTTTCTGTTCACCAAGATTCACCAAGAAATTCGGGATCAACCCCCCCCCCCTCCAGTCCCAGGGGTTTGGAATCATCCCAAATCAGGTAGAACCAGGCCAGGAGTGGCACATCCTATCAAATCAGGGCTGGGATGGGGGTTGTGATCCTTGTCCAGGTAAGCTGATCCTACCTCCATGATAAGACTGCTAATGAAGGAAAATTAGATTAGCAGAAGAAAAATTCTGACCTGCCAACTAGAGATGGTCCTATTATCCTTCGATGGAGACTCAAGAACATTGGCAGCCTTAATTTGCTCATTTGTAGTAGAGATGTAGAATAATAATTCACCCAAGGCTGCCATAGAAAACCTTCTTACTTTATCCTGTTTATCCCTTAGGCTATTGGTCAACGCTGTTATGATTCCAGAAGTAGATAATTCAGTCTGAATGAAAGTAGAATGGCGTATCAGTATGCCAATCACTGATGCAATTTGAATATGCAAAGTAGAAGCTTTTGGCAACCTTAGCATCTTCACAAGCAACAACATTACTGGTCCATTTGTTATGATGTTTGCAGCATCCGTACTACCACTCAGCATTTCTATGTATCTAATCACATTCTGCTTCTCTGAAACATGGCTGTTGCCACTCAAAATCAGAATTATCTGATTATTGTGCCGCTCCAGTTGCTCAGATGAAAGCTTTGCATAATCACTAGCAGAAAGAGTCTCAAATGGAAGCATTGAGATTGTCTCTAGTGTCTTATCAGCTCTCTTATAGAGCACGATTGGCCTTACTGAGACATCGGAAGAATGCCAAAAGGCCTGTGTGAGGTCATCCAGCGAATCTAGTGAATCAGAATCGGTTGCACGCTCGGAATGAGGATTACACACTGATGTTTTGTTTTCCAAGCAATCACTTGTAGAGGCAGCATTCATCTCTTGATGTTCTGAGCATATATCCTGTCCGACTGCCTCAACATCTGTGCCTGCTGTTTTTTTGTCAGATTTAGTGGGTTCAGTTTCATCAAGCATCCCACCTGCAGATGGAGGATTTTCTGCCATTATGTCAATTTCATCTGTTGTGTCCTCTTCTTGGGCCTCACTGAAGTTCAGCTCCATGTCATAGTTCTCTATCTTCACATCACTGTCATCATCAGAATTCTTGGGTAAAGGACGCCTATAATTTTCCTTGTCATTGTCTCTTTGTATGTTCACTTTTGCCATCCTGGAAAGTCTAAGGAGATTTACCCACGTAACATTGGTATTTCCTCTATGCCTGTCATCAACTCTCCCAGATATCAACTTCACGTGAGGCTTTTTACCACTGTTAACATTCTTAACAGGAGTAGCCAGAGCTTTAGTCCCGGCACTATAGGTCTCTTCTTGCTTTTGACTGCCAGCTAACTCTTTTTCCATATATTTTGGTGGTGTCCTGTGTTGAACAGGTTTATCTCCACCATCAAGAAATTGTCTGGCAGTAAGTTGGGGCATGTGATCAAAAGCAGGTTGGGAAGGTAAAGGAACCAGTTTCAATTTTGACCTCCAAAACTCATGCCTGCAAAGCTCAGGCCAACTAATCCTTGCTACTGGATCCTTTTGTAGAAGACAATTAATCAAGTCTGCAAATGAGTTGCTTGGGTTTCCAGCAAGTTGAGGCACCGGGTCAGAAAGTATTGACTTCACAAGTTGTGTAAACTCTTTTGCCTCGAAGGGAGGATGTGATGCATAACATTCAAATAAAACACAGCCAAGTGCCCATAAATCAGATGCATAAGAATGAATAGCACCATCCTGAAACAGTTCAGGTGCCATATAACAAGGTGCTCCTCTTTTTCCCTGAGGTACCTGCAGGGGAAAGGAAAATAAAAACTGATATAAGTTGATATCACTAAAACATTGATATTCAAGCTTCCATCAGAAACAATGGCCAGAAGAACCAACCGTAGAAAGAGCATCTGCTGATATATCAGTTACATATCTAGCCATCCCAAAATCACATAACTGAAATGTATAACTACAAGTTATGGTGACTGCACAAAAGTTTTCCTATACTAGTGGCACACTTCACTAAATTAATAGAAATCAAGAAGGGAATTAATGGAAAAATAAATACCTTGACATGCCCATTTTCATTCAGTAGTATGTTTGATGGTTTCAGATCACAGTAGACAATGCCTTTTGAGTGCAAAAACCTGCATGGCACCTGAGCTGTTTGAAAGAAAATAGAACAAATAGTGAACTTAAACTACATGTATCAATGCATCGAGGAAATTACTGTAAAGCGGTCACAAGATCTAAAGCAAGGTCATGAATGGAATCCTCAGAGAGCCGTTTGTCCTGCATGTAAAACAAAAGAGGGACATGATCATGACTTGCTTTGTGGGTAAACTAGAAACAGAAGTCCTCAAACTGGGAAATAAAACAAGTTAGTCACAGTTAGGTTCGACCCTGCCATTAATGTATATAAAACATAGTGACTTTATACATGAATGTTTATCATGCTCAACAAATAATTGAACTGGGAAATGAAGAGCATAAAAGACTAAAAATTAAATTTTAACAAAGATGGTCGTTTAACTGAATAAAACTATACTCCATCCTTACCAACTAAAGAAATTGCAACTGGAAATTTGATAGTTTTTGAATCAACATAAAATACCCAAAAATATCCAGTGTAAATGAATTGAATATTAAGATAAATTTGCAGCATTAAGATTGACAACAACTGCATCCACTTTAGATGATGGTGTACGAACGACAGTGACATTTCTAAACAAAGTTGTCTTATACTAGACCGTTCAGCCCTGTTGGAGAACAATATGAACAATTTTCCAGATAAAGAAGCATTAGCACAACATGCATAATGGTAACAAAACCCTAAAGTAGTAAGGATTTACAAATTTAAGTGCATGACATTTATGTCACCTGATTTAGTAACTTCATGAGATCTCCACCAACACAGTATTCCAAAATGAGCCATAGGTGGCCAGATGTCTCATACCTACAGTTCAATGCAACATCAAGAGCCTTTATAAGGTGAAATGCAGGAAAACATGACAAGAACGACTTTCTCCGTTCAAATTCCAGAAAAAGTTGGATGCCTTCTAAAAGATTTTCCTCAAGTCAACACATTCCTCCAAAGTTGTATGATTATCAAATTTGCACCCCTTACCAATTATAGAACTTCAAAACGTTTGGGTGATCCAATCTATGCAGTATCTTACCCTGTCATCAACAAATGGGATTTAAGTAGATTAAGGCAATGCAAAACCTGATAAATGAAAATTCAAAGTTGTCAAGATATTCGAGGAATCCCAACTGCAGTTGAAGCCTAAATAAGTAGAAGAGGTTGCTAATATGCGATCTGACGTTGGAGAAAACTGAACTTCGATTTCACCGCCAATTTAGTTCAAACTCCACAAAGATTACCAAGGAGTTAATAGAAATGAGGTTTAACGCGAAGATTATCGTGGATAAGACAAACCAAGAATTCATGTGCCTACTACGATTGAGGTCTGACAGTACTCAAGCTTTAGTTGGACTTACGGAACGGAGCACTTTACTCCTTTGAGATTTGTCGACACTTTTGACGGCATAATACTCGACAGTCTTCTTCTTCCGCCCCTTATACACAACCTGATGTGATAAACGAGAATATAAAAAAAAAATTGGCTGGCAAAGGAAAATTCGACACGACATAGTCCCTATATTCTTATCGGGAAGGAGGTAACGACATGGCGCTCACCGAGTGCTTTCCGCGGGCAATGGCCTCGTAGATGTGGTAATTATTCATGTCCGCCTCTGCGACTTTACCGCGCGCCGCTCCTCTAAGCAGGGAATGTGACAGCCGCGTGAACAGGAGATAGCACTGCAGGCCCTAGAGAGAGTGATGCGATGCGAGAGGCACCTGGTGGAACTGCTCAGCGTGCTCACTCGCCGCCGATCCCGAAGATGGCAACAGGAAGAAAGCTGGCGCCCACTACACTACCACAAGCAGCAGGAAGACCAGCAGCAGTTACGACGGTGAAGAAAGCGGTGTTGCCAACGTTTCCAAGGGCGAGGATGTCGATCTGGAGGCCGAAATCCCGGGAAGCCCGGGGCGGCCTCGCTGTGTATTGAGACGTGCGGCCGATGCGGGGCGCGACGGAGATTCAAGGCGCCGAAGGGAAGGGGAGAGGCGCCGCGCGGCGCGTTGGGGGGAAGTCGGGATTCAAAAAAAATGAAACGGAAGGGGAGCGCCGGCCGCTGAGGATGCTGGTCCAGAAGAAAATTTGCCGGATGCTCAATCCGAAAATGTATGTATGCAAATACAGGTTTCCACAGTGTAGATATGATAAATCCAGTGGCCGGCAGAGACGTCCCCCGGTAGAAGGGGGGATAACATTATTATTCCTATTCGTATCTTATAATAGGATGAGATGTATCTATTTAGTTGGTTAATTATCGATATCGGACATATTTGTAAATCGTATTATTTTATCTATTTAAAAAATTTACTTTAAATTAACGGACGATTAACAAATATACAAGAAATAACATTGTGTATGATCTAACATAACAAGATAAACAGTAAAAATAATTTTATTGATTGGAACACATAAAAAATACATATTACAAGTTGAAGTACCCACTTATACCAATGTATCAGAAGAAATGTATTAATTACATATCTAACTCAAGATATGAAATAGAAAATATGATTTACATAGTCTGCAACAAATTGTTTTTTGAGTATACAATGAATATTTAGATGTCCAGCATAGAAATATGAGATAGAAAATTATTCTCAGTTATATGCTCAAAATAATATAACATAAAATATGAGATAACCCATTTATAACAAAAGTGAAATACCTTGTCGTAGAATTGCAATGTCTAATCATATTTTTGTGTTGCTCAAGACAGATCACACATTCAACGAGTTTCTCCAATTTGACTCTCTCTTGAGATGTCAAATTCCGCAGTTGTTGGAATAACGAGAGGAATGAGTCATCATAGTGTACGTAGACTGCACCGTAAAGAAACGAGATACGAAAAAGATATCGTTGTCAAACGTCGAGGTAAGACTTATTCAATATGTTCGAGAGAAAAGGATGAACCAGAGTCAGAGACAATAAAATATTTTTTAATAGGACATATGTATATACCAAGATACCATAGAATGTGAGTGGTATTATATGTTGATTGACGGATATAGATAACACTTTTCAAGTTCGATTCATGATGTATCGATGATTGTATTTGTTAAAATAAAGGTTAATCAATAAATAAACACAAATAATTTATTAAAAATCTTAAATTATTTTAAATTATTTATTAACTAAAGAACATATTGGATAATCGTTGATATCCCTGTGACCGGTTGCATTAATTTTAACGGAAAGTTTAATTTAAAATTTAAAATAAACATTTGTCGTAGATGTTTTCAATGGTGTCTAACTTTTACTTATTTTTTTGGAGGCTTTTAAGTTTAAAACAATATCACATAAAAAGAGGATGACTTTGATCTAAAAAGTCTTAAAAAGTCAAAGTGCCATTTGCATAAAAATAATATGCACTGCGCAGTATATATGATCTTTTCGTCACCTGTAAAAGCATGCGAACCATAGACTTTGGAAGTTAACGTTATCGATGAAATAAATTTACAACAATAGGAAATTAACACACTAAAACAGGGTTATCCAAATTCGAGTAAAACATAACAAAACTTTTATGTGAAAAGAAAACCATTTTATACCTACCGAATGGTGGAACTTGCAGTTTTCATTTTCATCGATTATATATATTAAGTTGTTACGTGCAATAAAACTTTTGGCCGAATTTTTTGTTCCCACACGCGACCAAATACAATTCCAGACTCGTGGCGAATCACGAACTGCCACGTAACATCTCCGGGGACTTTGGGCGGAAAGAAACCGCGAGATGAGTAAGAAAAGCCAAAATCGGCCAATTTACATCGCGAGTCAACAATTAGATCGACAACAGAAAAAATCTGGCCCCGGCGGCCCCCTCGCACGCGGATCCCCTCCGCGGCGGAACCCTCGCCGGCGACCCTCCAACCGCGCGGCGGCCCCTCGCCGGACGTCCTCGCCCCGGCAGAACCCCTCGCCCGGCATCTCGCCCCGGCGGCCCCTCCCGGCGGATCCCCTCCGCGGCGGAACCCTCCCGGCGGACCCCTCTGCGGCAGCCCGGCGGCCCCTCGTCGCAGCTTCCCTCTGCGCGGAACCCCTCGCCGACGACCCTCCAACCGCGCGGCGGCCCCTCGCCTGACATCCTCGCCCGGCGGCCTCCTCGCAAGCGGTTTCCCTCTCGGCGGCTTCCTTCTCCGGCGGAACCCCCGCGTACACTCCTTCCCCCAGCGGTATCCCCCCCCAGTGATTTCTGCCCCGGCGGCTCCCTCCGGCGGATCTTTCTTTGTGATTTTTCATATCGCCGTTTTGAGGTCGTTTTTAGTCTAGGGAGGCCCCTCCCTCCCCATCTCCCTTCTCCAACACGTCGCCTAAAATTATTTTTAGGCATTTTGTATCTTTTTGTGGTGTTGGATTTGTGGAGTCCGGATTATCTAAGTTTTTCTTGTTTTTCTTCTAGTTTGTCGATGTTAGTAGTGTTGCGACCGAGTTATGAATCTGTCTCGACTCGCTCCTTTTAGCGTTTTAGACGCTAAACTTCTCTCAAGACCGTTTGTCTGGGCTTTATCCACTCCCCTTTGGAGTGATCTTCCGGTCTTGACACAAACATCAAACTCCTATGAAGGAGTTCTTATCTACCACCCGACCACGTTCGCACTCGTGTGTGTGTTGGTCATCTCGCGGTGATTTGGTCATCTCTTGGAAATTTTTTTTTCCAAGATTACTCTTTTGTTCACTCGGTCAAGTATCTTCGCAGTTGTCTCCATGTGGATGTACAAACTTTGTATCCTTCCTAGCTTATTATGAATAGAAGTTGTACTGTTTTCTTCAAAAAAAAAAGAGTAAGAAAAGCCCGCTCAATTTTTTTTTTCAGTTTCGAATTATTTTCCCGTTGACACGTATACATCTTTCTTGGACCTCTAAAGGGGTCGGGCTCGGACCATGCGCACGCAGGTCCAAACCCGGATCCAGTAATAGATATTCGATTCTAAACCCGAATCCGAAAATCACTCTTCGGACGGGTGCCGAAATAATGACACGCTTCCGGTGGGAGACCTGCCCGTGTGCAATGCAGCACTAGGCTCGCCGCGCTCGAGAACGAATCGCCTCAACCCCGGGGTGAAAAGAGATTTGCCTCCCTCTTTAATCAGAAATGATCATATATATTTATCATTTACATGACAGTTCAAAAATCAATTCGACTGATTAGTATCAAAAATAGGAATTATTATCGACATCTTTTCTAACTTGTTATCGACTGATAGTAAATTACTAAGACGTTGATAATAGTTCAATTCTTCTCCGTAGCGAGTTAATGATGTTCAAATTATGTTATTGAACGGTTGTTGAACCGTTACCAAATTATGTTATTGAATCGTTGTTGAATCGCTTTCAAAAAAAGATTGAACTATTATCGACGTCATACTGACTCGTTACCGATGGATAGTGAGTTAACAAGACGTAAGTAATAATTTAACACTTTTTTATAACGGATCATCGAATTCATTTTTAAACTGTCACTTAAATGACAAAAAATACGCAATCTTTTTTGATTGAAGATTGAGATAAATCTCAATCACTGACACTGAGGTGATTCGCTCTCGCTCGAGCGAGCAAGGAAAAAGATGGTCTGCGTATGCGCCGCTGCCTTTCGTACGGCTTCCCGGTAGGAATCAAACGACTAGCTAGGCTTCTTCCGCAGCCGTGATCGGTTCTTTCTGCTTCTGCAGCTCGACGGCCGGCCGGGTGGAGGACCGGTACCACCTGGCGCAGAAGATGTAGACGACGATGTCGCCGGCCGTCAGGATGGCCAGAAGGAAGAAGAACCGGTCGAGATGGCCGTCGTTCAGGTCTCTGGGGATCCAGCCGGGGCGCCCCCCCGCCGAGGTGATCCTGGCCACCGTGGTGACCAGAATGCTGCTCAGATAGTTCCCCAGAGACATGGAGGCCATGCAGAGGGAGCTGCCGAAGCTCTTGAGGGCGTCGGGGGCCTGGCCGTTGAAGAACTCCAGCTGGCCGACGTACATGAAGAACTCCGAGGCGCCGATGAGCACGTACTGCGGGACCTGCCAGAAGATGCTGAGCGAGCTCCGCTCGTGGGGCGCCACCACCTTCCCGAGCCGCGCCAGCTCCACGGCCCCCGCGACCACCATGGACAGCATGGCGATCGCGAGCCCCAACCCCATGCGCTGGATCTCGGTCAGCCCCGCCGGAGACCCGGTGAGCTTCGTCAGCACCGGCGCGAAGATCCGGCGGTACAGGAGGATGCACACCAGGACGCTGATGATGTCGAACACCGACATGCCGGCGGGGGGGACCTGGAAGCCGCCGGCGTCGATGTCCATCTTGTCCCCTTGCGCCACGAAGAGGGAGGCCATCTGGGTGAAGACGACGGAGTAGATGATGGTGCAGAGCCACACCGGGAGCAGCTTCAGCACACACTTGACCTCTTCCACCTGGGTCACGGTGCAGAGCCTCCAGGGGTTTCTCCTCGCCATGCTCGCCGCGGTTTCGCCGCAATCTTTATCCACTAGGGTCGCCGCCTTATCGAGGAACCTAGCAGATCGAGCGAAAGCTGATCGTCATCGGCCCATCACGACTCACGGGCATCTTCTTCTTCTTCTTCTTCTTCTTCAGATCAGTACCCACATTTCTTACCTGAATTTCTCGCTGTGGTGGATCTTCCTGGCGCCGGAAATGGCGGAGTCCTGACCGTCAACCTCGTAGAGCTCTTCGCCGTCGAGAGGCGCCACGACGTTCCACTTCCGGAAGGCGGCGACGAATACCTGGGCTATGCGCGTCAGGGGGTTGCCGCAGGGCCTGAAATGGCGGTACCGGGGAGTCCCCGCGTAGAACAGCACGAGGGCGGCGAAGGCGGAGCCCGCCGACGCCCAGAACCCGATCACCCATTTGCCGGAGTCCTCGAAGTAGGCCAAGACGGCGTTGGAGATGAGGGAGCCGGAATTCAGGGCGAAGTAGAAGTAGCTGAAGAAGGTGATCTTGGAGTGCCGTTCGGCGGCGTCCTTCTCGTCGAACTGGTCGGCCCCGAACGTGGCTACCACCGGCTGGTAACCTCCGTTGCCGAGGGCAATCATGTAGATCGACAGGTAGAAGATAACAGAGCCACCCACCGTCGCCGGCCGGCAATCCAGCTTCCCGTCGCCGCAGCCGTCGGGCTTCACCAAGACAAACCACGACGACAGCGACAACAGAACCAAGCCCTGCTCATCCGCCGGCAACCACCGTCGTTAATTACGTACAGTCCGAACACATCATCATCGCACGGTACGACCTGAAGCAGCGGCCATGGCGATGTCGACGGGATCAGGGATACCCACCGTCACGAAGACGATCTGGAAGACCGCGCAGGTCAAGTACCGCCCCCAGTAGGAATCGCTCATGAAGGCGCCGAAGAGGGAGAAGATGTAGACGGTTCCCGTCCACTTGCTCACGTTGTTCGCCGCGGTGGCGGTGTCTTGCTGGAGAACGCGGGTCAGGAAGAGCACCATGTTCACCCCCATGCCGAAGAACGCGAGCATGGCGAGGGCTTGATTCACTGCGGACCGCCGCGGCGGTGGTCACAGAGGGTTCAGTCCAGTGACCGGCGCTACCAACGCCGGCGGCGCCGGAGAGGTCATCGAGAGATTCAGGGAGGGAGGAGGGATAGAACGGACGTACGTACCCAACAAGAGGATGGCGGAGGGCCATCCTCCGGATCTTGCTCTGATCGCGGGATTCCCCTTCCTGTCCAGCGACCCGTCCTCCGTGCAGTCGCCGCCGGGAGACGGTCGGGCGTCCGAGGCCGGCATGGTTACCTTTTCCTCGTCGGCCAGACGCCCGGGACGAGATCGGCCGCAGAGATAAGGGGAATTGGGGAGCTGGGCGCCACGGCGGTCCGGCGGGGTGCGAGGGAGGTGCCGTTGAAATTGTCTCCGCGTAGGCGGCGGCTGTCCGCTCCGCGAAACAAGGGCCGAAGTTAGACCGGGCCAGACCGGTCGGTCTGGCGCCACCGTTGTTCGCCACGTAATGCCGAATTTCCCACGTGTAAATGACCGTAACGCTCCACGTCCCCGGCGCCCGTCCCCTACCAAAGTCCGCGCCCGGCCACGGGGAGAAAGGGCGGTCACCCTTGTCACCGTCACGTGACTGGGGTGCATGGCGTTCGCGGGTGATCACGTGTCGTGATTCTACGTCGACCGTCGTTTCCGGTTTTCCCATTCCGTACAGGGAAGAAAACCATTGTCGATTTTTCAATCATCAAGATTCTAATTTTTATCGAATAATTTAAAATTTTTGAATGAGTTATTCTTGACACACGTGATCATACATACATCATAAATTAAATATCAAATTATTATTCGTATTCATTAATAAATACATGATATAATGACTCATATTGAATGACATTTAAATATATATGTCTCATCAAAAATTTCTTATTATTATTAACTTTTCGGTTTATCCACCTCTGAAAACCTCGATAATGGACAAATCTTGTCTTAGCGTCCAACGACGACGACTTCTTCCTCCCCCATTTCCTAACTGTGTAATTCACACACGACGATAACTCAATTCTCTTGATAGTCTAACTACTGTCAAATTTGACATCTCAGAAGACTTGTCATACTATAAAAATCTATCAATTATGTAATCTGCCGGACGATCGATGACAACACAAAAAATGATTAGACATTGTAGTCCAACGAAAAAGTATTTCATTTTTGTCGCATATCAACTATCTCATATTTTATGTTGGACATATGTTGGTTTAGAAAATATAACTAAGATTTTTTTTTCAATCTCATGTTCTGCGATGAACATCTAACTATTTATTTAATGTTTTGTGTTGGATATGTAATCAAGAAATTTTTTTATATAAGTGAATATTTTTAATTGTAATTTATATTTTTTTTGTTTATATTGGTAAAATTATATTTATTTTTTTATTTTACTGTATTATATCATAAATATATTATCTCTTTATGTATTCGTGAATCATTCGTCGTCGGATCATAAATCGTTACAAATAGAATAATGTGGTTCGCGAATGACTTTGATATCAATAGTTAACGAATAATAAGTTGATACAATTTTTATTATAAGATATAAATATAGATAATACTATTATTCGACCCAAATTACTTATATGGGACTCGTTGACATTGTTAATCCCGTTTGTCATTCTCTCTTGGACCCATCGGTGGTGTTAGAAGTCCCAAAAATTAATGTCATTGTTTTCAATGTTCCTAAATTTAGTATTTGATTCAATATCTCATTAGAAACTTTCATGGCCAAAAATGTCGGTGTAGAACGCGGACATAATCCCACATTTTGGTCATTTTAATGAAGGGGAATGACTAATTTGTCCTGATTTATGTCCTGTTTGATTTTAGTTAAAATGCTACTATACATCAATTTCTTTATTTATATTTATAAAATAGGAAACATCATCGGCACAGATTAGTACAAGCTAGCGGACCTTTATAGCACAATTCATGTCGTAAATGTGCTAAACTTTCAAATTTCATACGAGTAGTTTAAATACCACGTGACGAGTTACATCTTGTCCACTATTGTTTATCAAATAGACTATTAGGGCTGTTTGATATCAAAATATTTTAAAGATAATCCTGATTTATCTCTTGAATTTTGGGGGATAAAACAGATTTATCTCTAACTTATCCTGATACCAAACAGCTCCTTAGATAATGTTTATCTCGTCATTAGTGACTTAATTAAAATCATGATTGAGAATGTTTTTGTTGATGATATGACATGAAATGGTAGAGGGTTTAATAAAAAATCTATTCACCCCACGGCATAATTGATATCGATACAAAGCGTCAAACAAAAATTTGACTACTATTATCAATGTTAAATTTTGAAGTAGAAGCAAAGCATGGATGGTAAAACATATATCTAATTGTACCAATTTTGATGTATTGTCTAAGATATGACTTCCGAAACTGATGTATTATGTTTTTTTCAGCACTCGACAAAATATTGCATAAAAGGGCCATTGATTTATTTTTCTTTAAAATTGATCCCATAGCATTTGATAAACTCACCATAAAAGTTTATTAAACTACACGATGCACTAATAAAATGTAATGACCGATTAAATTAGTTGACTGACCCAACAACTGTGTTACTTTCTAAGAAGTCATCCATCCTTTAGATAACTTTTTTCTTTTAATTCAACTTCGAAAAAATAGTTAAGCTGTATTATTGATAGTCTCCTGATTTAATCTCTTAACATATTCACAAATCAGATTGTTACGATCTATCTCCCATAAAGACTTGACGTCATTGTCAATATCACACATATCACATAACATATACCAAGGCGAGTCACATCGGATATTCTAACAGGGGTGATGTCCTGATATCATATGTAATGATCCACTAAATCAATTGACTAACCTAATAACTGTGCTACTTTTCAGGAGATCACTCATCCTCTATGGATATCACATTTAACTTTAAAGTTCTTTCAACCCAACCTCCAAAAAATAATTAATCGGTGTTGCTATAATCCACTAATTTAATCTCTTAACGTATTCACAAATTAAGAAGTTACACAAAAATAGAACAATATGAACATAATTTATTTTCTACATTTAACTGTTATTTTTGACTTGCAGAGTAACTGTAAATAATTCTAAATGGTTGTGAAAACTAACACACACAACTCACACAACCAGGTTTGCGGAATCCAATACAGGGCCTAAGATGGGCCGATTATTCAAGGTCGCCCAGTCATGCCACCCTACGGCCCTTTCGGTGGTTACGGTCCACGCCTGTCACGTGATGCTCACGTAGGGCCCGGCTCTCCAACTCCAACGGCTTTGCTGCGGAAACGTGTCGCCTGATTAAGCAGCCAGCTGTCCTTCGCACGCACCGCCAGACGCAGGCGCAGGCGCGCGATGGTATGATCGTGATTTCCGCTCAACCACACGTGCGACTCCCCTCCCCCCACGCATCCCTCCGATTGGCCAGAGAGAACGCAGCCTGTCGTCATCCTACGTAATCAACCAATCAGCACGCAGCGTCCAGAGCGGGGTGACTCCAGGGGTCAGTGATCCGATGTCGGCGACGCCATGCCAGCCGGATTCCCACTTCCCCGGCCGCAGCCGGAGATCAATCACACGCCGGTTTCCGCCGAGGCTCCGACGAAGTTCCCGCCCCGCTCTCCCGCCGCGCGGACCCAATTCGTAACGCCGGCGGCCCCAATATTAGGGCAGTCCTGCTCCTTCCCCTCACAGCCCCAGACCCCCGCCGCCCTAGGGTTCATCTCCGCTCCGGCGACCGCCTCCCGTCCGGCATCATGAAGGCGTCCCTCAAGTTCCGGGAGGATCAGAGGCCACTCCTGCGCGCCAAGGTCCCGATCAGCGTCGTCGGCCTCCCCTTCCTCTCCGGCGTCTCCGCCGGCGACCCCTCGGATCTCCGCCTCGACCTCTCCACCGCCTTCGATTCCGGCCCCGCCCTCCGTCTCTCGTACCGCCCCAACCTCCCCTCCGCCCCCTTCTCCCTGGCCGTCAAGACCGGCGTCGGCGCCCTGGGCTCTCCCGCCTCCGCCCCCTTCACCATGACCGCCGAGTTCGGCCTCCTAGGTCGCGGCGCCCCCGCCTTCACCGTCCACTTGAAGCCTCGCCTCGGCGACTTCTGTATCAGCAAGACCGCCGGTGGGACTGCGCCGCAGCTGCATCTCCTGGGCGGTTCGGCCGATCATGAATCCGACGGCGAGGGCTCTTCCGAGGAGTCCCCTGGGATGGTGTCCAATGGCTACGGCGCGATGTTCGCGGAGAAGAAGCCGAACGGTGTCGCCACAGGGGGGATCCGGTCCACCTCCTGCCGCGGGTTAAGCGGGATGCTGTCGGGGCTGGAGTTAACGGCGCGCAGCATTCTGCCTCTACGGGGCGGCACGGCAGTGAAGTTCCGCTGGGGTGTGAAGATTCCGCCGGGGGCCCGGTCAACCAACATCGGCGATGATTTTAGCTCCAGGTATCCGCTCGCCGGAATCACCGCCCTCAGGAAGATCCCTCTCTTGGTGATGAGCAAGGTCTCCGTGGAGCGCCTCTCCGAAGAGCTGAAGCCAAGACAGAATGCGGCCGGTGATAGCGCCGACGCGGCAGACGCATGCCTCCTCGTCCAGAGGCAACTGGCGGCACTGCACTCGGAGAACACCGCCTTGCTGAGGGCGGTGGAGGATCTGCGCTCCGACTTGCTCCCCAGAAAATCGGAGACAACATCCCCCGGCGCGATTACGGCCAAGGGCCCGCGCCCGGAGGTAAAACCCTGGGAGAGCGGTAGGAATGGCACGAGATCTGGGGAGCCGGCGAAGAACAGCACTGGCGGCGGGAAGAAGGGAAGCGGGAAGACGGAGGATAAGGGCGGTAGGGCGACGAAGGAGGATGTGAACGAGGAGCTGAAGAAGGCGCTGATGGGGGCGGCCGGCGGCGGTGGCGGCGCCGCCTGAGCACTTTCCCCTGATCCTGGCCGGGCCCGTGGCGCCGCTCGTTCTCAGGTTAGTAAAAAAGAAGAAGAATATAAAATATAGTATTTTGAGGGTGTTTTCAGAAATATCGTGTGCTTAGCTCCGGCGGGAAATGGCAACTATAATAAATGCCAAAATATTTATTTTCTTTTGTCTGTAAGCATATTAGAATTGCACTGTACAGAAGCGAATTTGTAATGTGATGCTCCCGGGGTTTCCGCTTAGAATTAATAATCAAAAAATGTTTTTGAATCTGGTGAGCTCTGAATTTCGAGCTTCTCCTGCCGCCGGTTCCTCCCGCCGCCCAGTTCGAAATGTGGGGGGTTTTTTCAAACGGGCGGAATGTATAGTTGTTGGGATGGAAATCCAGCGAAGGGGTTGCTGGCTGTCATTATTTCTCGGCTCACCCGTTTGAAGACGCCAGACCAACATGTTGTTGGCGCAATTTAGTGTTTAGTTTAATGATGATTTTGGTTGCGGTTGAATCCGTATCAAACGGGCATAAAATTTATCGTTCAACTTGGGGTGTTTGTGTTTATAGTTTGGCCCTGTTTCCCTTTTCTCTTTCTTCTGTTTTTTTTTCCAAAATAAACCGAACCAAACTTTCCTCTTGGCTAAATCAAGCCAAGCCGAACAAATTTGGTTTAGTTCTCTAGGTTCAGATCATATTTTATCAAGGTATTCCATGCGCATGTATAGAAATTTCTTTGGTTTATTTTAAATTATATTTTTAAATATATTATATATATTTAAATATCTGCTTAATTTTACCTTGATAACGCTTAAAATACTTATTTTTACCTAAGAAAGGTACGCAAATGATATTAATGGGTATATGTTAATATACATGTTCAACGGGTTATTGGATTTACTAGTGTAGTCTGATTTGAAAATTTTTCAAACTAAATCGAATTGATTGGTAGCTCAGCTCAAATTGAACCACATTTGGTCTTTGAGTTTGAACGAGATGGTCAATATCAAAATTTGGATGTTTTTTTACCGTTGGTAAACATAGTTCAAAGTTAAATGTTCTAGTCAATTTTTTCTGATCAGAAGTTCCTAATCTGTTAGTGTGCCTCGCTTCTTGTGGTGTTAATCGTTCTCAAATAACTTGGGTTCATAAACTCCTGACCACTTTTCCAAAATTGAAATTGAAACTGAGTCTAATGGGGTGTTTGGTTGCAAGATATTTTTTTGTACACGATAAAAAATTATATTAAAATAAAAAGTGAATCAACTCATGACTTAAAAGTATCATTTTTGGAGTGATGTGATAACAAAAAAAAAATAGTAACTATCATACATGATCGATCAAAGTGGAGGATCACAAGAAAAAAGAAAGAGGTGAAACTCTCTTTTTTTTGTTTAAGAAGAAAATTACTTTTGAAACATAAAATTGTCGTGATTAACAATTTTTCTTCTAATTTTTAAAAATAAAAATAAAAATTTTCATTATCATGGAACCAAACATCCCATCAGTCGGATCCTCAGCCGCATTGTTTGACGAAACTCCTTTGCTTGTCTGGATTGGTTCACTTTTGTAAAAGAAAGACAGAATAATCAAATATAGTATCAATACTAAACCTGAATTTTTATTTATATGCTAAAAACTTGTGTATATATTATTTGATACAAAAGTGTCGTAAATATATTTTTTTAAAATTTAATAGAGGTACATAAATAAGCTAGATCAACATACTTTCTAGTTCGATTCAACACGTAAAGAAGTCAAATCGAAGCAAACAAATAAAAATATAAACGATTGAGCTCGAAATTTCCAATTCAGCTCTGTTCGTCGATATATCCGGTTCCGGTAAACACCCTATTCGGATCAAGGACGCCAGGTTTATCCTCCCGGGCAACGAGGCACAGGGTAAGTTCAAGCTAATTTGCTCGATTAATGGGCGGTCATTTACCATCGTATCTGCCAGTCATATGAATTTAGAGGCTTCGACGTAGCCGGAGGGGGTGGAAAAATAAATGGAAGCAGAACATTTCGAAAAATCCACTCGCGCGATTGTTGAATGAGAACCGGCTGTGCGTGTCCGACGTCATCTATCGTCAGCGTTTCGGACGCCGGATGACGGCGACACCGTGCTGCTGTCTACTCTTTTTACTGCCCATCGACGAGACGACCGGATAAAGCAGTGCCTTCTCGGTCCCAGCTTCGACCCGGAACGAACGAATACATTCCTTCTATTTTAGGATCCGTCCAGGGCACGCTATGAGAGTATTTAAGACCTCTTTTCATACGTTGTAAATATTATATGTATGTCAACCGTATAGTTATCTGATTATCCGACCTATTTGTTGAGTTAAGTGGCCATTTTAGATTATTCTGACAGCTCTCACTAATTTACTGAACTGGACATATGTCAAGTCAAATTTATTACCCGATGTTTATGTTTGTTTATCAAAATATATCAGCAACCGACTCGTGCTCTAGGATAACTCCACGAGATAAAATTTAAATAGTGCTGTTAGCTTAATTTTTATCTGTTTATCTCACGTTAAAAATTTGACAATAGATCAGATATAACGGAGAACAATGTTGTAGTTTCACAAATACTTTTTGTGTGTGTGGAATACAAAAAGGCCGATATTTTCTCGGTAGCTATCGGATTCATCGACGAGGCGGTGGTTTGGGTTTGGACCGCATCGTGGGGGGTCCGTCCTGCCCCCATCTTCACCCGTGCGTCCCGTTGGACCGCATCTGATTGACGGTCACGATCGGCGGAACATAACCGGACGCGCCGCCGTGATCCCATCCGTGGCCGTCCACAGAAAGATCCGACCCGTTGGCCTCGCCACGCCCGGGCGCACCGTGTGCCGATTACCCCCCCGAGAACCGGTAGGTATCCGCCCGACCCGAATCCGGATACCTCTGTTCCGGAAAGTGCAGACCCCCGCCTCCAGCGCGGCGTCCGTGCACCTCGAGGTCATCACCGGGGCAGGACAAAGTCGTCATTTCACTAAATGAACACCAACTAAGATTGTTAAATACAATACAAGGGCGCAGGCAGAACTTCTGATGACTTTCCAAGCGAGGCTGCAGGAGAGGGCATTTTCGGTATCGGACAAGACAAATGATCGGATCATTCGGATCCGGGTAATCGGGGCCGGACCTCCACACTCCATCCCCTCGGTCGCGGACCTCGATCCGGTCTTGGGAAGGAAGGGAGAGTGGTTAGCGCAGCGCACCATCGCGTATCAGAAATCCAAAATAAAAGCGCGTCAGCGAGAAAAGCCGAAGAGGAGAGGGGTACGAGAGCGAGGAGAGGGGAAACTCCGCCCCGCCCGCCTCCTCCCGCGTCGCTAGGGTTTCATCGCGCTTCCCATCCTTCCCGTGGGAGGAGAATCCCGGCGATGATCCGTCATGACGCGATCGGACGGCCCCGGCGACGAGATCTGGAGCACCAGGGAGGAGCTCCTCCTCGCCTGCGCCGTTAGCCGCCACGGCACCCACCGCTGGGACTCCGTCGCCGGGGAGGTCCGGTCACGCAGCCCCTTCTCCCACCTCCCTACCGCACAGACCTGCAAGCGCCGCTACCACGACCTCCAGCGCCGGTTCGCCGCCGATCTACCCGGGATGATGGACGCAACAACCAAGCCAGCACCGATGTCCGTCCTCGAGGGCCTCCGCCAGCTCCGCGTTGCCGAGCTCCGCCGCGAGGTCGAGCGCTACGACGCCTCCATCGTGTAAATCTCCGGCCTCGTTGATGAGCGTGGGGATCCTCCTTTTCTGCAAGTTATTCGTTGCTTTTTACGCTGTTGGATAAGGATCAGACGGCTGCTGCCCCTGACGTTACGAGATCTAGTTGCTTATTTATTTTATGCCTTCGGGGTTTTTTTTTCCCTTCTAGATCTCTACAATTAAAAGTGGAAAGGCTCAAAGAGGACCGTGAGCGGAGCCTCCAATCGGAGCAGAGTGGCGACAAATCGGATCTGCCGGAAGTCGTGGGCGCCAAGGAGGAGGCCGCTTCGCCGCCATCCTCGCTTGGAAACCTCGGCGTCGACGGTGCCAACGCCGGCGATTCGAGACGGTCTTGTAACGAGTCCAACACGACGGAGCCCAAGCAAGGCCATAACTCCTGCGCCGCAGAGGGGACAGCCAGGAACGGGGTCACGCGAGCGGATCCCGCCACCGGCTACGACGAGAAGTTCGCATGCGAAGGCTCCTACAACGGTAGCTCGGAGACCGTCGCCAAGGGCAGCAGCGCGGAGGCTGCGACGCCCGCGGAGGACCAGGCCACGGCGAACCCGACTCCGCCGCCGGACGCCGGCGAGTCTGGCGAGTCGGTGACCGAGTCGAAGGGAGAGGCATCGAAGGAGAGCAGCGACTTCCAGAGCTCCGCCAGCCTACCCCGGCGGCGGCGCGGCCGTCGGAAGGCGCCGTCCAGCGCGAGCAGCGGCGGGGAGGAGGCGGAGGCCGACGCGATCTCCCCCTCCTCCGCCCGGGAGCCCACGAAATCACAGCCGTTGGCCACGTTTCTACAGAAAATCCGTTCTCACAAGCAAGCCGCCTCCTTCCAGCAGCGGCTTGAAAGCCAGGTACCTCGGGCTGATATTCCTCATTTATCCGCCGCCAAAAGGTTAAAAATTTTAACAATAATTAAGAATAAAAAATCACGATAATACATACACGAAATAACAACGACGATAAATTACCTCAATGAATTCCTGCCCGGCCACCGGCCACCGGCCACAACATGAGGTCGACGGCCAACCGCATGATCTTCTTTGGGCGGGCATCGATCACCTCAATGCCCTCCGGTGGGGTCCATTTCGGGGAGTGAAACGATGTTCCCGGCGACGCTCGATAATCGGTGCTTTCGGCACGGAACCGATCACCAGCCGTTGATTACGTTCGCGGGGGCGGGAGGGGGTGGGCATCCGAGCGGTGCCTCCACGTGACGTGATGCACCCGCGTTTTCAGTACATTTCCGGGGGGTGTCTGTGTTGTGCTGTTCCGCAGGCAAACGTCAGTAATCTGGTGTCCCCTGCGTGGCGGGTGGCCTTAACAACTGCCACGTCACCTGTCGGCGAGAAAGCGGTGCTCTTGTGGAACCCCCTGAATTCCCCTTTCGCGTTGGCAATCTGCTTCCCGCCTCTCCCTACATAAAACACCGAATTTTACATTTGCAAATATCAGGTGCAAAATAAAATTTCGCATTTAAATATGTTGGTTTTATTTTATTTCCCTTCCTCCAGGGGAGTGCGCGGTACCGGAGCCTGATCAGGCAGCACATGGACCTCGGCACGGTACAGAGCAAGATGGACGAGGGGGCGTACGTCGCAGACGCCGAGTTCTACCGCGACCTTCTGCTGATCTGCACAAATGCCGTCGTGTTCTTTGCGGGTAACTCCGCAGAGCACGCCGCGGGTGCACGACTCAGAAGGCTGGTTCGGAAGCAGATCCGATCCGTGACTCGGAAGCCCGCCCCGACGCCGCCTGCGGCGGCGGAAGAAGCCGCCGTCGTGTCCTCGCCGGTGGCTCCCGAGGCGAAGGTTGAACAGGACCTTCAGGGATCTCTCCTCGACAAGTCGATCTCCACGGCGCCGCTGGTAGCTTGCCGGAAACGGAGCTTCATCGCTGGCAAGACGAACGGGAAAGTCCCCGCGGCAGCGAAGGTGGAGGAGAAGCCGGATGCGGAGAAGAAGGGGGCGGCGAACACAGAGAAAAAGAGGACGAGAGAGAGATCGGCGACGGTGGGTACGCGTGGGTTGAGGACCAGCAAGACACGCAGTAACAGCAGCGTGACCGCCGGGGGAGCCGGGAAAAACACCACGCCGGCGACGGCGACGTCGTCGGCGTCGGCGGGTAATGTAGCATTGTCGACGAAGATGGATAGGAAGAGCGCGGCCAACGGGACAGCTGCCGCTGCAAATTCTGTTGCGAAGAAGCGTTGCGCTGTAAACTTCTTGAGCCGCATCAACCGTGGCGGGTTGTCATCAGCCCACGGGACACTTCGGGACACACTGAAGAGTGCCGGCGACGGCGTCAAGGGCGGCGCGGAGCCGAAGAGGCGTGGTAAGGCGAAGGAAGGAAGGGAGCAAGGGACGAAACAGGCGTCGGGAGCCGGCGGGTCCGTAAAGCACGCACGCGGTCAGACCCTCCCGGTGAAGAGGGGCGTGGGAAGGCCTCCGAAAAGGCCGCTGCCGCCCCTGCCAACGCCGCCCGCGAAGCGAGCTAGGGGGGTTGAAGCGGACCTGTCGGCGCCGACCAGGGCATCCGCTTCCAAGAAGAGAGGCAGAAGATGATCGACCGGTGGCAGGTGATGTAAATTATGTTGCAATCTACGGAATTAACTTTTTCCAGTGTGACCCAGACATTTTTTGTTCCATCCCCCTGCCCTTTTGTCTATTTTTTTTAGTTAGCACCTTTATTTTACTTCTTCTTTTTCGGCCTTTTAGTGGGTGTTTTTTTTTTGTTCGCTGACCCAGATGGCTCTGAGACGCGCTGCTCCTGCACGCAGCGCCTTCGCTCACAGGAGCGGAGGACGACCGGCTCCTTTTATTGGGTGTTTTGTTTCGCTTTTTTATGGTATTTCTCTCTAAATTTTAAAAATAAAAATAAGGCCACCACATATAACGTTTGGCATGTGCGACCTAATTTTCAAAATAATGTCTTCGCCTCTTTGTATGCGCTCCGAGAAAAAAAAACATGGTGATACCAGTTATGTATTTGAGAGAGACGGGAGCGCTGCATCGAATCTAGGCATCTGCTATCGTAAAAAATTCTCTGTTACGTTATCTCTCTCTCTCTCTCTCTTCAACACAGGTTTTTGCCGAGCACCCTTGTTCATAATGGTGATTTTATTTCCAGGCTATTGTAGCCACCGTAGGACAAATCATGACTGTCGTGTTGACAACTTTTGACCATGTTGAACTATTTTTATACAATTAAGGATACATGTGTGAAAGTAAAGCTTAGGAAAAAAATAATATTTATTTCAAATAATATAAAAACATATTCTCATCGTTCTTAAAATTATTTATCATGTTCGGTTATCCATATATTACATTTATACAATTTTAACTTCAAATTTTTTTTTATCCACCAATGTCTTAATCAATAATGATGATTGATATTTTGATATAGTTTGAGTTTTATTTAACAATTTATCAATGCTTTGACATACAAACAATTTTGTTCATTTTAAAAATGTGTTCGGATAAATTTTAAATTTAAAAATGTTACCAAACACTACTCTACACATTTTAAAAAGTATACCACTCTTACCAAAACACCTAAAATATGTATTTTGCAATTTTAAAATTAAAATTGAGATAGAAGATGGTCTTAATTCAAAAAATAAATCTATATCAATATTAAGAATACAATCAAAAAATTAAAAATATATCAATATTAAAAATACAGCGCCCAAGCACCCTATTATTAACTGGTACTGAATTTTTGTTTTCGGTCGCTTCACCTGCCCTCGAAATTTTCTCACAGGTTTCGATAATCTTATCTTAAAATTGGAGGAGGAAGACATGTTGTGGTTGCGGCTAACCGTGTTCATTGTGTAGGGTTTCGGGTCATAAATATCGAATTTATTTTATTTTCGGAGAGCATGTTGTCCTCTTTGAGTCATCAATATTAATGGAGCTTATTATTATATAATAATTGAATTTTGTATTCATCATACATTTAAACATCAAATATAATGTCTGTTTGACGAGGATCCGGGCTCTTGGAAGTAGGGTGGTAAACGATCAATAATCCCGACAGGTTCTGGATTAATTAATATTTGTTTATGTGGATAATAATATCCGGTTGCGAGGTATATATCCTTCAGAGTGAATATCAGATACGGGGTGGATACAGAAATAGTTGCTCCGCTCTATTTAAGATCCGTTCTAAATAAGTAATTTCATGATAATTATTGTCTTGTGGTAATACACTAAAGCAAAGTTTTACAGTTGAGCAACAACACCAAGATAAAAACGAGCAATACTAGAAACGAGCGACTTGATTTGTTAGAATTGTGAGGATATATAGTCTCACGTTGATTATTACATATTTGATATTGTGCTTAAATATGTTGAGTTTTTAACTTCAACGAAGTGATTTTGGAATTTGTAGATAGTATCAATCTTGTATATATTGTCATTATTTACTTTGAGAGAGAGTGTGTGTGTCAGAATTGTAAGAATAATTCTATATTGATATGTGTATATTCTTGACTTTTTAATTTCAACGTCATGATTTTGGAGTTTGTACAATAGTATCATGGTGAATATTTATCTATTTCAATATTTATTTTTTTTGTCTCATATTTTCACTGCTCATTTTTGATAGTGAGGGAGTGTGTTAGAATTATGCGGATAATTTCATATTGACTAGAACCCTCGATATCATGCTTTCATATTTTGGGTCTCCTCGTATCAACAATATTTTGAGGTTTGTAAGATAATTATATATATTCTTCAATCATACAAGGAAATTAATACGATGCAAAATGAGCATCATGATCAATGAATTTGTGGTAGGAACCAGGAACCTGCCCGTATTTTAATTTTACAACCTAGGAGCTGAAGGCCTATCCTTTATACCGATTTACCTTCTTCGTTTGTCATTTTTTATAAAAAAAAACTGAAAATCGGCACCTAGTTTATCAAGTAGGACTTAGTTAAGTAAGAGGTGTACTAACCTTCAAAATCTTAAACACAACATCGATTGCTACAGATATTTTTAATTTATTCTCCAAGTTTGAGTACAAATGCTGTTGGGTAAAAGACGAAAACAAATGTTCCTGTGATTATTATGGGGTGTTTGGTTGCATGACGACGACGGAGGATTTTGTTTTATTTTTTAAAAATTATAAGAATTTTTTTTTAAAAGAGGTGTTTGGTAACCATGACAATTTTATGTTTTGAAAATAATTTTATTCTTAAACAAAAAAGAGGGTTCCACCTCTTTCTCTTTTTCGTGTTCTCTCTCACTTTGTTTGGTCATGAATGGTAGTTACTCTTTTTGTTATCACATCCCTCCAAACATGAGAATTTTATGTCATGAGTTAGTTCACTTTTTATTTTAATATAATCTTTATCACGAAGGTGTGTAAGAAATTATCAAGCAACCAAACACCCCATTAACCTCTTCATTTGATTAAGGAGAGATTTGCACACATTTCTATTTAAAACTATTTAATAAATATTATCAAGAACATAATAAATGCAGTGGAGTAACCGAAAGAGATTTTAAAACACAACCACCACTGATTTGCTTCATTTGGCTAAAAGTAAAAACTATTATATTTGCTTTACGAACGTCTTGAATAGGGTACAAAGCTTTTCTGCGCAAGTATGCTACGAAAATTCACATTAACAACGTATCTTCTTTCTTTCATTAATATAACAAGAAAATACACTCGCCATGTATATAGTTTTTTGAATTCTATGTTTAAGAACAAAATAAGTAACATATCAAAATTAAACAAAATTTATTTATAAAAGTTTTATCAATCTTGCGGTGTAGAGAGAACAATTCTGGTAACATGGAAATAATATATCGAAGTCTGACTTTGACAGAACGGGATAAGCTTTTTTACATGTTAAAACTTTGTAGTCATAATATTCAAAATATAAAATATTCTGAAATAAAAAAACAATCAAAATATTTTTAATTTTTTTAAAATTTATAAAATAATATTTTTTATTTTTATTTTTATGATAAATTAATTCATGTAAAAAATAGTAACAATTATGACCAAATAGCTGTTAGCGTGCTTACGTCTGCATCTGGCCCATGGATCTCTTTGTTAGATAAAGTTTACGGAGGAATTTAGTTGCATGATAGATTGATTTTACGTTACCATTTTATATTTTTTACAATAAAGTTGGTCAAAAAAATTTGCTTGACAGTCACTATAAATGTCTGTTTCTTTCTTTGACATAAAAAGGTAATGGGATGTTCGATTGCACGATAATTTTTTGTACACTTTCACAATAAAAATTATATTAAAATAAAAAGTGAATCAACTCACAACAAAAAATCATTATGTCCGGAGAGATGTGATAACAAAAAAGAGCAACTATCATACATGGCCAAACAAAGTGGGGGGACCACAAGAAAAAAGAAAAAGGTAAAGCCATTTTTTTTTGTTTAAGAAGAAAGTCACTCTCAACACATAAAATTATAATGATTGTCAGATACCTCTTTTGACAAGTTTTCTTATAATTTTTAAAAATTAAAATAAAAAATCTCCATTATCGTACAACCGAACACCCCATAAGATTCTTTTTCTTTTTTTATTCTCGTGGTATCCCTCCTCTTTTGGTCCTGTGTGGATGTTTTTGTTATCACGTATATCAAACATGATAATTTCATGTTATTCAATAGCTCATGTTTCGTTTTAATGTATAACAAGTTAATATGCAACCAAACACCCTGTCCATGTTTCAAAAATTGCAGAGTCAAATTGTATGAAGTCAAGGAGCGATCATCGTATTCTTCCCAAAGAATTGTGTGTGTGTGGTTGGATTTATCTCATTTTCTTGTAAAACTGTGTAGAATCGTAATATGGTAAGAAAGAGGATTGAACAAAGCTTAAAGAGGAGCGGGTACAAACACATTTCGAGATCCCAATAATAATCAGATTCGACTCCGATCATATTCGACAAAAAAATACCTATTTATCTATCTTATAGTTGATCTCGGTCCTGTCTAACAAGCATCGGGGCAGGTTAGGACACAAATCCATCCGCGCTCCTTCCCGACTGACGGGGCAGCGTCGGCGGCCGTCGGATACGAGGGCGTGAGAGTGAAGTTCTTTCCCTTCAAGCCCTGTTCCTGTTCTTCCTACCTAGGGTTTTCGGGAAGCCTAATGGCGGAGTATCCCACGCCTCCTTGTTGTTCGTGTGGTGGCAGATATCTCCGATCGTGCTGGCACCTTAGGAACTGAATGCTGTTGTGGTATGCGTTTCTAGATTCTCTGTGGGGAGCGGAGGAACTACCTCCACGGCCCGGCCAACAAGGAGGTCAACCGGAGTCCATCCGGCATCCGCTCCAGCGAGGTCTCAGCCTGCCGTTCTTCCTCCTTATGGTGTTTTAAATACCTGCGATCACACACAGGTTCCGCAGGTTTGTTCATAGGGGCCCTGCTCTATGCTCGTCCGCAAGAGGCTCAAATCTACACAACGGAGCACAAATTGTAATCAACCATCATCGTGTATCATTAGACACACTGGAGCACATCCATGGGAGGTTCGTACACTGGGGGAATGTCTACGTTGTTGGTAGATGCACCTCATAGCCCTTCAGGTGTCCGATTTCTATTCTTTGACATAGGTGCTGCCGAAAGGTTGTGTCGCCGACGACCTACCTTTGATCTTGCCATGAAGAGAATGGTTTGTGCTTACTCTTTTGGGGTTTTACATCTTCCAAGCTCTTCACCTCTATGTAGGCGACGAAACAGATTGTTTTCTGCCATCGGTGACGCACAAGATGCGCTTGCTCCTGCTATTATCAATTCCGCGACAGCTGCCTATTCTCGTAAACCACGAATTGCCCGTTCCGTGCTCACAGAGGCCCAAGCTGCTCTCTTCGACTACCTACATGGCACTAGGAACTTGCATTTTACTGATGCAGAGCACATGAGCAAGAATTCTCCAGCTTTTCTTCAGCACCTGATCGGGAAACTTGACGACAATGAAGAAACCAGCCGTGCGCTTAGTAGATTCCTTCGCTACCACCCGATCAATGAATTTGAACCATTCTTCGAGAGTTTGGGCGTGAAGCCGTCGGAGATTTATCTGTTTCTTCCCCGAAATCTGTTTTTTCTCAGCGATGACCGTCTCATGCTGGAGAACTTCCACGTTTTATGTAATTATGGAGTACCCCGTAGAAAGATTGGGAAAATGTACAAGGAAGCGAGAGATATTTTTAGTTATGACCACGGGGTGCTGTCCTCGAAGCTTACGGCCTATGAAGAGCTTGGGCTTAGCGTTACCACTGTTATAAAGTTGGTGGCATGTTGCCCTTCACTTCTGATCGGTGGTGTTCATTGGGACTTCCTTCAGGTCCTTCAGAAAATTAATGATTTGGGTATAGAGCATGATTGGATTCGTGGTTGCTTGTCAGAAGAAAATGCCTATGGGTGGGTTAGAATGCTTAAAATGCTGGATTTTTTAGAAGAGATGGGCTGCAGAGGGAAGGATTTGGAAAGGCTGATTAGAGAGCATCCGAGGTTCCTGTTTGATGATTCTGGGAAAAAGATATATGTGCTTGTTGCAATGTTATTAAAAATGGGCATAGCAAAGACAGATATTCTAAGTTTATTTTTTCAGTATCCTCAGATTCTGGATGGCAACTACGTAAAGAACTTGTTTCACACTGTTCATTTCCTTTTCCAGATTGGGATGACGAATGTAGACATTGCCAGGATTCTTTGTAGTCATCCACAAGTTGTTGGATCTTCTTTACTCAAGAGACCTGAAGTGGTAGTGTCAAATGCCGGCGTAGCCTGTGAAATGCTATGTGAAGCAATAAAGAGGGATCCACTTCAGATAAGTAATTTGGCATCCAAGACAAAGACTGAGCTTGTGAAAACGGTTGGTGGAAACTATGTTCGCGAAAAAACAACATTCTTGTTGAGGTTAGGTTTTGTTGAAAATTCAGATGAGATGGTAATAGCGCAGAAGAAATTTAGGGGCAGAGGTGACCAGCTGCAGGAGAGATTTGACTTCCTTGTGAGTGCTGGCTTGGACTACCATGATGTTGCTGCCATGGTTAAACAAGCTCCACCGATGCTCAACCAGCAGACAGATGTGTTAAAGGAAAAAATTGAATACCTGGTGCATGATTTGGGTTATCCTGTGGAATCTCTTCTAACTTTTCCCACTTATTTGTGTTATAATCTAGAGAGAATTAAGCTTAGATTTTCGATGTACAATTGGCTAAGAAAAGAGGGAGTAGTGAAACAGATATTATCTTTGAGCACTATTCTTGCTGGCTCAAATGCAAGATTTCTGAAATACTTTGTCAATCTCCATCCAGAAGGCCCAAGTGAATGGGAAAGATTAATAAAGTTTATCTGCTCAGATTAAACTATATGGTTACTAGTCCGCAACATTCTTTTCCCTGTCTTGACTGAGATTTTGTTTTCTTTCCGATATTTCTTGTTCGGTCTTAAATTCAGCCAGTCAGTCAGTTTCTTGCTGAACAGGTGATTCTACTTCATGGCTTAAGCATATTATTAGAGAGAGAGAGAGAGAGAGAGAGAGAGAATACAGAAGTTTAGCCTCTGGAATTCTTCTCGTGAACTCTAGCGCTCAATGCATAACAGTGTCCACCAACAATCGTTGGTGGTTGTTCTGCTGTTGTTTTTTTTATGTTAGTCTCTTCCAAATGTCTTTTGGTCATAAGTTTCCCTTCATCAACATCATAAAGCAAGGGGACAAGAGAAAATACAAAATATAGATGACGCTTTCTAACTGTTCGGCAATCGACACTAACATTCTTCTGATTCTTTGTTTACAGAAACCAAAACCTATCAGAATTTTCATATCATATCATTTTTTACCTTACCACTTTGTATTTCTCACCGGTCCTCGTGGGAGTTTTTCTAGCGTTTGCCCAAAATGATTCTTTCTTTCAATGCTGGTACTGTTTCTTTGGTTGTTTGTGCTACTTTTTGCCTGGAATCATCCCGTCGGTCTGATTGGCTGATTGCCATTTTTTCGAAGGAGGGTCCATTGTCATAATTATAGCGCAATTGCAGTGCTTGTTTTGTTATTTTCACTGCTCGTTTTTGGTTGTACTTCAGGAGACAAGTAGGTGCTAGGTAGAGCAACATGCATCATCGAGATCCAGCCCCAGGCATGACAGTGTAGCAACTGATAGATTTTTCAGCGTTTAGTGTAGAGAAACTTGTAGACTACAATCTAATCTCTTATTGGGATTTTTATGGGAGATATGCATGGTCCTGCAATGGGGGCGCTTCTTATGGTCAAGGTACCTTTTGGTTGTTCCCCTGTAAAACCTCCCTGTTGGGATTTTTTTTATATATTTTTTGAGTAAATTCACTCCGGACCCCCTTTCTATGGATTGCCTGTAACAGATGGTCCACTGTCAGAAATACTTAATGATGACTCTAGTATTTTGATAATGTGACAAGGGTGTGACCGTGTGAGAGGATGAACATAACGGCTCTTCTGCCCGTGTAACGTTTTTTTTTCTTCTCCAAATTTGTGTATGCGTTCAAATAAATATGACGTCAACATGAAATATAAGAGAAAATTATTGATAACGAAATAATTGTATATATATCAAATACTCTGTTATTTACACATATTCAACATAAGCATACTGGGTCAACGGACGGACTAATGATCGACGCCGTTCTGTTAGATGGGGGAGGGGGGAAGTTAACTAATTTACTTCTTTTTCTCTGAAAATTGCTGCTGATTATTCTACCTGTGCCGGTAAATTACTTTCTTTGAGCCAAGGACTAATCAATAAATTACTCATTGCGCTCGCTACCTGTTAAATAAATAAATAAATGGTGTTTGATTCGGTTTCTTATTGGCACCGCAACTGAGTTCGAACATCGAGAAGCTTTCTGGAACGACTCTTCTCTTCGCAAGTGCAGCTTGGAAGTAGTGCCTAATGACCTGTTTGATTATAACATCAAAAATAATATTATATTGATATTTTTAAAAATTAAAATGACAATATAAAAATTGATACAAATTAGACACTTGTATTATATTACATATTTTGTTTATACTATAGATTTCAAAATTGATACTATTAGTCAAATATTTTTAGGTGATTACGATCGATGTTAATTCAAAAATTAATAGTGACAGAGATATTTGATAATATTATCATGTATGATCTTACGTAACATATTTTGTTTACACTGTAATTTTTAAATTCGATACCATTAGTCAAATATTTATTATTAGTGACTACTATTGATATCGATTTTAAAATTGATAGTAATACCTAATAAAATAGTGTTACCAACTTGGCCCCGAAACATCCGAGAGAAAACAAATGAAACACCGTCTGTTTTAAGATACTAATAAAATAGTTGTATAACAAGTCATGTCAAATAAAATATCTAATAAAAGTTTCCATCACTTTAAAAACTAAAAATTTTTATTAACTTAATAAAAATGAATATTTTATAATATAGTTTTAATATTTATTATTTCTAAAATTATGAATTCCAAGTAATATTTTATCGCATTGTAGTTTTAATTACAAGCTTTGAAGTTATTATTCTAATCGAAACAATAACTAATTCAAAAGTCACCTGGTTTCAGGTCAATGTTATACCAAATAAGAAAAGAGGGAAACTTACATATGTTTCGTAGAAGGATATATAACTAAAATATTTTCATAGAAGCGAAATAAACATGAAAATATTTCAAGAAGATCATTCCAGATCAACCAACCAGAGATCGGTATGCAATTTTACATGAAAGGTTATTTCATAGTAAAACATTTTCAACATTTTTTTCTTCTTTTCCATGTAATCAAACAAAGTCTTAGAAAGTGTTTGGTTGCATGATAAATTTTTATATATTTTGTGATTAAATTTTTATTAAAGTAAAATATGAATTAATGACATTAAATTACGATGTTTGAGAAGATATAATAGCAAGAAAGAGATGAATGGCATATATGACTAAAAATGGTGGGAGACCGGATCACAAGATAAAAGAAGAGGCGACAAATGCCTCTTTTAGCCAGTTTTGTTACGAAAACATAAAATTACAACTAAAAGTCAATTTATCATGCAAGCAAACAGCCCAAACATTGTATTTGGGAAACTGATTCTTGTTTCAAATTGCATGAACGGGTGGAAACCGAAACAAGAACTTATTATATGATTACAAAAGAATCGCGCAGTGTGATCCCCAACTTCTACAGATTCAACCGACCAAAAGCTCGTCCTTAAAATCCAATGAGAAACTTGCTTCTACATGAATGATTTTGAAACGAGAACTGCCATAAAAACAAACCAAGTCTTTGTTGGGCACCTTCGTATGGCATGCATGCATGTAAAATGAATATATTCCAACTCCACGTTGAGTAGTCTGGGACTGGAAGGTGCAGAGGATCTGAAGCCTCGAATCGAAGAAGTGCGTAGTAGTGACAGTGTAGTTTTTCGTCTAGCTCGGGCACAGAATCACGGCTTCTATGGTGTAAAATAGAGAATTATACATGTACGTATTCGAAGGCTTGCAGGTATCCCTGAGCGCTCCTCTTCCCCTTCTCGTCAGAATAATCTGGCTCTCTCTCTTTATCTTCTTCTCAATGATCAGAGCTCTGGATTATAATAATATTGCAGTCCCGGCATTTGGCTGTAGGATACTGTATAAGAAGAAGCATCTCGATCGGCTACCTACGGACTTGGAGATCTCTTCGAAGCTGCCAAGTTGCTAATTTTAGACTGCTTGGCGATGGGTTTCAGGAACCCTCGGATCTGCTCGAGGGGCTAGCTAGCTAACTGATTTTTGAAGGGAAGAGGGTGTTCTCGGACCCTTCCGCACAAGCGTCAGGTGTCCTGGCATCCATGTTTTCGCTTCCATGCAGGTCCTTGGTTGCCATCTGCTGCTGCTCGAACATCTTTTGAAGCTGCCTGCCCTGTTCTTCGATTCTCATCTGAATGTTCCGCTGGATCTGGTAGATGAACACACACACATACACACATATATATACATAAGTTTAATGTTATATGAGGTTGATGATGCTGTAAATGTAAATAATTATGGGAGCGGGCCGGGAATGAAGATATATGGCATATATACTTCTAGTTGCTCGTGAAGACGCCTCTGCACTTCCAGTTGGATCCTCAGGGCCTCCGTAATCTGCATTCCACTGCCGACATCGAAACAGAAGAGGTGAACATCTTGGGAAGAAGTACCATTTATATATATATATATATATATATGGTTTTTGTGTTGTGCCGTGGGACGATGATGCTGTGATGTCGATATCAATCTGAAAGAGATTTTGGCAACGAGTTCATACGTACGTTCTTGAATCGAGCTTATCCAAATCGTCCAGAGGAGATCCCTCGCCATTTCTATCTGCAGACCAAAGGAAACTGATGATGCCCTCTCGGGAAAAACTACCACAGAGATTTATGGGTGTTCACTGTTCAGTTCGGCCTGAAAAATCAAACCATATCAACAGTTTTGTTTGACTTGGTTTAGTTTTTTTGTTTTTGTTTTGCACTCTCGAAATCAAATCAAACTTGTAAATTTAATAACTCAAATTATATTCAATATTTTATTTTAAGTATATTCAAGATGATAGTAATATATCTTTTCTTTAAAAATAAATTTTTTTCAAGACCTTTTAAGATAAAATTAATGAATTATATAAGTATATAAACTAAATTTTAATAGAATATGATTTAATACAAACAAAATAAAATTATATGTTGATATACTTATCATATCTCGATAAAATATGATTTGAACCCGACTACATCGAATTAATTTGATTCAAATTGTTCGATTCGAGAGATATTTTAATTTAGTTTAATTTAAGAAAAAAATACTCAAAAATTAAATCAAATCAAATCACGAACACCTTAAAAACGCTTCAAACCCAGAATACGCAAGATCGAGGAAAAGTAAGCAACGGTTTGGGTATCTTTTTGTTCATCCAGACGGGTAAGTTTGGTGTTGTAATCAACTGATTTTAAAATCATCGATTCCCCAATCACCGTATTGTTTTCTTTTGTTTCTTTCTTACACGTAATCAGCTGATTCCAAACTACATCTACTTCTACTCTGTAGATTACGGCACGCCAAACGGAGCAACGAACATGGAACAAGAATTCAGGGAAACGTTAACCCAATGGGAGAAGAGTCGACGCAGAGATAACTTGTTCACCTTCCTCCGACCCCGGTAGGTACTTGGCGAGTCGATACTTCTGCGGAGAAATACGGAGGGCGATTATTTCATTTGGGGGAAAGTTTGAGATCAGCGGAGAAGAGAAATGAAGCTCCTGTCACTCTCCGGAGCCTCCATGATATATATATGCTCAAGATTCAAGAACATCACCTGTAGATGGCTTTTAACATGATAGATGGTCAGTCCCTCCGAGTCCATCAGCTTCAATATTCCCTTCGGAGTGGCCTCTGCATCGTCATGCATGAAGAACCCAATTATATATATTACATATGAACAGCGAAGAGATCAGTAATACTCTGTTTGATAACACAACTTTATCACTATTAATTTTAAATTGATACTAATAAAATCACAAGATGATAAGTCAATAATATCAAATTTAAAATTTGTTGAACAAACTAAACAGCTTACGTATGATGTATCGATTTTTTTATTGATATTCTATCTTTAAAAATATCAAATATTAATATTAGTATAATATTATTTTAAAAACCCTAACCAAACGTTTCATAATCTTCCCGACCGAGGAAGGGTTGCAACAGATCGATCACTGTAGTACTCACTCTCTGCGCCTCCAAGACGATTGACGGACTCGACGAAGCGTTCGTGCAGCTCCTGCGTCCATCGAATCCGTCTCTTGGCTGGAACAGGACTGGGATTACCGTGGATAGCCATGGATCTTTGCTGTTGCTGTTGTTGTGGTGGTCGTCCGTCCAACGGCAGCTGGAGAATTTGCCCGGACGAACCCATCTTCTCATGATCGGAGGGAGATGAAGAACTTGGTGAAGCAAACGGCTTTCATGTCGAGCTAGAACAGGGATCGATCGAAATCGAATCGAAGCTTTGCAGGAGACAACAGAGTGAGAGAATATCAGCTTACTCTGGAAACACCAACAGTACCCAAGGTCGTCCTCATCCCCAGAAGGCAATCTTCGTCTCGCCTTCCGATCGGGAAGGGCCGGCGAAGCTCCGGCTCCAGTTGCAGGGAGTGCCCGCAGCTCTCATCCGCCGCAGAGCTAGAGCTAGGGTTTCTCTGCATCGAGAGCTTCACCACCGACTCGAGGGTACCCGGCGACGACTGGGAGTAGTAGACGTCGTTGGCCTTGCCGAAGCAGGCGGGGATCCCGGAGGCGGCGACCTGGCAGGGCGAGGCTTCGAAGCTGGGTTGCCGCGGCGGCGCAGAGGGGCCGGGGAGTGCGCCGGGCGGTAGGCGGTGGAGCTGGGAGAAGCTTGGCCGGACGGGATCAGCCTGCAGCCGCGGGATTCTGCCCGAGGGAGCAGGCGATCCCTGCCGGTCGAAACGGTTCCGCCGGGGATCACCGCCGCCGGATGAAATGGCGTCAGGGGGGAGCGTCGCCGCCGCCGCCATGCTCATCCACCCGGGTTGATCCTCGGCGGAAGCGGTCGGCGATCCGAGGTAACAACCGCTCGCTGAGCCGTGGCTCTTCACTACATGCCCTTCCGCGCCCCGAGAATTCATCGAACAGACAGCGGCAGAACCGATCGAACTATCCGAGCGTCGAATTATAATATACACTAGGGGGAAACGGCGGCGGCGGAGCAGAGGAGAAAGACTAAGATCGACCCGGAACTTGATTCTGGCTTCTTCAGTACTTGAAACAGAGATCGGTGAATCAGATAAAAGAGAAGACTTGAGGATGAGCATCGGTTCTGGAACCGGAAGCTTCTCCACACACACATCCCCTCACCCCGCTCTTATTCACGAAGACTTGGTAGACAAGATTCGAACAAAACGCCCACGATCCCGGCTGTGCTTTAATTATTCCCGATCGAGATGGGACACCGATCCGCTCGCTCGCCCGCTCAATCAAGCAGACACGAATCGATCCTGAGAAAAAAACTTATATATATATATGGAATAGAAAAACAAACCTGCAGGGACTCGAAGAAAACGGGAGGAGGAGCCAGAAATGGGCGAGAGGACGCACAAACCCCGAACGCCCAGAAAATTACCTGATTAAATTAGAGACGCTGCTCCTCTCCTTCTCGGATCTTTCGAAGATTGATGCTTGCGATCGTATCATATACGGCATCTGGTCCAACGATGTGTGTGTGTGTGTGTGATACCACCATGTCGCTGCTGCCGCCGGTCTTTCATTTTAATTACCACACGGAGATCGAGATTAGCAGGGAAGGATCTCGGCCTTTTCTTAATCAATTACTCTGGTTAATTATCTTAATTAAGCAACAGGCAGTCCGCCACCGATCGGGGTTCTTCCTCCAGAGAATCCCTGTCTCGTACTTGTGCAAATATATATCAGCGGCGGATCACCACCCCTTTTGAAAAGAAGCCGTCAGAAGCTATACCTTGATCGGGGTCCCGGCCGGCGACAAGGACTGCAGGAACTCTAAAATCTAAATGACGGGCACGATCGATCGCCTAAAATAAGTTGAACTTGTGGGAGCTGGTCGGTCAGATTCAGATCGGATGGGCGCCCCCTTCATGCACGGATATATTTCAGCTGGTCGGGCGGGCCGAGCGTAGCCAGATAGATTACACATCCATTTCTTCTTTCAATTAACTATTAGGGTTCTTGGGAGTACCCGATCGAGGAAGAGTCCGGTTGACTGGAAGTGGAAGGCGAGAGCTATAGCTTTATTGGCAAGTTCTTACATACCCGAAAGGATCCAGGAGATTATCGAAGAAGAAGAAGGACGATTATCGTCGATCATCATATTCGTGGCGATAATCCAATCTAAGTTCAGCTCACTATCGACCTCCAAAAGGCTAGTAGAATCCAATGATGCAGGAGCAACAACAGACGTTGCCAGATCAGTTATAATAACGTCCGAATCCCCATGCATCTACACCTGATTGATTGAATCTCACATTAACATGATGTGTATAGGTTCACTCCATTAAGTCCGGAGACAGAGATCTTGACTCTTTTTTTCTTCATAATATGTGGTTGCACGTGAATAGACTATAATATTGATGGATAATCTAATCAAGATTAACTTGTTGGATTTATCTCGATAATTCTCAAGTGATCCTACTTGTTATTGAGGTTGACAATTGTCATTGTTAAGTTTACAAGATGAAACATTGTGATTTATTAAATTTTATCTCTTAACTATGTGCAGGATTTTAATCTTAGTCAAATTCGAATTTGTTACTCCTCTCTATATAAACACATGTAAAGTTGTTATTCTCGCATACAGTTACACTATGAGAACATAGAGAGAAAAAATATTAAAAGATCGTCTAAAAGAAATTGACGATTCTTATCCAATGAATCTTTTTTATTCTTTATCTTCCATAACACCGTAGAGTTTAAATGGTCGTCACCTCTTTCGCAAACTCCAACATAACTATCTAGCAAGCTAGTGATTATCGATAAGATTAATATTGCGCAATAAATTGGGGGAGCAGGAGCTTCAGTGAGCGCACGCTTGCCCACGTCTCGATCGAGCTGCGAGAGCTGCACGCGAGATCATAAACGCGATCTGAACCTCTCCTCCTCCTCCGACGATAGATCGATCCGCCATTAGTTAATAATATTGTCGAGCTTTGGCCCCCCTCTCGACTCCTCGATCATTAATTCCATTCGGCACCAGCTGGGAGATGCGCAGGTGTAATTAATTAAGATCGATGCTTAGATCGATCTGTATATACAGATATATCGAGAGGCCTGGCTTTCGGAAGAAGTGATTATTCTTCCATGATCTCCTCGTCAAAAGATGCTCTATCCGGCCGCCCTTTTTTGGCTCCGTCTACCTCCAAAGCTTACCATACACACATGATAAGGTTCCTCCCGTAGGGAATCCGGCTCCCCAACACACCCCAGTGTGTATATATATATATCCAACATGCATGCATGCATGCATAGGGTGAACGCCCGTCGTACGTTGATCCGGTCGATCCAGTGGCAGCTGGATGGAAAACTAAAGAAAAGACTCATGCGCGTGAATATATAATTCGCACCCGCACAGGCGGAGTGCAAGCCAAATTCGATCGGGATATTCCTGCCAGTTATTAGTGTTCTTACGAGCTTGGATATTTGTTCGAATTTGATCATTAATGACCTTAAAAATTGAAATAGTACGTGTTATCCAACCAAAAGAAAAATTAAGCTGTGTCGTCTTACGAATTATTAATTTATTATATGGTCTCGAGGGGGAGAGAGCATCAGTACTGACGTTATTTTTTTTTTCGGGAGACAAGAGCGCATATAGATCATATATAGAGCTCCCGTGCGTGCATATACAGGGTGTAACAAAATAGGGTTTGGTTCGGCAAAAACGCGGTGACTAGTACGTATTAGCTGCCGTGAAAGGGATTTTAATTTTATAAATATATTCAAAACTTTGATCAAATACTTTTTTGTTGAAAATTAAACATTCGTATTCATCAAAGGTACATAACAGAAAGATAATTAAATTGAAGTATCAAATGTTAACCGGGACTCAGACTTTGGAGGTGTATACATGCATACGGAGCTAAAAACATCCAAAGTTAGAAAATACGTGTAGAAGTAGTATGGGTCATATTAGACATCAAATAATATATTTTTCGACAAGATAAATAGTATTGCAAATAAGAAGTTGATTTTACATACAAGATTTGTTACTGTATCACCATATATAAGGTAGACTCTAATTAGGCACATATAATACCATACACAGATTACAAGCACTTAGAAAATATAACACAAATTAATTAATGATCTTAAAATTGAATTAGTACATTTTTTTTGTTGGTCACATGGCATAGTGACCCAAAGAACCTACTAACTTCGTGGTGCACAGTAAGATGATTGAGCCCTCACTCGATCATCACAAGATACCTGCCCCAAGGGCAGGTGCCCTAACAGCCAAAGATCGGTTTGAGCCCCCACTCGAAAAGCTAGGGCTGTAAACGGGTCGGATTCGGTAGCGGATTCACCAGAATCCGATTCCGATTCCGATAAGGGTTAAGGGGTTCCGATTCCGATTCTGATAATTTCGGAATCACTATATTCCGATTTCGATCCGATTCCGATTCCGTTATCGAAATCGGAACCGAATCCGATAAAATCCGAAATACATATTAAATATTAATTTTTATTTAAAAGTGAGTCAATAATTTACATATAATTAATAAATTTTGATATAATCTTCTTAAAATTTTATTTTTATTATTTTATCAATTTATATATTATATATTATAATTTATTTAACTTTGTTTTATTTAATTTTATTTATTTATAATTATTCTTTTATCGAAATCGGATTAACGGAAACGGAACCAACTGATTCCGATTCCGATTCCGATAAGCTACCGGAATATCCGATTCCGATTCCGATAGCTTATAGGATACAAAAACAAGTTCCAAACCCGTTAATTTTTATCGAAATCGAATCGGAATATCGAAATATCGGATTCCGTTTACACCCCTACGAAAAGCCAATGTCTGCCCCGGGGGTAGGTGGTACCAATCCACTCATGGTTGATCGTTGAAATAGTATGTTATACACCCCCAAATAAGGTGTTATCTTTTTAGTTATTAATTAGATGGTCTCGAGGGAGATAGAGGAGACAGCGTCCCATTGATGTTATTTTCTTTAATTTCAGCAGGCATAAAAGTAAATAATTTTATTTTATAAATATAGTCAAAACTTTGATCAAATATATCCCTGTTAGAAAATACGTATAAAGATATTGTGGATCATATTAGGCATCAAATAATATATTTTTCAACATGGTTCACCATATTTCAAATAAGAAATTGATTTTACATACAAGATTGTTACTGTATCATCACATATAAAGTAGACTTTATGCACACATATAATAGCATGCACAGATTACACGCACTTAGAAAATATAACACAAATAAAATCATACCTTCACAGCTACAAGAAAGTGATAAGTACTTAGAAGATAATAACATCAAAGTTACACATTCACGATTCTTTTAATAAGAATTAATAGCATATTCAATTTGCTTGTCAAAATTTAGTATCTATAAAATCGAGATAAAACTAAAATATTTAATAATTTAACGTTTTTAATAATAAAAGAAGAGTTGTCTAAGGTGGGTTTTGTGGGCAATGATCTTTTGCCATTAGAGCTAGCGACACTCTTGGGGGTTAAGATTGACTTGACAACCTTCCGTAGGTGGAGACCTTGTAAGAAAATTCTGAGGCTAATGGGGTGTTTGGTTGCATGATAATTTTTTTGTACATTTTCATGATAAAAAATTATATTAAAATAAAAAGTGAACCAACTCATGACATAAAATTATCATGTTTGGAGGGATGTGAAAACAAAAAAGAGTTACTATCATTCATGACTAAACAAAGTGGGGGACCACAAGAAAAAAGAAAGAGGTGAGACCCTCTTTTTTGCTTAAGAAGAAAATCACCTTCAAAACATAAGATCGTCAAAGTTGTCAAACATCTCTTTTAACAAGTTTTCTTACAATTTTTAAAAATTAAAATAAAAACCTCCATTATCATATAACCAAACACCCCATAAGGTGACATTTTTGTCTCGTGCAACACAAAGTTTTAGTTATCTATCTCTGAAATAAAAAAATAAAGTGAACCACTTAAAGTTAAGTGGTTTATTGTACCAATCGGTATCAATAGCTAATGGTTGACCGATTCAAGGGTTAGACATTAATTAAGTCAAAATAAATTAATGGGCCTGACACAACATCAAGCGTAGATGACGGAGCCAACGTTGAAAGTATAAAGCAATGACCAACAGATATTCGATTACTAGATTTGTATGTGTGTCTCCCACCTTCTCTATCCAGAATTAATGTGGTCTAGGTTAAATGTAAATGTCAAGGTGTTTAATAATATGACCTACTAGTGTTTTTACTCTTAATTAAGGGGACCTGCAGGTTGCAGCATTTCAACGATTAATTATATATACAAAGCATATATATGCACGCACAGCAACATGCGTATATTTAGCAACGATCATATTCTAGCGCATATATGCACACACAGCAATATATATACAAGAATATTCTAGCGCATATTATAAAGGAAAGAGAGCTCTTTTGTTACCTTCGTCCATCCTGTGAAATTATATATTGCAAACAATCACACTTTCAATATCATGGAGTTACTCTGGAAAATAGGTGTCTGTATCCATTATTCAGCAACAATTTTTATATTTATTCACTCGTTTGAGAAACTTGACCTAGCCAATGAGAAAAATATATTAGGAAACAACAGCGGTGAAGAACATTTTAATAGGTCACAAGAAGGGCCCCGGCAGTCCACCTTATCTAGAAAACACTAGTACAGGGCTGGCTGAGGCCCAACAGATTCTTGTGGGCTAATATATGTAGATAAATATAGAAGCGAATATGTGTGTATAACCTACCATCGATCCATCACGTCTACGCAACAAATTAAACAGCATCCCTGCTGTTACAACCTCCGACAAGAAGAAGAGAGAGGAGGAGACAGAACGAAGGAAGGAAGAAGATATGTTCTATCTTTTTTTTATCCGCGTGTCTTTTTGATTTCTTTCTTTACGAGTCGATCACCTAGACAAAATTATAAAACGTGATTCACCTCCGGAGAATTTTTGAGAGGAGTTTCTCAACTCTTTCACACAAGAGATGATGGAATACCATGATTCGATGATATTAATGGTGATTTGATAACATTTCATTATCTATTTTATGTGAGGATTCGAAAAACTTCTCTTAGAAATTCTCTGAGCTGAACTGCACTCAAAAATTATATGTGAATTAATTTGCATCGATCAATCCCACGTACCGAACAGTTCAACGCGCGCAATCTCTCTCTCTCTCTCGTACGCTCGGACGTTCTCGGACCGAAATCTAGCTAGGTTGCTGTGTTGCCGTAGGGTATGATGCAGTACATACTGTGATCTATATCTATATATATCTCAGCAGGGGGAGGCCGGGAGAGGTCGATCGCCGGCAGCATTTAGGTTATCGCAGCTGGTTCATGGCCGCCGAGGGTCTGTTCGAGGTCGGCTGACGTACGTCTACGCCCATGCACACGAGCTCTCGCCGGCGAGGCCTAACTCGACGGAGGCCCGGCGGTGACGGGGAGTGTGGAGTGGAGGCTGTCGCGCGCCATGTAACGTCGACCTCGCCGGCGGGGTGGGGGCGCTGTAGATCGACGTCCCGTCGAATCCAACGGCGATCACACCTGCGAGATACACCCTGCTGTCTCTCCTTCCTCTCCCGGGGCGCCGGCCCGGTGGTTTTAATAGTTCAGTCCTGACGTCGTCGTCGATCCCCGCCGGCGCCGGACGACGGCCGCCTAGCTGCTCTCTACGCGCCCTACACGGCCGGCGGGGGTTTCTGTACGCGCATGCCTCCCCGTCGCCGGAGGGGGTGGCGCGCCGCTAGCGCTAGGGCACATCCGTCCCGATCACACAGTCAACAGGACTCTGAATTAAGTCTCTCCGGTCAGCAGAGAATTGACCGAAGGAGGAGGAGGAAGATCTCGGGAATAGGGCCGTAAATGGTTCAATTCAGTAATGAAATTATCAGAATTTAGTTTTGATTTCAATAAATATCCAGAGATCTTAATTTTGATTCTAATAGATTCGAATCATTAAGTTTCGATCCCAATTTTACTATCGAAATCAGGACCAAATTTTATAATTTCTAAAAAATACATTAAATATCAATAGACCAATTTTTTTATGTATAATTAATATTTTCAAAAATTTTATTTTTATTCATGTATATATCCTATACTACGATTTATTTGATTTTATTATAATTAATTTTACTTAAATATACATTTTTTTTCCAAATCGAAATAGAGCGAAATGATTCTAATCTCAATTTTAAAATATCAAACACTATTTACACTCCTACTCGGAAACAACTTTGTCACCGGCGCCTCAACGGGCAGATGGAGGCGGGCATACATACACAACACGTACGTACGTGTATATATATATATATATATATATATATATATATATATATATACACACACATATACAGAACGATCTCGATATCCCCTGTTCGTCGCCATGGTGGGGGGAGATGACTACCCGGCTCCCCTATGTATATATATAGCTGCACCTGCGTATAGATGCCGTGAGTACTCCTTCCGTGCGTCGATATGAATATCAGAGCTGCAAGCAAGTCAATACGTTAAGGAATAGTTTGATATTTGACTCGTTAAAAATTTGACTTAGATCATTTATTAAGTTAAATCAATGAATTTAAACAGAAAAAAATGTAACTTATAAATTAGTCGAATTTGAACAGGTATCTACTCGACTCGATAAGTTCACGAACAACTCGTTTAAATATTTGATTAACTACTCGATTTATTTATTTATTTAGATAAATAAATTATAAATAACTTATATTTATTTTTTAATATTATATAAAATTCTATTTTTATATCTAGATAATAATTTAAAACATGTCTTAAATCGAATTCCAATTTGAACTCGATTTTTCTAGTAAACGAGGTCAATTTTGAGCTAAAAAAGAGTTCTGATACGAATTTAATTCGAGTTCGAGTTAAGTTGACTCGTTTATATAAACGTGCTACTCGATGAGTTGAATTCAAATTTGTCGAACTTAATTTGAGTCGAGTTCGAACAAAATCTTTAAAAACTCATCCTGAGTAGTAAAATTCAAAATTTAAATAATCAAATAAATTGAGTTCGAACTGAGTCCTGCTCAACGAGTCCTGCTCACCTCGACTAGACTCGATTGCATCACGATGAATATTCATCCTGTGATCACCCGGAGGTTGGATTGCCGGAGCCCAATTAGACGGGGAGAGAGAGGGGAGGCGCCCAGCCGCACACCGAGAGCTTTCTTCAGCTTTAACTCGGCGCGGGCCGCCGCAAAGGTTGACGCCGCCGTACGACGGCACTATCCGGCGGGGTTGTCGAGGGGAAGGGGAAGGGGAAGGGGGAAGGGGGAAGGGGGAGGGAGCACGGCGACGAGCGGGAATCCTCGGGCTTCCGCGCACCCTGAAAAGCCGCCGGCCCCGCCCGCCTCCGCCGTTCCCTCAGCTCAACGCGACGTTAATGGCCGGTCTCCCTCTCTGTCTCTCCGCCGTCTCGATCGGCTGTGGCTTCAGAGCAGCTTCCGGCTTGTCTCCTTGTCGTCGAGATGATAATGGAAATATATTGATGTTTGGCTATTCTTCTTCGTCGGTAATTAATTCTGCCCGCTACATATATATATATACATACCCATGCAAGAAATTAGCTTACTTAAAAAAGAGATCTTAATCTTCGAAACATTGATCTCATATATATTAATGCATATATATATATACATATGCTCGCTCACATGGTTGATTAGAAAGAGAAATCTGTACATGTTTTCTTGTTGAAGATTCAGTCCATGATCACATTATTTTAGATAAAGACTATTTTTGTTCTAACATATATACCAATATTAATTTAATTTCTAAATTATGTTAGGGCGTCATGCATGTACGCCAGCAAAAGCACGGTCAGACTCAGTACGTCACTGACCGATGTATGGAAAATTCATTCCGTATTATTGCATGTTTGGTTAGGGAGGCATTGAAAATAATGATACTATATACACGTTTTGATATTGATATTTTTAAAGAATAAAATATCAAAGTTGATAAAGACGACAGACACGTGTGTATTGATTACAATTATTTAGTATAATTTAAGATTTATAATGATAACAATTTTATCACATATCTTAAAATAGGTATTGATAACGACCGAACATCTTGCGATGACTTGCATTAATTTTAACGGTCTATGATCAAACAGAATAGAGAGATTAATTGTCGCAAGGACCATGCAGATGTTTGTCTGTGGAGTTCAGTCAACTGCATGCCCCACCTGATATAAAAACAAGGGTCGAAGAGAAGATATATAGATGCATATTAATATTGATCGAACATATATATGATCTACGACGACATGCGTGTGTTCTGATCTTTTTCATCTCTTTCATTCCAGGCTAGCTTGTAATGGTTATTATTATATTCATCGGATTATTCTTCATGAATCCCAGTGCCGAAGCCTTCGGAATAATTTTGCTTATGGTTATTATATATTTCATGAAATAAAAGGGATGAGAAAGACATGTATATATATATATGTGTGCATATTTATATGTGTATATAAGGTTCTATGCATGGAACACCTATACACACACATATATGTTTATATGTATATATATGGACTGTTTGGTAGGGACAAATGTGCTTTTGTTAGGAAAATATATTTTTGTGATAAAACTTGTTAAAAGATGTTTGACCATTATTATAATATTATACTTTTAAGAGAGATTTCATTCTTATATAAAAAGAAGGTGAGATCCACTTTTTATTTTTCTTGTGATCCCCACCTCTTTTTTTAATACTACATCTTTCCAAATGTGAAAATTTTATATCATTTTCTAGTTTATATTTTATTTTAATCTAAAATTTTAACATAAAAATACATAAGAATTTAATACACAACCAAACATCTTATTAATTGCTCAACAAACTTTCACCCAGAGAGCGCAAACAGTAAATGACTACTTAAGGCTGTGTTTGATAATTATATATATTGGACATTCTATCGTTATCAATTTCGAAATTGGTAGTGATGAAAACCATTAATACACATTTGGGTATCAATATATCAATATTGAATCTTTTAATAAAAAAGTATGATATATAATAGATACAAGTGTCCACTTGTATCCATTTTGATATTGATGCTCCATCTTATTTATAGATCAATAGAAGGTGTAAGTTTGGATGAGGCGTCGTCGGTGATAATATCTAACCATAGTAATAAAAAGATCAGTCTGCATCTCCTCAGTTATTATTTGTATACATTTGACTTAAAACCACATATTAAATTAAGTCTATGTAAAATTAATAAAATATGAAAGGATTCAGTAAAATATAGATAGGTGTTGGTAAATACAAAAAGAGGTTAATAGAATATTGAAAAACTATGATATTGACATAATTAGTAAAATATATTCTAGTTATACTTTTTAATATCAATAAGTGTGATGTTTTGACTTCACATGGATTGTAAAGGTGATTGATTATCATCGACAAGTGTACGTAGTAAATGGTCCCTAAAATTAGTATTAATTATTAGGGGTGAAAACTAATCAATACACTTGATGAGTAACTCGAAACTGGTTTGATAAAAGTTCCACTCAACTTACTTATTAAATGAATAAATTTGAACAAAAATAAAACTCTATTAATTAACATCGAGGTTGATCAAATTCATGACACGATAGACTCGTGATAGTTCGTTTAAATATTTATTTAATAAATAAAAGTTTAAGTATGAATGATTATTTAATTTCAGTTTAAACATATAAATAAGTTAAAATACGAATTAATTTAAGTTTAAGCATAGATCATGTTTCAAAGAAAGAAAAGTTTGAGTTGTGTATTGAGGGGCACACCGATATGCACAGAAGATGATTATATTCACAATTTTAAAAATATTAAAAAATAATTATTTTAAATATATAATAAGATGATTTATTAAAATGGTGTGTATTGAGGGACACACCGAGATGCATGCACAGAAGATCCGGTCCCGAGAAAGAACAGAGCTAGCTAGGTTTTATCACTGGTTTTGGCTATGCATGCCGGCCGTTTACCTTGATTAAATCGTCCAGATGGTATATATATGAGCCATTAATGCTGCCTGCGGGCGATGCGATGATGATGAGGACGCCGATGATTGTAATAATCTGCAGCTTAATTATAAACTTCTTCTCGTATGTACGTTCTTTCACTAGCTAATATCTAAATATTTATTTGTAGGCGTACGCAGCAGGTACGTACGTACGTAGCTCTCGCTCGAACAGTGAAGCAAGGTTACAACCACAACATTCGTACTCCTCCTCTTCTTGTCAATAAATTTAGAAGATCGATCTGAGATCTGAACCTGGCCTCCTCCACTTCCCCCATCTCGCAGCGCTTCTCCTGCTTCGTCGACCCGTCTGCATTCTTTCTTTTCCGGCAGGCTTCTTCCGGCGATCTGCCCAGCCGGCTTGTCTCATCTCCCAGCTGTGTGTGTGTGTCCGCCACCGTCTGCTAGCTAGAACAGCGCGAGACACGGTCACCGGAACCCTAGCCACACGGAGAACGTAAAGGTGGATCGCCGGCATGGCAAAAGACCTCTTTCTCCCGCCGGCCCGGAAGAGGTCGACGATGGCCATGTCGATGTGTTGTATACACGAATGCTCCCGGCCTCCGCGCGTACCCCTGATGACCTGCAGGACGCCATGGCGACATGGCCGTGCGTCGAGCAGCTGATTGGCACATCAGTCCTGCTGCCGGGTCCGGGAGGAGAAGCTTACTGGTGCTCCGCCATGGAAGAATGTGAACCTAAGAACCCCTCATTTAAACCTGTTGCACCACCGTCGTCGACGACGTGCGTGGAAAGCCGTCGTGAAGAACCCTCCCAAGAACAAGGTATGATCTGCTTGATTTATTTTTCCCGGATCGATCTCTAGCTCTCTCTCTCTCGTCATCCCGGTCCTCAAATTTCAAAACATCGATGATCTGAATCCATCATCTGATCCTCCAAGCCGACATCGATCGTCGTCGAGCTCCCTAGCTGGTCGTCATCGAGATGAGGAAACCTGATCTCTTACTGCTCAAAAAGCTCTATCGATTTATATATATTTCGATCTGATCACACCGTCTAGGACACAATATCATCGATCGTCCGCCTTCCTGCAGGTATATATATCTTTGTAAGGATGAAGAAACTGAGATCGATCTATCACAAGGTGATCTTTTACTGCGCGCGCCTAAAAGCTCTCGATCGGTATATTTAGATCTAGAAAGAAGATATCTGCTGGATATAGATCATGTGTGTCCTTATTTAATTAGGTTTTCAGATCGATCCTAAATGTTACAGTCCAGTTTCGCTTGCTATTTCCCACTTTCGTTCTTCCGGCCGGTCTTCGGGTACCTTTCAGCAAAACCCTAAAAGCCTCTCCTTGGCTCCTCATTATGCTACCACCAGATCGACTAGCTACTTGGCCTGATGTGCATGCCCATCAAAGCTCTGATTTACAACCTTTTTCTCTTTGCTCTTTACACATATTGCGCCTTCTCGATCACATTATTACCATAAATTTATATATAGTGCGGCAAGATGGAAGCATGCTATGTATAAATAAAATTTGAGACACGAAAATTTGAAACATCTCTTGTTCAACACCGGGAAAATCCGGTCTAATAATTTATTTCGCCCATTTTCGCAGTCGTGCACATAGAAGCTAGCGTGAGGCCGCCGAGGCACTACCGAGGAGTGAGACAGAGGCCGTGGGGAAAGTGGGCGGCGGAGATAAGGGACCCGAAGAAGGCGGCGAGAGTGTGGCTGGGCACCTTCGACAACGCCGAGGACGCCGCCGCCGCCTACGACCGGGCTGCCCTCAGGTTCAAGGGGGCCAAGGCCAAGCTGAACTTCCCGGAGAGAGTGCAGTCCCTGACCGACCACGGCTTCATCGTCTCTCCCGGAGTCTCCGAGCCGCATCCCCCGCCGCCGCCGCCGGATTACCCTGATCTCTTACGGTACGCCGAGCTCCTCCTTGCCGGAGACGACGACCGAGAGCCGCGGATCGCCGGATCGGCCGGTTCTCCGCAGGTGACCCCCGCAAGCTCCTCACAGGCGTATCTGGAGCCCCCTTCACGATCGCAGTTCATCAATCTTCCTGATCCCGGCCTCCCGCGCATCCGCAAGAAGTAAGATCGAACCTCATGGCCGGCGGCGGGTCGTCAAGGATGTGATGAACCGATGAGAAATCAACGGGGCACCGAGTTAATTAATTAATCATCTGATATGCTCCTATATGAATTATTTGTTATGTGACTAGCTAGCTTGTTCTGATCTAGAACCTGTTAGGCTTTTGGAGAACCAGTACTATTGTCTCTTGTTGTTGGCTCGAGTGTATTGACACATTTTGCTCCCCTCTCGTTCTGAAGTAGGGGAAGAAAGGCGAGGATCTGCCGGTGCAAGTTCATCAGGTGTTACAGTGGATATATATATGATGCCTAGCTAGCTCCCTTGATCGATCGTGTGTACTTTTGCAAGATCAGCTGCTTTCCCATTTTTAATTATGCAAGCCTTCTATTATTTCATATACACGCATGTTTAATTCTTGTATGTATATATATATTCATATATATTGAGTCGCTTCTTCCTGATCTGTAAGTGGTATCAACTAACTTGATAATTAGCAGTATTTTTCTTCAATAAAAAACTGAAATATGATCGTCGTGGCCCTTCAACCTGTGCGTTTTAAGATAATGATTTTATTTTACTATACCTAGAATTGAGACTTTAACTAGTCTCTACCATTTTATGGTGTCACCGTAATTAACTAAGAGGTTAGATAGGACAATAGGAATGATGGTTTAATTTTGTTCTCGTGTGGCTTTATATGCCTTGACCCATAACCAAACACCCTTGTAAGTCATATCCTGATATTAAGCATATATATATATGTATGTATTTACTATCCAGTCAAAGAGTCTCATTCCACCAAACAAGTTAATTAGCTGGAGTTTGTTTTTGCCTAGTGCGCTCTTTGATTAATGCCTTGACTCACCAGGCCGGCCAGTACCTTTTGATTCGGTCAGAGATTGGTGAATTTATATTATTTGATTTAATTTCTTAGTTAACATCTAATAACATCTCTTGTGACTTCATAAATCTCTTAAAAATGAGTTGTACATTTTAATTAGCTTCTTAGTTTTAAAACTAATATCTTTATAAGAGGTAGTACCAACAACCTAAATGATGTTACTTAAATAAATATTACTAAATATTTAGATAATTGAAATTAAGAGTTCAGATTTTTATGTTAAGTTATAAAATTTTTCTGAAAGTTCGATCTCTTGATATCATGTGGTAGAAATCGTAACCTCTTAGTATATGGTAGAAATAAGTACTTAATTTAATTATTATGTTTATATGTTAATAATTTAGTGTTTATTTATGCTATATTATATCATATTTGTTATTTCTATCTTCTATACATAAATTATATCTTAAAAGTAAAGCATTAAAAATACCACATAAATTTAAGAGTTTTATTAAGATATACAGGTTGTATTTAAGGACTAATTAAGAAATGTAATCACCAAGTAGTGTAAAATTAAGTATCAATTCCTCTCGCCGAATCAGAGGTCAAACAGATGTTAGAGACCAAACGGACACAGGGCCTTCACGAAGAAAGAAGGAAGAGAATACGTAAACGGTAACAAAGACTGGATCTTAGCTAGAACACGATGCATCCGATTATATGTGCTCCCTCTAAAACTATATTTATTATCTTAAAATCGTTTAGTTTAGAAAGGTTGTACTAGTTTGAACACTCGGGCAAATTTGATCGATCTTGGTACTATATATAATTTTTTTTGGACAGAAAATATATTCATTCATTCAATCAGGACAGAGAAATACATAGATGACAAACAACAACAGACCTAAAAAGAAAAGATACCCGGCCGAATTAAAGATGAAAGGATTTAATTTGGAAATTAAAATTTCCAAAAACCAAACATCAAACCACAGAGCGACCAGCACACAAAGGTGCGTCAAAGGTCGAATTGCAGAATTAGAAACTCCATCAAAGGAGTTTGACAACTGCCTCGAGACTGGATGATCACTCCAGAAAGGAGTGGATTTCGCCCAAACTAACCGTCTCGAAAAAGAGTTAGCAACTATGAAGCTAACAAGGAGGGACCGCAAGACATAACTCGGCCAACCGACTACTGACAACAACAAAAAAGAAAATACAAGAAACAGACATAAATAAACCGAACTCCATGATTCTAACATAACAAAAGGAGACAAAATGCCTAAGAATACACTTAAGCAAAACGTTAGACATGGAGTTTGGGAGGGAGGGAGGCCCCTCCCTCCCAGGCCGAAAACTACTTCAAAACGGCAACGACAATTACCTACCACAAAAAATACTAAGCAACGATCGGGTGATAGAGCAAGAGAAGAGATGGGTTGTAGAGGCGAGACTAAGGGAAGGGGGTACCTCGGCGAATGAGGGAAACTTCAATGGGAGGAATCAAAATAAGGGGGGAGATGGAGAAAGAGAGAGGAGTCTACCAGGAGGGGGGTCTCTCTAAAAATCGGACGAAAAGGATAAATGCGTAGAAGAACGAAAATGTGAGAGTCCGATGTAAGAGTGGGATTAATAGACGAAATGCGAGATCAAGCTGAAAATTGGGATTGTGGCACACAAGAAGGGCGAGGGGAAAGAGCTCTCGGTGTAGGAGGGTGCGGTCGGAGGATGCGAACAGGGTGGAGGTGCACGAGGACGATGGCGAGGACAAGGAAGAAAAGGGAAGGGAAGGACTCACGGGAAGAGGGCACAACCGGAAGGGGTGCAGCCAAGAGGGGGTTTCCGCTAGGGAGTGCTGCCGTCGGGCGAGGGTGCCGCGAGGATGCAGCCGCCGTGAGGGTTCCGCCGGTGCGAAGCCACCGACGGGCGAGGGTGCCGCGAGCCAGCCGCCACCGCCGCGAGGGTTCCGCGAGGCGAAGCCAGCCGCCGCCGCGAGGATGCAGCCGCCGTGAGGGTTCCGCCAGGCGAAGCCAGCTGATGGGCGAGGGTGCCGCGAGCCAGCCGCCGCCGCCGCGAGGGTTCCGGGAGGCGAAGCCCGGTACTATATATAATTAAAGGTCGCGTATGTGATAGGAAGACATATATAAATATATGACTCAGACTCAATCCCATTTCTCTTGTTGAACTCTGATCATCAAATGATCAAAATGAAATCAAAGACACAAGAAGCATGTAGCTAGATAACAGTATAATTCACTGAAGTATTAATGTTTCTGTTAGTTCATGCATGTACAGATATATTAATTAGAGTCGTTTACGTAAATCCTACGAGACATATATACAACTAATCATATATACATACATACATCAAATTAATGTGTGTATGTAAATTAATAGAGCTTGGGAGTACTAGAGGTGTGTGCATCTACAAGACATTGTATAATATTGTGTAAATATTATATTTATCATTAAGATGATAATATATATTTATTTTTTCTTTGATTTCAACCGTTGAATTAGTTTAACTTGTTTGGAGCTCTTTAACCCGAATTAAACAGACTAAAAATGATTAAATAAAAATATAAAAGGTATCAATATATAGTTAATATAAATAGTATTTATATAAGTTTACGACGAAAATATTGTTTTATAGCGATTGTTTATTACAAAAAATTTAATATATAATGAAATAATATAATTATTTCAAGTATTCAATTAATTTTTGATCTCAACCAGGATTAAACCCTCGGTTCAATTTGGGAGCGTAATTAGTTTCTGTTCGGTTTTATATAAAAAATAATTTAAAATATTTTTGGCCGGTATGTACGGCGATATGATACGACGACGAATCGGATGCTTTCAACGGTCCGCAGGCGGGCAGATTTGCTTCGGACAGGGTTCCGTCGTTTTCTTTAAAAAAAATAAAAATAAGAAAAGCCCTTTTGCATTCGACGTCATATTTCTCCTCTCGGGCCAATCGCACGCCGGCCCGTGACGACAGCACCCCCGTGGGCTTGCATGACCGTCGGACCACCATGTTCTAATGACGTCACGGTCCCGGTTGCCTGGTGCGCGCAGCTGCAACCACCGGGAAGAGCGAGAGAGCCTTCAAAACCTACCCTTTTCGGTCAATCGACTGACTCCGTCCTTCTTCCTCTGCCGCCGCCGCTCCACCCCGGCGCTCGGTCTCTGCGCGCGCGATAGGGCGATATGGCGGGCGCGAGCTCGGATCTGGAGGAGGTCCCGTCGGTGGACCTTATGACGGAGCTCCTCCGCCGCATGAAGTGCGCCACCAAGCCTGACAAGCGCCTCATCCTCATAGGTGTTCCTCATCTCCCCCTCATGGAGATCTCAGCCTTGGCTAATCCCATTGGACGTCTGTTGCGGGAGCTGGGCGATTTGTTCGTGTTTTAAATCGCCCGTGATTTTTCATGCGATGCTGTTAGATCTTAGCCAGGTGGACAGTTTCATGAATTTTTTTATTTTTGGGTCCTTCCCCATTTTTCTCTGGTAGGAGTCGTGGTTGTGTTTGGTTCCGTCCTTGCAGGTCATGGATTATCTATTTTGAATAAATGGGGATTATAATTAGAATACAAATAGATCCAAGCTGGAGCTTTCTAGATGCCGGAACTTTGTTTTTGCGGAAAGGCGAATTGGCCTGTGCAGACTTGGGCAGATCTGCGTTGAGCTATTGTTTTTCACGTAGAAACCTGAAAACTGAAGCAGAGAGTGATTTGTTAAATGCACCCAAGTGTTTGCGTTTTGAGCGTCTTCTCTGTCGTGAAAAAGGAAATTGTCTAAATTCTTAGAGGAGTTTCTTTTCTCCAGTGTAGACGGGAATTGGGCCTGTTCAACTAGCTTCCGCTGCTGCTTTACGGGGCAGGGTTTATCTCGAGGTTATTTGTGTCATACATTTTCTGTTTTATCTTCAGATAAATGATCCCCCTTTTATTACGATTTAAAGTGGACAAAATTTGGAATTTCTTGGTCTATGTTCTGTCTTCTACCCAGTGGATGTCTAACTTCTGCACTGTTAGTTGTCCGACCATGATGGTTATAAATCCATTGCTGTCTGGAGAGGGGATCCTATCGCTCATGATCAAAGATGAATTTTGCTTATGTCATTTAAGATCTACATTTTATTTGAATTATAACTTTTCTGTTCTGTCTTTTGATAAAAGGTTCCTCTTTTTCATACAATTTAAAGTGTAGAAATGGTGGAATTTCTTGGCCTATGTTCTGTATTTTATAAAGCAGACGTCTTACTTCTGCATTGTTCATTGTCCAACCACGGTAATTATAGGTCCACCGGGGTCAGGAAAGGGGACCCAATCTCCCATGATCAAGGATGAGTTTTGCTTGTGTCATTTGGCCACTGGTGACATGCTGAGAGCTGCGGTGGCTGCGAAGACCCCACTTGGCATCAAGGCAAAGGAGGCCATGGACAAGGTGGTGGAAATGAACTACTTGTATCAAACTTTTTTTTCTTTTAGAAAAGGCAAAACCGATGTTGTTTTTACTTTTTATTTTTTGTAGGGAGAGCTTGTTTCTGATGATTTGGTTGTTGGAATAATCGATGAAGCAATGAAAAAAATCTCCTGTCAAAAGGGCTTCATTCTAGACGGTTTTCCTAGAACTGTTGTCCAAGCACAAAAGGTTTATAGCTCAAGCTATTGTAACCATGTTCTAGTTGACATTTTTTCTTGGTGGTCTGCTAATGACACACTTACTTGATGCAGCTTGATGAGATGCTGGAAAGACAAGGTACTAAAATTGACAAGGTACTCAACTTTGCAATTGATGATACAATATTAGAAGAGAGAATTACAGGTCGCTGGATCCATCCTGCTAGTGGAAGGACATATCATACAAAGTTTGCTCCCCCCAAAGCTATAGGAATTGATGATGTAAGCTATAATGAATTGCCTTGTTTAAATATTGCTAGCTTGTGTACATACTACGAGATGTATGAGTTGGTGGTGGTCACATGTGCTGCAGGTAATAGAAGATTGGGGTTATGAGGGGATTATGTTAATATTTATGATGCGAGCGTTTATAAATTTAGGTCACCAGAAGTGTCGAGATTTAAAAATATGAAGAGAACAGATAGCCCAGCTTCTTGCAGGGAGAATAGACCATGAAAGTTATGAGGAGACTTTCAACAATGCGAGCCTCATAAGCTAGATGATTGCAGTTGAAAGTCCTTGATAAAGATTACCCAATATAATAGTTATTGCTCATATCAATGAAAAGAGTTAGCATTCAAAAATATGATCATCCTTTCAAGAAGAAACTTGGGATATGTTGGATCATGTTTCTCTTTCTCTATATATTTGTTGTATGCTATAGAGAAGGTAAACATTTTGTCTTAGATTGAGAGGGTGCTTTGCATGTTGGTGCTGGACAACTTTGGTATTTTATATTATAGGTTTCAAAAAAATCAAGGCTTCAAAGCTGATTTTTGTTGTTGTTGTTGTTGTGCAAGGGGTGATAATAAGGATGTTAATGGTAACTGATTATTTGATTATTCAACTGACCCATTCGTTAAGTTAACAAACAATTATATGATATTTCTATAGTTCCTGATAACTTAACAGTATCGATAAAGTATAATACGTTAATTTAAAAAATAAGAAAATAGATATACCTCATACCGAACCCATTATTTGATTAATGTATCTGCTAATCAATATCTGTCATTGGATGACTCATATTTCAGGACAACCCAACACCTAATTGTTATCAAAGATGAAAAATGAACAATATTGTTGTTTTATTTTTTTATCTTACATCAAAGAATTTTATGATGGAGATGCAACTTAGAACTATCTTGTGATAAATGCTGTTGACATTCGTAGGTGATAAATGCAAGGGTTGGACCAGTGCAAATGGTTGTTTGTATATAGAAGTAATTAGGTATTAGGCTTAGTTTCTTTAATTCAGTACCATTGGGGAAATGTATTTAAGAGTTTTGCACTAGTTAAGGTAGTTCTGTTATAGCTGGCATGGATTTTATGTTCACTTCCTCTGGGACATACCTAAGGTTGTTGAATTTTGCAGTTTCAGGTTAGTATTGGCATTTTTTCCATGGAGGATATGTTGTTTAGTCTGAAACTAGTCTGAAACCAAAAGCTCGCCGAAAAGTGGAAATAATTATCATTTATTTGTAAATCACTATATTTTGGTTATCATTATTTAAAATGATCACAATGTCATACAAAAAACTATAGGAATATAATTTCTAATAATATAACATACTGTTTAGTAACATTTTGCTTTAAATGGTTCATTTGGTTTAGTTCTGTGCCAGAGACGTTCAAACCAGTGAGAACACATGTACATATAACATATTTATACAAGGAGTGAGGAAGGGAACTCATTTTTATAAGTTAGGCTGAGGATGCTTGCATCACTGCTGCGGTCAAAGTTCTGATGTGGAGAATTGTTATCAGTAGGCTTCCTACTTATGGCTGTGAGCACTTTTTACCGAATCTCAGAACCTGCTATAACGTGTTACAAGGACAACGAGAGCATTGATGATTGATCACCACTTTAGGATTATTCTTATGTGAGAGAAGTCAACTGAAGGGGAAAATCTCAAGGTTAACCGAAGAAGGTATTTTAAATAAAAGGCATGTTTGGGAACATTAAATTCTGAACCATATGACTGCCCCTTTTTGGTAATTGGTTATGGGTGTTGTTAACCGATAATTCTTCTTAAGATAATTATCCATTAAGGACACTATCTAGTTGGAGATGGTTTTAGTTGCCTGTTGGCACCGAAAAAATTCATAAATATTAGGTGGACAAGAAAAAAATAGCTGAATGTGCATGGTGGTCCGAATTGTGAAATAGAGTATAGCTAGTCATGCGTACGTTTAAAAAAATAGGGGGGAAGCAGGCCAGCAATTGAGATCGACCCCACCCACCGGTTCCTGCACCTCGCCTGATGCTGTTACGAGAAGATAGCAGGTTATCGGAGGAAGGATGAGGCCGTCGAGAGCAGAAAACGGAAGGGGCAGCAACGTAATCAATCCTCAGTCGGATCCCCCGCGGGGTGGGAGTATTTCGACGTTGGGAATCCTACAAGGAGGGAAAGACTTCCCAACAAGTCAATCCCGTAGGCTACGAGATTGCTCCGAGTCCCTCTCGGAGCCGCAACCCCAACTTTGGGAGGTTCCCAGCGGAGGCGGGACAGCGCCAAGCCTATAAGAAGACCCCATGCGCGAACACCCGAGGGAGGGAGAGGGCCCGTGCATGAATATCCCGAAGGAAAGCCATCGAGAGGCCGAGAGAGGGAGGAAGAGAAGCAGGGACTACCGGAGTCGTCTTCACCCCCACGCCGCTGCTTGAAGCCCCTCCGAGAAATCTCTGTCCGGAAGTTCCTCCGTAGGTGCCACAGCCGTCGGAAGTTCCTCCCGTAGGTGCTACAATCGCCGGAAGCCCCACCCGATCTCCGGAAGACCGCCGGAGGAAGCCTTGGAGTCGAGCCCTGGAAGCGTCGTCTCCGGAGCCCGACGAGGGTGCAACCACCGCTGGTAAGGTCTGGCACCGCCGTCAAGGCCTTCGCCACCCCCTTCCGCCGTCGGAGGAGCCCGCAGCATCCAACGCCATCGCCAGAAGTCCCCGCGGAGCCGTCCGAAGCCGTCGCCTGGTCGGGAGGAGGAGGCCGGCCGCTTTTTTTAATTTTTTTGCAACTATAGTCCAGCTGGTGCATGTCCGGAGAAGGGGAAGGTGCGCGGAGGCTTTGGACCCAATTTTGACCCCAAGTCAAAATGTGGCGGGGCCCACCAGATAAAGGAGCAAAAAAAAAAAAATTGAGGCAGCCGCGGCCGCGGCCAGAAGCCGCGCACGCGCGGGAGAAGCAGGGGCCGCGCGCGCGCGTGAGGTGCTCGCAGGAAGGTTGACCCGCGGGTCAATCTCAGGGTGGGGCCCACTTTATGAAGGGGTTAAAAAAAAAAGAAAAGAGAAAAGAAGGGTAAGAAGAAGAGGGGCCGTCCGTCCAAGAGTGAAGGCCCAATTAGCCCTCGGGGAACAGTGCTCATAACAGGAGCTAAAAAAAAAGAATTTTTTAAAAGGAACAATCAAGTTCAAACTTAAATAAAAATGCACCTAATTAATTAAACAAACCGAGGCGAGCATCCGGCCGGCTAAAAACCCGCCTCATGGTCTCGGCATAACTTAAAAGAATCAAAATAAATGGGCAAGCAATAAGCCGGCTTTAAGCACGTCTATTGACCCATAATTCAAAAACAAAATAAAACAAACAATAAACAGAAATTAAATAACAATTCATCTAATTAATCAACAAACCGAGACGAGCATCCGGCCGGCTAAAAACCCACCTCATGGTCTTGGCTTAATTTAAAAGAATTCAAAACAAATAGGGAAAGCAATGGGCCGGCTTTAAGCACGCCCCTTGACCTTTTAAGGTGGACATACAAAGGTCATTGAAAAGACCCCAATGTCTTACCATGCCCCAAGAGGGAATTACTTACCCATTATGCCATGGGAAGACTGTGCATGATCGACATGCCGATATGCCAAACTATGAGCTAATGAGGTTCAGAAATTAGGAGATGAGTCCCCATAAGCTTATCAAAAGCCGGGTGTGCTCAATCTCAAATCAGTGAGTTGATTGCCCATAAGCTTGTCAAAAGCCGGGTGTAGTCAATCTCAAACCAGTGGGGGATGCCCATAAGTCTATCAAAGACCGGGTACATGCCGCCCATGAAATGACAAATTCATCAACTCCTGGAGAAGCCATGAAGATAGAGAGGAGCTAATTTCCCACAAGCCTATCAAAGGCCGGGACATGCTCAATCTCAAACCAATGAGAGGAATGCCCACAAGTCTATCAAAGACCGGGTGTTTTTCCACCTCAAATTGATCAAAGCAAGTTCCATGTTCATCAAGGACTCAAAAAGACCTGATTTCTGGTCATGCAAGTTATAAATCATGTCTCATGATTGAGAGGAAATAAATGAAAACTCATGTTCGGTGCACGGACTAATGTTACAAGGAGAGGACTGCACCATGACATTTTGGAAGGCAAGGCAATCTGAAAATATAATCTGTAAAAATCTGAAATATACAAATCTGCAATCTGTATAAACGAAAACATCTTCAAACAAATCAAACTAAACCCAAATCAAATCACATAAATCTGAAATCTGAATTTGTGCAGAAGCCCATTTAAAACCTGCAATCTGAAAATTCTAGGCTGGTAGGTCCGGAGCTTATAGGGTCTGCAAAAAAACCAGAGGTCTAAGACTTGGAACTGGAATTTAGAAACAGAATTCAAAATCCAGGCCTGCAACAGAAAAATCTGAAATAAAAATACATCAAATCTGAAATTCTGAACCTGTAAAATCCGAAATCTGTTAAATCTGCAATTGAAACATCTGGAATTTGAAAATATGAAACCCATAAAATTTGAAACACATAGGAAATCTGAAATTTACAAAACACTGAAATCTGGAGCGAACAAAAAAAAATCTGAGACCCAGATCCCCTGGAATTAAAATTGAAAATGTGCCTGTTAATCCACATAGCTCGAACAGACCAAGTCAACTTTTCCAAATCAAAATAAACCAATTTCTCAAACCAAATCCCCAAATCAAAACACCCTCAAACAAATCACAAACTTAATTAGATTCATAAACAAGAAATCTGGAGAATCTGAATCTGCAATCTTTGAGAAATGCAGAATCTGAACTCTGAGGTCTAAAATCTGAAACTCAATTTAATGTGCAGAATCCGCAAGAAAACCGAAATCTGCAGGGGGATCCGAACTAAAAATTCTGCAATCTGAACTTGAAGGTTCAAATCTGAATTTCGAAGTTTCAAAATCTGAGCTTTATAAGAACATTGTAATCATGGAATTTACAGGTCCGTTCCAAACCTGAGCCTCCTAAACTTAGATCAGAGCAAGTCAGAAACTGATCCACAATTAGATAGTCCCAAACCAAACTCAATTCCAATTCAGTCCAATCCAAATCAATCAAATTCAAACTCAATCAAATCAACTCAAATGCAAATTAAATCAAACTCAGATCAAGTTTAAAATCAATCAAACAAAATTCAAATTAAATTAAACTAAAATCAATAAACCAATTTAACTCAAATCAATTTTAAACAATTCAAATTTAAATCAATTCAATTCAACTTAAATCAAATTCAAACAAAATTCAAACAAATCAAATGCATGCCTTCCATCAAATTCATGGGACTGTTTTCTCCTATGTGTGTATGTGAATGCTTATTTTGTGGATGTATGTTTTCTACTCCATGGATTGCTATGACGCTTAATCAAGGGTATTCGAGTTATCTCAATGTAATTAACGTCGGATCTTCGCACCATCCGACGGGGAGAGGTCAAAATCAATTTTCAAAGAACCTAACAACCTCAACACATATGATTTTGACCCTAGCTAGTACTTTTATGGAATACCATCTATTTTCCTAAAGAAGTCAATGCTAAGGTCTAACCAAATCAAATTCAAATTCAAAAGGAAAATGAATTTCCAAAACAAAAAGAATAAATCTTTTTGGAGATTTTGAGGTTACATCATTGCCATTATTGGAATGAGCTGACGGCCCGCTTAGTTGCCTTTCACATGTCAAGGAATTATTTACTATGTGCCTACCATGATAACTGTTAGGAGGTAAAGATTGTAACTGGGGAAGAAGCTTACTTCTAATTCTGTAGGGATATATAGATGCTGTCATTTTGGAGGCCAATTTAAGTTTTCAGTCAATAAATGTTTTAGTTTAAGAATGCTATGATCAATTGGCTAGTGATGCTTAATTAGTTACCTTTTTAGCATAGCTGATGCAACGGAAGAACATGCAGGACATGGTGAATTTTCTGAAGTTCTGGAGGATGCAACTTAATGTGTCTACAGTTAGTCATGGGCTTTGGAAAGAAAAACTTTGCAGTTGTTTTTTTACTGTGGTTTCTTTAAAATACTTATGGTAACATTTGTTCAGGCCCCCAGGGATATTTAGAAGGTTAAATCACTGTTTCAAATTAGAGCATGCATGTGGCTGGGCCTTCAAAGAAGTATCCGCCATCGAAGCCTATAGACATTGTTTCGCTTCGTATATTGCCAGTTCTGAGGACAATTATCAGCTATGATCTTTTCATTGTTACTGCCATGTTTGTCAGAAGATTAGACCAACTGTCAGCAAGCAAGTGAATTACTAAGTTTTTTTGGGTCAAAAACCTGCATTTTCAGCAGGGGAATTCGTATCCTGTAGTAATTCATGCAAGTGGTCTTCTATGCATTATGTGGTAAAAGAATACCTTTTTGTTGGGGCCATATTTAAGTGAAAAATGTTTATCTATGTGCTTTATATTTTATTTGTATATGTTCTCTTTTTGTTTGTACACTGAGAGTTGGGGCATTATACCAAAGCTTAAATACATAGATATCTTATGTTGATAGTTGCATTTCTCAGCTTCCAGAACGATATTCTTGTTCTATACAAAAGATTTGTATGGTATGGTTGACGTTGCCTTGTGCCTTTATTGTTACTTTTTGAAAGCCATCTCTGAGAAGTTCTTATAATTTGCATTAAGCCATTTTTCTTGCTGTCTTTGCTGCTTTTCTATCAATCTTGCCTTATTTTTTTGTTGTTATATAAATTTTCTTGCATTGTGCTGCTGCATTTTGTCCCTGGGCTCCACCTCAAGAAACTTAGTAATATATGGGAGTTTTTAGCTCTCCGTGAAGGTACATTTTCTGATGCCAGTCATATATATATTTTACTTTTCAAGGTCACAGGGGAGCCACTGATTCAGCGGAAAGATGACACTGCCGCTGTTCTAAAGTCAAGATTGGAAGCTTTCCACAGGCAAACAGAGCCGGTATGCTTTCTTTTGATTAATGGTATTGAACAGTTGCCTTCGTGATCCTACTTGGCTGTCTCTTTTCTGTTTCCTAGCTGGTCAACAGAAAACCAGTAGATAACCCTATCGATTTGTGATAATCTGGCAATAGTTTTAAGTATGGAGCACTATTTTGTTTTTCTTTCTACAACCACCTACTTCTCCAACTTGAAAAATAGACTGTTATATTCAGTTCTGATATCGAAGACTGGGAAGAGATGAGACATTTATAGCAAGGAAAGCTGAGTCATGGGTCTGGACCGGGTCGGTCCGGCCCAAACAGGACCAGGTTGAAAATTTAATTTTTAAATATTTTAAAATGTAAAAACTACAGCAATATGCAAAAAGTTAGGGAAAATGCCAAAAAATCTGAAAAAATAAGGAGTATGAGTGGGAAAAAATATTCATTTATATTCAAATCTTATATTTTGTTATTCTTCTGTATAATTTTGTACTCTTCCCATGACATTTGGAAAGAATACATAATGTTGAAAATATTTACAAACTGATCATACTAATCACTCCTTCGTACAATTATTTTTTAATAAGATCCATCATAACATAACTACTATATGTGGAGTGCATGAAAATGTCCGATGAAGATTCATATGTAGTTTGTGTCATGATGTACAGGTTACATTGGAAACTAAGAGTTTTGAGATAATTCAACTTCATAAGGCTGCACATAGTATTGATCTCTGTCCCGTTGTGTGTGTTCATCGTCACCACCGTGCATCTGCACATCATGATCTGTCTTACGTCCCATGTGTGTACCATTCTTTTACGGTGCACTGCATCATTATAGGTTATATTTCTAGATCTGTTAACGTTCTTGGACCAACAATGCTTTTCACTTTCAATGCACCGTAAAAGAATGGTACACACATGGGACGTAAGACAGATCATGATGCTTTTCACTTTCAATGCTCCATCGTTGTTGTTTTTTGAAGTCGAATTATTTGACATTTGGTATTGAACTCGGATGTTCGGCTCCGGCATGTCTTCTTATTCCTCGTCGATCGTTTCTTTATCTATAACGTCCAATGGATCAGCTACAACATGTTTATCTTTACTTGTAAATTTCTTACCTTGGCGAGAAGATTGTTTGATCTTCTATCTTTTTGAATTTGAATTCCTCTTTTAAAGGTACATCGTGAAGTTCTTTTTGAGATCATTCTTGATCTTCTGGGTTAAATTCAAGTTTATCTAATCTTTCTTGATCGCTCATCCAAGCTTGCAACACATTTTGCTCTTTAAATCGATATCGTTATCTTGCATAGTCTTTGTCTCACTTCATCGTCTAGACGTTCTTCTTTCCACCTTTTTTCCTCATTCTTGTTCTCCTTCATTTTCTCTAAATCTTTAGGCTTAACCTCATGTTGTAATGATAATGCACCAGCTGCTTCAGTCTTATTAACGTTTGTTAATTTCTCTGCTTCGTATGAATTAGGTTGGATGTTGACCAATTCCTTTCATATCCCGAAGCCATTGTGGTTTGGTTCAAGACTCTTATTGCAATGTTCGCCAAATCCTAATATCTTGGTACTTTGCCATGGTTTATTCACCAATCAACGGCATGATTTCATTGTATGTTAGAAAATAGTTAGAATTGATTGGTACGTACCAAGACTTAGGAGTGTAACTACTTGTTGTACTTTTGATGTCCCAAAGTGGAAATACCATCATTCTATAGTCATACATCTTATTGCATGTTATAATTGTTCAATTATCGTCTCCTAGCATTCTATGGATGACTTCTTTCATATTGTTTAAAAGCTCGTAAATTAGCTTGTATATTGGACTGTAACAATATCCAATATTAAAAAAGTGACTTGGTAAGTGACAACAATATCCATGTCAATAGAGAGCATAACAATATAAACGTGGTGCATGATATGACTTAATGATCGAGAAAGTATTTGCTATATATATGTATGATACATTGTTCATTCCTATCGATAGTCGATAACATTTCATCACTTGTTGAAGTATGACACTATCTTTTGCTATTTCATCTTTCGTCTGATCATTTGCATTATAAAGATAACTCATGTCTGTTTTCCTATTTCCATCTACCATTTTAAGAACTTTAACTAACAACAGCATTATATGAAGCATTTTCTTTACCACTCGTTAGAAGTCTACACTTTCTAAGATATTCTCAATCTTCCTCAATTTCTCTTTATATGAAGGAAAAGCCTTGGTAAGGGACATCTCTATTACATTAAACTCTCCAAGAAAATGTAATGAGAATTGAACCGAGTTGCCTTGGGTTGTAAGAGATCTCAGCTCTTTGTATGCTTCTTAATAGGTTAAGAATAAAATTATAGTTGTATATGAATGATGATATGAATTGGGCCATCTTCACTATCAAGTCAACTTAAGGATCCTTTTATATATATATATATATATATCCTCTAGTATCAAATGTAACGAATAGACAGAGTATGGTTCTCAATATAAATACGGTCTCTTGACCATCAGCATTTGTCCAGCTATGTAAGCTGCGCTGTCCATTACTACTCAAATAACATGATTCTCTTTTATCTCTTTGACAACATTATCGATTAATTCAAAGAGATAATTCACATTCTTTATCTATCCGAGTGCGTTAACGAACTTCTAAAAAATGGTCTCAGCTTGATAATATACTAAGAAGTTAATAATTAATATCTTCTCATATCTTTTTAGTACCTATTAAGAAGAAAGACATGCATAAGTCTTTAATAAGGTTGAAGGTTACTAACATGTTTAGTCATCTTTCATCAACGTACAATATCTTTTTTGTCAAATACGTACAAATAACTAGATATATTGTTTGATATCTTCTACCTTCATTGGAAGATAAATATTGTATATTTCTTTCGGTGTTGGTTTAGACACTCCCTATTGACGTCAATTGTAGTGTTGATCATGGACTTGTAATACAGTTACTTTGTAGCATTTGTTGGTACGCTACTATAGAAGAACCATCGTAATGTCGCCCGCTCGATATTCTCTATATATATCCGTAAATTCTTCATTGATATCATGATGACAATTTGTCTTTGTTGTGAATGTGTGATAACAAGATCTATGGGACCTATTGCTGAGTTGTCATCTCATGTCAGATCGTGAATCTCTTCCTTTTCTTCCTGGTTGTTCAATCTTATCCCATTTTCGCGTCTGCTCCCACTTCTTGAGCCTTAGATCATGAGTTGGATGGAACATCGATTCATGTCTTCGTCCACAAATGACTTGTAGTTTATCTTCATCGTGCGTATCAAGTCATCTATTTGTAACAATAATAATTAAATATTAAACTTATATAAACATTAATATGATTTGATAAACGTTAACGGCAATGAACTGTCATTGGAATTTTCGTATATATGAGCCAAACATCTCCTGATTCTAAAATTTAATCTTGGACGGTCCCCTTATGTCACTTTAAAACATCTTTTGCTTGTTCTAATACTTATAAATGCCTATAGAATTGAGTTTTTACCTCTGATGGAGTTAGTGTGCATAGTGTAACGTTGCTCTTCATCCCAGTGAGGTGATACTTCAATCAGAAAATCCCCATTTGTTATCTTTTCACAGTACTTATAACTTTACTCGATGCCATGCATATCAAATTATAATGTAAGCAAGCCAGATAATTTTGGGTTGTGCTGCAAGTTTGACTGGCGTGAAAAAGATATATTGTAGAAAGTACAAAGTTAAAAAAATAACACTTGAACGAATAGGTTGGTAATACAATTAAACAAAGATATCTAAGAAGGCTTGAAATGAATTGAAAAATGAAATATTTAGAAACGTTCTAGGGAGAGAAAATATACTATTTTAATGCATATATATAGAGAGAGAGAGTGATATTTAGAATAGAGGAGAGTGCTGGAAGTTTGAGTGTGTCGGCCCGGATCTCACAGGGACAACCCGGCATCCCATGATTCAGAGAGTAGGTTGCTAAGGTGCTCATAAACTCATATTTCTTCTTTGAAAGGTGATTAACTTGCCAGAGTGCTCATCCTGTAATATGCTACTTCTCGTCTCCTGGCAAAGTTTCTGGTTTGAAAGGTGCTCAACTGTTTGTACCTTTTGGATATCCCTGTTGCAGAAATGCTTTAGTGCTAGTAACTAGTAAGTGCTGTGGTGGCACCCTGATTCGTTTGTTATTTGGGGGATGTTTCTTATTGCAGGTCATCGATTATTATTCAAAGAAAGGCATGATTGCTCAACTCCACGCCCAGAAACCTGCTGCGGAGGTTGCTGCTGAGATCCAGAAAGCACTCTCGTAGGGGTTGAAACTTCGCATTTGTGTACGGAGGCTCCTTGCAAGGCTGATGCTTTATCGTCAGTTTCTTTCATTGCCATCTGTCTTAAAAACAGGGCTTAGGAGCCTGCGGACCCCAGAGAGTAATACTTCTTGGAAATAAGCCATTGAGGTGAAAATCAGTCTCTTTTTCTCTGTGTACCGGGATTAACAAATGGTATGGCTACTTAACTTCAGATCAATCTCTTCTTCAGTTTTGCACATTGGCTTTGTCTTACGATAACCGATGATTTTCTTCAAACAATGCCTTAGTTCACCGAACACTGAGTGTGGAAAAAAAGAGAGAATCAAATCATGTTCCTGGTAGATTCAAGACATGCTGACTTCCATGTTTATGATTCTTAACGGAATCATTTGTATCCCATCTCGATTTCAATGAAGTTTAGGACCTTCAGATTTTGATTATCTCTTAGTCACCATGTTCTGATTTTGTTTTGACTCCCATGTTGTTCTCCAAATTGGATTTGAATTTTGTAATTTATTATTTTTATTTATATATAAGTAAATAAATTATATATAATTACTAAAATTTAACATAATCTTACTAACATTTTATTTTGATTATTTATTACTTTATATACCATACTTTATAATTTATTTATTTTTATTTTAATTAATTTTAGTTATACAAGCCAATCTTATCAAGATTTTTTTTAAAAAAATGTGTTCAATTTATTTTTATTCATATAGTTTATAGGATATATTAAAAGAAAATCTTTTAGAATGCTCGTTTCAACTTTAGTAAGATCATATGGTTACGTAGAATCATCGTAACTAATCTCGACTTCTTCTAACATGCTTTGAACCTGTGATTAGCATTTAGTCGCAATTTTCATCTTTCTGAATAATTGGTCCAAGAGGCTTTAAGTGAATTCTTTTGAGTAAATTTACCCCCTCCAAACTATATCCTTCTCTTCTTGAGATAATATTACGCGCCCAAGTATTGACATATTTCACATAAAATTACTTTTGAAGGTTCAGAGATGGGTGCGTTTGGCAATTTCACAGAAGAACTTCTATTAGAAGTGCCTTTTACGATAAGGTACTTCAGCGAGAAGTATTTTTATTGTACCGAAGTAAAAGCAGTTTGGTAACCATTTAAAAATATTATTTTTTCACGTGAAATTAAAATTTAAATAATTAAAAAAATAAAATTATGACAATAATTTTATATTTTCTCACTATCTCAAAAAATGACTTTATATTATTTTAATTTTTTATTTCATATTGAATGTCATATTTAAAATAAAATACATAATACAAAATGTAACAAATATACACAAATTTATATATTTATTTTAAAATATTTATAAAAATTTATTCAATTTAAATAACTCTTTTTTTTGATCGGATGGCCGAGTGGCCGAAGCATGCGTCGACAGGCGATCGAGCCCCAGCGCTCGATCATCCCCAGGGAAAGACGGCGTTCGAGCGGTAGACGAAACGATGCTCGAGCTGCCGCTCGAACGCGAGAACACTGCATCCCATGCAGACGACCATGCCAACCCACCTAAGGTGGGTCGGCTAATCTCATTTTAAACAAGTACGATTAATTTTTATTTTTTAGACAATCTATTCCTTAAGTTAAAATAAATATCATCTTGTTTTTTATTCCCATGTTATTATTATTATTTTACATCAAAATGTATCACGTCTCTCTCTCCACACATTATGATATCATTATTATCTATTTATTAAAGTTAAATTACATATATCATCACGTCTCTCTCTCCACATATTATGATATTATTATTATCTATTTGTTAAAGTTAAAATACATATCATCAAGTCTCTCTCTCCACAAGTATTATCATCTATTTATTAAAGTTAAAATATATATCATCACGTCTCTCCCCCCCCCAGGAGCCCCACGTCCAAAACACGTTAAGACGTGCGTAACTCCAGGAGGAGCTTTTTACGGTGGAAGGAGAAACCAAACAGTGGAGTACCGGTGTGAAACCAAACAGTTTCTTGAAAAAAAAAAAAGAACTTCTCATCGAAGGAGAAGTGGTCTAGAAGAGCTTCCAGGACGTTGCCAAACGCACCCAAAGGCTTCTTGTTTGCCTGTAAGGCATGGTATGTTCAATTGTTTATATGTTCACACACACTAGAAACAAAAATATTTTATAAGAGATTGGATTTCCTTAGACGGTACCTCTTAATCACAAACACAAAAACTCTTCAAAATCTATAATGTGTTATGATTTGACTAAGCAAGATCCGCACAATCAGATAGATCTCATAAATTTTTTTATATGCGATGGAGAGATTTCCCTCGTAGGCCCGGTATGAGGTAACCCGATCTGATTTTATAAACTTGTCTTACATCTCCTGTGCAACGTCGTGGAAATTACATATGTCACCACATAAATTTCTTGGTCCAAAGCAAGCTAGCACCATATCAAGGTTACATACACACATCTGTATTAACAATAATTGAAACGCATACTTCCGCCGCTTCGAAGAAGATAGAGAATTCGAAGAAAAGAAGAAGATCACGATATTTATTCATATATATCTCTCTCGTGTGAGTCGCGTGGAGCAGCGACCAGGCGGAGAGACGACTTCCTCCGGACCGTAATGCCAGGCGCCTCGTCCATGTCAACACCCTCCACGTGTGTGCCACGTGGCAAAGACCAGTCAAAGCGATGCAGCAGGTTGGCCAGCGCCAAATGGATCCCAGAGACCGCGAAGCCGATTCCCGGGCACATCCTCCGGCCGGATCCAAACGGGATGAACTGGAAGTCGTTCCCGCTGAAATCGACGGGGCTGTCCAGGAACCTCTCCGGCCGGAACTCCTCCGGCGCCTCCCAGCCGGCCGCGGGATCCCTCGCGATCGCCCACGCGTTGATGAGGACCGTCGTCCCACCGGGCACGTCGTAGCCTTGCACCTGGGTGTCCTCCATGGACTGCCGGGGAAGCAGAAGCGGCGCAGGGGGGTGGAGGCGGAGGACCTCCTTGGTCAGCGCCCGCAGGTAGCTCATCCTGGCGACGTCGTCCTCCGCCGCCACGGGCTTTGCTCCGACGACCTCCCGGACCTCCCTCTGGGCCCGCTGCATCACCCTCTGGTTCCTGACGAGCTCCGCCATCGCCCATTCCAGCGCCGCGTAGGAGGTGTCCGTCCCGGCGGCCACCAGGTCCTGCAAGATGCGAGGAGTGGTCTCGGAAACCAGATCGCCGGCGGAAGGGGAAGGTGCTCGGGAGAGCTTAAATTTTTTCGGCGGCAAGTGGGGGAGATTAATCTTCTCACCATCAGGATAGCCTTGATGTCGTCTCGACGTATCGAGAAATCCGTGCTGGGGTTCCTGTGAATCGACAGAAGGACGTCGACGAAGTCAGGATCTGAAGCACCACCGTCTTCCTCCCGAGATCGATGCTCGTGTTCGTCGACCACCTGGTTGAGGAAGGCGTCCAACTTCTTGGACAGCTTCCATAGCTTGGAGTCCACACCAGGAAGACTCCATAACCAGGCTAAGGAAGGAAATAGATCATCCAATCTTAGCCCGGCTAACAGAGCGGTGGCTTCGTCGATGATTTCTCGAAACATTCTGTTCCTCTCCGCCGCCGCGGAGAAGCTTCCGGCGACGGCCGCGCTGACGAGGGCGTTGGAAAGGGAGTGGAAGGCCTCGCTCAGGTCTACCACTTCCCGGTCGGATGCCGCCGCCGCACGAGCGATTTTCTCGATCATGAGCGCCACCTCCCTCTCCCTCAACCGCCGGAAGGATTGTACCTTCTTGGGGCCGAGGAGGTGGACGACGGCGGCCTTCTTGGCCTGCCTCCAGTGCTCGCCGTACGGGGCGAACGCCACGTTCCTGGATCCATAGCTGAGGATGTGCGCCGCCCGGGAGGACGGCCGGGTGGCGAAGACCAGGTCGCGCGTCTTCATCACCTCCCGAGCGCCCTCGACGGAGGAGATGACGAGGGTGGGCAACTGGCCCATCCGCAGGAGCATGATGGGGCCGTGCTTCTGGGAGAGGGCGTACAGGGAGCGGTGGGGCAGGGAGCTGAGCTGGTGGAGGTTGCCGACGAAGGGGAGCGTTGGGGGAGACGGCGGCAGACGCAGCAGCTTCTTCTTCCTCCCATCTCCTCGGAGGCAGCTGGCGGTGAATACAAGTAGAACCAGCGCTAGGAGAAAGGCCAGGAATGGCGGCTGCGAGAATCCACCTTGGAGAAGCCATCGCCAAAGCTCTGCGGGCGACGCCATCTGATCGGGAGGCGAAGGAAGCATCGAGATCCAAGGTAGCGAGCGCAGACACCGGCCGGCGACCGCCTCTCTGCTGTAAGGATCGGCCGCAAGAGCAGTGCAGCCTCATAAGTTCGACTCCGGCATATCCTTTTGACTGGGTGCGTAGCCGGTCGGTGGTTAGGATCATATTTTTAGTCTGGTTCGATTTGATTTTTTTTCCCGTCCAAATGGTATTTAACATAAGCCGATTCGATTCGATTTAAATTATATTTAAATAAATAAAATATATTGTAATATTAATGTGTAGGTCGAAATATTTAAAATATATTTTGACAATATAAATATTCTTTATTGATATTATAATATGTTTCTAAACGCATTTTAACTTGGTTTGAATAAGCGATTTAATCCAATTTCACTCGTTCGTACGTAGAATTGAACCAGATCGATTGTTAGTTCATCCTGATTAAAATCGAACCAAGATTTATCAGGTTGAACGGACAAGTGAACATCCTTAAAACCTGTTTTGTGACGACAGTAACCACCTCTCTTATGTTGAATTTTAAAAGTGCTATTAACATGTCCGAGGGACCCGCCTGTTAAAGTTCTGTTAAATAAAAATGTTCTGCAACATTTCCTAGTCAACGATGCCTAGTTTTGTTAAATAAAAATTTCAACACCTATCTATATGTAAATGCAGATGGATGGCGACAATACAAAATGAAGGTCGATCAAATCCAATCCATCCCATCCTAGATCTCGTCTGGAGCGTTTCAAACGGGCCCATCCGATCTCACCCAATTCTGTTCATCACCTAGGTTGTTTTCTGCAAATCATCACAGATTGTTCATCTCAACCACCAATGTCACAGGTGAAACAGCATAGCTCTTCATACATAGCACTATTTTTTGTATATGTTGAAAACAGGACATAAATAGATGACACATACTACCCTCCAATATGAACTCCAGGGTTCAATATCTTCTTACTTCGATTGAAAGATCAAATGAGAATGTGACCTTCACAAATGGATGCCACAGAAATTTGGTACTTGAAACCTTGATAAAAAGAAGCCCACCATCCAGATACTAAATCCACATAAATTGTGCGGTTGGATGCACAATAGATCTTCACTTGCTCTCAGTTAGGTATGATCTTGACCAGCTCTATGTCGAACAAAAGGGTCTTGTCTATCAGACCTTGGTTCTTCAGCACGAAGTCTAGTGCTCTTTGACCCTGATGCACATTTTTGAAAGCATTAGCACACTAGACGCTTTAACGTATATTATGAACGATGTGAGGTACAGTTTAATCACCGAAAATGTTGTTGGTCTGGGGCCAAGTTTGTTAAAATCATTGTTAAGATATCCCAAATCTGGAGGGACTATTATCCTGCACGTCGATTGAGAATAGGGTGAGGTGTATGCTGGAGCTGCAAAATAGCCAATCAACGAGACAGAGACAAAATGAACTGTTGCTGAGCAAAGCAAGTGATTGTAACGTTCATTTGACAACAAGAAAGCATACACATGGCAGCTCTGACTACCCATAGAAAATGCTTTCTTTCTCCCAACTTAGTCAGGCAAATGAATGGAATATACGCTTGCTCCAACCTAGTCGACAAATAAAATATCACCACAAGGAAAAAAATCCAAAAGAACAGAGACATCACCTCCTGATACCACCAGGAGCCATACCCGTGATAGCTTCTTCAAAAGCAGGGATAACCTGAATGTCCAAACTTTAGTAAAATGATTGATAGATTAGTTATGGTTAATCATATGCACGTAGCAAAAATTTGAGTGGTGCATATACCATCTGAAAAGACAAACATGGGCAATGTCGATGCACAATTAGAAATTAAGCATAACTATACAACACAAATATGTGCTATCTATACCATGGTTCGCCTGGTCGGCGACCCGGTCGGCCGGGTCGCCCGACCCGGTCGCTTTTTGGGCCGACCGACCCCGACCCGGCCCCGACCCCCCGACCCGGTTATTATTTTAAATTGAATTTTTTATTATATTTTTTCCCAACCCCGACCCGACCCCGACCCGACCTGGGTCGCGACCCCAACCGACCTGGGTCGGTTTTGGGGCCGACCGACCCGGGGCCGACCCCCGACTATTCCTTCCTTGATCTATACCATGGCCAAAAAAGAAAAAGCGATCGCCTATCGCACGGTTCGATTATGGTATGCTGAGTCAATAAAAACAAACCTCCCAATCAGATGGTAAAAAAGCAGGTTGATTTTCAAGTAAATTTGACATAAAAGGTTAACCATAAATTTTTGTTGTTTAACTAAAGGTGCAAAGCAATTTACCTGTTGTGATCCAACCTTAAACTTGAAAAAGCCCTTTTCATCACCCTGCAGATAAATGTAAACAAAAGATTAAATAAGACGTGGGAGTAAATCCAGGTAAATTATTACTGATAAAAAATACCATAAAAAACACACTAAAAAAATGTTCACCTCCCTGACAAGGCCGATGGATACACAATTTACTACTAAATACTGTAGAGCTAGAAATATTAAAAAGTGGTTTATCGCCCACCATCCACACATCACATTACAAGATCGAACCTTTCGTAATTGGAGAGTTTATGGTTCCTGCTTCACAAATTAAATTTTTTTTATGTTGATGATAAGATTATTGCTTCTGCCTATCCACCTAGTATGTGTCCATCATCCTGAATCAAATTTAAACTTAATGATATCATAATGATACCATTGACTCATTGGAGGGAGGGAGTAACGTGTTCTTTGACATGCATGTAGGCATGTCAATACAGCTTCTGGATATGGCATGGTTTAAAAATGTAGCTACGATAGGTTCTAGGTGACACCTCTAATATTTGACTTCATTTCCTTCTCAAGATGACTTCCTCCTTGTGGTCTTCAACAATGTCAAGGGACCCATGAACATATCAACCTGAACACAACATGACACCAAACAATTTGGGATTTAGGCTTTGTTAGCTGACATGGGCTGAAAATATAAATTTATCCCAGGGCCATTATGTTGATGATCAAATTAGATCCCTGTATGTGAGGTCATAATATTCAAGATTACTTAGTTTCCTGTAACTGAACATTTTTCACCACTTTGTCACCCTAAGGCTTTGTTTATCAACAATTTGTATATCTTCTTTTCATTTTTCAGCAAAAGGTTCAGAAACGAACTACTGAATTTACAAACTGCGAGCACAATGTTTCCACTTGTTGACGCAACGTAATTTGCACAGCATGTTGATTCTAACCTCAAAAAGTGCATTATTTATCTCTAAAACGAAAAAAAAAGTTGTATTAATACCTCAAAGGAACCGCCCTTTGTTTTATTTCGAGCTTCAAAGATACGACCATAGTATCCAATTGTATAGCCATCCCAATCAACCTTAAAGGTGTAAATAGTTAAGAATCTGCATCAGAGGTTTTCTACCCAAGCAGAACTCTATGATCAACTTACAGTTGTGAACAACAAATGAGCAGCTGTTGCAGTGTTCTTCACTCACCACTACTGTTTCCCCTGATTTAGGAGTGGGACCTTCTCCAACACGCAAGTCCTGCAGTTCTTCCAGATTTTTAATGACGACAAATTTATAAGTACCAGTATTACATAAACGTGAAAAAAATTTATATTTAAATAATGAGATATCAGAAAACCTTGTATTGAAGACCTGAGGTAGTTTCTGTATAATCAGGGTACTTCATTTTTGTTTTACCATAATCCTTTCCACGGAGAGCTGGCACTGCAGTTATCGATTTTAGGACAGTTACGAAGTAAGTAATTAATTTAGTCAATTTGTGTAACTCTAGATAATATAAAGACATGATGAGCATGTAGAACATGGAATTAAAGAAAAACCGATATGTAACTTGGAAAATTGTAGCATGCTACATGATAAATGAAATGAGTGGGCATCCGAGCAGATAATTCACATTTAACAAATTCTTAGCATGGATATCTACTTGCCGTCAAGCAACATGATTATATTAACTGTTCCTGTGCAATATGTTCTTCCAATAGCTTGTGATAACTGAAGCTGCGTGCACAAACTTACTATCAGCATATTCAGAAGCTCCTGCCACCTTTTCAAGTAAAACATGAGGAACCACCACAGCAATGCATCCCATAGATGATTGGAACAAAAGTTTCCTCCTTGCAAAATTGTTTCCACTCAGCTCTGCGATTATGAAAAAGCAAAAATAGCAAAAGGGTAAATAATTTCTACACGCTGATGAAAAGCTACCTTGTTTTACATGCAAGCTTCAAAATAAGAAGAGAGTGACGATTATCCGGCGACAAGCACTGAGGTAATACACATTTTCATGAATTAGGACACACACCAAGTAATACACATATCTGATGTCCGCTTGAGTAGGTCTCCGCGCAAACCAAAAAAAAAATCAAGATTACAGATAGTTCCCTTCAAAGGAACACAAAAAATTCATTGACGCAAAATTTTTCTTTACTTCTTCGAAGGCATCGTCTTACTTGACGGGACAAATAACATAAAAAGGATGTAAAGGATGACTAGACTCACCAACTGAGTCAGAAACCCGGTCCTCCGTCGAAGAAATTTCTCCACCTGTTTCAACGTGTCCCCTTGGTGGCATCAAACCCTGCAGAAACTGCTCTTGGCAGAGATTGGAAAACGAACCCAGGAGCCGTGAAGAGATGAACGTCAAACTCAGATAAGCCTGAAAGGGTGAAGAAGAAAGAAAAAAAACCCACCGCCTTGGACGACGCAGAGACCTTTAAGAACGACCGGGAGACGGTTGGGAGGCACCCGGTTGCCGAAGCCGCCAACGCCATGGACGCGCCCCTCCGCTCTTCCACCGGCGGTGACCCGACTCGAGGATAAATTGGATAATGTGATAGGTAGAGGAAAACCTTGTCATTTTTACGCAAATACCCCCAAAATATGCTAACTTTGCATTCGCAACCCCCCGGAGGGTTATATTGGTGCAGGTACGCGCTCGGCATTATGGATGTCAATGGTTGCCGATTATCCGATTATCCGATCCGTTCGTTAGTTAACGAACAGCAAGTGGATAGTTTAAATTTTTCGAATAAGCTATCCGCGTTCGTTTACCGATTAACCGTTATCTTAGCGGATGCGGTTATGGATACACCATAAATCGAACCCGGAAACCGTTATCCGTATTCGCTAACCAATACATAATACGAAATAACTCACAATTTATGACATCTAAGTATATATAACCCATCTAGAAAATCTTATTGTTTGTAACTCACCGGTTCACCCTCCTCCTTGAGATCTTAACATTGGATAAGCCTTGTCTTGACATCTAACAATGATATTTTCATCCTCTTCTGCTTCTGGATGGTGCAATCCACGCACGCACTTTTGCTGCAAATCGACTATCTCATATTTTATATTGGACATGTATTATTTTGGATATGTAATTAAGATTTTTTTTCTATCTTATATTTTGTGTTGCACATCTAATTATTTACTACAGACTCAAAAAATAATTTTACTATGGACTTGTAAATTATTTTTCTATATCTCATGTTTCGTGGTAGATATATAATTAAGAATTTTCTTTTTGTTCATTGCTATAAATAGATACTTTTAATCGTAATATATATATTTTTTATGTGTGTCTTTATCGGTAAAATTATCTTTACTTCTTTATTTTGCTAGGTTGTATTATACGTATGTTATCTCTTTATATATTCGATAACCGTCTATTATCCGACCGTAAACCGTTTTTAAGCGGATGGAACAATGCGGTTCGCGGATACACCCGATACCGATAGTTAACGAACAGCAAGTAGATACACCTTTTTCTTATAGGATACGGATATGAATAATACTATTATTCGACCCGTATCCGACCCGTTGACATCCCTACTCGGCATTGTTTTCTTTAATTTGTTTTTTTGACAAATTTTTCTTCAAAATCAATCTACATTAATTACACTTGATTTGAATCACATAATATTTTATAAATATGATATATTTATATATATGACTGAAGTTAAGGTAATTACAACTAACATTTCTTTCAAAAAAAAACAACTAACACATCTATTTTATAGAAAATACGAATATTACTGACATATACAAGATAGCGTCAGTATTTAACGAAGTTTTGGTTATTCAGATTCATTTGTTTTATTTGGCTTAAAAGATTTTTTGGGGTAAAACCAAATCCATGGCTAGTCCGAACCAGAACAACTACAGGATCTTGCCGGATTTTCTTTTCTTTTGCGCTGGATTAAATAAATAGTGAATTCCGGTGGCAGATTACCCTTCCCATCTCAAAGAAAAGCACATGAACGTGAGCTTAATCTAATCTAATCTTTGTTTCATTTTTTTTACAATATCTTTGGCAACAGCATAAATGCCTCGGTCATCGTTACATTTGAAATTGATATTAATACAGACTATAACAAAATATTTAACTATTAATACTGAATTTACGATCTATAGTATAAATAATATATTAAATGTTCATATTAGTTTTTTTGAAATAAAGCATAACTATTCCATTCATAGCACAAAGGAGTACATGGTTGATAATACAACGGAGACAAATTTAAAAGAAAAAAGGCATCCGATCAAACTAAACATAGGATAACTATCACGAGATTAGACGATCACACCAAAAATGTGTGATTATCGTACAGATTAACGATCTCAAAATAAAGTTAGTAGTTATAAAATTAACAAAAACAAAAACATTACATAACTTGACCAATTTACCGTAAGAGATACCAAACATAAGAATACATAAAAGAGATAAAAAAATTTGAACTCGTCAATTCCAGTGTAATAAAAAGAAAACAACATCTAAAATTACATCTAGACGAGAGGGAATCCTCCTCTCTTCTGCCGAAGATGACCTCAAAGTAGCAAAGACAAACTCCACCAGAGAAAGTCAATGTGGGTTCTAGAGTGATGAGAAAAATGAGGGTACGTGTTTGGAGTTTTGATCCACGCACTTCGGTGCATTGATGAAGGAGAACGGAAGATAACATGCGAAGAAGGGTAGAGGAGGGGTGGGGATTTGCCAGAAAGGTGGGCTAGGTTTACCGGAGGGGAAAAGCCCAAGGGTAGGGGACTAATGGGTGGTTAGGAGGGGGACAGAGGGACGAGGAGAGTAACTGGGAGGAGCTATCGGAAAGGAGATGAATACTAAAAAAGGTGACCTCGGGTGGTATGTCGGAGGAGGCGAGTGGTGGGTCCTGAGTGATCGGGTGATATGGCAAAGAGTGTCGGGTGTTAAGTCAGAAAGGGGCAAGGGGATTAAAAAGGGTGGGGTACACCATCGGAGGTTGCCTGGGGGAATCCATAGGTGGGGGTGAATGTCGAAGGGATAGTGGCACTCTATAATTTGTGCGTAGTGAGATCCCAAAATAAAATTAGTGGAGTCACCTCTTTTAAAAATACATTAATATCAAATGTTTTGATGAAATATATAATAATTTATAATAGAAAAATTAAAATTTAGTGAGATCACTTGACTCCACTACCTATAGCCTATATCCCACTACGAAGGGGTGTGGGGAGGGGATCCGTCGAGTGGGCACTAGAAGGGGGTGGGGGAGCGGGGTGGATGGGAGGCGATTTCAACTAGAGGGGTTGCAAGGGGGACGCCGGACTCTAAGGAAGACTCTGGTGTGCAAGGGAGATGTCCGAAAGGTTAGGGAAATGTAGGATGGCGAGGGGCTGCACGGCGATGGAGACTCTGGGGCAAGTGTTCTGCCATATTGTGAGGAAGATGTCCAGACAGCAAGGGCCACATAGCAAGGAAGACACTTGGGTGGTGGATGATGGAGATGCCCATGCAAAAGGGTCGCATGGTGAGGGAGACGTCTGGGTGATAGCTGATGAAGGAGACGTTCCAATTGTTTATATTGTCACAAGACATATAGGGGTGCAAACAAGCCGAGCCGAGCCAAGTAACATGATGTTCAAACTCGGCTCGTTTATTTTACGTAAGTTCGAGTTCAAGCTTGAGTTTTAACGAGTATACTGAATCCTTCTTCAAATTTGATTCATTTATTAATCGAGTTGAGTAGAGCTCAAACTCGAGTAGTAGTTAGACTAAAATTCAATTCATATTCAAACTTAAGTTATAAACAAACTTGTTTATAAAACTCAAAATCAAGAAAAAATCATTTATGAAACTCTTTGATTCAGCTCATTTATGAAACTCGATCTAATTTAAACTCAAATTTTATATTATTTAATTTATTTAAGTGACAATATATAATTATTAATACTCTTAATTTAATTTTTAAAAATAAATGTATAATAAAATATTTAATTGAGTTACTCACGAGTTTATCGAGCCGAGTAAAAGTTTATTCAAGCTCTACTCGTTTAATGAGTGAAATTTTATTTTTTGTTCAAATTTATTCATTTAACATAATAAACAATTCAAGTTAAATTTTTATCGAGCTGAGCTTCGAACTAATTGTAGAGTGTATTGGTTAGTTTGCACCCCTAGAAACGGACTTTGTAACAGCGTGTTTTGCACGAATATGAGATCGGAATGTGCTTTTACTGGGCAGTGGGTACCCTCATCTTCAGTAGAAAAAAGAAAGGGATAATAAGCTCTAGTCATATAAAAAATATATCATATTAAAACCGCTGTGTTTGAATATCATATAATTATGTGAAAAGAAATTCTCCAACTATGGACTGAAGCGACTCTCTCTCTCTCTCTCTCTCTCTCTCTCACGTGGACGGAGAACGAAGGAGATACGTGGATCTTCCGTTGACGCACGTGCCACGCCGACCCTGTTTTGCTTTTACGTCAATTAATTATCTATACCGTAATCACTAATCAGCTGTATTTTTATCTTTTTTAAGTACGTACGGATAGCCTTGCCCCGCTCTGATTGGCCGCCCGTACGTTATGAAAGTGGGTCCGTCGCACGTACGATAGACGATCCGACTGTTGACAAAAAAAGTCAACGGTGCCACGTCATCCCACGCCGAAGCAACCGGCCGTCGCTTGCCGGTGGCGCAGTCAAGGTCAAACTATCCCCGCCCATCGTCCATGCAGGACGATAAAATGCTCTGCGTACGCACCGACGTACATGGAACCCGTACATCGTAGGCTCGAAGCCGTGAACCCCACTCCGCTCCGGCGGGCGGCGGTCCACCGCCACCGCCGACGACATCGCCCTGTTTATTTTCACAGAGACCAGGGGAAACTCGAAGCTTCTGTGGGCGACGGTCGTTCGTGGCAGGCGCGGAGATCAGTAGTTGAAGGCGGAGACGGGGAACATCCGGCGACCTTTCATTCGACGCGTTCCGTCTCTCTCTCCGGACGGCCGCCGCGGGGAGCTCTGCAGCCTCCGCTCGGTGGTGCGGGGCCGCCGGCGATTCACCGGTCTTGCTACCCCGGCGGCTCCGCCTCCTGCGCGGCAGGGCCTGGAAGGAGGAAGCGCCTCCCGGACATATGGACGACGGCAGCGGCCACTCCCTGGGGGAAGGCGATGGCGGGTGGCGCAGCGACGCCGAGAAGGAGAAGGTGGCGCTGCTGAGGGTGCGCTTGGAGAAGGAAGCCGCCGCCAAGGTTTGCCAGTCTTCGTCTCCCCCCTCCGCCTTATGCTAATCTAAAAATGCCTTTTTTTTTCGTTCTTCTGCATGTATTATCAACAACATCGAATATGCAGGAGTAGGGATGAATCAAATCATCGTGTAAAAAATAGAAAATAGCATCTAAATAGCAGATAAAAAGAAGACTAACTGTGATATTTGACATGAAAGCCTATGAGCCAGTTTTTGAGCACGGAAACAATCAATCAAATTACACTGGAACAATTAATTAATTTATAACGAGTGAGTTAACCCGATCAAGGAATTGTTGTTTAATTTGATAACCGATTATGAAACAAATAGAATAAGCGAAAAGTCACCTTACTTATTTCGTGGCGCATGGAAAGTTATTTAATTTGTTCTGGATTATGTATTTTGATTTATAATATATAGCTTATAGTTGAGTATAAATACATACTGTAATCGTACGAAATACGTAAAAAGTATAAGATGGTGATTAGAACATATATGATGTATAATACATTTTAATTTGGAAGTGTGGCTTGACTTATAGATGCCTAAAATACATTTTATTTGTATTTTAGGCACGTGTGCGGCTTTAATTTCTTTTAATTTTACGGGCGGGATGCATATATCCATGATGCTACTATGATTAGAATTTATTTTAATGTTGTGCGCCTCCTCATGTGCATTAATTCATGCATGTATGTGGACCCTTCCAACACAGGGAGACCAATTTCTTGCTTCCAACGGTTGAAGGTCTGGAGTTTGACTCCTCCTATTCTTGGATTTCCCCCCCACTTCGTTAACTGTTCAAAGAAGAGGACTGATTTTCATGAGTGTAGAAAGATATTTAACTCCATGTGATATAATAAAACAAAATGTGACAGCTTGGGGGGGGGGGGGTATTTGTTTGCACAATAAATTTGAAAACTATTACAAATTTATGTTCTTAAAAAGATTACCTAATTGAACCAAAAAAAAAAGATGATCTCACGTCATTAAATTTTTTTATCTTGTGGCACCCACACACCTTGTTAGGTTTACCCACACACCTTGTTAGGTCATAAACGATATCCATACTTTTTGTTATCACCTCCCCAAATATGACAATTTTATGTTACTAGGAAGCTCACTTTATTTTAATACAATTTTTTACATTGAAAGTGTATACAAATTTATTGTGCAGCCAAACACTCTAATGTTTTGTTTGGTTGGAGTGTAAAAAAATGACGCTATATCAATATTAATTTTGATATTTTAAAAAAAAATAGAGAATCAATATCAAATTTGATAAATATGGATGTTTGCATCACACAACATATATGTTTTTATTTATGCTATATGTTTCCAAAATGGATAGTGATAATTTTGATGTTTTATACTAATATCAGTTTCAAAATTAACGGTGATTAGGGTTCCTAAAATAAAACAGTTCCAAATGGCAAAGAGGCTGTTATACATATTTAAATTTACAACTTAGGGTCTGTTTTTTTCCCGTAGAAGAAGTGGCTGCACGAGGACGTTTTCGGGAAAAGGTGAGTTTGGTTGTCTTTTGTTTGCACGTAAAATGTTGGTCAAAAGAAAATAATCTCCTTTAATCGAGGAAAATGGAGGATATTGGCATCCAGAAATTTTAGGCGGAAGTCGATTTCCTTATGCCTAACTTTTTTTTGTTATACTTACTAATAATTAAAACTTACAATTATTATTTATTTTATTAAATAACTTATTTATTTATAATTATTATAATATGTTTGAGAAATAAAATATATTTTTTCAAGCAATTTTATCATACAAATTACTCATCTAATAAAATCATCGATAAAATCTTAATTGAAATTTGAGTTTGCAAAATACAAATTCTGAGTAAATTTTTTTATAAAAAAGTAAATTATTTTTATAGAATGTCTAGTTCTAAAAAATATTTCATCGTATATTTAATCATAAATATAAATTTTATATTTAATAATTATTTATAAATATATAAATAAATAAATGATGATATTATGGTAAAAAATTAAATATTAAAAAACATTTTCCAATATTTAAATATTTTAATTTTAATTTTAAAAATAAAAAAATAATCTTGTTTTTAAAAAATTTATTTTACTAACGTCTAAATAATAAAATTTATTTTTGATTTTATCAAAAAATAACTTCATAGAAAATAATCGTACTTAATTTAATTTTTTGTATAAATATTTTATCATAAATAAATAATTTGATTATGAAAATGTTGATGAAATTATCCGTGACGGCTGTGTAGTTGAAAAGGTCTCATGCAATTTTTTGGAAAAATGATTGCAAACAACCAAATGACCATCCACGTTTTCGAATTCCTTGAAAAGAGTTTTCCATGATTTACTTTTCCCTGGGTTTTGATTTTACATGAAACCAAATGGATCCCTAGTGTTATCTCCAGCTTTGCCCATTTTAAAATTAAATTTGCATTTGCTAATATAATTTTGTTTCGTAGTAAATTATACGCATTTCATCGCCGTGCTCCCGACGAAAATACGACGGAATGGTCCCGCCATCGATATTTATTTAGGATTGCTCTTCTTGCGAGATAGAACACAATACATATACAAAAAAGAATATACAAATAATATAGGATTTATCAAATCGAACGTGCGCTTAACTAATCTAGTAGCAATTTTATTTTTTTATTAAATAATATATATAATCAAATTAGACCTGCAAGATTTCGAAGATTGACACAGCATCTCATGTCATGTTTCTTTACGATAACAAAATAAATAAAGGAAATAGCGACGTATATCCGTCGCTAACAAGACCAAGCAGAGGACAAGATCAACTTTAAGGCGGCAACGACTTCAAACCGCCCGTCCACAGAGCTGCTCCGGTAGGTTTTTAATGCGCACCGAACACAGCTTGCCGGCGTCAAGAGCTTGTGGGTCTCCTTCCACCTGCCATCGTCTGGGGGTACCCTCTGAAAACAAACCTACCAGCCATCTGCATCCCCATCTGCTGATCTACCCAGTACAGCTCCATCTTCCGCCCTCTTCAACCGCCTCTCTGCGGCCGCTCTCGGGCGTTCAGTCGGAGAGGTAACCGGGGCCATGGGCGACGCCAACGCCCACGCTTCCGAGTTGTGCGGCGATGGGTGGTGCAGCGAGGCCGAGAAAGAGAAGGTGGCCCTCATGAGGGCGTGCGTGGAGAAGGATCCTTCCGTCAAGGTTACGTCTTTCTGCTTCTTGGGGGCTGCTGGGATGGGTGTTCCCCCCTTCGACGCTATCGACCAAATCTCCAGCGTCCTCTGATTCGTTTATTTTCTCCATTTTGGTGGTGGTTATTGCAATCTGTTGCTTCCTTCCTTTGCGATATTGCTTGCCATTGCCGCACCGCACTATCTTCCTTGGTTCGGGTTCCTTCAGAAAGGCCTTATTTACTGTATGCCTAAAGATGTAAGGTGGCTATTTTCTGTATTCATATACCCCCTTTTGATGTTTGCTACCCTGGGTCCTTTTGGTGTTCTCATTCTATTGTTATCTTGATCTTTCTGAACGTCTTTGTTGCACTTAATCTGGCGAGTTTTGTTAACTTCCTGTTGTCTTGGTAACTTTCCCTGTTCTCCACACTCGCTTTTCTTTCTCATTCTTCCTGCTTTTCTGCATCTGCAGTGTCAGAATGCCCAAAACCAGATGGATCTTTTCCTCCATGGTAGAGAACTGGAGTCGGTGAGCTATAGTCTGTGCGCAGGGGAAAGATATGAAGCAGGAGTAGTAGCACTTTCGTTTCCTATTGGGTCGCATCTTTCCCTTTCTTTTCCTTTCTAAAGAGTGATGCATAGCGAAATTTGCCTCATTGTGGGAACCTACTTCTGTATGGGGTTCTCACCTGCTAGAAAATATTCTTTGAGAAAGATTCGTTCCATCCCGCGGCATTCTCATAGTTATATCTGGAATGAAGAACTAAACTTGCTGAAGGATGGGAATTGGGTTGTGTACTGCACCTAGTACAACTGCATGGGATCCTATGATTTGATTTCTATAATATGGGAAACAACTAGAAAGATCCAAATTTAAATTTTTTGGGGGCAGCCATTGATTTGTAAAATCCCATCATCCAATTTTAATGTATATGACTTTTTCTATTTTTAAAATTAAGCAGTGGATCCTTCAGCTTTTGGTTCCAAAGAAGTATCCTTTTCTGGTGGATGATCTTAACTGCATACTCAAATGGCAATTGGTTCTCTCCATACTATGCACAATAAGTGAATTCAAATCTGTTGTCCACTTGTGGAGCTTTTTCAGGATGTTATTTATGTTGCTATTAGCACCAAACCATCTTCAAGTCAATATGGTAACACTTTTTTCTTTCTTTTTTTTCATATCATCATTTTTTCCTTCCATTTCCAGGATGTCGATGATCCAACACTAAGAAGATTTTTGCGTGCACGTGACTTGGAAATTAATAAAGCTTCTTCATTATTTATGAAATATCATAAATGGAGGCAAACAATGGTTCCCAATGGCTTCATATCAGAGGTAGAGGTCCAGCATGAGCTTTCCCAGAATAAGCTATACATGCAAGGGTTTGATAAGAAGGGACGTCCTATAGGCGTTGTCATGGGTGGTAAACATGATTACTGCAAAAGAAACATTGAGGAATTTCGACGTAAGATTCTCAACTTCTGTGTTGCCTGTACTAAATGCCATTTCAATTGTTTGGGGTAATCTTCTGACTGGTTCAAAACATGAATCTCTTTGTTCTTGTATTTCTACAGGTGTGGTGGTGTATGGACTTGACAAGATATGTTTAAGGTAAGAAGTTTATGCCCAATGATTTACTCATTTCTGCCTAACTCAAGTCTTAATCCCAAATTAATCGGGGTCGACCATATAGATACTCTTTCTTCACTCACGTCGATTTTGAGTTACTTCTCTAAATATATTTAAATCATCCAAATCATATTGATTTATCTTTCTCTAAATTAACTTGGGTCTGCAATGTCTTTTTTTGTTTTGGTGAATCGCTACTGTTAAAACAATTTGACTGTTTGCCAGCATTCATTGACAGAAATGAAACCCCATGTAACTAGATTGTAGTATCAATAGTTCCTCAATTTTATGCAGGATTGCTTTAGGCAAAATTTTACTAAAGAAAGTATATTTGGCATGTCTAATGCAAAATGAACATGGAGAATGCTTTTAGCTTCTTGTTTCACAATGATATGTCATATTGCAGATTGCCGCCAGGCCAGGAGAAGTTCATATTTATTGGAGATATTCAAGGTTGGAGTTATTCCAACTGTGATGTCCGTGCATATCTTGCGGCCCTAGATATCATGCAGGTCTGTTTTCTAAAATTCCTCGCCAAGCAGGCATAAACATCAACTAAGTTAAAGCAAAGGCATGTTGATTGAGTAAATAGAAGTTTGCACATGAACATGAAGATTGACAGCTGTGAAAAGACATGAATTGCATATAACAATGCATGTCCACAACCATCGAGTGTTGATATGCTAACAAAACAGCTCATAATTGTGAGCCTTTGAGTTCATTTCCTCGTTCAGTCCTCTCCTTGCAACATTGCATAGTTTACCTACATTTCTAGTTTCTAAAGATAATATTTCCTAATAGGCCCATGAAATCAATTACGCTAAATCAAATCGAACCACGCTCTGTTTCCGACAAGGATTACAACACTTTTGTCAACAAATGCAAGCTTAGTGTGTGGCAAATGCATCTAGCCACTAGAGATAATGATATTTACCATGAGATAAAACTGAGCAGTCATGGAATGGTATAGATATCACTTAGATGCTAAGTACCGATGAAACTATTATGAGTCTATGACACAAGGTGTTTTACATGTCATGTTTTGCCGTTGATATAGCAGAGGAGAAGGCATTTTCCCCAAATATTATCAGAACAATTTTAAAATGGATCTCCAACCCCAACCTATTTGTGGTTGCTCGTATGGGTTCTTTATCGCCTTTCATAGAGCTTTCGCTTCAGAACATACCCCGGGATCTCCTAGTCATGTTGGATTATTCTTCAAGTTAATCTATTTCCACCCTCGTCTCTCTTCACCCTCACTGCCTTGATATGCTCTCCACGGCCTTCCAGCAGCATACAGTGGTCGAAATCGAAAACCCTCTAAATAAGACTTTTGCTACTACACTTTTTTTTTGAAGTATTCTCTTTTCGGTAGATCATACATCTCAAGCAAACAGTTGACAATATATGGCTTTTGTTGCTGCATGGCAGAATTACTACCCAGAGAGACTCGGAAAGGTGTTTCTGGTTCACGTACCTTCCATCTTTATGAAGGCCTGGAAGTTGATATACCCGTTCATAGATAAGAACACCAAGCAAAAGGTACCTGCTGGCTCCCATTCTAATTCCCTTATACACCCAGTTGGATTGGCGCACAACACATATCGACGACAAGAGCATAAAACCGATAGATGTTCTTACCCCAGCTCTAAAAGAATCTGAATATTTCATGATCTTCATTGTCGTTTGACAAGTGTCTAACTTGCATCCTGGAACGTTGCTGCTGCAGTTTGTTTTCGTGGACGACAAGAACTTGAAAGAAACACTGCTCGAAGACATCGATGAGAGCCAGCTACCAGACGTATACGGAGGCAAACTCCCTCTCGTTCCGGTTCAGGACTTTGGGAAATAGTACGATATATATATATATATACACATACCGTCTTCGCTGTTCAGGAGCCAGAAAATATGGTGAAAATCTTTAGGATTAATCTCGGTGGCTAGCTGCAATCTCGTTTAGCCGCTTGCCTGATCTTCTGATGCGTAGCGAAGTAAATAAATTTTGTCCATGCACGCATATATAATGGTCCTCTTGTAACCATTAATTCGAAAATGTAGTTAGAATTGTTGGGTTTATCCCGATATTATTTAAGTGATTCACTTGTTATTGGGTTCGATTTAACACATTATTAGGTCTTTAAGATAGAACATGATTTTCCTTATCTCTTGTTTGACTCAAGATCCGACTATGGATAGGATCTTAATCCTAGTCGAATTCAGACTGATCTCTCCTCTTTATACAAGCACATGCAAGATTGTGACTTTTTATATAATTGTACCACACAGACTCTCTAGAGAGAAAATTAAAGGATCGTATAAAGGAGACGAACAATTTCTATCTAGTAAATCTTTCTCATTCTTCGTCTTTCGCAACGTTATGGAGTTTGGATCATCATGAAGTATTTCTAAACTCCAACAAACATACTTTGAATCTTTGATCAAGCGAGCTCGATGACACGTATGATTATGCATGAGTGTGCATAATCGAATCAAACTGGCCAATTCAAATTTTCCCTTGATGCACAGTGTTTGAACCAAAGCAAATTGGTTAAACTGATTAAACTGAAATATGCTGCATGAGAATATTTATGATAAAATAATATTTATTTTAATTGCTTATGACTGTATAATTAAGTATTCTAAATATTTAGGAGGCGTCTTATTTAAAAATCTGTTTACCGAATTCAAAGACGTCTACCGTTTGCCCGAAGTCAGTCCACGTCTTGGCCCGATATCGTTGTCGGAGGATTTTCCTGTAAAATCTTCCTTAGGAAGTAGATTGGTTTAATAAAGAAAACTATCCTTTCAGATATGCCTTTATATCTCCTATATGTAACTTGGGGTGATTATGATTTGATTTTATTTTTGACTATTTTTTATCAAACCTAATCAAATCAAATAATTTCGTTGGATTTGGTATAATTTGATCCTGTTCAAGCCATAAGTTATTAAGATATGATAAATATGTTAATATATATTTTTTGTTTATTTCTAATCATATTTTATTAAAATTTATGTATATATTTATACAATTTATTAATTTTATTTTAATACTTGAGAAACAAATTATAAAATATTTAATTTAATTTGAATTATTTAGTTTATCAATTTAATTTAATTTAAAAATCAAACTAAAACGAATGATAGTTCAAATTAAATTTAAACGAACCTAACAGTAACTTTAATTTAATTTAAATTAAAAGATCCTTTATATATATATTTATATATATGACCCTCGTCATGCTGGTATTGGAACATTCCCTCCTTACTCACTCCCTCCTCCTCTGCCTGATAAAAGAGATCATGGCGGAAAGCAGCACCCCGGCGGCGGCGGCGGCGGCGCTTCTTCTCTCTTTGCTCACCGCATGCGCGCTCTCCGCCGCGGCCGCGGCTAGGGAGATTGCCGGTGCCGCCGCCCCGTCGTCGCCGGCGGGGTCGAAGCTCGGTGGCAGGACGGTGGTCAGGGACGTGAAGCACAACAGGTTGGTGCAGGACCTGGGGAGGTTCGCCGTCGAGGAGCACAACAGCCACACCAGCCCGGGCAAGGGCGGCGGCGACGAAGACCGGCTTGCCTTCCTCGAGGTCGTCCACGCGGAGAGCCAAGTGGTGGCCGGCACCGAATACTACCTCACGCTCACCGCCGCACCTGCAGCTGCCCCGGAGGTTGCCGGCGGCGCCGACGTTCCCGCTCGTCTTCTCTACTTCGAGGCCACCGTCGTCGTCAAAGCCTGGTTGTCCTCCAGAGAGCTCGTCTCCTTCGAACCGTCCCACTCCGAGCAGGATTTTCATTATTGAGGCTGGAAAAAGAGAGAGAGAGAGAGAAAAGCAAGTAAATTATGGCTTTATTTGCTTTAATTTATATTCATATATACTATAATAAGTTGTGCATTGATCTGGAATTTATGTGACCTTCAAGTAGAAATTAGGATCACGTTCTCATGTGGAGAGAGCACCCTCGGTCCCTAATAAAAATCGGTCACAACCCCAAGTCACTTAAGTGGCGGTTCAAATAACATGTTTGATGAATCGCTATCAAAAAAAATTTTAAACCACTACAGATATCTTACTAATTCACTGTCCATTGGTAACGAGTTGTATTAAGTTTAGTAGTGAATTTGTAAGGCGTCGGTAACAGTTCAGTTACGATTCATTGACTCATTAACTTGCTACCCATCACTTAAGTGACTACGATCGTGGTCTTTTTCCATTGGAGATTGAGGATACTCCCTCCACCCGGGGACTGAGATGATCCGAACTCTTCATATAGTGATTGATTTGATTTAATCTAAATATCTTAATTCTTATCCTTAATTTTATTCAAACATTGTTAATCAACTATTAATCTGGGCTAAAATCTGATTTGCATTTTCTATGACTTAATTCATTAACATCTGTAACAAATTTCGTGCCAAAATGTATACATGCATATGAGGTTATATAATCAAAGTCTGCTTTTTTTATAAATCTAACAAACATCAGGTCTACCCACTTGTTGTCCATGTTTGAAAAAAGAAAAAAAAATCTCCTTCACTTAATTAATGAGGTTTTCTTCAGAACAAAGAAATACATTTTATATATATAAATTTATATGGTTTATGAAACATTACCAAATTGCTATCGTCTGAATATTTCAGAGATTAAGTGATTGATGAAGCCAAAATAAACATGGCCTTTGCCGGAAATGGGTGGTGTGGAAGAATATATGATTTACATAAGATTTAAATCGCGAATTATGCATCTCCTTTTATCTTCTTTGACAAGATTCTAAAAGTTGGTACAATATAACAAACTGAATTTGGTTGCTGGACTTTTGAAGATTTTAATTGTATTATTGTATATCTTGTCTTGAAGTAATATATAGTTCAGTTGGCACCAGATAAACAGAGAATCACCACATATATTTATCAACCTTAGTGCATAATGAAGTAATTATTTCCAAATATAATTTAAAATTTTAATGCTAATAATGAATTGATCTTCCCACTAGTACTTTTTGTTTGAATTCTTACATGACCTGGCATATATAATCTCTGTGAGAAACTCAAAAGCCTGTAAATTAGTGTCCTTTGTTGGGAGAAAATTGTTGCCTAGAAAAATGTGCACACTCATTCCAAATTAGCTTAATCCCCATCTTTTAACATTGCAAATAAAAAAAAAACGTTTCCTTAACACCCACCTTCTTAAAGCTCCCTTGAAGTTGAAAAACTTTATTATTTATTCTATAGATTTTGTCTTTATATGTCTTAATCTCTCGTTCATCCTTACCTTACTTTTGTCTTTCTATAACCTACTTTATCATATATTTATCCGAGAAAAGAGAATGTGTTACATTCAAATTTTTATTTGACACCCTTCCTTTGGTACAATGTGCTTTATATATAAATATGGTTAAAATAACAATTTAACTTTAATCTACCCTTCGATGAATTTCATGTAGATATTTTGATTCTCAAAACGCACCAGATTTAGGGTCCATTTGTTTGCATGTAAAAACGGATTCATGGGCAAGTTTTCCCATTTTTTATTTCCACCACGTTATTTGTTTACCTGTAAAATCCATGGTCAACGTAAAACTTTTTCCCGTGACCATGTTATTGTGGGATTTCGGCCTCCAAAAAATTTGAACGGAAGCCGTTTTCCGCGGAGGGCATTTTCGAAGCGAGAGTGCTGGAGTTTTCGTCGGCCAGGAGGGCTCGATTGCGACAGGGCGACGAGGGGGGTGGCAGAGGCCGGCACCGCCGGGGGGGGAGCATCGCGCCGGAGGGGAGGGCCTTCGCGCCGGGGGGGGGCTTCGCGGGCGGTGAGCACCGCGCCGGGGAGGGAGGGCCTTCGCGGGTGGGGGAGCGCTACCGCGGGGTGGGGGAGGACCTTCGCGCCGGGGGGGAGCGCCGCCGGGGGAGCGCCGCGCCGGGGGGGAGGGACTTCGCGGGTGGGGGAGTGCTGCCGCGGGGTTGGGGGGGGGGGGGGGTTCGCGGGCGGTGAGCACCGCGCCGGGGAGGGAGGGCCTTCGCGGGTGGGGGAGCGCTGCCGGGGGTAGGGCCTTCGCAGGTGGCCTCCGAGCGAGGTATGAAATCATTGAAATAGATTTACAAACAACCAAACGATCGAAAATGTTTTCGAAAAAATAATTTACAAACAACCAAACGTCCGAAAATATTTTCATGGAAAATAAATTACAAGAAACCAAATGATAGATATTGTTTTCGATTTCCTTGGAAAAAGTGCTCCACGTAAATTATTTTCATTGATTTTACTTTTACGAGAACCAAATGGACCCTTAGATGCATACCGTATCCCGGCAGGTTTATTTCGTGCTATTGTCCAAGGTTATATCATACACGTATTATTATACTTCTATTCAACAACTTCTTGATCTTACGGAAAATATTCAGAGAAAAATATGAATAAATTTAGAACATTTATGCATGAGTGTCCTTATTTTCATATTAATCTGTGTCTACCTGATCATCTGATCCAATGGCTGCAAGCTGGCATACCAGGTTAATTAGATTACGACGTACGTCTTTGTTCTATATATTTTGGTAGATTAATCATGCTCTATTTTGTTCTGTCTTCTAAATAACCGGTGAGCAGTCATGTCTTGGGATGGAGTTAATTATCTTCCTCGATTGATATTAATCTTGTGCAAACTTGGGGTGAAACTTTCTTTATCAATGTATAAAATATAAATGAACACAAGGAGTGTAATACCCCGATTATTTAAATAAATAAAAAATAGTTATTATATTTATTATTAATTTTATTTATATTAATCTATTTTCCTCCTTTATCCTTTCTAATTTTCTCTCTCTTCGGATAATCTTCCTAAACCGCCGCCCCCTCTCCCAATCGAACTCTAATTCTAATCCCCCGTCCCCGTCGGACTCTCCCTCCTCCCCCCTCTTTATTTCCCATGCATTAGCGCTGCCTTCCACGCCTCCTTCTTCTCCTCTCCCGCGAGCGCACCCGACAGCAGCCCCCGCCCTCCTTCTCCCTCTTCTCCTTCTCTGCCGCGAGCGCGCTCTTCTTCTTCTTCTTCTTCTTCTTCTTCTCTGTGCGTGCAACACCCGGCTGCCGCACCTCGCCGCAGGGCCGTCTGCACGACCGCCGCCCGGCGCTCCCTCCCCGCCGGCCACCGCACCTCGCCACCCTGCGCCTGCGCCGCCCGCCGCGCGTGCCTAGCTCCTACGCCGCACGCCGGACCTCCCTGCCGCCGTCCGGCGTTCCCTCCGCCGTCGTCGCCGGTTGCAGCGCCGCCAGCGGCGCCTCCCTGCACCCTCCGCCGGCCACCCTCCCTCAGCCGCAGCCGCCGCCCGCGACGCCGCCTGCGTCTCCCTCCGCCGCCGCAGTTGCCGCCTGGCGCCAAGCTCCGCAGCCAGCCACCTCACCAGCCCCGCCGTCTTCCCACGCGCCTGTGCGCGTCGCCACCGCCGCCTGCTGCCGCCGCCTTGACCCCCCCCCCCCCCGGCCGTCCCTGCTAGCACCAGCCGGCGCCGCCCCCGCGCACGCCAGCCCCGCCGCCCTCGGCCGCCGTCCGCGCCGCCTCAGCCACCCACGCAGCCGCCGCCGCGCGCTCCCGCCGCCCACCCTGCTGCGTCCACCCCGCCGGCCACGAGCCGTCGCCGCCCCCGGCCACCTGCCGTGTGCCCGCGGCCGCGTGGTCCGCCGCCTCCCGCCCCCCCCTGCGCCGGCCACCCTTGCGCCGCGGTGCGCCAGCAGCCACCCTCCGCGGTACCCCTCTATCCCCTCTCTCCTATCGCCTTCTCTCTCCTATCGTCTCTCTCTCTCCCTCTCTTTCTCTCTTCTATTCTCTCTATTATTCTTCATTCAATATTATTCTTTTTTTCCAACATATTATTAAGATATCATTCGATCCGGCTTTATATCGCCGTCGTGACCGCGACATATTCATCACCCGGATCGATTCCGTTGAAATTCCGTGCGCCGTTCATCGTCGCCATTAAGGTAGGCGTCTCGGCTATCCTTAGCACTCTAATATTTTTATTAAACCGTAAGAATCATGTTTAGATCACCAGGATTAGAAGATTGTAATTAAGGGCTGTTTTGGATTTATTAGCATGATTAGATAGAGTTTAGATTAGCTTGTTTAATCATACATGTTTAGATTGTTCTTTATTCATGATTATTCATCATGTTAGATAATTATTCAATTATGCATGTTAGCATGTTAGGTATGTCTTTATAGTTGAACCTAGTTAGTTTAGCATTGTTTGCATCGCGGTGAACCTTAAACATATATATCCGGATTTGATAAAAAGCCGATGTAGGATTTAAGCATAGTGATGGTAGAGTTTAGTTTATTTTTCCTTGATGTGATAGGTAGTCCTGTTTAAGCATGTAATTGTCATATTTAGGTTGTAAATTGCATGATCTTATTCATATGCATTAGTTTGTGATAGACTGTGGTATGGTATGCAAATATGTGATGCATAGAACCATGGGTGTTCATCTATGTATTTCATGTTTGATTTGCCAATTTAAATGTTCATGTTTTATCGTTCGAGCTTAATTATACGCATGCGTGTTGAATGTGGTTAATGCGAGCCGCATTGTGGTTGTTTGTACTTCACCGTACTTAAATTAGTGGCCCGTGGCAGCGGAGATTAGTTGAATCCGGAGCATCCTTCGATCCCAGATACCGCGGTTCATCCTAAGTACTCCCCTGCCTAGGGGTACTATGGGATTTAGTTACTATATGTTACTTCCTACTATATGGTAAATCTGGTGCTAGTTTTGTGATGTGACTACATTTATCAGATGGAGCATGAAATTTACTCAGACAGGTGTTTAGTTGTGTATGTTGGCATAGATGTTAGTGTTCTAGATGTGTCATTGGTATTTATGTCAGTTGTGTATACGCGAGCATACCTAGAGTGGTCTAATGAGCAGGTTGTGATGGTTTTTAATGCATATAGAGTCTAGTTATCATATGGGGTAGTTGAATGACCTTTGCAATCAATTAATTAAAGATATATGATTAGTTAAATCCTATGTATTAAATCTGATTTTTAGGCTTAATATGTATTGTATACCACTAAAATCATTATTATAATGGGATAGTTCGGGTGTAAGTCCTACTGGGTCTGTTGTGACTCACCCCTTCCGTTGTTAATATTTTCAGGAGTGCAGGTTTAGCGCAGCAGAAACGTAGTGGTGTTTTGGAATTCGAGGAGCTAGTGGATTACTCATTCAATGTTGGTATTTAATTTGTCTAGATAGGTGTTTGTTTATGGTGATATTATGTTGTAAAGTTTGGAAATATTTATTTGGATTGTGATTTTAATCTTATTTGGTTCCAGACCAATATCCTTTTCTGTTACGTCGTCGGATTATCTTCCGCTGTGCATATTAAAAATCCGGGTCGTGACAAGGAGAATTCCTTTTATTAGAACTTGTATCAAAATATTTCAAGTTTAATAAATAATTTTGATATCATCAAAATTGAAATAAAAATATTAAACTCTTATCAAAATCAAAATCAAATCAAAATCACCGAATCAACCCGTTTGGATTCCTATTGGTCCCGGATCAAAGGGCGCCAGGACAACACCCCCCCCCCCCCCCCTCTCACTTGAACTATCCGGGTTTAGGTTCGTAGATAAAAAAAATATAAGTTCAATTATTACGTAAGAAATTAGTTTTATACGTAAAATATTAGTAATTAAAAAAATGAAGTGTTCATAATACAACTTCAGATCACGTGACCACGCCGGGTCACGTGACCCTCGAACAGACGTGGCGCCGCGACGCCCGCATGCAGGGAGGAGTATCTGACAAGCCGAATGCGGCGCGGCGTTGGCGTTTCCTTCCGTCACCCTCCATCCATCTGCCCGGCCGCCTCCCTTCCGGCGTCGCTCCCTTCGTCGTTGCCTTCTCGCCGGCCGGGCCTCATCCCCGATCATCTGTGCCTTCTCCGTGTCGATCGTCTCCGGAAGAGAGCATGGCCGGCCACAACGCCTCCCTTCTTCCTCTCTCCTTCCTCCTCCTCGCCGCCGCCGCCGCCGCCGTCTGCATGACCCACCAGTGCACCGCGTCCCCCGGGAGGGGGGAGGTCGTCGCGGCCGGATACGGCGGCGCGGGTGACCGGAGGTTCGGCGGCCGGACGGTGGTCGGGAACGTGATGGAGAACAAGGAGGTTCAGGACCTGGGCCGCTTCGCCGTCGAGGAGCACAACCGCCGCGCCGGCCCGGGGACCGGCGCCGACGGCCGGCTCGTCTTCTCCGCGGTCGTCCACGCCGAGACGCAGGTCGTGTCCGGCATCAAGTACTACCTGACCGTCGTCGCCGCAACCGCCGGGGAAGCAGGCGGCGAAGCCCTCCCCGCCGACGACCGCCGCTTCCACGCCGTCGTCGTCGTCAAGGCGTGGCTTTCCTCCAAGGAGCTCCTCTCTTTCCAGTCTTGCAGCTCCAGCCTGCACGACCACTAGAAGGGGGAGGATTAGAAGGATAAATAAAATAAAGATTATGCAGGTTGATGCTCGTGGTGTTGATTTTGCTTGTATGATAAAATAAAATAAAAAACATGTTGGAGTTCCTCAATTTCGATTTCCCGTATAATTTGGCACTTCAACGGTTATTGAATAATCTTTCTGTTCAAAATAAATTTGAGTCCTTAATTAGATTAAGAATCTTCTCTTTACAAGCCTTTCTCTCGTAGAAGTACGTCCATCTCTCTTTCTTGCTAGACTAAAGATCAGCGCGCCTTCACAGGTAGTGCTTACCGACTAGGAAAATAACCTCTTTATATTTGCCCAACTTAATTCTATATGTGATTGATCAGATCCATCAACAATAACTCAATTAAGTCTGAAGCTTTTAAAATGTTATGCAGTCAGCGAGTCTTTGGTAATGTTTAATGATCTTATATTCGGCCCCCTGGTTGGGGATTTCATATTGTTTGAATTTTTAACCTCTTATTAATCTCTCTTACGTTTGAATGAAACTCTTAAAATACAATTGTAAATGTTACCTTTTATTTTCAATTTCTTAGACAAGTAATGGATATTATCATTAAAAATAACAAAATATAAAAATTATAAATTAATTGGATGAAGACGGATCAAGATGGTCCTCATACATTAAATATCCAGTTAAAATAAGTTTTATTTCAAAATGAAAATATAAAGATAGTAGAAGTTAAAAAAACATGTTAACTTATAGAAGAATAATTCAATATGATTTAAAAATTTCTAAAGATATAACTCGAAACAAATTATGTAAGTAAATAAAGAAAATCTATATAGTCATTGTTACCTCTAAATAATTTGGATTATGGTTAAAATTGAATTGAGAAGGCATATAAATATCACCGTTTTAAATAAAGATTGAGATGATCAATGAATATATGCCTCAAGAAAAATAGATATTTTGACACAAAACAGAATTGTACTGACACCAAGAACTCTCAGTTTCAGTAAAAAAAAAACACCACCTTCACCTTCACCTTAAAGATGCTTGATCATTAGCAGAGAAATATGTTCATATTTTGATACAGGTGGACACGTGTTGAATTCATATCTTGTTTGTACTACTATGAATTTCAACGTTGATGTTAATAGTCATACATATTATATGACTATCAATTTAATTGTCAGAAAATCTGAATTTTTATTATCAAATTTGTCATCAACATGTCATAGAAAATGCAAACAAGCAACTAAGAGGTAAAAAATCATGGAACGGTTAAAGGGCTCCTCTGCCTGGTGTTTGTTCACATTGACTATGCTTTCCAGCTATCCTATAAAAGAGGAACATGAAAACGCAGCTTACTTGAGAATTCCTACAAGATTATATTCTCACCACCACACGACTATCTTCAGAAAGAGGGATGTGTAGTCAGATGATCAGATCAAAAGACAACAGGTTTTAATGTTAGAACATTGTTTCAATCCCCGAAGTGCATAAAAGCCTTGAGCTTTTATTCCATTCAAGAAGGACACTGTTGATAAGACAAAAGTAACAACTAACAAGCTCTTCTTTTTTCTTTTTCTTTTCTTTTTTGAAAAGGAACAACAAACCAGCACTGGTTCACTGCAATGCCCAAAGGCAATCCATACATATCTCGTTCAACAGATTGATGCGAAGTGTGCCTCACAGGCCTTTCTCTTGCATGGCTCGCACCCTGGTGGGGAGGCCGTAGAGCCGAATGAATCCCGCCGCATCAGCCTGGTTGTAGATGTCCCCATTCTCAAAGGAAGAGATGTCCTCCCTGTAGAGGCTGTAAGGGCTCTTCCTGGAGGCCACAGACACCGATCCTTTGTACAGTTTCAGAGTCACCGATCCTGTTGTCGTCCCTGTGATCTTCTCCATGAATGCATCCATGGACTGGCGGAGAGGGTCAAACCATCTGCCGGCATACACCAACTCTGCATACTTGAGGGCAAGAGAATCCTTGACCTGCATGGTCTCGCGATCAAGGGTCAACGATTCGAGCTCTTGTACAGCAGTGAAGAGGATTGTCCCTCCAGGGGTTTCATAAACTCCACGGCTCTTCATGCCAACTAGCCTGTTCTCAACCATGTCAATGCGTCCAATGCCATGCTTGCCACCAATCTCGTTGAGCACCGACAGCAAGGCAGCAGGAGACAGCTCTTCTCCATTCACTGAGACAGGTAAGCCCGAGACAATCCCGATCTCTATGTACCTGCAAAAAACAGAAACCAAGGATATTATGTTGAACAAAGAGATTTTTTTTTGTACGCTACGCTGTTGGCTGAGCAGCAGGTGGAGAGTCACAGTGATTTGAAATTTTGGTAGCACAATAGTTGGATTAATTCCTGAGTAGCATTAGTCAGGGACATGTAGAGATCAGACATTTGTAGATGTGACCAGATCAACTTGCAATCTCAACATCTATTTGTTCCAAGGAATCAGATCCTCTCGTGAACTCATGGGTACCCAAGCCACAGAGGGGGTTGCTTTCATCGGATAAGGTGCAAAGGGAAACGGTAAGACTGGTAAAAAAAAATGGCACCATTGCAATTCATTGTTAAATGTGTATATAGTTGGACTAAAAATCAGCTAACACAAGCACTATATGTCCATGCACTAGTCAATGAAGTTCTCTCACTCCTCTTTCGACCCAAAAAAAGGAAAGCCTAACCGCCGTAGCAAAGGCATCTATCCTCTGAATTCAAAATTCTTCCTTCACTAGCTAGTAGGCAGTGAGGAAGAACTCAGGTTGTTAATATGGAAGGTGCGTTCCTTCAACTCTCCAAATGCCAGTCTGGCCTCCTCTGCTTGAGGAGCATACCTTCACGCCAAATACTCAATCATGAGAAGTCCTTGACAGCACCAACAGCTGCCTGCCTCTGCCTTGCACCAACCCTACATCAAGCATAAGAACAGAAATTCCCCATGTCCGCATCCTATGCGCTTCTGATCAAGAGTCAAGACTATGCCTCTTGTTCTCCACCTCTTTCCTATGATCCACAGTTCACCTGATATTTCCATTCCGTTTACAAGCATTCAGCGTCTGTCAATGTACGGCCATGGAGTACCTCCATTTCACTGCTTTTATTTCACCCTTCCACAATTAGCATAGTAATATAGTATTAGTTTTTATCATTCTCCAAACCTAGAATTTTAATTCTAATAATACTAAGTTTGGCAGGAGTAATATTTGTAGAAATAATAGAGAAGTGAAAGTGATCAATATGATCTGTCAAATTTAATACAAGCAAAACCCTTTATGCAAATACCTACGCATTGTATAAGTTTTAAAACTAGAGCCTAATAAAACATGTTATATTAGTATCAATGTCAGTACTAATATGGGCCCTGATATTGTAGCCAAACAGAGAATAAGTACAAAAGCTAGAATGCAAATTTTTGGACTGAGGTTAACAAAACAAAATAACTTACTAGCAAATTTTAGGACTGAGGTTAACAAAACAAAATAACTTACTATCTTCTTCCAGATTATATAAGACAGAAAAAGAATTCATTCCAAGTCACTTACTCTGGGGTATCTGGAGCATCTTCAGGATCTACACTCATCATGTACATATCCTTTGCTGGCTCGTTTGCAGGATCTTCAAGAATGTCCCCCTAAAAGACCAACAAAATTCATTAAAAAACAAAGGAATTAAACAAAAGAATCAACATTATTACAAGTAAAATATCTTAAAAAATATGCAGACGTCAAGAGGTTAAATTAGAGTCTGAATGACAGTGACACACCTCATGGCTAAGATGCCACAGGTTTCGATCTCGGCTGTAAATAGATTTCTTTGTCACGGCAACAGGGACATTGTGTTTCTTTGCATACTCAATGGCATCTTCTCTCCCCGTAATATCCCACTCCCTCCATGGGGCGACAACATTCAACTGAGGATTCAATGCAAAGAATGACAGCTCAAAACGAACCTGCACCATATCTCCAGTAAAGTCATCAACAGCTTATTTGACAGTAAAGTAAACATTACACTGGAGTTAAATGTTAAGACCGTATAGCAAACAGGTGACAGTACCTGGTCATTTCCCTTCCCTGTACATCCATGAGCAACTGCGTCAGCACCAACTTCCTTAGCAACATCGACCATAGCCTGTAACAGTGAAATTTGTGAAAAATGAATGCCTGAAGAACATTACTAAAAACAGCATTAGCAACACTTGATCATTCCAAGAAAAAAAACAAGCAAAACCTTGCCCTCGCCAATAACTGACCTGTTCAACTTTCCAATTTTCAACATAGCCCTCTCTTCCTCATTGAAGGATGGGGATGTAAGAATACAAAATGAAAAACTCAAAAAATAAACATATGGAGTTAACCAGATTGTAAAATAAGAACTTTTTTCCGAAATAGATAATTTGTTGTGGAGTGTTACATATGAGAAGAGAAAATCTGATAAAAAGTTCGATCTTTTTAACATTGACTTGCCACTGCAGAGTAATCAAGCTCATTCATTTAACTTCTTGCATCAGACTGCATGATCTCAGACAACAGACACTACTACAAACTCAAAGTCTTTCACACCACAGAACTCTTTTTCACCATAAGGAACAATTGATTGGAGAGAACAGACCTTTGCAATCACAGGACGTGCCATTGAAGTCCCAAGAAGGTACTTCCTCTCGTAGATAGCGCCAGCTCGCAAACAAGGATATACGAAGTCCCTCACAAATTCCTCTTTCAAATCCCTCACAACAAGCTGACTTGCACCACTAGCTTTGGCTTTGGCTTCCAAGCCTTCCATTTCCAACAAACCCTAAGAAAAGTTGCAAATCAAATAAGAAATTAAGAATAGATATTGCATCCAAAAAAAATAAAAAATATTTTGGTGGCTCCCTTGTAAATCCGACTCAGAAATAAAAATCAAGATGAAAATTCGAAAAACCGACAAATTCTTAAAGCAGAAGAAACGACATTTCAAAAATCAAATCCATAAAATTTAGAAAAGTAAGAAAATGATACTTCAGCACTTGCATTTCTTTCTTCTATAACAGATACAAGCTTCAAAAGATCAAATAGGATAAAGAAACATGTACAAAGCAACCATGTGTGAGAGTAGGCATGTACATTATTTTTTCCATTTCATGCATTCATAAACAACTGGCTTAAAACAAGTTAGTCTAGATGATAAATTGTGCTGGGCTGTTCTAGTACTAATTTCAATTTCAACAACACCGTACGATAGGGGGAGGTGGAGGTGGAGGTGGAGGTGGAGGTGAAATGAGGGTGTCTCTATTAATAGTGCACACCATGGAATGCGGGGTCGCAACCCAGGCCCAACCTAGTCGGTTTTTGGGCCGACCGACCCGGTCCCAACCCTGCAACACCGACCTCGTGGTTGTTTTAAAATAATTATTTTTTTATTTTTTTATTGCAACCCCGGCCGACCCTGACCCGACCCAGGTCTCGACCCTGGCCGACCCGGGTCGGTTTGGGCCCAACCGACCCAGTCATGACCATAGTTAGTTAAATACGAGTCGGGTATTATACGTAAAAAATACATTCGTGTATAATTCGTTTATAAAATATAAGTATACGATCAAATATTCGGTCAAACATTCGGAGATTTCAAAAATTCGGTATATTATATATACGGAGTATTATATGGTCGTATTTTGACAATAGGTACTAAAAATACGGAATATGTAAATTTTCAAATAAAATCTACAAATTATATATTGCACCTTTAACAATCACAATAATACATAATACATCAAAATGCATAACAAACACATTGTGAAAAATATAAGATTCAAAATACACAAAGAAGTATCACCCTCATCTAAAATCACAAAAGGTAATAATCATAACAATGATTCCAAAAAAGAGAAGATATTAACTAACTTAATTTTATCCAAAATAAGAAATACAATTCTTTTGTAACTAAATAAATGAGTCAACGAAATAATGTCCATCTTAAGTTTTCTCTGGGTCTTCCAGAAAACTCTTTTTCACAAAATTTACATTTGAAATGGCCGCCAAGATCTTCAACATAATCCCAAAAATTTTGTTTTGGTCTCACCATCTTATTATGATAAATGGAGACGTCCTGGTCCGGGGACGTGGCAGATACCGCGAGAAGGAAACTACGGCTGATTGCAAACCTGCGACAGCCACTTACAACATATTTTTTAATTACAGGATCGTGCACCACCGTTTATTCAAACTCAATAAAAAAATGATATATATAAATTATTATTATAAAAAAAAATTAAGAATTTAAGACATCCAATATATACATACCTACGAGGGTGACGAGATCCTTGGTGATGAGCAGTGAGATCGAGCGTGGAGAACTTCTGCTTCTGGACGTCGATGGAGTCGGTGAAGGAGGCAGGTTGTTCACGTTGGAAGTGGAGGAGACGAGTTGTCTCCTTGGGCAGGTTGTTCACCCGGCGGCCGGTGGGCCGTGGGCACGTCCTGCACTCCTGTCTGCGAGGAGAACTTGTACGAGGGAAAGACAACTTCTGTGAGGCAGTATGAGTCTACGTCGAGCACTCTTCCGCCGCCGGACTTGAGTGGATAGAGAGCAGGGACTAGGAGAAGGGGAAGCCTGATGGCGCCGTTGTGGTGCCTCTCTGCTGTTCTTCCTCTTTGGTGCACCCGATTGCAGCGAGGAAAGCCCTCGGAGGCGAAGGAGAGCAGGTACCGTCTTACCCGTTGTAGCAGTAAGCGGTAAATGTGCCTTTCAAGGTAGGGACTCTCTGCAGTCCTTTCAAGGTACGTATTGAACATCCGATTTAAACGGCTGTGCGTATCATACGCGATTAAGTCGCCTCAGCTCCATTGTTCACGTACGAAACCGGTTGTTAGCATTTGGAACGGAAACGGGACGTTTAAAACTTTTATACGTACGGAGACGTATTAATCGCGTTTAACACGCGTATTAACTAACTATGATCATGACCCCCAACCTTAGTGCACACACACGAGTGGAGTAAGTCCATATGATTTGAGTGAGAGAAAGCATTCATTTTCAAGTGAAAAAAGAGCAACGACATTGGAATAAGACGAATATCTTTGGTGAGTACGCATCATCATATCTAAATCTTGCTTCAGACATTGAGCTTTGTTATCTACCCTCTCCTCCAGCTCTAGCCAACGGTGGAGTCTGATTTTAGCCAGATCACTCAATCGTTATTTTTCTATGGTTACAGCCCAATCATGAGTGATCAGAGTCAATGACGAATCTGAGAAAATGAGGACAAGCAGGACAAATATCCAGGACAACTTCATAGTTGGTGGTGATTGAATCATTGAAAGGTGTATTTCTATGACTTGTACCATCTTCTTTATTTAGTAGAATAAATATTAACGTAAGTTTGTATTCACTTGACTTGAGTTAAAATCTCTCATAAAGTCAAAGTTACATGAAAATGTGGTAGATGACAGTTTCTTTTGTTCTTATTTTAATATTTTTATCATTTTTTATTGTTTTGCAATTTTTACTGATTTTTCTATTTTTTGATCAGACAAATTCTGGATCAATCATCATTTCGATGAATCGGTCGGGAATAGACCGATTCGATCTGGATCAGAACGGATCGGTACCCTCCAATCCTAATTCTGACTCCAATCCTTCGATCCTTGTGTACGATCCGGTCATTATTTCATCTGGTCAGACTTATGAAAGAATGTGCATTGAGAACTGGTTTCGTGAGGGGCATAATACCTGTCCAAACACACAACACAGCTCTCGTATCTTTGCTTGACTCCAAATTATTGTGTTAAAGGTTTGATTGCAAGTTGGTGTGAACAGAACAGGCTTTCTGTTCCAGAGGGCCCTTTTGAATCTCTCGACCTCAAATATTGGAGGCGGCTGGCTCTGTCATAATGTGAAGCCACAGATTCAAGGTCTGCGTGTAGCATTGACTCCTGCAAGCTGAAAGATTTTAAAATGGTTCCTTATGAAGAAAATGGTGTAGTTGAGAATCTTGAAGGTGCTGGGGCAGAAAACCATGTCGACCACTGTTATTCTGTGTCCAAAACAGATGAACTCCAGAGGTATGAAATGAAATATTGTATTCATTGCTTTGTGAAGGCAGGAATTTGAGGGGGGAAAATGCAAAGCAGCAGAACAGATAAGATTTATCCTAAGGGATGAGGAGGCAAGGATGTATACGGGTGCCAATGGATTTGCAGAAGCCCTAGTTCAGTTTTTGAGATTAGCAGTTGATGAAGCAGACAAGAAGTACCAGGAAGTTAGGGCAACGACTTTTTTCAATATTGCTGTTAACAATAATAGGTAAATGTCTCTTCTCTTTCACTCTCTTGGCATTTGATATGCTTCACATATTTACAGTATCAAGCAGTTTGTTTCTACATTATTTGTGATTTCTTCTGTTTTCATTTTGCTAGTATTGTTTCTGTCTATGTTGTTGTCTTCTCTTCTGTATCATATGCAATCACAATAGAATTGTTCATCCATGAATCTAACTGAACTTATACAACTAAATGAATTTTGTTCCTCTTTTCTTGGTGTCATAGGAACAAGAAATGATCTTAAGTGCAGGAATAATATCTCTGCTGGAGGAGATGATCCAAAATTCTGCATATGAAGCAACAACAGTCCTCTACCTTAACCTCTCCTGCCTTGACAAGGCCAAGTCCATCATTGGCTCAAGCAAGGATGTTGCCTTCCTTGTGCAACTTCTGAGAAGCAACTTTGCCGGAGTTCAGTGCAAGACTGATGCCCTCCATGCCCTCTACAATCCTTCCACCCACCCCCCCAAACATTTCAGTCCTCCTATCAGCTGGTGTTGTGGGTGCGAGTTACTCCCTGATAACAAGCCATTCTGGACCAGAAGGGAGCATCTGAACAGAGAGGTCCACGGCAATTTTTGTGAACTTGAGATCGACCAAGTCCGGGAAGAAGGACATCGCAGCTACTCTGGTACTCAGTGCACTCGCTACGTTATTGGACGGTGGGGAGATGGCCAAACAGGAGCAAGCAGTGGCATGCCTCTTTGCCCTCTGCAATGCAATCATAAATGCAGTCATCTGGTGTTACAGGAAGGTGTCACACCTGTGCTATCCTTGTCGGTGAACGGGACCCAAAGGGCAAAGGAGAAAACCCAGAAACTGCTCACCGTGAGCAGTGGCAATGGGAGCTGTCACCATTGCCATCGCCGTCGAGCATGCAGCAGCAGCATCCTGCCGAGAGCTGTGATGGTGAGGCTCATTCACATTCCAAGGTCGTCAAACCCTGTGTAAGCCAAAATCTAAGAAACTAGGCCAGACATTGAGCTCCATGTGGAAGAACAAAAACTTCTCAGTATATCATTGCCAGACATTGTCAAAACATGTAAATCTCTTCCTTCTTTTTCACACGATCCCCTTGGTGGACAGATTTATTTATTCATTTCCTTTTCAACTCATCGTATTAATTGAGCAATTTTACTCCCCTTCCCCCGGCAGAGATGTATAGGTCTTGTTTTGGAGGCATAGTTGTCAAGGCAACAAGGCGTCCAAGGCGCCCGAAGAATCTTTTACAGCTTAGGCGACAAGGCGTAAGCCTAGGCGTCGCCTAGGCGGTAAGGCGAGGTATGAAGCGGGGTGGAGTGTATATGGTAATTTTTGTACCTAACATGACATTGTAATAAATAAAAAATGAAATTAAACTTACAAATCTAATCAATTGACATACATTCATAACCAAACTTGAATAAGAACAAGAACATAAAATGATAGCATACATATATAACAATGTCCATAGACTCCATAAATCAAACAATGCCAATGTTATATGTAGAATATATAAAAATGCTTGAAGAAACAAGAACAAGAAAATCAAAAATTATCGACGCACCGGAGATGTTTAAACATGCAATATTTTAGATAATCATACATCGTAATAGATGTTAAAACGATGAACTAGTGTGAAGAAATGATAAGAATAGCAAAATATATCAACTACTAGGTTTTAAAGAGAGGAGGAGTAGGAGAAGCAACAACCAGTTAGGTCTTCTTCTGGAGTTGGCAATGTCACCATCAAAGGAGGAGAAGAAGGCCGCGGTGTAGGTCAGTAGGTGTTGCGAAGAATCCTTCTGCCGTCGGAGCCTCGGAGGACCGCGTTGCTGCGCGCGGAGGGCTGCAGGTCCCAGTGATCGTCTGTCGGGCAGTCGCGGCTTCGGCTAGGCGTCGGGGTGAACAGGAGAGTCGGGAGGACTCTTTGCGGTATTTTAAGAAACCGGCCCGGTTTTTTTCTTGAACCGGCGGCACCGGTTTGGCCCTAACTTAAAATGAGCCGGCAGCCCGCGGACTTCGGGTGATCGGGCGCTCGCCAAGGCGCCAAGGCGTACACCTTGGCCGCTTAAGCGGCTAAGGCGTACGCCTTTTTTACAAAAAAAAAAAGGCGGACAATCCAGGCGGGCTTCAAATGCCGCCGTGTCGCCTAAGCGGCGCCTAACTTAGGCGACCGCCTTAACAATTATGTTTGGAGGTACCGTTGCTTATTAGAAATAACATTGAAAGTAATCTTAGGCCGCAACGTGATGCATTCCGTAGGAGATGAGCTGAACGATTGATTAAGCAATTAGATCGATGGCAAGATTATCTTCTACTGAGCATGCCAAGTTAGATTACGTTCTTCAGAATGTCAGCTAGCCAGCGCTGAGGCCTAATGCCTTGACCACCTTGTCGCACCTAAGCAGTAAGGCAAGCGCCTTCTTAGCTCTAAGGCACAGCTATGAGATGGTCTCAAAAACATCTAAGCGCAGGCCTTTAACAACAATGTTTCCAACATAGGGAGAGGGAACATGGTTTACGAGTTGGCACCTTTGGATCCCTTTGATCGATATGATCAGATTTGAGTATGGTATTATTTATCAGGACATCATCTACTTTGCTTGAGAAAATAAGTAGGAGTCGACCTGAGAGACATGAGAAACTGATTAATGGTGCAACACGAAGCCTTGTTAGTTTCAGAGTATTTGATGTTAGTGGTCTTGTTACTACGATATCCATCATCTTTGGTACTTATGTAATATGTAGAGATGACATAACCTATTAATTTGAAACATCTTGAAATGTTGATTGATCGGTTTATTTCAGCATAAGTTTCGATTAACTGATCTATGGATGATGGTAGTACACAGTTAGAAAGCATGCATCTCTTAATTACATTATGGACAGTAGTCAAACACGAAAAATCACAACTTATTTGACATAAGTAAGAAATGTGTTTTCTTATAAAAAATAGTTGTTTCGAAAGGTATCTAATCAGTAAAATTGAGAAACCTACTTATTGACATATAGTGAATGAAAAATTATGTGATTTTAGAAAATTTTAATACAACAACACTTAATTTTGCTAAGAGTGTCTAGAAGAATGTAATAGAAGTGTTGGATACTACGGTTCAAATGTTTTTTCAAAAACTCAATTCAGCACAAACTTTTGATATAAGTTCAAAGTCAAGAGAGTAATCAGATGAAGTTGTCTGTGATAGAATACGGTAATGTTACATCAATTATTTTTCTCAAAATTACACACAAACAACACATTTTTAAGATGATTCTGTCATTGCTTCAATGAGAATTGAACATATATATATACACGTATCTTTATACTCGTGTTTGTACAACCGACTAGAAACTTGATTCAGATGGCATCCATATATATTATGTTCATTTTCCATCATCGATCCTTCCCTGGCATTAGTTGCTTGAGTGGTTCCATCTGTTATCATGTTTTTTGCAAGTCACTAATATCTCTTGTAGATGATTCTCTTTGTCGTTCTGTAATAAATTAGACTAGAAAGATAAAACTTCTTACAATTACTGATATAAGTAATTTGTTCAGTCCACCATTTTTGGAATTCACTAAACTTGTTTTTGGTTATTTTCTTAATTTGATAATTTTCATAAAAAATCGTATTATCAATGGGAATAACAACTCTTGCATTTATGTTTAATGAAGATGTTATAGTTTCCATCGACTCTCATGCGAGCGCAGGAAGATATGTTGATAAGTATGTTACTCATGTAAACTTTTTTATACTTTTTCTATGTTTTTCTTTTTTACTTCACTTTTTGTTGAAAACCTATGAAATTGTTGATTTTTGAAATATTGTACAATTTCTATTTGAAAATGACTTCTGTTACATGAATAGAGTGAACTTTCGTGATTTCTATTTGATTTAACAATAAAATTGATGATTATTTATATTTTGACTCGTTGCAAGTGCAACTCTTTGTTTTTTATTTCTAAAATTTTTGAAAAAAAATTGTATAACGAGATTAAATCATTTCTCAAATTCTGGATGGATCTAATTGTCTCCATTGTCATATTCTTTCATCTTTCATTGTAAAAAGATTTAGTAACTCTCTAAAATTAAAATCCGCTTAAAATTTGTTTGAATCTAGAGAAAAAATTCAAGTAAAATATTTTTCTTTAGTAACTTTTTCAAAGAAATCGAAAACAGGATATATATTCTTTGGTTACACGTAATTTATTTTCTTGAAAACATAATTTCTTATTTGGTATTCATAAATTATTTTTTTAATCAATAATTTATTTTTTTAAAATTATTTTAAACAATTTTATGTTTTAAAACTTGCTATAAAAGAAGTTTAAAATTAATATATTTTAAGTAAATCATTTTCTACCGTAACTATCATCTTTATCACTCTAAAATATTATATAATATAAAAATTTTTAAACTGAATTTTAATAACATTACTATTTAAAAACTTTAAAATATATTAATAATTAAAATTTTAAAATGCTGAAAGATGATGTTCGCCATTTGATCTTGAATACGACATTTAAACAGAATACGTGGATATCAAACTAGCTGGTATACAGAGTTAACATGTTTGCTTTCATTGACGTCCAATTTTTCTATCATCTAAATAAGTGAGGTGGTTAAATTCTCATGTCATCCCATTTAATGTATTCTTATCTCTAGTGTTTGAATCTGTGAAAAAAAAATCATGGAGATCACCCCATACTTGTTTAGCACAATGGCTGGAGCTTTGGATATTAATGTAATAACACATTCCATTAGCTACCAAACAAAAATCCCATCTTATCATTTTTTAAGTTGTATCATGTATATGTTTTGCAGACTATATAATCACTACAAGAATCATGCTACTGACATGGGGTTGATTATGATTTCGTTTTGCTCTTATCATCAGTGTCATCTACATGAGCTTCAAAATAAGTGACGGATCTCAATGGCAGGTACATCAAAATTGTTGGCAGATGTGTTGTTTTACCACAGAGGAATAGATATTTCATTTATATCTTTGATGGCTGGTTGGGATGAGATAATATGAATGATTATGAATTTTTTTCCTTAAACATTGGAATCCAATTGTCTATCTTACTCATCACAATATCCTGCACTCCACAGAGCCTTAATATGCACCTTGTTGATGATAAAAGAGGAAGGCTTAAAAGGAAAAAGTTCTTCAAAAGGTCTAGATCACCCCATAAGTACAGTGTTTTAGACAACAAGTAAAAGTCTATCTCATGCCCACTTTCACAAATCAATTATAATTGATGCTACATTCTGTTTATCATTTAATGATCGATTCAGGTATCGTCGTGACATGTTAGTAAAGGAAGCTACAGAATTAGCTAAACGAGCTATTTGTCACGTGACACTAAGGGACATGGCGACTGGTGGAGTTGTCACTGATAGGTTCTCTTTCTTCATATCAATGCCCATACAAACTATTTGGTAAAATATCTACCAACCTTTAATATGGTCGGACGTTTCAATGATAAATAATTTAAAAATCATTTAATTCCGAGTGATTTGTTAAAACATTTTTTATTTTAGAAGATAGATGGTTAATATTTTGATTTTGTTCTACAAGACGAGAAATAAAAATTAAAACTTAGACTTTGCATATTTATATTAAAATAGAATTAAAAATCAGGCTTACTCACTATCATTAGGTAATTAGTATTTATGTTTTGTTTTCCAATTTACTATATTGGACTCAATAGGTGAATGAAACTATCAGTTGACAAAATAGGCAATATGCACGCCCGCTAACATCATGAAATGGTTAAAAATGAAATATTAATAATTCAACCAGAGCACCCAAAGCAAAGTAAAGAAACAACTGACAATGCATTACATCTGACAAATGCACATAAAAAGTTGATCTTAGTAAGTGTTGCCTATTGAGGAAACCCATCTTTTTTTTTATACATAGAATAGTACAAATACATGTCTAACATTAATTAAGGACATCTCAATAGAGTCATAGAGGTAGTTGTATGTGATAGAATATGCCACCTAGTTAGAATGTCTTTGTTCTGAATATAATCATCTTAGTTATTACTTGTTCAATTGTTGTAAATGAATTTCAAAAACATTTGAAACAAGAAATGATACAAGATTTTCTTTATAGCCTAAACATCAAATTTAAGCCGATCTTGTTCAATTTTTGGCTTTAAATGTCTTTCCTGTGAGACATGCATTTATACTATTCTATGTAAAGAAACTCAAAGCTCATGATACAACTAGGGTTGAAGATAAATATGGGATTGATTGCTGAGTCAAAGGAACAACCTTCTCTATAGGTTCATCCTCAACTACAAATGTTGGCTCGAGATGTTTTTACTATGAAATATGCATTAGTACAATTCTATGTAAAGAAACATAAAGATGGGTTATCTCAATAGCCAGCACTTACTAAGATCAGATCTTTATATACATTTATCTAATAAAATACATTTACCAGTTGTTTCTTTGCTTTACTTGGGATGCTCTGATTGAACTATTAGTATTTCATTTTCAACTATCTCATGATGTTAACGAACGTGCAAATTGCCTATTTTGTCAACTGACAGCTTCATCCATCCATTGGGTCCAATATAACAAATTGAGAAAACAAAACAGAAACATTAATTACCTAGTGACAGTGAATAAGTTTGATCTTTGATTCTATTTTAATATAAATATATAAAGTCTAAATTTTACTTTTTATTTCTCATCTTGTAGAACAAAACTAAAATCTTAACAACCCATCTTCTAAAATAAAAAATATTATAAAAAATTATTTAAAATTAGATAAATTATTTAATAATTTCTTGTTGAAACATCCGACCATATCATAAGTTGCTAGATGTTTTACCAGATAATCTGTATAAATATTGATATAAAAAACTTACTAGTGACAACTCGAATAGTAACCACGTTCTTAAGAGTGTCGCATGACAAATGACTCGTCTAGCAAGTTTTGTAACTTTCTTCACCGACATGTCATGATGATACTTGATCTGATCATTAAATGATAAGTAGAATGAAGACATCAGTTATAACCGATTTGTGAGAGTGGGCATGAAACATACTTACCCGTAGTACAAAACACAGTATGCGTGGGTTGGTCTAGACCCTATGGAGAATCTTTCCTCTTTAAGTTTTTCTCATTTATCATTAACAAGATACAAATCAAGGCATTAAGGAGGGCAGGATATTATGATGAGCAAGATAGACAAATGGATTCCAAAGGTTAAGGAAAGAACTCATAGTCATTCATACCATCTCTTCCCAACTAGCCATCAAAGATGTAAATGAAATACCTATCCCTCGTTTGATAAAATAACATATTTGACAACAATTTCGATGCACCACTATTATGACCCGCCACTTGTTTTGAAACTCATGTAGAAGACGCTGACAATAAGAGCAAAGCAAAAGCACAATCAAGCACATGTCGATAGTATGATTTTTGTAGTGACTATAAAATCTGCAAAACACATGCATAATCCAACTCAAAAAATGAAAAGATAACGTTATTTTTATGTAGTTAATGGAAGATGTTGTTACATTAGTTTCCAGAGCTTTGAATCAATATTTGCATTGTGTAGCCCTGCTTGTCTAGCAAGTATGGGTGATCTCCATGATTTTCTTCACATTCATATACTGGTGACAAGAATATATTAAATGGAATGACAGGAAAACTCAACAGCCTCTCTTATTTGGATGACAGAAAAATTGAAAGTCAATGAATGTAAATATATTGACTTTGCATACCAGCCATTTTGACATCCGTGTATTCTGTTTGGATGTCGTATTTAGAACCAAATGGTGAACGTCGTTTCTTCGGCATTTCAAAATTTTAAAAATCAATATATTTTAAAATTTTAAATAATAATTTTATAAAAATTTAGTTAAAAATATTATATAATATAATATTTTATAATGTTAAACATAATAAAATATATAGAAAAGATTTAGTTAAAATATATATTACTTTACCACTCTTATTATAGTATGTTTTAAAACATGAAATTGTTAAAATAATTTAAAATAAATTAAATTATTGAAAATATTTTCACAAAATAATTTATGAATACTCAAATAACAAATTATATTTTTTAAAAAAATAAATTATGTGTAACCAAAATATATTCCGTTTTTAATTTATTTAGAAAATTTATTTCATAAAAAATATTTTACTTGAACTTTTTACATGGTTCCAAACAAACCCTAAGTGGATCTTGATTTCAAAGAGTTACTAAATCTATTTATAATAAAAGATGAAAGAATTTGAAAAAAAGAATAATTAGAACCATCCAGAATTTGTGAGATGATTTAATCTCATTACACAATTTTTTTCAAAAATTTTAAAAATGAAAAACAAAATAATGTATTTCCAACATGCCAAAATATAAATAATCACTAATTTTATTATCAAATCAAATAAAAATCATGTAATAAGTTTAACTCTATTCATATAACATTAATCATATTCAAACGAAAACTGTATAATATTTTAAAAATCAACAATTCAATAGGTTTTCAACAAAAGTGAAGACAAAAATAGAAACATAGAAATAAAAAATATAACAAAAAATTTACATGGGCAACATACTTATCAATATCTCTTCCTACGCTTGTAGGAGAGTCGGTGGCAATTATAATATCTTCTTTAAAAATAAATGTAAGAATTGTTGTTCCCATTGATAATACAATCTTATCATGAAAATCATCAAAACAAAGAAGTAACCAAAAACAAGTCCAGTGAATCTTAAAAATTGTAGACCAAGAAAATTACACACATCAGTCATTAGAAGAAACTTCATCCTCCTTGTATAATTTACTGCAAAGTGACAAAGAGAATCATTCACAAGAGATAACAATGGTCCGCTAAAAGCATAATATTTGAATGAACACTCGAGCAACTAACGTCAAGCACAGACCAGCATTAGAAAATGAACAAAGCATATATGTAGGTCATATGATTCAAGTTTTTGGTTGATTGTACAAACATGTGTATAAAGATACATATATGTATATGTTCAATTATCATGGAAACAAGGACAGAATCATCTTAAAACGTGTTACTTGTTATGTGTATTCTTCAAAAAATAACAAGTACAATATTAGCATATTCAATCACAAACAGTGTCCACTGATGACCCTCTTTTGACTCTGAACTTATCTTAAAAGCTTAATATGAATTGAGTTTTTTAGAGAACATTTAAGTCATAATTTCTTACACTTCATATACAATCTTCAATAATAGGACACTAATAACAAAATTAAGTGTTGTCATATTTAAAAAAATTAAAATTACATAATTCTCCATTCATGACAAGTATGCACTAAACTCACCATATGACAATAATTAGATTTCTTGGTTTTATTAATCAAATATTTTTCTAAACCCTTTCTTGTATAAGAAGGCACATTTCTTGTTTATGTCAAACAAGTTGTGATATATCATGTTTAACTACTACTTGTAATATATTAAGAGATACATGCTTTCTAACTGTATGATACCATCCATAGATCACAAAGTCGAAACTTGTGTCGAAATAAGCCGATCAAAAAACTCTTCAAGATTTTTCAAAGTAACGAGTTATCTCATCTCTACACATTCCACAAGCACCAAAGATGATGGATATCGCAATAACAATACCACCTTAGGAATAGATTGCATCCAATGATAGATATCGCAGTAACAAGCCAATCAATAAACACTTCCAAGCCTTCCATTTCCCATGAGTCCTAAGAAAAGTTGCAAATCAAATAAGAAATTAAAAATAGATCTTGCATCCAAAAAACATAAAAAATATTTGGTCGCTCCCTCGTAAATCTGATTCAGAAATAAAAATCAGGATGAAAATTTGAAAAACCGAAACATTCTTAAAGCAAAAGAAATGACATTTCAAAAATCAAATCCATAAATTTTAGAAAGCTAAGAAAATGATACCACAGCACTTGCATTTCTTTCTTCCTTGATAGATACAAGCTTCACAAGATCAAATAGAATAAAGAAACATGTACAAAGCAAACATGTGTGAGAGTAATAGAGTATCCTTGTACGTTATTTTTCCATGTCATGCATTTATAAACGACTGGCTTAAAATATGTTAGTCTAGATGATGAACTGTGATGACATGTTCTAGTACCAATTCGGTTACAGAAAGAAAATGACAGAGAACTGCAGGCCCATGATGAGTTAACATCTTGACAATTTAGTAAGAAGTAGCATCCTAAAACCCACAAGACGAGGTATATAACACATGTATACAAGAAATCACTTCGGAGCATCAAACATACCTGACCGACATCAGCTGTAAAGCAGACAACATCACAACTGTAGTTTTCCCTGGTGGATAATAAAGCATGATAATCATTATTAGGCAAAAGAAAAATAAAAAAAGATAATGTGAGCATGATATATGAAGAACGGAAGGAATGTAGAAATTATCTCACACCAAAAGATATGAATCGCCAAATCAGTAATCTTGCTTAGAATGAAGGCTCAAGTTGCTTATACCAGCTCCTTCGGATCCTTACAATGTAAAAATATATAACTCTAGATGTAGGACAAACTGCATATTTTCTAGACTTAGATCTAAAACAAGAGTGCATAGATTCTTACTTGCTAACTAGCAGAAACATGTAAAAAATGACTAGTAGCTGCTAGAACCATAGTTTCTGCACTGGATTATTTGCTTATTCTATTCCTATAACTGAACTCTACATTCATCGATAACTCAAAAACACATTGAATGCAAGGGAAAAAAATGAAAATGATAAGAAAAATGAAATGAGACTCACCTCAGCCATGGAACGATAACTGACGTGTCCAGACCACCACTGTAAGCTAAAACCACTCTATTTAGCTTGCCACGGAGTCCAGTACTACCCTGGCTATTGGAAACATCAGATTTTCCGGATAATGTATCTTTTCCATCGGCAAGTACACTCTGAATAGCTAAATAAATAAGGTATCATAGATTAGAGTTATGACACATAAAAGGAAAAAAAATAGATGCAGAAAAAAATAAGACTGTATAGCAACACACTGGAGAGTATTATATCAGAGATACAGCAAACAAAAGGGAAAGATAGGGAAATACAGGAAGCCTACTTTTCAATGAATTAAACTTCAAAGTCAACTATCAGATTGCATTGTCAACAAATGTGAATATGATATGCTAGCGGCTTCAGCCACCATCTTTTTTGCAAAACCAAATAAATTCATTATAGCATGGCACAGCTAAGTAGTGGTGGCACAAATGAAGTCAGCAATTCCATGAGATCAATTTTATCCTGACAGCAATATATTGCTAACAAAAAAGAGATCGCTCCTAAAACTTTATATTCATTGTTTAGCGCATTGTTGGCACCATAGCCAGGTATCACATTTTTCTATGTTCTGATCTTTCACCTCCACACCGAGATTACTATAAACGAATATAAAGACCAGGAAAAAAATGCAGACTGGGATAAACACGTGAAAAAAGGAAAGCTCGTATTATTATTAGTAATAAATCCAAACATATCACACTGAAACTAAAAGTGTGAATAACAAGAAGCATACAAAGAGAATTAACCCCCAAAGAAAAACATCTAAATACTCAGTGTACCCATTAATTTCATCTTCTCATTAAGAGAAAGAAGACAATCTCGTAATCAAGGAAATGGGTTCCCGGCTATAAAAAATATTACGATTTTGATATTTTAAAAATAAGTTAATACCTCGATTTTGTGAAACTGAAACTTTGCTTTGTCGAGCAGAGTGATGAACATTGATAGTACCAATGATGTCACTTGATCTGGCCCCTACCTATAAATGGTTTTAGCAGGATCAGCACAATGCTCTCTACAACATCCGCATGAGACCAAAAAAAAAGAGAATGCAGTACCACCTGGGATGTGCATGGCTTCCTTGGGTAGCAAACAGTATCACGAAGGTTCACATTTCCTGGAAGACAATCGCCCAACAAAAGTACTCAAAACCGGTGAAGATAAAATAATCAAAACAACATTCCGTTCCCACCCAAATGATAAGACACCGTTGTCAGGCACCCACGTTCCCAAATCAATGCAAAACGAAAATAAAAATTACTACCTACCAACATAGAAAAACAAAAGAAATGTGCGCAAACCATAGACAGAGAGCCACTAGATCTAACAATTTCTATGAATGGAAGAAGAAGAACAATATAATAAATTGAGCTCCACTGCTCTCTCGGTGCCGGAACTAACCAGCCAAACTACCGAAAAATGGGAATAGACGACAGGGCTTACGCGGCTTCTGAACGGCATTGGGCGGCGCGGCGGCGGGGGAGCCTCCCGAAAGGGCCTGCAGATTAGCCATGCGGGGGCGAAGCTAGCGATCAACCCAGGAGCGATTCTACAGTCCCAGAAACCCTGACGCCTTGGAATGTGAAAGCTCCCCGATCCGAATACCAGGATGGAACAAAAACAGTGGTCCGGGTAAGGGTTTCACGAGCTAAGGATTAGGGTTCTTATTTGTTGGAAGATATAACACTACCGCAACGCTCGTCGATGGCCGCCGCCACCTCGAAGGCTTGAACTTCACACTCTTTTATCTCGTGCGCACACCATAGACAGAGAGCCACTAGATCTAACAATTTCTATGAATGGAAGAAGAAGAACAATATAATAAATTGAGCTCCACTGCTCTCTCGGTGCCGGAACTAACCAGCCAAACTACCGAAAAATGGGAATAGACGACAGGGCTTACGCGGCTTCTGAACGGCATTGGGCGGCGCGGCGGCGGGGGAGCCTCCCGAAAGGGCCTGCAGATTAGCCATGCGGGGGCGAAGCTAGCGATCAACCCAGGAGCGATTCTACAGTCCCAGAAACCCTGACGCCTTGGAATGTGAAAGCTCCCCGATCCGAATACCAGGATGGAACAAAAACAGTGGTCCGGGTAAGGGTTTCACGAGCTAAGGATTAGGGTTCTTATTTGTTGGAAGATATAACACTACCGCAACGCTCGTCGATGGCCGCCGCCACCTTGAAGGCTTGAACTTCACACTCTTTTATCTCGTGCATATCGACACCTAGCAGACGGTACGTAGCGTGTAGCATACTGCATAGTGGCGCCTTGAGACGTCACTCGTGCCCTTCGTTCCAATGTTCGCAGGTGCGCCCTGCGTATCAACACTGAACTAATGCATTACAGCCATTTATATTCTGAAATAGGAAAAAAAAACAACCGTGGTTCAAACAAAAATGAACTTGAAATTTTTTAAGGAGAATTACTGTCCACTCCATTTAACAAAATGAGTTTATCAAATATTTCATTGATCAAGTTTTCATCTCATTTAATACGTTGACTCTCAGTTCATTTACCGGTTGCCACCCATTACAATGACCATGATAAATCTCTATTTTACCTTAAAGAACAATTAGTATTACCAATAAAACTTTAATCATATTTTTTTTTCGTTCAAAATATAATAGGACTTTATTGCCAAAACATGTATATGATTAACATAAATTATTAAATATATTATTTTTAATATTTTATAGAAAAAGTATAATAAATATAATTCATTTTATTTATAAATTTTTTACTCTAAAAAAATAATATCATGCGGTTAAAATAGAATATACTTAACGTAACGAAATAATTAAATTATTATTTTATATCAAATTTAAATTTTGATATAAATAAGATGCGATAATTTATTGTCCTAACCGTAATGGTATTTTATATTTATAATTTAAATTAATTAACATGATGTGATAAATAACATAATGTTTAATAATTCATATCATCTTTAAATTTTGGTATGAATAAAACGTGATAAATTATTATTCCAAACACATCAATATTTTGCGATCATACATCAGATAAATTTTATAAGATAAATTTAAAAAATAAAAATAGAAGTAGAGATTTTAATTAGTTGTTAAATTTGAAATTTATTATCAAGAACAAATATTAGATACTTTGTTCAACGTAGCGGGTGCGATGATATTTTGAAAAAAAATAGATTTAATGGTAAGATGTTTTTGAAAATATACCTAGTAGTAAAGTGTCTGGTTTAAAATGGACCTAATGTACATTTGACTCTCTCTTGTTGGGTCATGTCCACTTGTACTACTAGGCATTGGAGGGAAATACTCAACAGGGACGTGCCGGGTTCAACTAGAGAGCTACTACCCCATGAGGACGATGGTGTTTCACCGTGACGGAGGGTGGGGAACAAATGAACCTGGAGGCGAGGCGAGCTTGAGTTCTTGCGAATGTTTTTCATTTTTATTTAATTTCGAATCGTTAGTCGATCCACCTTGAACTCAAGTAATGAATCGACTTAGATCAACATATATCAGACATCACATGAACTTGTTTACGAGACTTGAGCTATAATTAAACTTATTTGTGAAAGTTGAATTCAACTAATTTATAAATTTTATTTTAATTTAATTCATAAAAATAAACAACATTATATAATAAAATTATAAATATTTAATTACGATGGTTGCTAAGTTATTAACTCGAGCATAAACTATTTGAGTTAGAATAAATCAAAATTTACTTTTTATTCAAACTTGTTCGTCTAACATAATAAATGAGTATGAGACTTGAGTTTTTTTTTGCTCAGTGTATTGATTCGGTTAAGTTTGTTCATTTTAACATGATAACCAGTCGAGTTTGGAGCAACGAACTCATCTTTTTGAGTGCATTGGTTCGTTTGTGCCCTGTGCCGACCGTGTAAACTTTCAAATCTTAATCTCTCTCGTTAACTTTTTATATATATATATATATACAAGTCGTAGATTGTACACAAATACCCGATGAAAAGTCGGATCTGATTTTTATTAAAATTTAATAGCCACCTTGATTAAATACTTTTCATTTCTTTCTCGTTGACAGAGAAGAAACCGGCGCCCGCCATTCACCGTCCCTGACTCCCTGGAGCATCACTCAGAAAAGACCGCGGGATGCATACAGCGGTTCACTCCTTTGAAGACGCCGGAGCAGAATGAAATCTGTATCCGGACCCAGATATTGATGTTAGAATAGTTACATAGTATCATATTAACTAAGTAGAGAAAGTTCTTATGTTTAAAAGTCCGAGTTACTCTAATTCAGGGGCACAGTTTTGAGTTGGTCAATATGATATTAGAGTTAAAAGACTGTGGATCTCCTTCCTTTGACCGTTATCCGTAAATAATATACATGTGACAAAGTTCAAAAAATTTGCACGTTAGAAGATGCATTAGAATAATATCATATTGACTAGATAGAAAAAATACTCATGTTTAAAAATTTTAGCCACTCTAATTTAGGAACTCGATTTCAGGTTGGTCAACAATCCAGATCAGATCGCCGGTTCTAAAAGAAGAAAAATCATTCTGAAATCAACTCAAATCAGTTATTGCAAAAAAATAAAACATAAAATTATAAAGCATAGAAGATGGGCTGGTCAATTAACCCCGATCTTTTTTTTGGTCACATGGCCGCGTTGGCCTGCAATCGGTTGGCACCACCCTCCCGGTGGGCATTCGAGGACGCCGACTAGCGTCCGGCTCTCCCCCCCGGGGGGGAGTTATCAAGTGGGGATCGAGCCGGGCTCCCAAAAATCACCCTCCAAGGCTGTAACATCTTCCTCGCCCCGTTTTTTAATTAGCAAATAACATAAAATTGAAGTTTCTCTGGCTTTGGCCTGATTCTTGAAGTTCCTTTGCAGAAAAAAAAGAACTTTTGGAACCGTCTAAAATACAAATCTTGCTCGCACAAGATGATTCGGGAAATAAGAAAACTAAGAAAAATAAAAGAAGAAAAAAAGGAAAGCAATTTCATGGGTAAAAAAGACGATTCCTGGAGATTAATTAAAATGGTTGTACACTAAACACTCCGCTCCTTTTAGTGTCGAAATGGCAGCAATAGAACTGAAGTTGGTGCTTCTCAATAAAGTGGGCGTGAAAATGGAACAAAATACTTCGGGTGTGTGTCTGGTTGGGACCGTGCACATATTTTGATCGTAAATTCAATAAGATCACACAATATGATCCGAATGTACCTTGTACGTTCTTTACTTTTATTTTGCAATGATTTAGATTTTCAATAAAAGGGGGATGGACTCATTTAACCCATTTCTCGTTTACTGGTTGGGTGTTCAGTAGCACAATTTTTTTATATGTTTCTGTAATAAAAATATATTAAAATAAAATATGGAATGAGTCAATGACATAGAATTGTCATGTTCGTAGAGACGTGATTACAAAAAAGAGTGAGTGCAAACAATGTGGAGATCACAAGATAAAAAATGGTCTCATCTTCTTTTTGAGAAGAAAATCTCTTTAAAATTATAAATTTGTAATAGTTGTCTAACTTTTCTTTTCGAGTTTTGTTACGAAAACATAGAATTATACCAAACAAAAGGCACTCAATTTGTCTTACACCTTAACACCCAAAATTTTTTTAATCCCTTCTGCTTCCCACCCGTGGAGGCAAAATTTCTCAAGAGTAACGTATATATATATATATATATATTGCTGTAATATTGTTATGACCTCAGTGACCACCCTTAAACTCTTGACCTTTATCAGGACTGTCAACTGCATGGATGGAAACGGATTAGTCCAGCAAAGTGTCCACATCATAAAACACATAAATTACAATATTAGTTTTGTAATGGATATTGATACAAAAACATCAAGTGGTATATGGCTATTGGTAACAACAAAACAAATGCATGAATTGTGATACAGGTGTCCACTTGTGTTAATTTTTATATTAATATTTTATCCTCCAAAAGAATTAGTACCAATTTTTATGGAATATAAATTGCAATACCCCAACCAAAAAAGGCGTAAAAAAGCGGAAGTTCTAAAAGCAGCATACATCGATAACATGCAATTCAAAACAAATTAAAAGATGTATTCAAAGGACGCGATAATAAATGATAAAATAATAATTGAATAGTTATCCTTCCGTTAATAACAACCATGCCCGTCAAAGGCACCGGCTCCGCCCCAGACGGACAGACCCGTATGCGACGCGGGCGGCGCCGGACCCCTACCACCGGTGGTGCGGCGGTGCTCGACGTCGTGTCGGCGGCGCCGAACCCCCACGCCCCGTGAGGCCGCCGCCCGCCGCCCTTTTCCGGTCCTCTTCCTTTTTTTTTCCGTTTTCCGCGGGGGGCTGGCAAGGATCCCGCGCGCTGCACGTGATCAAAAAGGAGAGGGCCTTTGCGGTGCGCGTCGCACGCGCCGCATGCTCTGTCCACGTGTTTTTCTCCGACTGGCTAGAAAAAGTCCCCACCCCGTCTGTTACCGCGTGAGTGAGCAGGCGATCTATTTAGGACCATCCGATCCCCGGGCGGGAACATTTGCGTGGGAAAACTCAAACGAAGGGGAAATTGACGCCGGGCGCATAAGCTCACCCACGCACCGCGACCTGCCGATCTGGCGCACCTCTTTACACGTGGCGCGTGATCGTCGGATCACAGAACGTCCGCCGTACGAAGCCCTGAGAGCCATCCGTTTGATGGGCCTCATTTTACATGGGCGGTGACAAGAGACCACCGATCTTACCACCTCCCGGGCTGGTTATTAATTGACGGTGATACTGACAGCGCTCGCCGACAACGGCGAGGTCGGCCGGTGTCGGCCGGTGAACCGGATGAGAGAGACCCGCCCGTGCCACCGATCACCGTGCACGGGACACGTGTAAGCTCCTCACACGCTCTGAAATATCAGGAAGCGACTGATTTGATTTTACCAAAATGGTCGCAGCTCTATTATTAAGCTCGGCGGTAATCATGGAAATCAACCGTTCGTAAATAGAAAATTAACGTTGTCCGTAATGGAATCCTCCGCTCGGTCCGATGCGTGGTGCCCCACTGAGATCCGACGGCTACCAACTGCGTACGGAGAACTGACGTGGGCCGGCGACGGAAACAGATGCGGGCGGTTCAATGCGCCGGGCACGTGGCGATTTATCAATGGCCGGGTCGATTGTGCCAGGATCAAAGGCGTTACCGTTTTTTTTTTGGTTTAACGGTCTCTTAATTAGGAAATAACAGGGCCCGCTCTCAATTTTCTAATCCGGGTTTTCTTTTTTTTATTTTTCTCCTGGAACCCCGTAGAATCTGTCTTAACGAGCTCCTCGAACGCCCACCAGCGCGGCGAGAGCATCGCTTGCCTTCGTCGCGGCGAGCAAACCACCAATCTGAACCCTAGGAATCTCCATACCCGACCGCATCTGCACCGTCGATGCCTGCCTGTAGATGGAGCTCGACGTGCTAATCAGGGAGGTCTCCCACCGGCCTTCTCCCTTGCTTCGGCAACGGAAGTCCCCTGCGTGGTCGGCTTCTGATCTCTCTCGGTTGGTCACTTCGATCCGATAGACCTAGTTTTCTTTTTCTTTTCAATTTTTTCACGGTTTCCATGAGGTCCATGGGACCGGAGAAGCTAGCTGCAGCCGAGAACTGGAATTTGATTGGTTGCTGGGAAGGTTTGCTGCTTCTTTAGGTTCGTCCACCAAACGGCTGTATTTCCAGCGCAGACGGTGCTATTTGGCTTCTGATGCTACCTTGGCATTTGCTTGTCACCCGGCTGGTTCTAGAAGAAGTATATATATATATATTCTTGGAGATCTTCTGGGCGGTTTCTCCTGCGTTATTCTCTTCCGGTAGTTCCTGTATGCCAAATTGGGTTAGCTCCTTTAGGCTAAATGACAGCGGGCTCTTTCTCCCGAGCGGCAGATGTCTGCCGGTTGAACGGAATTGAAAGATAATTAATAATTTGTAAACATGACGGATCGCTGTCTTTCGTTATCACCCGTGAGCTGCGCGTGCTGCAATTTTACTTTTGTATTTAATGTTATTTACATTTGATTTATGTTAAACATTTGATCTTTCTTTGTTTTTTTTTCTTATGGTAGATGAGTAGCTCGAGTTGAAGTGGCTTGAATGGCTCGGAGAAAGATGGATACGCCAGAAATTGAAGAAAATCCGTTTTCTCTCTGCGATGCCAAGGTATTCAGTCTGTCTCATTTTCAAGAGAGCGCAGCTGGTTTGTTACTAATGCCTTAATTGCGATTGATTTGCATTAAATGGCAGTTTCTCTATCCTTACCTCGTAGCCAATAAACATTAGCAATGCCTGTTTCTGAAACCATGAATGGGATTTTTCTACTTTTGCGGTAGCTGCTTGTTTTGTTTAGTTGGAAATGCGGTCTCATTTTTGTCTTAAGCCCATGCCTATTGCCTTTTTCCCTTAATTTCTAGTAGTTCCTGGTTAACGGAGTTAACAATTATAATGTTCCTTACCTGCACGAAAGATGGTGGAAAAGGAAAATTGTTCTTCACAGTTTTCTTCTGGGCAAATTGCTGAAGCATGTGCTTGTATCTGTTTGCACCTGTTACCTCATAGTTCAAGATAGCGAATTGGTCAAATATTTTGTTATTTCCCTATATGGAATGGTAAGCCACGCAACAATATGTGAGATCTGATGTTACTTAATGGTGTACCATGTTATTGGATGAATACACAGTAGTTGTTTTCATGTTTTGTTCCACAAAGCATATTGCTGATTAATCACCTAGTGGCTGCATCGTTATAGCTGATTTAGGTAACAAGCATCTTATACTTCTGGTGCAGTTGCATGGCGGAATGTGTAAGGCACTCTCTTCAATTGTCTGCAAAGTTGTGGCAATCTTTCCCATCATAGAAGCGGCACGGCCTAGAAGTAAATCTGGCATACAGGCTTTATGTTCCTTACATGTAGTGCTGGACAAAGCGAAAAGTCTGCTCCGTCACTGTTCTGATTGCAGTAAATTTTATCTGGTATTTGCATTCCTGGATAGAATTATGATCTTCTATTTCTGCACTCTCTTCAATTGTCTGCAAAGTTGTGGCAATCTTTCCCATCATAGAAGCGGCACGGCCTAGAAGTAAATCTGGCATACAGGCTTTATGTTCCTTACATGTAGTGCTGGACAAAGCGAAAAGTCTGCTCCGTCACTGTTCTGATTGCAGTAAATTTTATCTGGTATTTGCATTCCTGGATAGAATTATGATCTTCTATTTCTGGCTGAAATTCCTGGATGACTTGTAGGCTCAACAAGAAACATGGCTTACTTTTTTGGTCGTTATATTAAGACTTGAGGTCCAAGGTTTGCTCTAGGGTGATAAATTTGTGAATGTACGGTTTATTGGTTTAACACAATTATTTGCTGATAGTGACAATAGTGACACATGCTCTTTTGATTGTCTTGTTGGCATTTGCTGCTAACCTTGGTATTAGGAACAGTTTAGGCTGATTGACTTCCTTTCACCTTTACTTTTAGGCTATAACTGGTGAATCCGTTCTCCTAAAATTTGAAAAGGCAAGACAGGCTCTCCAGGAAAGTCTCAAGGGAGTTGAAGACATTGTACCACAATCTATTGGTTCTCAGGTACTTGTTGTAAAATATTTTATGGATCCCTGGAAGAGGAAATATTCTACTTTGATTTACTGTGGTTCACGTACAGAGCTTTCATTTTTAGTTCATTGCATTACTTAACCTGACTTGACTTCCACTCTGTTCTCAGGCCTTTCATCTTTGTTAATGCTAACTCAAATTGTTCTATATTTCTCAAAATAAACTTCTTTGCTTAATATACATTCAACGAGAAATCATTAAACTAAATATAGCTTGTAATTCCTTAGAAAAATTAAGATCATCAAATCAACAATTCAAAATTTAACTGCTGTTGGCTGCTTCAAACACAGAGCACTGAAAACCTATTCTGCTGAAATATTTGCATTCTGTTCTTTTGTTTGTCTACTGTTTATCTATCAGAATTCTTTATGGTTTCAAGCTGATGCTGGTGCAGATATTGGAGATTGTTGGCGAGTTGGAGAGGACAGAATTTACTTTGGACTGTTCAGAAAAGCAGGTTGGGAATGAGGTGATCCAGTTGCTCCAAAAAGAAAAAAGATTAAATGGCAATTTGAATGATGCCATTGAGCTTGAGACCTTTCATCAAGCTGCCATAAAACTAGGGATTATTTCATCGCGAGCTGCCCTCACTGAAAGGAGAGCTCTCAAGAAGCTCGTCGAAAAGGCCCAGGTGGAAGAGGATAAGCGGAAAGAGTCTATTGTATTATACTTGTTGCATCTGATGAGGAAATACTCAAAGCTTTTCAGAAGTGACTTTCCAGATGACACTGATTCCCAAGGATCAGCTCCATGCTCTCCCACGGTTTTGGGCACTTCAGATGAGAACTCTAGTCCTGCTTTAAATGGGCAGGCTTTTGAAAGACAGCTATCCAAGATTAGTTCTTTGAGCTACAAGCCAGGTGGTGTCAGATCAGGCAGCATACCAATCCCACCAGAGGAGCTTCGTTGTCCAATCTCCTTGCAGCTCATGTACGATCCAGTCATTATTTCTTCTGGTCAGACTTATGAAAGAATTTGCATCGAGAAATGGTTTAGTGATGGGCATAATACCTGTCCAAAAACACAGCAGCAGCTCTCTCATCTTTGCTTAACTCCAAATTATTGTGTTAAAGGTTTGATTGCAAGTTGGTGTGAACAGACTGGGCTTTCTGTTCCAGAGGGCCCTCCTGAATCTCTCGACCTCAATTATTGGAGGCTGGCTCTGTCAGAATGTGAAGCCACCAATTCAAGGTCTATGTGTAGCATCGACTCTTGCAAACTGACAGAGTTTAAAATGGTTCCTTTTGAGGAAAATGGTGTAGTTGAGAATCATGAAGATGGTGGGGCAGAAAATCATGCCGACAACTGTTATTCTGTGTCCGCAACAGACGAACTCCAGAGATATGAAATATTGTTCTCATTGCTTTGTGAAGGCAGGAATCTGTGGAAAAAATGCAAAGCAGCAGAACAGATAAGATTTCTCCTAAGGGATGATGAGGAGGCAAGGATTTATATGGGAGCCAACGGATTTGTGGAAGCCCTAGTTCAGTTTTTGAGATTAGCAGTTGATGAAGCAGACGAGAAGTCTCAGGAAGTTGGGGCAATGGCTCTTTTCAATCTTGCTGTCAACAACAATAGGTAAACGTTTCTTGTCTCTCACTCTCCTGGTATTTGATATGCGTCATATATTTGCAGTATCAAGTAATTTGTTTCTACATTGTTTATGATTTCTGGTATTTTCATTTTGCTGGTATTGTTTCTGTCTATATTGTTGTCTTCTCTTCTGAATCATATGCAATCATTATATTATTGTTCATCCATGAATCTAACTGAACTTATACAACTAATGGACTTTGTTCCTCGTTTCTTCGTGTTATAGGAACAAGGGAATGATCTTAAGTGCAGGAATAATATCTCTGCTGGAGGAGATGATCCAAAACTCTGCGTATGAAGCAGCAACGGCCCTCTACCTTAACCTCTCCTGCCTTGACGAGGCCAAGTCCATCATTGGCACAAGCAAGGCTGTTGCCTTCCTTGTGCAGCTTCTGAGAAGCAACTATGCCGGAGTTCAGTGCAAGGCTGATGCCCTCCATGCCCTCTACAATCTTTCCACCCACCCACCAAACATTCCCGCCCTTCTATCAGCTGGTGTTGTGGGCGCGCTTTACTCCCTGATAGCGGGCCATTCCGGACCCGAAGGGAGCACCTGGACAGAGAGGTCCACGGCAATCTTTGTGAACTTGGGATCGACCAAGTCCGGGAAGAAGGACATCGCAGCTACTCCGGGACTCCTCAGCGCACTCGCTACGTTATTGGACAGTGGGGAGATGGCCGAACAGGAGCAAGCAGTGGCATGCCTCTTTGCCCTCTGCAATGGCGATCAGAAATGCAGTCATCTGGTGTTACAGGAAGGTGTCATACCGGCACTAGTGTCCTTGTCGGTGAATGGGACCCAAAGGGCAAAGGAGAAAGCCCAGAAGCTGCTCGCCCTATTCCGCGAGCAGCGGCAACGGGAGCCGTCGCAATCGCCGTCGCCGTCGAGGCTGCAGCGGCATCCTGCTGAGAGCTGCGACGGTGGGCCTCATTCACATCCCGAGGTCACCAAACCCCTGTGCAAGTCGAAATCCAAAAAACTGGGCCGGACGTTGAGCTCCATGTGGAAGAACAAAAACTTCTCGGTATATCAATGCTAGTTAACGTCAAACCATGTAAACCTCTTCCCTCTTTTTTCACACGTCCCCTTGTTAGATAGATTTCTTTATTCATTTCTTTTTCAACTTCTCATATTAACGGTGTAATTGGGCAATTTACCCCCTCCCCCCCCAGCGGAGATGTACAGACCTTGTTTTGGAGGTGCTGTTGCTTATTAGAAATTATTAGAAAACCAAACATTGAAAGTGATCTTATGCTGCTAGGGTAGAATGCTCAGCAAAAGCCGACGCCGATGCATCCGTTGGAGATGAGTTGATTGATTCGGCAATGAGATCGATGGCGAGATTATGCTCTACGGACGTTGCCAAAATAGATTTTGTTCTTCGGGATGTCAGCTAGCTAGCACTTGTCCTGGGTTTGTCTTCTTTTCGGCGTCATTCTCTCCTCCGTGCTTGCTAACAACGGGCTACAGATTAATGATTCGAAGAAAGATCGTAACGCCTCAATTTATTATTGGAATGTCTCATTCATCGATCCGTTAAATGTTAAAGGGATTAAATCAGTGAATTCTAACCAATTTTCACGGTGGTAAGGAGGAGAGAGAAGAAAAAGTTTTAATTATGCAATAATTGTATAAAAAATTTGATTTAGGCCGGTTGTGTGACCCGAAGTTGGGTCGGTCAACTTAGAAATCGGCGAGATTAGACGACCTGGCCGACTGGATCGCCGAGATGTGTGTGATTTTGACAAATATGTCAAATCTCTAATGGGGTGTTTGGTTGCATGATAATTTTTTGTACATTTTCATGATAAAAAATTGTATTAAAATAAAAAGTAAACCAACTCATGACATAAAATTATCATGTTCGGAGGGATGTGATTACAAAATAGAGTAACCACCGCACATGACCAAATAAAGTGGGGGACCACAAGAAAAAAGAAAGAGGTGAGACCTTCTTTTTTTGTTTAAGAAGAAAATCACTTTCAAAACATAAAATTGTCATGGTTGTCAAACACCTCTTTTAACAAGTTTTCTTACAATTTTTAAAAATTAAAATAAAAACCTCAATTATCATGCAACCAAACACCCCATAAGGTTGTATATTGTAACACACTCGTTTGCAACTCGTTTGCAAATATGTTAATAGATTAAATAAATAGCTTATTAACAAATTTCAGTTAACTACTTTTTTGAAAGTTGAGTTGAAAAGATTTCTAAAATTAAACTTATTTTGATAGGAGTAATCACGTAATAAGACTGCTAATTAACATGTTTATTAAACTAGTTAGTTGATTTATCGATACAATTATTGTTTCTGTTAGCTTGTGAGCACAAAGAAAAAAAAATGACTGAGTTTGGAGCCGGCTATACGCTCTTTTTTTAAATTGTTGGTATAGATTATTCCGGCCCTTTTGTGAACAATGGAAAAATCGAGGTCAAATCATGATTTAAAAATTTTATGTTGGCATAACATATGCAAACTTGCAAATTAGACATTTTCCAGGAGATCAAATTATGAGTTGAAAAGAAATCCAAAGTTAATGGGAGTGTTTGGTTGCACGATAATGGAGATTTTATTTTAACTTTTAAAAATTGTAAAAAATTTGTTAAAAGAAATGTTTGACAATCACGACAATTTTATGTTTTGAAAGTAATTTTCTTTTTAAACAAAAAATAGGGACTTACCTTTTTCTTTTTCCTTATGGTCTCCCACTTTGTTTGGTCACGAATGGTAGTAAATCTTTTTCTTATCACATCTCTCCAAACATGATAATTTTATGTCTTGAGTTGGTTCACTTTTTATTTTAATATAATTTTTTATCATAAAAAATTATCATGAAACCAAACATCCTGTAAATATGATTTGATAGAAGTAATCTAATGATAAGTGATCTCTCACGAAAATTATTAGTTAACACATTTGTTGAGTTAATTGATTTAATCATTACACTTATTGTTTATGATATTAGCTTAGAGAAAAAATGACTTTCAGAGTTTGGTGATGACTATATTTTCAGAGTTTGGTAATTTTTCAAAATTAAACGTGTTTTGATGGAAGTTAATCGAGAGGACAAATGACTTTATGAGAAAGTTGTTAATTAACACATTTGTCAATCTAATTAGTTAATTTAACCGTTACAATTATTGTTTCTCACATTAGCTTGCAGCCGTAGAGAAAAAAAAAGACTATCTAAGTGTGGAGCTGACTATACTTTCCTTTTCCCCTTTTTTTTGTTTTTTTTATTGGTCGGTATAGATCATTCCTGCCGTTCTGTGAAAAATGGAAGATCCAGGTTTATGCCCTGTTTGGTAATACTATTAGACACCTCTATCACTATTAATTGTAAAATTGATATTGTTGGTGATCACCTTGAAGTGTTTGGCTAATAGTATCAATTTTAAAATTTGTATTGTAAACAACACATGTTATGTAATACAAGTGTCAACTTGTATCAATTTTGATATTGATACTTCATCTTCTAGAAATATCAATATCAATACTAATATAGTATCATTTTTTATACTCTAATCAAACAGGCCATTAAATCATGGTTTAAAAATTCAATGCGGACAAAACTTATATAAACTTGCAAACGGGATTTACGAACAACTATAAGGGGTTGTCTCTTTTATCGTAGTCCTTATTTTAACATCAATACTTTCTGCATTTTAAAAGGCGAGTTTTTATTTCGTTGCAATTTTAAACAACATAAAAAAGAACGCGATTAAGACGATTTGACAATTACGATGCTCCGTTGGTTCGCACTCTACGCCTCGTGTGATTTGAAATAAGAATAATTTCTAAACGTAATGTCTTACATAAGTCTAAAAATCGTAACATGGAATAAATAGGTGTGTACAATTAATTACAGAATTTTATGATCAAGCTACGGAGTTTTATGAGAATGTAAAGAAGGAAATTTTCTTTTGACTCGGGAAGGAAGAGAAGTGCATCCTGGCGAGCACTCCACCCGTTGGGCCATCTTATTGAAAATCGACAAAAAAAACATAATGATAATAATCGATTAAAATCAAATCGTAACTTATCCGATCAAAATACGTGGTTACTAGTTTTCATGACAGCGATTTCTTAGATATACAATGACTCTCGAGTAGATAACATCTTATCTATGATACAACGACTTTTAGATGAACAAGATTTTTCTCTTCCGTCCATATATCTTCCGAAGAATTTTGTGAATCAATTTAATATTCAATAGTAAAAAAAAAAGAGTTCGGATAATTTCAGAATGCAAGCGTTCTAGAAAATTTAAGAACAAGAGTGCATAACGCTGGTCAGAGATGAGAAGTACAGCAGATTTTTCGAATGAGACGGCAGCGTAGAAGAAAACGCTCCCTTTTACAACGGTAAGAGGGGGCAAAATGGGAAAGCCCACTGCTCATGCGGAAAGGCCACCCGACGCTTCTTAACCAGAGCACCCTGCCGACCACCCAGGCGAGCATCCCCTGCGAGCACCCGGCGACCCCGGCTCGAACATCTCCCGGCCACCACCCCATGCGAGCATCTCCCCCTCCCGTACGCACCGCGGCCACCACCCCCTGCGAGCATCCTCCTCCCGTGAGCACCCCGGCGAGCACCGCAGCGACCACCCCATGCGAGCATCTCCCCCTCCCGTACGCACCGCGGCCACCACCCCCTGCGAGCATCCTCCTCCCGTGAGCACCCCGGCGAGCACCGCAGCGACCACCCCATGCGAGCATCTCCCCCTCCCATACGCACCGCGGCCACCACCCCCTGCGAGCATCCTCCTCCCGTGAGCACCCCGGCGAGCACCGCAGCGACCACCCCATGCGAGCATCTCCCCCTCCCGTACGCACCGCGGCCACCACCCCCTGCGAGCATCCTCCTCCCGTGAGCACCCCGGCGAGCACCCCGGCGACCACCCCATGCGAGCATCTCCCCCTCCCGTGAGCGCCGCGGCGACCGGCGCCCCGGAGAACACCTGTTTATCATGTAAGTGCTTCTACTTTTGAGAAGAAAAGTGTATCCGCCTCTTATCGACGCGGCCACCTCCTCTCTCCTTCTACATATAAAAATTCTATAATTTTAGATTTTTTTAATACGACCGCACTTAATTTTACTAATAGTGTCCAATGATTGAAAATTATATATAAAGTGTGAGATACCATGACTCAAAATTTTTCCTAAAACCTCGATTCAGCACAAGCTTTTGAGACATGTTCAAAGTCAAGAGAGTCATCGGAGGAGGAAGTTATTTGAGATAGAATATGGTAAAATTGCACCAATTATTTTCTAAAAAAAATACACACAACAAGTAACACATTTTAAGATGATTTTGTCATTGATTTAACGAGAATTGAACATATATATACGTATCTTTATATATATGTTATTTTCATTTTTCTTGTCTGATCCTTCCTTAGTATTACTTGCTTAAGTGTTCATTTTGATATTATGATTTTAGCGAGTCATTGACTAAGAGAATGAAGTTTCTTCCATTGACTAATGTGAGTAATTTTTCTAGTCCACTATTTTTGGGATTCACTAGATTTGTTTTTGTTTAGTATTCAATGATTTTCATAAAAGATCGTATTATTTATTAATGAGAATAACTCTTGCATTTATTTTTAATACAAATATTATAGTTGCCGTTAACTCTCGTGCAAGTGTAGAAAGATATATTGGTGAGTATATTGTTCATGTAAACTTTTTTGTGTTTTTCATTTCTGTGTTACTATTTTTGTTTTCACTTGTTGTTGAAAGTTCATGAAATTGTTGATTTTTGAAATATTGTACAATTTTTACTTAAAAATGACTTTTGTTATGTGAATATAGTGAACTTTCTTACGTGATTTTTAGTTGGTTTCACAATGAAATTAGTGATTATTTATATTTTGATTTGTTGAAAATGCATTCTTTTGTTTTTCATTTCCGAAATTTTTGAAAAAATTGTATAATAAGATTAAATTATCTCTTAAATTATGTATAGATTTAATTGTCTCTATTGTCAGATACTTTCATCTTTCATTATAAATAGATTTAATATCTTTCTGAAATCGAGATCCACTTAGAGTCTATTTGATTGACCGTAAGATGGGCTCATGTAAAATGTTTTCCTGGAAACTTGGCACCCTCTTTTCTTTGGATGTCCTGAAAGTACGAGTCAACGTAAAATGTTACCCATTGGCTGCCGTAAAACGTGGATTTTGGCACCCCGTATTTTCATTCGGATGCCGTTTTCGGAGAGGCCAGCGCCCACTTTACAACATAAATTGAGTTGTGCACCGTTCAATTTTAATTGTTAGTAAATATTAACTTTTAAATAATATTTTTATGAAAGTGTCAATTTAAAAAATAATATTATAAAATTAGTTTAAAATGATAAAATCAACATAAAATAATTATAAAATTATTTTTATTTAAAATTTATAAGTCATGTGGTTTTATTATAGGTTTTAAGTTATTCTAACAAAAAAATTAATTCAAAACTCACGTGATTTTATTATATAAATAAGAAAAGAACAAAACTTATATATATTTGGTAAGATGATATAACTAAAATATTTTTATAAAAGTGAAATTAAAATTTTAATAATAATTTTAAAAAATTTACACACCTTATTAAGTGACCGGACATATTTTATTTTCTTTAAAGTTATAGCATGAAAAGTATTTCTTTAAAGATATTTCCACGGACTATTTTATCACATAAGAAACTTTGATTAATAATTAGTGTTAAAGTTCTAGAAAATAAAAATATTATAATATTTTTTAGAGGCGATGTGCATAGTGAAACATGTGTCGCTGGAAATTGATTTACATGCTACCAAATAAGTTGCCTGATTTTCTGTTTACATGGAAAAGTAATTACATGGAAATGGATATCATGAAATTTTAATTTTACATGGAACCAAACAGACCCTTAGGGTCTATTTGGATCTAGGGAAAAAATTCAAGTAAAACATTTCTAAGAGTAATTTTTCCAAAGAAATTAAAAACATAATATATTCTTTGGTTACATGTAATTTATTTTCTTGAAAGTATAATTTGTTATTTGAGTATTCATAACTTATTTTTTGAAGATATTTTTAGTGACTTGGTTATTTTAAATTATTTTTAACAATTTTATGTTTTAAAATTTGCTATACAAAAGAGTCGTAAAGTAATATATATTTTAACTAAATTATTTTTCTATACATTCTATCATGTTTATCACTTTAAAATAATATATTTTTAAATTGAATTTTTATGACAATATTATTCATAAATTTAAAATATATTAATAATTAAAATTTTAAAATGTTAAAAAAATGACATTTCTCATTTGATCTTTAATACGACCTTCAGACAAAATGCGTGGATGCCAAACTGGTTGGTATACAAAGTCAACATTTTTACTTTTATTGACTTTTAAATTTTCTATTAACCAAATAAGAGATAGTTGAGTTTTCATGTCATCTCATTTAATTCATTCTTGGCACAATGACTGACATGGCTACATAATGTAAATATTGGCTCGAAGTTTTGGACGCTAATGTAACATCATCCATTAGCTATCTAACAAAAGTTTCAACTTCTCATTTTTTAAATTGTATCATATATGAGTTTTGCTGATTGTATAGTCACTACTAGAATCATATTAATAACATCGGATTGACTGTGATTTTTCTCTCTCTTAGTGTTAGTGTTGTTTCATTTGCATCATTGATGGTTGGCTGGGATGAAATTGTATAAATGACTTTAGATTTTTTCCTTAATCTTTGGAATCCATTCGTCTATTTTGCGCATCACAATGCCTTGTCCTCCACGGAGCCTCAATTTGTACCTTGTTGATGATAAATGAGGAAGGTTTAAAGAGAAAAGATTCTCTCGGGGTCTATATCACTCCATGCGTATAGTGTCTTGGACAATGAGTAAGTCTGTCTCATGCCCACTTTTACAAATCGGTTATAATTGATGTCTATATTTTGCTTATCTAATGATCGATTCAGGTATCATCGTGACACGTCGGTGGAGGAAGCTGTAGAACTGATCAAGCGAGTCATTTGTCTCGCGGCACTTAGGGCCATGACTGTCAGTGGAGCTACCATTGGTAAGTTCTCATTCTCTATATCAATGTCCATATAAACTATTTGATAAAACATTTAAAAACCTTTAATATAGTAAGATGTTTCAAATATAAATTATTAAAAAATTATTTAATTCTAAGTTATTTATTTTAACAATTTATTTATTTATTTTGAAAGATGAGTAATTAAGATTTTGTATTCATATTAAATAAAATTTAGACTTTAGATATTCATATTAAAATAGAATTCAAGACCAGACTTGCTTGCTAGCATTAAGTAACTAGTGTTTCTATTCTATTTCCTAATTCATCACACTAGACTCAATGGGTGGATGAAATTATCAGTTGATAGCATCGATGATTTACATACTCACTAGTATCATGAAATGACTACAAATAAAATACCAATGATTTAATTGAAGTACCTGAAGTACAAAAAGAAAAATTGACAAATGCATTTTCTCTGATAAGATAGTGTTTCTTCACATAAAATAACATAAGTGCATGTCCCATATTAAGGATATCTTGAGCTAAAATTTGAACAAAATTGACTCAAATTTGACGAAAATCTTATATTGTTTCTTGTTTCAAATATTTTTGGAAATCTTACACAACAATTGTACAAGTAAAAACAAATGTTCTATGAATGATCATATTCAAATCAAAAAAGTTCCAACTATTAGCATTTTCTATCATATATAATTTTCTCTGATTACTCTCTTAACTTCGAAGTTATCTCAAAAATTTGCATCTCTTAATACATTATAGGTGACACTCAAACATCATAGATCATAACTTATCTGACATAAATAACACTCAAACATCATAGACCATGTCTTTTAATTCAATTTTAATATAAATATCTAAAGTCTAAATTTTATTTCTATTTCTTGTCTTAAAAAGAACAAAATCAAAATCTTAAGTATTCATCTTTCAAAACAAAAACTATTATAAAAACTCACTCAAAATTAGATGATTTTTAATAATTTATTATTGAAATATCTGACTATATCATAGGTTGTTAGATGTTTTACCAAATAATCTGTATGAATATTGATATAGAGAAAGAAAATTTACCAGTGACAACAATATCAGTAGTCACGTCTTTAAGTACCACGTGATAAATGGCTCCTTGGCTAGTTCTATAATTTTCTTCACCGACATATCACAATGATACCTGAATTGATCATTGATAAACAAAATAGAAACATTAGTTATAACTAATTTGTAAAAGTGAGAATGAGATAAAATTACCTACTGTCCAAAACATAGTATGTGTGGGATGATCTATGCCCTACATAGAATCTTTTCTTTTTAAACATTTCTTTTTTATCATTAACATGGTACAAATCGAGGCATTGTGAAAGACAGGACATTATGATAAAAAATATAGATAAATAGATTTCAAGGGTTAAGAAAAAAATTCATAGTCATTTATATCATTTCATTCTAACTAGCCATTAAAGATGCAAATGAAATACTCATCTCCCTATGATAAAAAATATATTAGTTAACAATTTCGATGTATCACTATTGAGATTTATCACTTGTTTTGAAACTCATATTTACGTCACTTACAATAAGAGCGAAACAAAATTATAACCAAACTCATGTCAATAATTTTTGTATTGCATATACATTTTACAGAACACACACATGATACAATTCAAAAAATGAGAAGATAATATTATATTTAAGTAACTAATGAAATGTGTTGTTATATTATCATTCAAAGTTTTGAGCCAATACTTACATTATACAGTCATGCATACCAAACAAGTTTGGGCTAATCTCCATGATTTTATTCACACATTAATATTAGAGACAAAAACACATTAAATAGGAAAAACTCAATTGTCTCTTTTATTTAGATGAGTGAAAAATTGAATGTCGATTAATGTAAACATATTCTCTAGTTTGACATTCGTGCATTCTGTCTGGATGTTGTATTCAAGACCAAATGACGAATATCATTTCTTCGACATTTTAAAATTTTAATTATTAATATATTTTAAAATTTGAAATATTAATGTTATAAAATTTTAATTTAAAAATATTATATTTTATAATGATAAACACAATGAAATCTATGAAAAATCAATTTAAGAATATATATATTTTTATAGTAAATAATAAATTTTGATGCACTGTTATCGAGATCCACCACTTATTTTAAAACTCATGTTGACGACAATATCATAAGTTATTAGATATTGTACCAAATAATCTATATGACCATTGATATGTAGAAAACAAATTTACTAGTGACAATTATATCAATAGTCACATACTTGAGTGTCACATGACAAATGACTATTTGACCAGTTCTGTAGTTTTCTTCACCGACATGTCACGATGATAACTGAATTGATAAATGATAAATAAAATAAAAACATTAGTTATAACTGATTTGTGAAAGTGGACATGAGATAAATTTATCTGTTGTAGAATCTTTTCTCTTTAAGTTTTTCTTTTTTATCATTAACATGATACAAATCAAGACATTGCGAATGGTATGACATTATGATTAGTAAGATAGACAAACGGATTCGAAAGATTAAAAAAAATTATGGTAATTCATACCATCTCATCCTAACCAGCCATCAAAGTTGCAAATGAAATATTTATTCTCCCATGATAAAAAAATATATTAATTCACAATTTCAATATATCACTACTGAGATCCACCACTTATTTTAAAACTCATGTTTACAACACTGACAACAATAAAATCATTTTTTAACTATGATACAACTCATAAAATGAAAAAAATTAGAAGATGATATTATTTTTAAGTAACTAATGAAAAGTATTATTACATTAGTGTTCAAAGTTCCAAGATAAAATACGTTGTGTAGTCATGCTTACAAAACAAGTATTAGTTGATATTCATGATTTTCTTCACATATTCAGACAAGAATGACAAGAACACATTAAATATGCTGATAAAAAATTTAATTATCTTTTTTATTTGGATAACAGAAAAATTAAAAATCAACGAATGTAAACATGTTGTCTCTGTTTTAAAATTCATACATTCTATTTATATGTCGTATTCAGGACAAAATGGCGAATATCATTTTTTCAACATTTTAATAAAATATTATATTTTAGAGTGATAAATATAACGAAATTTATGAAAATTTAGTTTAAAAATATGTATTTTAATAAAAAATATTATATTTGTCAACAATTTCAATACACTATTATCGAGATCCACCATTTATTTTAAAATTCATGTTGATGACACTAAGAACAATAGCAAAACAAAATCATAATCGAACTCATGTTGATATCATAATTCTTGTAGTGATTATATGTTAATACACACTTGATACAACTTAAAAAAAATGAGAAGATGATGTTATTTACATCATGTAACTATAGAAGGTGTTGTTACATTATTATTAAGAGCTACAAGTGTAAGTTGATCTACGTAATTTTCTTCACATATTTCAACACTATAGACAATAACACATTAAATGGAAAAAATTCAATCGTCTCTATTTTGTCATCTGTACATTCTGTTTGCATGTTGTATTCAAGATCAAATAATGAATATTAATATAGTTTTAAAATTTAAATAGTATTATTATAAAATTTTAATTTATTAAACTATTATATATGTTAAAATGATAAACACAATAAAATCTATAAAAATTAAATTTAAGAAAAAATATATATTTATATAGTAAATAATATATTTTTCGACAATTTTGATGTGTCACTACTAAGATCTATCATTTATTTTAAAACTTATGTTGATGACACTAACAATAATAACAAACTAAAATTATAACCAAACCCATGTCGATAGCATACTTTTGTAGTGATTATACATTCTACAGAACACATACATAATACAATTCATTAAATAAGAAGATATTATATTTAAGTAATTAATAAAAAATGTTTTTACATTAATATTTAATACTCTGATCGCTATTTGGGATAGGACGGTATGAATGACCCTGAATTTTATTTAACCTTTGGAATAAATTTGTCTTTTTAATTACAATGCCCTGCCCTCCACAGGGCCCTCATCTGTTCTATGTTGATAACGTTGGATATTTTGAAGTCGATGTCGACAGCATAGTTTTTGTTAGCCATATGATATAACTCAGAATTTAAGAATTTGAGACTTTTGTTAAACAGCTAATGAAATGTGTTATTATCAAAGCACTCATATCTCGGAGCCAAAATTTGTAATGTGCATCCTTGCTAGCCATTGTGCTAAGTATGTATAGGTTGATCTTTATGATTTTCTCTGCAGATTTAGACCATGTAGACAAGAATACGTTAAATATGATGACAAAGAAAATCAAACCACCTCTCTTATTTGGATGATAGAAAATTAAAAGTAAAAAAAATGAACATGTTGACTCTGCATACTAGTACTAACCATATACACGCATATATGAAAAAAGATAACTTACCAGTGACAACTCCACTAGTAGCCACGCCGCTGAGTGCTGTATAACAAATGGCTCGTCTTGCCAGTACTGCAGCTTCCTCCACTGACATGTCACAACGATACTTGAATCGATCATTAAATGATAAGCAAAATGCAAGAATCACTTATAACTAATTTGTGACCGTGGACATGGGACAGACTTGTCTGTTGTTCAAAACACTAAAAGTATGATGTAATTCAAACCCTGTGTAGAACCTTTCGACTTTAAAATATCCAACGTTATCAACATAGAACAGATGAGGGCCCTGTGGAGGGCATGGCATTGTAATTAAAAAGACAAACTTATTCCAAGGGTTAAATAAAATTCAGGGTCATTCATACCGTCCTATCCCAAATAGCGATTAAGGATTCAACTGAAAACCTCTTATAGTAATACAACGTAATTCTTCATAATTTTGATGCATTTGCTACTAAGATTCGCCGCTCGTTTTGAAACTCATATTGACAATACTGACAACAAAAACAGAGTAAAATTACAATCAAGCCCATGTCGACAACATAATTTTTGTTAGCCATATGATATAACTAAGAAATTGAGAATGTAAAACTTTTGTTAAACAACTACTGAAATGTGTTATTACCATAGCACCCATAGCTCGGAGCCAAAATTTGTAATGTGCATCGTTGCTAGCCATTGTGCCAAGTATGTATAGGTTGATTCCTATGATTTTCTCTGCAGATTTAGATCATGGAGACAAGATTACATTAAATGTGATGACAAATAAAATCCAACCACCTCTCTTATTTGAATGATAGAAAAATTGAAAGTAAAAAAAAACAAACTTATTTCTTATATACATGCATATATGAAAAAAGATAACTTACCAGTGACAACTCCAATAGTAGCCACGTCGCTGAGTGTTGTGTAACAAATGGCTCGTCTTGCCAGTTCTGCAGTTTCCTCCAATGACATGTCATAACGATACCTGAATCGATCATTAAATGATAAGTGAAATGCAAGAATCACTTATAACCAATTTGTGAGTGTGGAATGAGACCGACTTGTCTGCTATTTGGGATATGACGGTATAAATGATCCTGAACTCTTTTTTTTTAACCCTTGAAATAAGTTTGTCTTTTTAATCACAATTTTCTGTCCTCCACAGGACTCTCATTTGGGCCCTCATCTATTCCATGTTGATAACGATGAATATCTTGAAGTCAAAAGGTTCTACACAGGATCTGAATTACACTATGCTTATAGTGTTTTGAACAACAGACACATCTGTCCCATGTCCACTGTCACAAATTGGTTATAAGTGATTCTTGTATTTTGCTTATCATTTAATAATCGATTCAGGTATCGTTGTGACATGTCAGTGGAGGAAACTGTAGAACTGATAAGACGAGCCATTTGTTACACAACACTCAGTGGCATGGTTACCATTGGAGTTGACACGGTTAAATTATCTTTTTTCATATATGCATGTATATGGCTGATATGCAGAGTCAATATGTTTATTTTTTTTTGATTTTCAAATTTTTTATCATCCAAATAAAAGAGGTGGTTGGATTTTCTTTGTCATCACATTTAATGTATTCTTGTCTCTAGAGTCTGAATCTGCAGAGAAAATCATACAAATCAACCTATATTTACTTGGCACAATGGCTGGCAAGGCTGCACATTGCAAATTTTGGCTCTGACATATGAAAGCTATGATAATTACACATCACATTAAATGTTTAACAAAAGTCTCACATTCTCATTTTCTAAGTTATATCATATGGCTAACAAAAAATATGCCGTCGACATGAGAATAATTGTAATTTTGCTCTATTTTTGTTGTCAATATGAGTTTCGAAATTAACGATGAATATTAGTAACAAGTGCATCAAAATTATGAAGAATTACGTTGTATTACTATAAGAGGTTTTCAATTGAATCCTTGATCGCTGATTGGGATAGGACGGTAGGAATGACCATGAATTCTTTTTTTAACTCTTTGAATAAATTTGCCTTTTTAATCACAATGCCCTGCCCACCACAGGGCCCCCATCTGTTCCGTGTTGATAACGATGAATATCTTGAAGTCGAAAGGTTCTACACAGGGTTGGGATTACACGATACTTTTAGTATTTTGAACAGCAGAAAAGTTTGTCTCATGTCCACTCTCACAAATCAGTTATAAGTGATGCCTGCATTTTGCTTATTATTTAAAGATCGATTCAGATATCGTTGTGACATGTCAGTGGAGGAAGTTGCAGAACTGGCAATGTGAGCTATTTGTTACACAGCACTCAGCGGCGTGCCTACTAGTGGAATTGCCATTGGTAAGTTATATTTTTCATATATGCATGGATATGGTTGGTATGCAGTGTCAACAGGTTTGCTTTGTTATATTCTTTGTCATCACATTTAATGTATTATTGTCTTCAGGGTCTAAATCTGCAGAGAAAATCATAAAAATCAACCTATACCTACTTGACACAAGTTGGCAAAGCTGCACATTGCAAATTTTGACTCCGAAATAATGGTGGTATGATAAGAACACATTCCATTATTTGTTTAACAAAAGTCCCACATTCTCATTTTCTAAGTTATATCATATGGCTAACTATAATTATGCTTCCGACAAGGGCTTTATTATAATTTTGCTCTATTTTTATTGTCAGTGTCGTCAATATGAGGTTCAGAACGAATGTTGGATCTCAATAGCAAGTGCATCAAAATTATCAAGAATTATGTTGTAATACTACAAGAGGTTTTCAGTTGAGTCCTTGATCGCTGGTTGGGATAGGACGGTATGAATGACCATAAATTCTTTTTTTAATCCTTTGAATAAGTTTGTCTTTTTAATTACAATGCCCTGTCCTCCACAGGGCCCTCATCTGTTCCATGTTGATAACGATGGATATCTTGAAGTCGAAAGGTTCTTCACACGGTTTGGATTACACGATGCTTTTAGTGTTTTGAACAACAGACAAGTTTATCTAATGTCCACTCTCACAAATCAGTTATAAGTAATGCCTATAGTTTGCTTATCATTTAATGATCGATTCAGGTATCGTTGTGACATGTCAGTGGAGGAAGCTGCAGAACTGACAAGACGAGCCATTTGTTACACATCACTTAGCGGTATGGCTACTAATGGAGTTGACACTGGTAAGTTATATTTTTTCATATATGCGTGGATATGACTACTATGCACTGTCAACATGTTTGCTTTTTTTGATTTTCAATTTTTCTATCATTCAAATGTGAGAGATGGTTGGGTTTTCTTTGTCATCACATTTAATGTATTCTTATATCCAGGGTCTAAATCTGCAGAGGAAATCATAGAGATCAACCTATACTTACTTGGCACAATGACTGGTAAAACTGCACATTGTAAATGTTGGCTCCGAACTATGGGTGCTATAATAATAACACATTCCATTAATTGTTTACAAAAGTTCAACATTCTCATTTTCTAAGTTATATCATATGGCTAACAAGAAGTATGCTATCGACATGAGCTTCATTGTAATTTTGCTTTGTTTTTGTTGTCAGTGTCGTCAATATGAGGTTCAAAACGAATGGTGAATTTCAGTAGCAAGTGCATCTAAATTATCAGGAATTATGTTATAATACTACAAGAGGTTTTCAGTTGAGTCCTTGATCGCTGGTTGGGATAGGACGGTATGAATGACCCTAAATTCTTTTTTTAACCCCTTGAATAAGTTTGTCTTTTTAATCACAATGCCCTGTCCTCCCCAGGGCCCTCATCTGTTCCATGTTGATAACGATGGATATCTTGAAGTCGAAAGGTTCTTCACACGGTTTGGATTACACGATGCTTTTAGTGTTTTGAACATCAGACAAGTTTATCTAATGTCCACTCTCACAAATCAGTTATAAGTAATGCCTATAGTTTGCTTATCATTTAATGATCGATTCAGGTATCGTTGTGACATGTCAGTGGAAGAAACTGCAGAACTGGCAAGACGAGCCATTTGTTACACATCACTTAGCGGTATGGCTACTAATGGAGTTGACACTGGTAAGTTATATTTTTTCATATATGCGTGGATATGGCTGCTATGCACTGTCAACAGGTTTGCGTTTTTTGATTTTCAATTCTTCTATCATTCAAATAAGTGAGGTGGTTGGGTTTTCTTTGTCATCACATTTAATGTATTCTTATATCCAAGGTATAAATCTGCAGAGGAAATCATAGAGATCAACCTATACTTACTTGGCACAATGGCTGGTAAAGCTGCACATTGAAAATGATGGCTCCGAACTATGGGTGCTATAATAATAACACATTCCAATAATTGTTTACAAAAGTTCAACATTCTCATTTTCTAAGTTATATCATATGGCTAACAAGAAGTATGTTATCGACATGAGCTTCATTGTAATTTTGTTTTGTTTTTGTTGTCAGTGTCGTTAATATGAGGTTCAAAACGAATGGTGAATTTCAGTAGCAAGTGCATCTAAATTATCAGGAATTATGTTATAATACTACAAGAGGTTTTCAGTTGAGTCCTTGATCGCTGGTTGGGATAGGACGGTATGAATGACCGTAATTTTTTTTTTAACCCCTTGAATAAGTTTGTCTTTTTAATCACAATGCCCTGTCCTCCACAGGGCCCTCATCTGTTCCATGTTGATAACGATGGATATCTTGAAGTCGAAAGGTTCTTCACAGGGTTTGGATTACACGATGCTTTTAGTGTTTTGAACAGCAGACAAGTTTATCTAATGTCCACTCTCACAAATCAGTTATAAGTAATGCCTATAGTTTGCTTATCATTTAATGATCGATTCAGATATCGTTGTGACATGTCAGTGGAGGAAGCTGCAGAACTGGCAAGACGAGCCATTTGTTACACATCACTTAGCGGTATGGCTACTAATGGAGTTGACACTGATAAGTTATATTTTTTCATATATGCGTGGATATGGCTGCTATGCACTGTCAACAGGTTTGCGTTTTTTGATTTTCAATTTTTCTATCATTCAAATGAGAGAGATGGTTGTGTTTTCTTTGTCATCACATTTAATGTATTCTTATATCCAGGGTCTAAATCTGCAGAGAAAATCATAGAGATCAACCTATACCTACTTGGCACAATGGCTGGTAAGGCTGCACATTGCAAATGTTGGCTCCGAACTATGGGTGCTATAATAATAACACATTCCATTAACTGCTTATAAAAGTTCAACATTCTCATTTTCTAAGTTATATCATATGGCTAACAAGAAGGATGCTATCGACATGAGTTTCATTGTAATTTTGCTCTGTTTTTGTTGTCAGTGTCATCAATATGAGGTTCAAAACGAATGGTGATTCTCAGTAACAAGTGCATCTAAATTATCAGGAATTATGTTATAATACTATAAGAAGTTTTCAGTCGAGTCCTTGATCGCTGGTTGGGATAGGACGGTATGAATGACCCTAAATTCTTTTTTTAACCCATTGAATAAGTTTGTCTTTTTTATCACAATGCCGTATCCTCCCCAGGGCCCTCATCTGTTCCATGTTGATAACGATGGATATCTTGAAGTCGAAAGGTTCTTCACACGGTTTGAATTACACGATGCTTTTAGTGTTTTGAACAGCAGACAAGTATATCTAATGTCCACTCTTACAAATCAGTTATAAGTGATGCCTATAGTTTGCTTATCATTTAATGATCGATTCAGGTATCGTTGTGACATGTCAGTGGAGGAAGCTGCAGAACTGGCAAGATGAGTCATTTGTTACACATCACTTAGCGGTATGACTACTAATGTAGTTGACATGGGTAAGTTATATTTTTTCATATATGCGTGGATATGGCTGCTATGCACTGTCAACAGGTTTGCTTTTTTAATTTTTTATTTTTTATCATTCAAATAAAAGAGGTGGTTGAGTTTTCTTTGTCATCACATTTAATGTATTTTTATATCCAGGGTCTAAATCTGCAGAGGAAATCATAGAGATCAACCTATACCTACTTGGCACAATGGCTGGTAAGGCTGCATATTGCAAATGTTGGCTCCGAACTATTGGTGCTATAATAATAACACATTCCATTAACTGTTTACAAAAGTCCCACATTCTCATTTTCTAAGTTATATCATATGGCTAACAAGAAGTATGCTATCGACATGAGCTTCATTGTAATTTTGCTCTGTTTTCGTTGTCAGTGTCGTCAATATGAGATTCAAAACGAATGATGAATCTCAGTAGCAAGTGCATCTAAATTATCAGGAATTATGTTATAATATTACAAGAGATTTTCAGTTGAGTCCTTGATCGCTGGTTGGGATAGGACGGTATGAATGACTCTAAATTCTTTTTTTAACCCAATGAATAAGTTTGTCTTTTTAATCACAATGCCCTGTCCTCCACAGGGCCCTCATCTGTTCCATGTTGATAACGATGGATATCTTGAAGTCGAAATGTTCTTCACACGGTTTGGATTACAGGATACTTTTAGTGTTTTGAACAGCAGACAAGTCTATCTAATGTCCACTCTCACAAATCAGTTATAAGTGATGCCTATAGTTTGCTTATCATTTAATGATCGATTCAGATATCGTTGTGACATGTCAGTGGAGGAAGTTGCAGAACTGGCAAGACGAGCCATTTGTTACACATCACTTAGCGGTATGACTACTAATGGAGTTGACATGGGTAAGTTATATTTTTTCATATATGCGTGGATATGGCTGCTATGCACTGTCAACAGGTTTGCGTTTTTTGATTTTCAATTCTTCTATCATTCAAATAAGAATGGTGGTTGGGTTTTCTTTGTCATCACATTTAATGTATTCTTATATCCAGGGACTAAATCTGCAGAGTAAATCATAGAGATCAACCTATACCTACTTGGCACAATGGCTGGTAAGGTTGCACATTGCAAATGTTGGCTCCGAACTATGGGTGCTATAATAATAACACATTCCATTAACTGTTTACAAAAGTTCAACATTCTCATTTTCTAAGTTATATCATATGGCTAACAAGAAGTATGCTATCGACATGAGCTTCATTGTAATTTTGCTTTGTTTTTGTTGTCAGTGTCGTCAATATGAGGTTCAAAACGAATGGTGAATCTCAGTAACAAGTGCATCTAAATTATCAGGAATTATGTTATAATACTATAAGAAGTTTTCAGTCGAGTCCTTGATCGCTGGTTGGGATAGGACGGTATGAATGACCCTAAATTCTTTTTTTAACCCATTGAATAAGTTTGTCTTTTTAATCACAATGCCCTGTCCTCCACAGGGCCCTCATCTGTTCCATGTTGATAACGATGGATATCTTGAAGTCGAAATGTTCTTCACACGGTTTGGATTACAGGATACTTTTAGTGTTTTGAACAGCAGACAAGTCTATCTAATGTCCACTCTCACAAATCAGTTATAAGTGATGCCTATAGTTTGCTTATCATTTAATGATCGATTCAGGTATCGTTGTGACATGTCAGTGGAGGAAGCTGCAGAACTGGCAAGACGAGCCATTTGTTACACATCACTTAGCGGTATGGCTACTAATGGAGTTGACACTGGTAAGTTATATTTTTTCATATATGCGTGGATATGGCTACTATGCACTGTCAACAGAATTGTTTTTTTTTTTTGATTTTCAATTTTTCTATCATTCAAATAAGAGAGGTGGTTGGATGTTCTTTGTCATCACATTTAATGTATTCTTATATCCAGGTTCTAAATCTGCAGAGAAAATCATAGAGATCAACCTATACCTACTTGGCACAATGGCTGGTAAGGCTGCACATTGCAAATGTTGGCTCCGAACTATGGGTGCTATAATAATAACACATTCCATTAACTGTTTACAAAAGTCTCACATTTTTATTTTCTAAGTTATATCATATGGCTAACAAGAAGCATGTTATCGACATAAGTTTCATTGCAATTTTGTTTTCGTTTTTGTTTTTGTTTTTGTTTTTGTTTTTGTAATTCCTGATAAATTTGTTTTTGTTGTCAGTGTCGTTAATATGAGGTTCAAAACGAATGGTGAATTTCAGTAGCAAGTGCATCTAAATTATCAGGAATTATGTTATAATACTACAAGAGGTTTTCAGTTGAGTCCTTGATCGCTGGTTGGGATAGGACGATATGAATGACCCTAAATTCTTTTTTTAACTCATTGAATAAGTTTGTCTTTTTAATCACAATGCCCTGTCCTCCATAAGGCCCTCATCTGTTCCATGTTGATAACGATGGATATCTTGAAGTCGAAATGTTCTTCACAGGGCTTAGATTACACGATGCTTTTAGTGTTTTGAACAATAGACAAGTCTATCTAATGTCCACTCTCACAAATCGGTTATAAATGATGCCTGCATTTTGCTTATCATTTAATGATCGATTCAGGTATCGTTATGACATGTTAGTGGAGGAAGCTTTGGAATTTTGGCTCTGAGCTATGGGTGCTATGGTAATAACATATTCCATTAGCTGTTTAACAAATGTCCTGCATTCTCATTTTCTAAATTATATCATATGACTAACTAGAATTATGCTTCTGACAAGGGCTTTATTTTGCTCTATTTTTGTTGTTAGTATCGTCAATATGAGGTTCAAAATGAGCGGTGGATCTTAGTAGCAAATGCATCAAAATTATCAGGAATTATGTTGTAATACTACAAGAGGTTTTCAGTTGAATCCTTGATCGCTGGTTGGGATAGGACGGTATGAATGATCCTGAATTCTTTTGTTATATTATATGGCTAAAAAGAAGTATGCTATCGACATTAGTTTCATTGTAATTTTGCTCTGTTTTTGTTGTCAGTGTCGTCAATATGAGGTTCAAAATGAGCGATGGATCTCAGTAGAAAGTGCATCAAAATTATTAGGAAATACGTTGTATTGCTACAAGAGATTTTCAATTGAATCCTTCATCGCTGGTTGGGATAGGACGGTACGAATGACCCTGAATTCTTTTTTTAACTCTTTGAATAAGTTTGTCTTTTTAATCACAATGCCCTGTCCTCCACAGGGCCCTCATCTGTTCCATGTTGATAACGATGGATATCTTGAAGTCGAAAGGTTCTTCACAGGGTCTGGATTACACGATGCTTTTAGTGTTTTGAACAGCAGACAAGTCTATCTCATGTCCACTCTCACAAATTGGTTATAAGTGATGCATGCATTTTGCTTATTATTTAATGATCGATTCAGGTATCGTTGTGACATGTCAGTGGAGGAAGTTGCAGAACTGACAAGGCGAGCAATTTGTTACACAGCACTCAGCGGTGTGGCTACTAGTGGAGTTGCAACTGGTAAGTTATATTTTTTCATATATGCGTGGATATGGCTGGTATGCAGTGTCAACATGTTTGCTTTTTTTGACTTTCAATTTTTCTATCATCCAAATAAGAGAAGTGGTTGGGTTTTCTTTGTCATCACATTTAATGTATTCTTGTCTTCAGGGTCTAAATCTGCAGAGAAAATCATAGAGATCAACATATACCTACTTGGCACAATGGCTGGCAAGACTGCACATTGCAAATTTTAGCTCCGAGCTATGGGTGCTATGGTAATAACACATTCCATTACCTGTTTAACAAAAGTCCCACATTCTTATTTTCTAAGTTATATAATATGGCTAACAAGAAGCATGCTATCGACATGGGCTTGATTGTAAGTTTGCTCTATTTTTGTTGTTAGTGTCGTCAATATGAGGTTCAAAACGAACGGTGAATCTTAGTAGCAAATGCATCAAAATTATCATGAATTACGTTGTTTTATTACAAGAGGTTTTCAGTTGAATCCTTGATCGCTGGTTGGGATAGGACAGTACGAATGACCCTGAATTCTTTTTTTAACCTTTTGAATAAGTTTGTCTTTTTAATCACAATGCCATGCCCTCCACAGGGTCCTAATCTGTTCCATGTTGATTACGATGGATATCTTGAAGTCGAAAGATTCTACACAGGGTCTGGATTACACACCATGCATTTAGTGTTTTGAACAGCAGGCAAATCTGTCTCATGTCCACTCTCACAAATCGGTTCTAAGTGATGTCTGCATTTTGCTTTTCATTTAATAATCGATTTAGGTATCGTGGTGACATGTCAGTGGAGGAAGCTGTAGAACTGGCATGGCGAGCCATTTGTTACACATCACTCAGTGGCGTGGCTACTAGTGAAGTTGCCACTGGTAAGTTATATTTTTTTCATATATGCGGGGATATGACTGGTATGCAGAGTCAACATGTTTGCTTTTTTTGACTTTCAATTTTTCTATCAACCAAATAAGAGAGGTGGTTGGGTTTTCTTTGTCATCACATTTAATGTATTCTTCTCTCTAGGGTCTAAATCTGCAGAGAAAATCATAGAGATCAATCTATACCTACTTGGCACAATGGCAGGCAAGACTATACATTGCAAATTTTGGCTCCGAGTTATGGGTGCTATGGTAATAACACATTCCATTAGCTGTTTAACAAAAGTCCCACATTCTCATTTTCTAAATTATATCATATGGCTAACTAGAATTATGCTTCCGACAAGGGCTTTATTATAATTTTGCTCTGTTTTTGTTGTCAGTGTCGTCAATATGAGGTTCAAAATGAGCGGTGGATCTCAGTAGAAAGTGCATCAAAATGGCAGGCAAGGCAATATGAGGTTCAAAATGGCAGGCAAGACTACACATTGCAAATTTTGGCTCTGAGTTATGGGTGCTATGGTAATAACACATTCCATTAGATGTTTAACAAAAGTCCCACATTCTCATTTTCTAAATTATATCATATGGCTAACTAGAATTATGCTTCCGACAAGGGCTTTATTATAATTTTGCTCTGTTTTTGTTGTCAGTGTCGTCAATATGAGGTTCAAAATGAGCGGTGGATCTCAGTAGAAAGTGCATCAAAATGGCAGGCAAGGCAATATGAGGTTCAAAATGGCAGGCAAGACTACACATTGCAAATTTTGGCTCCGAGTTATGGGTGCTATGGTAATAACACATTCCATTAGCTGTTTAACAAAAGTCCCACATTCTCATTTTCTAAATTATATCATATGGCTAACTAGAATTATGCTTCCGACAAGGGCTTTATTATAATTTTGCTCTGTTTTTGTTGTCAGTGTCGTCAATATGAGGTTCAAAATGAGCGGTGGATCTCAGTAGAAAGTGCATCAAAATTATTAGGAAATACGTTGTATTGCTACAAGAGGTTTTCAGTTGAATCCTTGATCGCTGGTTGGGATAGGACGGTATGAATGTCCCTGATTTTTTTTTAACCTTTGGAATAAGTTTGTCTTTTTAATCACAATGCCCTGCCCTCCACAAGGCCCTCATCTGTTCCATGTTGTTAACGATGGATATCTTGAAGTCGAAAAGTTCTACACAGGGTCTAGATTACACCATACTTTTAGTGTTTTGGATAGCAGGCATGTCTGTCTCATGTCTACTATCACAAATCAGTTCTAAGTGATGCCTACATTTTGTTTATCATTTAATGATCCATTCAGGTATCGTTGTGACATGTCAGTGGAGGAAGCTGCAGAATAGACAAGGCGAGCGATTTGTTACACAACACTTAGCGGCGTGGCTACTAATGGAGTTGCCACTGATAAGTTGGATTTTTCCATATCAATGCCCATACATACTATTTGGTAAAAACATTTAGCAACCTATGATTAGGGGTGTTCATCAAAAATTGGTAAATCAAATCAAACTAAATTGGTTAGGTTCGGTTCAAATGGTTGTCCATTCGGTTTCTTAAACTGAACTGAACCGATAACATTTTATTAGTTTGGTTCCGTTTGACACGTCCCAAACCGAACCGAACCGATAAATTGGTTGACCCACTTTATTTATATATTATATTAATTTTAAACATATATTATAGCAATTTTAAATATATTTTATTATAAATTTAGGTTAATTAGTATAAAGGTATAATTATATATCATAAACAAAGTATTAGTCTTCATGTTAACCTTAATTATTTATCATAACTTAATTTTATTTTATTTTTATTTAATATATTTAAATATTTATTAAACCGATGAACCGATTCAGTTTAGTTCACAATTCGTTCAGGGTTCAATAGAACTAGTTTCATTTGATTCTGTTCAATTTTTGGTTTAGTTTCAGTTTTGAAAATAAAGAATCAAAACCAATCCGAGCCGAACTATTTACCCCCTACCTATATATGGATAGACATTTCAATAGTAAACTATTAAAAAATCACTTAATTCCAAGTGATATGTTATAATAATTTTCATTTTGGGAGATTGGTGAGTAAGATTTTTTTTTTTACAAAGAGAGAGATTAGAAGTAAATTTTAGACTTTATATACTTATATTAAAATAGAATCAAAGATGAGGTTGGCTCAATATCATTGGTTAACTAGTACTTCTGTTTTATTTTCCAGTTTAGTACATTGGACCCAATAGGTGGACAAAACTGTCAGTTGACAACATTAGCGATTTGCACGTCCGCTACCATTAAGACATGACTAAAAATGAAATAGCAATAGTTCAACTGGAGCAAAGCAATAAAATAACTGATAAATACATTTTCTAAGAACTGATCTTAGCAAGTGATAGTTATTGAGGCAACCCATCCGTGTTTCTTCACATGGAATAGTACAAATGAACATCCCACAGTAAAGACATATTGAGCCAAAATTTGAACAAGATCAACACAAATTTGACATTTAGGTTGTGCAGATAATCTTGTATTGTTTCTTGTTTCAAGTATTTTTGGAAACCATTTAGGTTGTACAACAATTAGACAAGTAGAAGCAAACGTTTTATGAGGATAAGATGGATCAACTAGTTAGCATATTCTATCACACAAAGAAGGTTGGGTTGGGGTTTGGCTGGGCCGATCGGCCCCAAAACCAAACCGGTCGAACTAAGTCGTGACTCGGGTCCGATAGGGTCAGATTTATTTATTTATTAAAAACATCAAATATATAATTTATAAAAAATAAATTTTTATATTATATATTTATGTATACATAAATATAATATTCTATTTGAGTATGAGTGTTTATCTATGAATATAAGTAAATATGATTTCTATGTGATTATGTTGTATTAGTATATATTGGGAAAGAGTTAATTTTAAATGAGAGAGTAAAGATGATTAAGAAACAATTTTATAAATTTTAAATAGATATCATATATTATAATCACAAATTTTAATTAATAACAATATATGTGATAGTAACATATTAATATATTATTATTAAATAGGGCATAGAGTAGTCGTGGATCAAGAGTGGGTCGAGTGACCCGACAAACTGGGTCACGGGGTCGTGCAACCCTCGGCCGGGCAGTGCGACCCTACGTTGGGCTACTATGGAGTCACACCAGCAGGCTTGGGGTTGGACCAGTCAACCTAGAAACCAGCCAGGTCACTCAACCCGAGGGAATCCCCGGGCGACTTAGCAAACCATGTTATCACATGCAACTTTCTCTGATGACTCTCTTGACTTTGTCTTTATTTCAAAATTTTGTGTTAAATTGAGTTTTTGATAGAACATTTAAGCCATGGTTTACCACATTTTATATACAATTTTTAATAATTGGACACTATTAGCAATATTAAGTGTCATCTTATTAAAAAATTTAAAATCACACAATTCTCCGTGTCTGACGAGGATGCACTAGATTCACCATATGGCCATACGTAGGTTTCTTGGTTTTATTAATCAGATATCCTTCTAACCCCTTTCTTGTATAAGAAGTCATATTTCTTACTTATGTGTTGTGGTCTGTCATGTTTGAGTGCCTCTAATAATGTATTAAGAGATACACACTTTCTAATTGTGTGCTACCAACATCCGTGCATCATGCCGTCGAAGCCTGTGTTGAAATAAACTGATCAATCAACACTTCAAAATGTTTCAAAGGAACTGGTTATGTCATCTCTACACATTCCACAAGCCACCGGCACCAAAGATGGATATCGCAGTAGCAAAAACGAACATCAAAAACTTTGAAACTAACAAGGCTTCCCGTTGCACCATTAATCAGTTTCTCACGTCTCTCAGGTCGGCTTCTACTTATTTCCTCAGGCAAAGAAAATGTCATGATAGATAATACCATACTCAAATCTGATCATATCTATCAAGGGGATTCAAAAGCGCCAATGCCTAAAACCATCTTCCCTCTCCCTGTGTTGTAAAATTAGTAGTCAACGTCTGCGCTTACATCTTTTTGAGACTGCTTCAGAGCTGTGCCTTAATGGGGTGTTTGGTAGCGTGATAGATAGGATTTTCGTTACAATTTTATGTACTTGTAACAAAACTTATTAAAAAAAGATGTTTGACAATTATTACAATTTTATGTTTTAAAAGAGTTTTTTTTTGTTGAACAAGAAAATAGAATGTCACCACTTTTTATCTTGTGGTCCCCCGCCTTATTTTGGTATCATTTTTTTTGTTATTATATCTTCATGATAATTTTGTGTTCCCACTTCATGATAATTTTGTGTTCTACTTTATTTTAATATAAGTTTTTATCATGAAAGTGTATGTTGCGCAACCAAGCACCCCATAACAGTTAAAAAGGTGCCCGCCTGGTGGCTTAGGTGTGACAACGCGGTTAAGACGTTGGGCCTTCTCCTACAGAATGCATCGGCGTCGGCTTTCGCTGAGCGGCAGCCTAATATTGAACGTGTCTAAAACCATCCAGTCAATCTGATCAGCCCCTGGGCAAGTTTATCTTACCGGCCATACGTAGGTTTCTTGGTTTTATTAATCAAATATCCTTTTAACCCTTTTCTTGTATAAGAAGTCATATTTCTTACTTATGTGTTGTGGTCTGTCATGTTTGAGTGCCACCAATAATGTATTAAGAGATACACACTTTCTAACTGTGTGCTACCAACATCCATACATCTTGCCGTCCAAATTTGTGTTGAAATAAACGGAACAATCAACACTTCAAATGTTTCAAGGGAACTGGTTATGTCATCTCTACACTTTCCACCAGCCACCAGCACCAAAGATGGATATCGCATTACCACGAACATCAAAAACTTTGAAACTAACAAGGCTTCCTGTTGCACCATTAATCAGTTTCTCACGTCTCTTAGGTCGGCTTCTACTTATTTTCTCAGGCAAAGAAAATGTCACGATAAATAATACCATACTCAAATCTGATCGTATCTATCAAAGGGAATCAAAAGCGCCTACGCCTGAAATCATCTTCCCTCTCCCCGTGTTGTAAACGCAGTAGTCAACGCTTGCGCCTACATTTTTTTGAGACCGTCTCAAAGTTGTGTCTTAATGGGGGTGTTTGGTAGCGTGATGCATGAAGTTTTTATTATAATTTTATGTATTTGTAACAAAATTTATTAAAAAAAGATGTTTGACGGTTATCATAGTTTTATGTTTTAAACGAGTTTTTTTGTTGAACAAGAAAATAGAATGTCACCACCTTTTTATCTTGTGCCCCCCCCTTATTTTGGTATCAATTTTTTTTTTGCTATCATATCTTCATGATAATTTTGTGTTCTACTTTATTTTAATATAAGTTTTTTTCATGAAATTGTATGTTGCGCAACCAAACACCCCATAACAGTTGAAAAGGTGCCCGCCTGACGGCTTACGTGTGACAACGCGGTTAACACGTTGGGCCTTCTCCTACAGAATGCATCGGCGTCGGCTTTCGCTGAGCGGCGGCCTAAGATCACGTTCAATAATGTTTGGATTTCTAATAAGCAACGGTACATCCAAAACGAGGCCTGTACATCTCCGCCCCGCGAAGCGGTGTAAAATTGCCCAATTACATCGTTAATACGAGAAGTTGAAAAGGAAATGAATAAATAAATATAACTACCAACGGGATCGTGTGAAAAAGAGGGAAGAGATTTTTACATGGTTTGACATTGTCCAGCATTGATATACCGAGAAGTTCTTGTTCTTTTGCACATGGAGCTCACCGTCCGGCCCACTTTCTGGGATTTCGACTTGCACAGGGGTTTTGCGGCCTCGGGAGATGAATGAGTCCCACCGTGGCAGCTCTCGGCAGGATCCAGCTTCGACGGCGACAGCGATACGACGGCATCCCTGTGCTGAGCTTCCGCCCGAGAGGGTTCCGCCAAGGGGGTATCCGCCGGAGAAGAAAACCGCCGGGGAAGGTGGCCGCCGGGGGGTCTGCCGGGGAAGGAGGCGGTTTCTGCTGGAGAAGAGAGCCGTCGGGGAAGGAGGCCGCCGGGGGAGGATACCGCCGCGAAGGGGATCCGCGCGCGAGGGTTCCGCCGGCGGGGATACCGGACAAGGGTTCCTCCGGGGGGGGGGGGGGGCCGCCGGGGGAGGAGGCCGCCGGGGGAGGACGCCGCCGCGGAGGGGACGCCGCCGCGCGAGGGTTTCCCCGGAGCCAAGACTCTCAGTTCATCTGCCAACTCGTCGGGGTGCTTCTGTCCGCCGCATGCCTTCGTCTCCAACAACTTAATCAGGTTCAGACAGTCTAGCAGAAGAAAGAAACTGCGAAGAACAGAACAATACAGTCCGCCAAAATAAGAATCCGATCTTTCTCCAAGAGTTCACCTTCAAGATCAAAGAGGAGAAGTAGCAACAGCAGCTCGCATCTCCTTGTCAGATTTCCGGCTTCAAGGCGTGGAAGATGTAACCTCGCACCCGGGCCGAGGAGCACATGGCCATGGTGGAGATGTAGAAGCTGACGGCGGCGCTCGCCACGAACGCCCAGAACGACAACAGCCCCTCTTCTTGAAATTGGTGTATAGAAGCTTCACCGATAATTGTACGATTTTGCTGAAAAATGAGAATAAGAACATGTTAATTGTGGATAGAGTTGGATAAAATTACCGGTGAAAGAAGCATACAGATCATGACTCATAATTGATACCATTCATCATAAGAACACGTTAACCTGCATCTCCAGAATTATGTCTCTTTTACTAGTAAAGAGTTGCATCTCCAGAACCTGATGGAGATGTCCTGGCACATTCCACGTTCTACAAAATCATAGGCATTTAACAAAATGGACAAAATGCAACAACACGGTATGATGGTTGTGAGCTTCTCGATTTGAAGCGGAGCCTTTGTGTCGTTGCCTTTTGTCCAACCATCATTGTAAATTTGGTGATCAGCTGATTCAGCCCCCCGGGCCGCGGGGGTTTCCTGCGTGTCTGTGTGGGGTGCTAGGGTTTCGTTGCGGAGGCTGTTTGGCGGGGCGGAGAGGGATGAAGTTGGTGTACGACATGCACGCGGCGGACGTTATGGAATCCCTGTCGGCGTCTTCAGTAGGCAAAGGGGGACCAACTGTAGAAATCGTCATCCAGAGATTCCAGATCATCCGTCGCGTGCATGTCGTGCACCAACTTCATCCCTCTCCGCCCCGCCAAACAGTCTCCGCAACGAAACCCTAGCACCCCACACAGACACGCAGGAAACCCCCGCGGCCCGGGGGGCTGAATCAGCTGATCACCAAATTTACAATGATGGTTGGACAAAAGGCAATGACACAAAGGCTCCGCTTCAAATCGAGAAGCTCACAACCATCATATCGTGTTGTTGCCTTTTGTCCATTTTGTTAAATGCTTATGGTTTTGTAGAACGTGAAATATGCCAGGGCATCTCCATCAGGTTCTGGAGATGCAACTCTTTACTAGTAAAAGAGGCATAATTCTGGAGATGCAGGCTAACGTGTTCTTATAATGAATGGTATCCATTATGAGCCATGATCTGTGTGTTTCTTTCACTGGTAGTTTTATCCAACTCTATCCACAATTAACATGTTCTTATTCTCATTTTTCAGCAAAACCGTGCAATTATCGGTGAAGCTCCTATACGCCAATTTCAAGAAGATGGGCTGGTGTCGTTCTGGGCGTTCGTGGCGAGCGCCGCCGTCAGCTTGATGAAATGGCGAGTCTTGAGGAACGAATTTATTGCAAAATATCAAATCGTGGAAATGCCCTTTTCCATGTCTGAAAGCACTTGATTTCTACTTACATGTACTAGAAAATGAAAAAAAAATGCTTCTCCTCCTCAGTGGTGCAAGAATCTGACACTTACAGACCTATCCCCATGATTCTGGAAGGTCCAAGGTAGAAAGTGGAGAGGACATTGTGGGTTGTATAAAACTGTCAGGTCATAAATTATCATTGCTAATAAATGCCACTGATCTTTCTTTAACAAATTGATTATTTTCAATGGGCTCGAGTTTGGTTTTCTTTGATCACATTCACAAGCAGCTGATTCACCAATGTTCACTTCTCATGTGTTACAAGATATTCTAAAACTCAGTAGATGGTTGCATTTCTGGAGACATTTGCATCTTCATGCTTTCACTTGGTTATGCTGATGGCTAATTGGATTCTACTAAAACAATTAAAGAATGATGGTACTGCAATTTCATTGATAAAAGCTCTGTGTTAGAGTTTATCAGCCAAAACAAGAAAATCTCTACATCAACATCAAGAAAGAAAGATATGGTAACCTTCATCACCAAAATAGTGCTGTTCTAAGGGCCCTCCACAAAGCCAAAAACTTTCAGTGCAAAATATTGAGTCCTACATCTTCATGTTTGAGGTGTCTTCATCTGCTTTCAAAGTTATCTAAAATGTGGCATGCATGATCATCCACCAGATCTGATTGACATCTTTGTCCTTCTACCTCCTGCACTGAGCTTAGAGGAGAGCCAAATTAGGAGACTGAAAGGCAAAAGCACACCTGCAGTGAGCTGAAGATACAATTTTTTTTGAGCAAGCTCACATGCCAGACAGGATGATGTGAGGATTCCAAACCACCATCATAGGAACACAGACTGCTCCAATGGAAAGAATTGAAAATTTGAAATAGGTCAGCATTTTTTGGGAATGATGATAAAAAGATGCCATGCATCATATACCACGTAAAGGTATTGAGACAGAAATCAGTAGGGTACGTCAGGAAGGTAACTATTGTGTCCTGTCAAAATAAATGAACAAGAAACATACAAGGTCTGCAAACAGCAGCAACCCAGTTATTATGAAATATTACAGTACTCTCCCTCAGGTGTATCAAATTTGAAGACCTGACAAAAGCATCCGTTAATGTTGAGCTAGCTTTGCATATCTAAGAGTGCTTTTGAAAGGTCAGCAATGGACATGATGACAACCAAATGTTCCATCAAAATTCTTTTTCTGGTTGCCCACATATTCTATAAAAGAATGTCAGCAGCATAATTCAAGCATCTTAATGCGGAAATGTAGAGAAACTGCAGGAGACTGATGTCTTAGTTTCCGATCCCAGAGCTAACAGAGTTCCTCCACGAATGTGCCAACAAGTGTTGACATTTCATTCTTTTGCATCTTGCTGGTGGTTTTTCTCCAAAGAGGCATTTTCAGTGTTTTTAGCAAGAACCTGTGATGTAGGTCAACTGCCTGACCTTTTGTTTTGGGTGGGCACATCTAGTTTACCTGTCCTGTGACTGATGGATCTTTGGAGTTTCCCTGCTCTGATGGTGTGTGAGAGAGTCAAGGAGTATGTGCTACCGCAGGTCTAGAATAAGCTACTTATAACTAGAAGGGCTAGATAGAACTAACTGGTCAGTGTGGGTGTGATGTAACCTCAAAATTTGAAACTTTCCTTTCTGGAAAAAGAATTTTGGTTATTGATTTAGCCTCAACAACAAGGAAAATCGGTGGTATAAAATATGTATTGATGTTGGATTATTTGAAATTTTATTTTGATCACTCTCCATTGGACTTGCAAAGCATTGATGTTAATTACATCGAACAACCATTTGAACACTCTTGATTAACCACCATAGCAATTCATGAACAAAAGATATGCATCTACAAAATAAGTGCTCATTCGGGAACAATGGCCCCATGAACTTGAAGGAATTCAAAACACTTAGTGTTTTTAATTTAGTTGGATATGATTTTTTTATTTTAGTTTGTTTGGGTGTGTGAACCTCTTTTTTATGTGCGTCTGTTCTTTTGAAAGAAAGACATCCCCGGACTTATTTAGGAAAATAGATGATACCTAAGATATTAGGTAGTCCGGTGATAGTTTAAAAAATATTAGAACCGAGGTTCGGGTTCTTTGAAAATTTGATTTTTGACCCTTCTCCGCCGGATGGTGCGAGTATCCGGCGTTAGCTTACATTGAGCAACGGCTCGAATGCCTTTGATCAAGGAAGATGGGGTCGGGAGTCGGGACCGGGTCGGTTGGGGGCAAAACCGACCCGGGTCGGCCGGGGTCGCGACCCGGGTCGGGACGGGGTCGGCCCGGGTCGCAAAAAATAATAATAAAAAAATCAAAATGGGGTCGGGGTCTTGGGGTCGCGACCGGGTCGGTCGACCCCAAAACCGACCCGGTCGGGTCCGGGTCGCGACCCGGGTCGCGACCCGGCGAACCATGCCTTTGATTAACCGTCGCGACAACTTGTTTTTGGAGACATGCACATCCACAAAAAGTAAAGAACTCAAAAGGGCAGCTGCCTTTTGGTCCAATGAGATGCAAACCGATTTGTTCGGGTTTGTTTTATTTGTTTGTTGGTTGATTTTTGGATTGACTTGAAAGTCGGTTTTGTTGATTTTTGGGTTTTGAATCAATTTGTTTGATTGATTTGTTTGTTGTTTATTTTGGTTTCGGTTTTGCTTTTTGATTTGGGTTTGACCGGTTTGGGTTGTTTTGAACCTGTTTTGATTTTGATTTTGACGTGCTTAAAGTGTTTTAAGCAGTTTTGGTATTTGTTGTTTGGTTGGTTTATTGAACTTTCAGATTCTGGATTTTTATCATTGATCTGAATTTTCTGTAGTTAGATCAGTTAGATCTGGATTTTCAGATTTTTTTATCAAACCAGATTTCTTGGATGTGTTTTAAATTATTTGGAATCTGATTTTGGCAGATTATCTGATTTCATTTTATATTTTTACAGATTTGATTTATATCTGAAATTTTGGTGGTTGACAGATTTGACTTGAATCTGAATTTTATGTGTTTGGATTTGATCAGAATCTGATGTTGGCTTGATTTGATTCAAAACCGGTTCGGTTGTTGGGTTAAATCGGGATGAATTTAAGTTGAACTTCAGATTTATTTTAATTCTAATTTTTTGTTTTGACTTTCAGATTTAATTTTCTGTTTTAGTTTTCTGTTTGAATTTCAAGATTTGATTTTCTGTTTTGGTTTTATTATTTTTAGTTTGGCGGTTTGCATCGCCTTCGACCCATCGGGCTACTGTTGGGTGCCCGGCTTCATGCATCAATGTAAACATCAAAGTTTCATTTCATTGAAAGTTGGAGTACAATGGAGTACAATGAGTGGTGAATCTGGTGATCCTTCCCCCAACTTAGGTTCTTCACCGATTTAAAAAAATTTCTGCATTACAACGGCATGCCGGCAAGTTTCTAACTTGGTGAAGTTTACCCATCCAACAAGGCTAGCCAATGACTTAGCCAAAATTGGGGGAAGGATCGACGGCTACGAGAGCTTGCCCGTGCCCTCGTCCGGATCGACGGCTACTGGAGCGTGCCCGCGCCTTCGTCCAAGGTGGAGTTCTCCTCTAGGGGTGAAGCTCCTTAATTTAAATATTGCTTTCGCATTCTGATTTTTTTTATTTATTTTGAAGGGCACTCCGGGCCGGTCCATGTTCCATCGGCGTTCAAAGCCGGGGCTTCGATTTGCTTGCATTGGATGGACAACTTCTTGGAGGCCAAGCCGGACCCGTGAAAGGGCCGTGGAGACTCACTCCTCCTTTGATATGTTGAGGGGAGAACCAGACCCGTGAAAGGGCCGTTGAGGTTCATCTCTCTCTTTGTGAATTGAGGGGAGAACCAGACCCGTGGAAGGGCCGTTGAGGTTCATCCCTCCCTTGATGAGTTGAGGGAAGAACCGGACCCGTGGAAGGGCCGTTGAGGTTCATCCCTCTCTTTGCCGGTACAAGCCACAAAGGGGCTGCTGTGACCTTCTTTTTCTTCATTTTTTTTGCACTGCTGCAAAGGAGCTGCTGTGGGCTTCTTCGGAAGCGGATTGGACCCGTGAAAGGGCCACTAGGTTGAGCCTCAATGGGGCTGGAATCTGGCTGCAAGGGAGCCGAAATGGGCCTGCACAGGGGCGTTTCAAGGGCCTGGTTCGGTTGCTGGACGGGGACCAGATTGGAAGCTGTTCAGGTGGGCTCAGATGGGCCGAAATGGGCATGCACAGGGGCATTTCAAGGGCCTGGTTCGGGTGCTGGGCAGGGACCAGATTGGGGTCTGATTTGGGGACCGGTTGAGGCCTGTGTAGGGGTCTGATTTGGAGACCGGGCAGGGGCCTGCTGAGGTCCGGTTTTAGAGGACTGAACAGGCCCTATAATAGCTCTGTTCAGCGGGCCAACAATGGGGCAGAAATGGGTTTTTAGGTGGTCCGAACAGGGGCTGATAGGAACCAATTTGTTTGGGCCATGGGTTGCCAGTGACGATGAAGGCCGGCTTAGGCCATTGGAGGGGTTGAGAAGAGAACTTAGAAGAGGAGAAAGGGGTGCCCTTAAAGGGCTACATAGTTAATATGTGTATGCCCTACCTTTTCTTTTCCTTCTCTTCTTCTTCTTTCCTTCTTCTTTGGCTGCTGGCAGGTATGCTCGTGGGCTGGAGGGGAGCAGCAACTTTCTTCTTCTTCTCTTCTTCTCTTGGCTGCTGGCAGGTGCAGATGCAAACGTGCAGCAGGCAGAGGGGGCTGGAGCAGGCGCACAACAGCCAGTAGGGGGGCAGCTTGTCAGCGTCTTCAGCTGATCCCCCTTTGCCTTGGCCGCCCTCCCTTCTTTTATAGGAGCAGGTGAGATATGAAGAGGCATCTATGATGTACGTGAGATGGCTTTTCCCATGCTTCTTTATTGACTAACTCCTTGGATTCCCACATATTTTAAATGCTTGACCAGTCCTTTGATCTCCCCCATGTTGACCTGCCCTTTGGGTTTCCCCATGCCATTTATTGGTCAAAGATGAGGTGGATGCTGATGTGGACAGGGCGGTGGGACCTGCTGAGGTGGCGGCTGAGCTGGACAAGTCAGCTGGGCCTGTTGACTGGGCCAATTGGCCTTGACCACAGCCCACTTCTCTCTTCCCATGGCCTGTACGTAAGTGGGTTTCAAGGAGGGACAAAAAATAATTATTTAAATGAAAATAAAGGCTGGTCAGCTAGAATTTGGGCTGATGGGCCTATGGAGTGCCTGGTCTGCCCAATTGAGGGCCAGACCAGCTCATTTTTTCTTTGCTGATTTTATTTTAAGAAAAATTGACGCCAACATTGGGATATTTAATTTATTTTGATTTGTGACTTAATGTCTTTTATCTCTGAGATTATTTTGAACTTAATTTGAGTTGATTAAGGTTCATTCGGGGGGTTTGATTTGATTTATCTTTATCAGACTTGATGTCTGTTGATTTGAGAATTTGTTTTGAATTTGGTTTGAGTTTTATTGGGATCTTGTTTGAGATGTGTTTTATTTTGATTTGATTTGATTTAGACTTAGTATTTTTTTATCTTTGAGGTTTGTTTCAAGGATCTCAATTTGATTTTGGAAATTGGTGAATCTTTAGATTCGAGATTTTCTTGAATTTTTAGATTTTTTAGTTTATTGAACTTTGGTTTTTCAGGGTTTTGGTTTTCTGGTTTTTTTATGTGCAGATTTTCTGTGTAAATTTTTTATTTGTTGTTGTTTTTTTGTTTAACTTGTTTGGAATCATAACAATGAGTAGATTTCATTTTTTAGAATGTTTTTGTTTGTTTTGGGTTTCTTTGCTTATTTTGGTATTTTTTATTAAACTTGACCCGTTTGGGGCATTTTCAGTTTTATTGGTTTATTTTCTGGTTTTTGGGTTTATCTGGTTATTAGTCCATTAATTGGGTTTTTGGGGTTTAAAAATTCATATTAAAATTTTTAATTATCTGAAAATTATTTTTCGAGTTGAAATTTTTTTGCTATTTGACCAGATTTTGCTATTTTCAAAATTATTTAATTATTATATTTTATTTCTTTTCTTTCTTGTTTGCATTCCTCTAAATCTATGGGGCTATTTATGTTCCTCACAATATCAAATGTGCACCAAACTTGAAGTTCTTCATTGCTTTGGTCTGTTTAAATTCCAAATACATGGAGAGAATTAAGATTAAATCCATGTGGCATGTGATAGGCACTATAGAGTTTGTCTCAACTAACTTATGATAGGATGCACCTGGCCTTTGATAGGCACGTGGGGATCTTTCTCATTGATTGATGTGAGATTGAATCTCTTCTAGCCTTTAATAGGCATTAAGGACTATCTTTGTTGATTTATGATAGAATACATCTAGCCTTGGAGAGGCACATGAGGATTCTTCCCATGAGTTTAAGATCGAGTATATTCCGGCCTTTGATAGGCATGTGATGAGGACATGGGTTGTAAGCGAGTTGAATTTGGTAGCAGAATCATCAATATCTGATTCTGATTCTAATAAGAGTTAAGGGGTTCCTATTTTGATTACAATTATTTTAGAATCACTATGATTTGATTCTGATTCTGTGATGAGAACCGGAATCGAATCCGATAATTTTTGAAACTCATATTAAATATTAATTTTATTTTAAAATAAGCTAATTATCCACATATATTTACTAAAATTTGATATAATCTCTTTAAAACTTTATTTTTATCATTTTATAAATATATATTTCATATTTTATGATTAATTTAATTTAATTTTAATTAATTTACTTACATTTGTTTATTTTTTAATTGAAATCGAATAAACAAAAACGAAATCAACTAATTCTGATTCCGATTCCAATGAACTATTGGAATATTTGATTCCAATAGCTTATAGGATATAGAAACAAGTTTCAAAGCCGTTAGTTTTTTATTGGAATCAAATCAAAATTTAAGAATCTCGAATTCTGTTTACACCCCTAGCACATGGGGATTCGTCTCATGAGTAATGTACCTCATTTGCCTAATAGTTCGGTATATTAGCCTCCGGGCAGCAAAGTGTTTGGGCAGTAAAGTGAGGCGGTGACTATATAAGAACATGACATCAATATGGTAGAGATCTTTGACGTGTAAAATCCGTTGCAAACATGTGTGAACGATAAAGAATGACAAGATGAACCTGAGTTCAACCCGAAAGATCAAAAATAAGCACAAAGACAACTCGTCGACATACCTATAGTCGAGGAATTTCATATTCTTCCTTAGTGGCAAAGAGATAGAAAATCAGAGAATCTTCTCGCTAAGGTAAGAGATAAAATGACGAAGGTAAATAAATTGTAATGAATCTATTGGACATTGCAAATCAAGAAACGATCGACGATAAATGAGAAGACACACCGGAGTCCAACATTCAATTTCAATACCAGGCGTCAGAAAATTCATCTTCAAGGAGCAACAACAATAGAACGTTGAAAGTGGAAGGAAGTACGGCTAGTTTAAGGAGGTCAATAGATCTAAGGATATGCTCACAATGATACAGTTCACCAAAGAGGAATAATACACATATATAACGCAAGACATAGATCATGGTGCACAGTCTCAAGGTGGTGAGGATTTGCACACATAACAAGGCGGGGGTCAATACTACAGCCAGTTTTATGGGCTCGATTTTTCTCAAGATTCTTAGTTTCTTACGTATCGCCAAGAGGACTATGAGATAATTCAACTTACGTATGGATCCTTATTAGACACTTCCATACTCTCCATGTACGGTAGTTATGGTGGATCATTGGAATTTTATTGCTGAATGATTGTACTAGGTAATGGCTAGTACAATCATCATGTATATAATATGTTCAATGTTATGTATTCTTTTCAAATGTCATGGGAGAGTATATAAATTATGCAGAAGAACAACATGTAATATTTGAAAAGAAACGAATGATTTGTCTAGTCATATCCCATATTTTTCTGATTTTTTGTATTTTTATTTTTTTAATTTTTTTTACTTTTTTTAAAAAATAATTTTCAGACCTGGTCGGACTGGGTCAGAATTGGGGCCCCGATCCAGCCATCCTTGCTGGAGAAGAGTGTGGAGATGGGAATAGAAGGGGGAATTTTTTCCATCAGGTCAAATGCTGAGTGAGGGGGTTGTCAAGGTTCCATCAGCTTTCACTGTGTAACCTTATGTCACTGAAGGGCGTGTGGTGTAAGTGAATCCTTGGATGCATGGCAGGACCGTGTGGGATCTCACTTTACCTGCGGTTTTGTAGGCTTTTTGGAAGAGTTGGAACTTGCATGTTTCTGAGGGTTCATTAACTAAAGTTTCTTCGGTCCTGGTGTTGATGAGGTGTTTTGTGAAAGAGTGGTCTTTAGCATAATCTGCTGCTTACTTAGAAAGAGGGATTTTCTCTAACATGTTTTTTCTTGGAAGAAATACCTTGTGTAAAACGTTATTTATGCTACTACCTTCTCAGTAAAGGCTAATTAGTACTGCAAATTTCATCATCATTTTTTTTCTTCCCTATTGTACTTGCTTGCTTTCCTTCAATAATGAAATTGTACCTTTGCCACCTTAAAAAAAGGGTGCATCTTCTGTCATATTTCAGGAGAGTTGTCATCATCTTTTAATCAGCTGTCACCTTTCTGTTCAGATGGATTACCCAGCTGTGGGGTTTTTAATGGGTACGTGCTTTTTCTAATCTTCTTTCTTATTGGCTGGGCAATGAACATGAGGACAGGGCAAAGAAGTTTGGTGGACGTCTTCTGGTCTGAGTCATTTGGCTGACCATAACGACAAATAGTTTAAACCCTGGTTCATTTTCAACGTGTGAGAGCTTCCTGCAGGATTCTTAGTAGTGAGTGAGGACAATGATATTTTATTTTTAGCCTCCTGTACTTTTCTCAAGGATTAGAAGCTTGTGCAAGATAATCCATGAATTTTGAAGTACTGATTCTCACATTATCATCTTGGTTGTGTATGGCTTAATGCCAGTTATATTTTTCAGCTTTCTCCTCCTTGCGTTTATCTTTATGCTCTCCTTTCTCAAGCTTTGTGATGCTATCTTCCAAAAAAATCTCATATAAAACAGACAAAATAAAATGCAAAATAAATATTGGAGAAAATTGATTGTAAGGCATCAAAAAGTTTTCTAATTGCTTTGTCTTTTTCTCTGTTTGAGCTTAAGTACTGTAAACAGTTTTAAATAATTATTGTTATATCTGCTATGCAGAGGAAGTTATTGATGACTATCGTCTTAATTTGTTCTCTTACACTACTACTGGCCTTCAGGAGTCTTCTTAAAGTGCATGATGCATGGTTTGCTGATGAAGAAACTGTACGTAAAACAGCTGGACTGTGGGAGAAGCCTCTTGAAATGCCAAATGCTAAAGAAGTAAGTTTTCTTTTGTCATGTACATTAGGCATTGACACTAATTTGCAATCTCATTTTCCCCCATGGTCGATAGCTTTACACTAATACACTGCATGTTTTCTGTCATCTATTAACCTCTTGTTTAACTTCAACAAAGCATTTTTTTTTTAAATTTTTACACTTCGTTTGCGGAATATGTTTTGAGGTGTATCCTCGTGACAGATTGAGTGCCGCCGCTCGTGGTCATCCTTTTTGCAGTGAATGCTGGCGAGGTTTGATTTATTCATGCACATCTATATATATATCTGGAAATTTCCTCACAACTTAATGGGTTTTTGTTGTTTGTAAGGGATCAACCCTATAGCTGGTAATCTATATGTTAGGAGTAAGAGTAACTATGCATGAATTAATCCTTCACAGACAAGCATCTCTATGATAATAGTCCTATTTGTGTGAGGGACCAGGAAAGGTGATGTGCCGCTTCGACTTATGCGAACCGGCCAGCCTTGATAATGATAAAATATCTTCTAGCCTCATCCTGGTTAAGCGTGGAGCATTTTATGTATATGGTGTTAGTGTATTTTTTCCTGCTACCCATGAACTGTGATATATTCATAAAGTTCCTTCTGCCCGAGTCCTGGAGAATATATGGAGCTAAGTGACTCATATCGTATTTATATTCTCTCTGTAGGACCTCTTGAAAATCAGATTTAGAATATATGGAGCTAAGTGCCCGAGGTTATTTCTAAACATAATTAAATAAAGTAGAAATAACCCCTTGTAACTGGGTGATTTTTTATAACCCCTCGTTGTAGAAATAAAGTAGAAATAACCCCTCGTTGTCTATTGTAACTGGGCGATTTTTTATATCGAGGGGCTGATGTATGGGTGTTTGTTGATACATCTTATGTAGTGAGTTGTTTGTTGATGCTCTATTCTTGTTGTCAGTGTCGTCAATATGTGATTCAAAATGAGTGACGGATCTCAGTAGCAAGTGCATCAAAATTATTAAGAAATATGTTGTATTACTACAAGAGATTTTCAGTTGAATCATTTATCGTTGGTTGGGGGCACCTGTCCGCCGGGGGTTGGGGGCGTGAACACCGGAGGGTTTCTGTGCTACAAATGAGTCATCCGTGTTTTAATTTGCCGAGGGTTTCTGTGCTACAAATCTTGGGTTTCTTTCGTTGTCTATTATAACTAGGCGATTCTTTATATCGAGGGGCTGATGTTTGGGTGTTTGTTGATGCATCTTATGTAGTGAGTTATTTGTTGATGCTATATTCTTGTTGCCAGTGTCGTCAATGTGAGATTCAAAATGAGTGACGGATCTCAGTAGCAAGTGCAGCGGGGGGGCTCCTGTTGCCGGGTGTTGGGGGCGCGAACACCGGAGGTAGGGGACTCCAGCGTCTGTAGCATGTGGGCACCTGTCCGCGGGGGGTTGGGGTGTGAACACCGGAGGGGGGGACTTCAGCGTCTGCAACGGGGAACACTGGAGGTAGGAGACTTCGGCGTTTGCAGCGGGGGGGGGGTCACCTGTCGCCGGGTGTTGGCGGCATGAACACCGGAGGGTTTCTGTGCTACAAATGAGTCATCCGTGTTTTAATTTGCTGAGGGTTTCTGTGCTACAAATCTTGGGTTTCTTTCGTTGTCTATTATAACTGGGCGATTTTTATATCGAGGGCTGATGTTTGTGTGTTTGTTGATGCATCTTATGTAGTGAGTTGTTTGTTGATGCTGTATTCTTGTTGTCAGTGTCGTCAATGTGAGATTCAAAATGAGTGACGGATCTCAGTAGCAAGTGCAGCGGGGGGGGCTCCTGTCGCCCGGTGTTGGGGGCGCGAACACCGGAGGTAGGGGACTCCAGCGTCTGCAGCATGGGGGCACCTGTCCGAGGGGGGTTGGGGGGTGAACACCGGAGGGGGGGACTTCAGCGTCTGCAACGGGGAACACCGGAGGTAGGAGACTTCGGCGTTTGCAGCGGGGGGGGCACCTGTCGCCGGGTGTTGGGGGCATGAACACCGGAGGGGTTCTGTGCTACAAATGTGTCATCCGTGTTTTAATTTGCCGAGGGTTTCTGTGCTACAAATCTTGGGTTTCTTTCGTTGTGTATTATAACTTGGCGATTCTTTATATCGAGGGCTGATGTTTGGGTGTTTGTTGATGCATCTTATGTAATGAGTTGTTTGTTGATGCTGTATTCTTGTTGTCAGTGTCGTCAATGTGAGATTCAAAATGAGTGACGGATCTCAGTAGCAAGTGCAGCGGGGGGGCTCCTGTCGCCGGGTGTTGGGGGCGCGAACACCGGAGGTAGGGGACTCCAGCGTACGCGACGGGGGGGGTGGGGGGCTCTGTCCGCCGGGGGTGGGGGGAGAATACCGGAGGTGAAGACTTCGGCGTCTGCAGTGTGGGGGGCACCTGTCCGCGTGGGGGACTTCGGTGTCGGCTACGGGGGGCGGAGGGGGGCACTTGTCCGCGAGGGGTTGGGGGGCGAACACCGGAGGTAGGGGACTCCGGCGTCTGTAGCATGGGGGCACCTGTCCGCGGGGGTGTTGGGGGTGAACACCGGAGGGGTGGACTTCAGCGTCTGCAACGGGGAACACAGGAGGTAGGAGACTTCGGCGTTTGCAGTGGGGGGGGCACCTGTCGCCGGGTGTTGGGGGCGTGAACACCGGAGGGTTTCTGTGCTACAAATGAGTCATCCGTGTTTTAATTTGCCGAGGGTTTCTGTGCTACAAATCTTGGGTTTCTTTCGTTGTCTATTATAACTAGGCGATTCTTTATATCGAGGGGCTGATGTTTGGGTGTTTGTTGATGCATTTTATGTAGTGAGTTGTTTGTTGATGCATGGGAGCACCTGTCCGCGTGGGGGACTTCGGTGTCAGCTATGGGGGGGCACCTGTCCGCCGGGTGTTTGGGGCGTGAACACCGGAGGGTTTCTATGCTACAAATGAGTTATCCGTGTTTTAATTTGTCGAGGGTTTCTGTGCTACAAACCATGGGTTTCTTTCGTTGTCTATTGTAACTGGGCGATTTCTTATATCGAGGGGCTGATGTATGGGTGTTTGTTGATACATCTTATGTAGTGAGTTGTTTGTTGATGCTCTATTCTTGTTGTCAGTGTCGTCAATATGTGATTCAAAATGAGTGACGGATCTCAGTAGCAAGTGCATCAAAATTATTAAGAAATATGTTGTATTACTACAAGAGATTTTCAGTTGAATCATTTATCGTTGGTTGGGGGCACCTGTCCGCCGGGGGTTGGGGGCGTGAACACCGGAGGGTTTCTGTGCTACAAATGAGTCATCCGTGTTTTAATTTGCCGAGGGTTTCTGTGCTACAAATCTTGGGTTTCTTTCGTTGTCTATTATAACTAGGCGATTCTTTATATCGAGGGGCTGATGTTTGGGTGTTTGTTGATGCATCTTATGTAGTGAGTTGTTTGTTGATGCTATATTCTTGTTGTCAGTGTCGTCAATGTGAGATTCAAAATGAGTGACGGATCTCAGTAGCAAGTGCAGCGGTGGGGGCGGCTCCTGTTGCCGGGTGTTGGGGGCGCGAACACCGGAGGTAGGAGACTCCAGCGTCTGTAGCATGTGGGCACCTGTCCGCGGGGGGTTGGGGTGTGAACACCGGAGGGGGGGACTTCAGCGTCTGCAACGGGGAACACCGGAGGTAGGAGACTTCAGCGTTTGCAGCGGAGGGGGGGTCACCTGTCGCCGGGTGTTGGCGGCATGAACACCGGAGGGTTTCTGTGCTACAAATGAGTCATCCGTGTTTTAATTTGCCGAGGGTTTCTGTGCTACAAATCTTGGTTTTCTTTAGTTGTCTATTATAACTGGGCGATTTTTATATCGAGGGCTGATGTTTGTGTGTTTGTTGATGCATCTTATGTAGTGAGTTGTTTGTTGATGCTGTATTCTTGTTGTCAGTGTCGTCAATGTGAGATTCAAAATGAGTGACGGATCTCAGGAGCAAGTGCAGCGGGGGGGGGCTAGTGTCGCCCGGTGTTGGGGGCGCGAACACGGAGGTAGGGGACTCCGGCGTACGGCATGGGGGCACTGTCCGAGGGGGTTGGGGGTGAACACCGGAGGGGGGGACCTCAGCGTCTGCAACGGGGAACACCGGAGGTAGGAGACTTCGGCGTTTGCAGCGGGGGGGGCACCTGTCGCCGGGTGTTGGGGGCATGAACACCGGAGGGGTTCTGTGCTACAAATGTGTCATCCGTGTTTTAATTTGCCGAGGGTTTCTGTGCTACAAATCTTGGGTTTCTTTCGTTGTGTATTATAACTTGGCGATTCTTTATATCGAGGGCTGATGTTTGGGTGTTTGTTAATGCATCTTATGTAATGAGTTGTTTGTTGATGCTGTATTCTTGTTGTCAGTGTCGTCAATGTGAGATTCAAAATGAGTGACGGATCTCAGTAGCAAGTGCAGCGGGGGGGCTCCTGTCGCCGGGTGTTGGGGGCGCGAACACCGGAGGTAGGGGACTCCAGCGTCTGCAGCGGGGGGTGGGGGGGGGCTCTGTCCGCCGGGGGTTGGGGGCGAATACCGGAGGTGAAGACTTCGGCGTACGCGGCGTGGGGGCACTGTCCGCGTGGGGGACTTCGGTGTCGGCTACGGGGGGCGGAGGGGGGCACTTGTCCGCGAGGGGTTGGGGGGCGAACAGCGGAGGTAGGGGACTCCGGCGTCTGTAGCATGGGGGCACCTGTCCGCGGGGGTGTTGGGGGGTGAACACCGGAGGGGGGGACTTCAGCGTCTGCAACGGGGAACACCGGAGGTAGGAGACTTCGGCGTTTGCAGCGGGGGCGGCACCTGTCGCCGGGTGTTGGGGGCGTGAACACCGGAGGGTTTCTGTGCTACAAATGAGTCATCCGTGTTTTAATTTGCCGAGGGTTTCTGTGCTACAAATCTTGGGTTTCTTTCGTTGTCTATTATAACTAGACGATTCTTTATATCGAGGGGCTGATGTTTGGGTGTTTGTTGATGCATTTTATGTAGTGAGTTGTTTGTTGATGCATGGGAGCACCTGTCGGCGTGGGGGACTTCGGTGTCAGCTATGGGGGGGCACCTGTCCGCCGGGTGTTTGGGGCGTGAACACCGGAGGGTTTCTATGCTACAAATGAGTTATCCGTGTTTTAATTTGTCGAGGGTTTCTGTGCTACAAACCATGGGTTTCTTTCGTTGTCTATTGTAACTGGGCGATTTTTTATATCGAGGGGCTGATGTATGGGTGTTTGTTGATACATCTTATGTAGTGAGTTGTTTGTTGATGCTCTATTCTTGTTGTCAGTGTCGTCAATATGTGATTCAAAATGAGTGACGGATCTCAGTAGCAAGTGCATCAAAATTATTAAGAAATATGTTGTATTACTACAAGAGATTTTCAGTTGAATCATTTATCGTTGGTTGGGGGCACCTGTCCGCCGGGGGTTGGGGGGGACGAACACCAGAGGTAGGGGGACTTCGGCGTCTGCAGCGAGGGGGGGGGCACTGTGCGGGGGGTTGGGGGGGCGAACACCGGAGGTAGGGGACTCCGACGTCTGCAGCGGGGGGGGGGGTTCCAAACAAATTGAATAAAATACAAAGGAGCGAATCCAGATTTTTACGTATCCATTTACAACCTAAAATCTCTCTCTTTATCCTACAGACGCACGCACGTTGGATATCGGCACTCCCGATTCGCATCTCTCATTTGTAAGCCCAGCCATATGCTTCCCGCCCACCAGGTCGAGGCGTGCATCCATTGAGAATTCCCATTCTGCTCTTCTTTCCCCTGTGAATTCCGATGGCGGATCCCGTCGCCAGGTGGCGTCGCCGTTTAATGACAAGATTTGGTGATCAGCCGATTCAAGCCCCGGGCCACGGGGGTTTCCTGCGTGTCTATGTGGGGTGCTAGGGTTTCGTTGCGGAAGCTGTTTGGCAGGGCGTTGAAGGATGGAGGTGGTGCACGACATGCACGCGGCGGACGATCTGGAATCCCTGAATGACGATTTCTACAGCAGAGAAACTGGAGGGGGGAGTGACGACGGGGACGAGGATTGTGACTTCGTGGACAATAATGCCAACGACTCCGACGTTGGGAGAGGGGACTTCGGCGTCTGCAGCGGGGGGGCACCTGTCCGCAGGGGGTTGGGGGGCGAACACCGGAGGTAGGGGACTCCGACGTCTGCAGCGGGGGGGCACCTGTCCGCCGGGTTTTTGGGTCGTGAACACCGGAGGGTTTCTGTGCTACAAATGAGTCATCCGTGTTTTAATTTGTTGAGGGTTTCTGTGCTACAAACCATGGGTTTCTTTCGTTGTCTATTGTAACTAGGCGATTCTTTATATCGAGGGGCTGATGTATGGGTGTTTGTTGATGCACCTTATGTAGTGAATTGTTTGTTGATGCTCTATTCTTGTTGTCAGTGTCGTCAATATGAGATTCAAAATGAGTGACGGATCTCAGTAGCAAGTGCATCAATATTATTAAGAAATATGTTGTATTACTACAAGAGATTTTCAGTTGAATCCTTTATCGTTGGTTGGGAGCACCTGTCCGCCGGGGGTTGGGGGGGCGAACACTGGATGGGGGGACTCCGGCGTACGCAACGGGGGTGGGGGGGCACTGTACGCGGGGGTTGGGGGGCGGGGGGCGAACATCGGTGGTAGGGGGACTCCGGCGTGCGGCGGGGGGGGCACTGTACGCGGGGGTTTGGGGGGTGAACACCGGAGGTAGGGGAATCCGATGTCTGCAGCGGGGGGGGGGGGTTCCAAACAAATTGAATAAATACAAAGGAGCGAATCCAGATTTTTACGTATCCGTTTACAACCTAAAATCTCTCTCTTTATCCTTCAGACGCACGCACGTTGGATATCGGCACTCCCAATTCGCCTCTCTCGTTTGTAAGCCCAGCCATCTACTTCTCGCTCACCAGGTCGGGGGGGCGTACAAATAAATTGAATAAATACAAAGGAGCGAATCCAGATTTTTACGTATCCGTTTACAACCTAAAATCTCTCTCTCTATCCTTCAGACGCACGCACGTTGGATATCAGCACTCCCGATTCGCCTCTCTCATTTGTAAGCCCAGCTATCTGCTTCCCGCTTACCAGGTCGAGGCGTGCATCCCGTCGCCAGGTGGCGTCGCCGTTTAATGACAAGATTTGGTGATCAGCCGATTCAAGCCCTGGGCCATGGGGGTTTCCTGCGTGTCTGTGTGGGGTGCTAGGGTTTCGTTGCGGAACCTGTTTGGCAGGGCGTTGGGGGATGGAGTTGGTGCACGACATGCACGCGGCGGACGATCTGGAATCCCTGAATGACGATTTCTACAGCAGAGAGACTGGAGGGGGGAGTGACGACGGGGACGAGGATTGTGACTTCGTGGACAATAATGCCAACGACTCCGACGTTATCATGTCCCACCGGCAGCAAGTGGGGATCATAGGGTGTCTTTCCCTTCGCAGTGCTTTTGTCACCGCTTTTTGTTGTTTTTTTTTTGCTTTTCTTTTCTCTGGAATGAGTAGGCTGATCAAGTTGGAGGGTCCCGAGCTGAATTAAGTGATCCAGATGAGTCATCCGTGTTTTAATTTGCCAAGGGTTTCTGTGCTACAAAACATGGGTTTCATTCATTGTCTATTGTAACTGGGTGATTCTTTATATCGAGTGGCTAATGTATGGGTGTTTGTTGATGCACCTTATGTAGTGAGTTATTTGTTGATGCTCTATTCTTGTTGTCAGTGTCGTCAATATGAGATTCAAAATGAGTGACGAATCTCAGTAGCAAGTGCATCAAAATTATTAAGAAATATGTTGTATTACTACAAGAGATTATCAGTTGAATCATTTATCGTTGGTTGGGGTGCACCTGTCCGCGGGGGGAGGGGGACGAACACCGCAGATGAGGGACTTCGGCGTCTGCAGCGGGGGAGGAAGTGAACACCGGAGGGCATCAACACTCTTTTACAGTGCATTTAGTTGAGATTGCGGATAGAAGAAAAAAATTGTGAAAAAGACACTTTCAATGCTTCAAAATATGCGAATTATGAAATATCTCTATAATCTTTCTTGATTATTTTTATGAGCCGATAAAAATCATGGGCAATGAGTCTATTTTTGTCTTGCAAATTTAATCGCAACCGTTATCATTACAACATAAAAATAGAGGTATCTTCAGATAAAATTATGTTTCTTCGGGCATTAATAATTAAAATTTCCAAGGCAACGCGTGCATCGGAAATGGGACTATCAATGTTCCGAGGCTTCTAACATCTTTGGTTGGAGTATCAAAATTGATGCTACCTCAATGCTATCAACATCAAATTTGATAAAGGTGGATAATTATATTAAATATCGTATCTTGTTTGTATTGTAACTATCAAAATCGATATCAATGGCCAAACACATCTTCATAATTGATATCAACATTGATTTCGAAATTAACAGTGAGACATAAGATGTTTAATATTGTTACCGAACAAGCTATATATAACATCTGCCGCACGCCTACGTCAGTACGTCTCCAACAACAAACAGACCTATCTAGCGGAAGAAAGAAACTGAGAAGAGCAGAACAATACAATAAAATCCGGACTTTCCCCGACGGCTCACCTTCTATAGAGAAGAAGAAGAAGCAGCAGCAGCAGCTCGCATCTCCTTGTCAGATTTCCGGCTTCAAGGCGTGGAAGATGTAACCTCGCACCCGGGCCGAGCAGCACATGGCCATGGTGGAGATGTAGAAGCTGACGGCGGCGCTCGCCACGAACGCCCAGAACGACACCAGCCCCTCTTCGCCCCCGCCGGCCGCCACCAGCCCCCCCGCCGAGGTTGAGAGGAACGCCCCCGGTCCCCTTCGGCACCCCTGCCGCCCATCAACGCAGAGCCCCGGGTTCCCGGCGAACGCCCCCGGGAACCGCGTCAAGAACTGTTCCTTCCCCGGCACCAGGCCGGACAAGCAGTTGTAGGAGAGGTCCAGCTCGCTGAGCTCCCGGAGCCCCGAGATTCCGGCCGCCGGCACCTCCCCGGAGAGCGAGTTGTGGGAGAGGTCCAGCACCCGGAGGCTGCCCATCTTCTCCAGGCTCGGCGCAGGGATCTCCCCGGCGAGATAATTGTAGGATAGGTTAAGGTACTGCAGGCCTTGCAGTCCGATCAGCCCGTCAGGGATTATACCTCCGAGCGCGTTGCGGGAGACATCAATTCCCACCGGCGAGATCACCTCGTAGACGAGGTCCATCTGGAGGCGGCTTCCGGAAGGATCTACGGCGGCCGTTACCAGGTAGGCCGCGCCCGCCAGGCCTCTGGGACGGCTTGCCCTCTGGAGTCTTCTGTTGAATTCGATGCTGACATTGAAGTCACCGGTCGGGATGAATCCGGTGAAGCGATTTCCGGAGAGGTCAATAGTGTGGAGGTACTGGAAAGAGAAGATCCAGTCGGGGATGTCGCCGGAGAAGGAGTTCCCTGCGAGGGATAGGTAACGGAGATTCTGCCACCGCGAAATGGCTCCGTTGAGCCCCCCGGCGAGCTTGTTAGAGCTGAAATCGACGATCTCCAGAGACTTGCAGCCAGCCAGAGGGAAGGGGATCTCGCCGGAAATCTGGTTCCAAGAGACGTCCAGTATGCGGAGGCTGTCTAGGGCATCGAGCTCTGGGCTGAGAGTGCCGGAGAGGTTGTTGTGATCGAGCTTGAGCTGCCATAGCTGGAAGCAGGCGCCGAGACCGGAGGGGATTCCGCGGGAGAGAAAATTATCCGACAGATCCAAGACCTGGAGATAGGTAAGATTGCCGATGGCGACCGGAATCTCACCGGAGAACTGGTTGTGTGAAAGATCAAGCGCCAGGAGGCTTTTGAAGCCCGCAATCCCCACAGGAATCTCACCGGAGAAGAGATTTCTCGAAAGATCGAGGAACATCAGCCCGGACCGATCCGGCGCTCCGGCAATTTCCCCAGGGATCCGGCCGGTAAGCTGGTTGGAGCTTAGGTCGAGCGCCTGAAGCGCGCCGGAGAAGGCGAGGCGCGGGGAAAGTGCGAATTGCAGGGCGTTGCTGGAGAGGTTGAGCTCCGACAGCGCCCGAAGGCGAGAAAGACAGGTGGGAATCCCACCGACGAGCGAATTTCTGGAGACGTCGAGGATGGCCAGAGAGAGGGAGCCTGCTGAGAAGCAGGGGAGAGTGCCGGAGAGGGCATTCCCTGCCAGGCGGAGCACGACCAGCGGCGATTCGAAATCCTGCAGCTCGCCGGACAAGCGGTTGCCGGAGAGATCGAGGTGGCGGAGGGACGGCTGGTGGTAAAGGCCCGCCGGTAGCTCCCCTTCGAAGGAGGCAGATGAGACATCGAGCTTCCGGAGCTGAGAAAAGTTGGCAAACCACCCGGGAAAGGGGCCACCCAGACCGGGGTTCCCGGCGACGGCGAGCTCCTGGAGGCGGTGAAGGGCTCCGAGCTCCGGCGGCAGCAGCCCGCGGAACTGGTTCCTCGAGAGGTCCAGGCGCCGGAGGGCGCGGAGACGGCCGAGGCAAGAAGGAATGGGGCCGGATAACGCGTTGTCCGACAGGACAAGAGAGTCGAGGAGGGCGAGGCGGCAGATGGCCGGATGGACGGCGCCGGAGAGATTAAGGCCCGCGAGGTCGAGGGCCACGACCCTACCGGTGCGGTTCTCGCAGGCGACTCCGGTCCAGTTGGTGCAGACGCCGGGAACGGTGTCCCAGGTGGAGAGGCTGTCGCGAGGGTCGCAAAGGCGAGAGCGGAAGGCGAGGAGGGAGGCGGCTTCGCGGGGGTCGGCGGCGTGCGCAGGGGACGGCGCAGAGAGCAGCAGGCGGAGGAGGAGGAGGTAGAGGGGGAAGGGGAGCCACGGACTCCTCCTCGTCCTCGGTTCCATGGGAGAGGGGCGGGGGCTAGGGTTTTCCCGTAGGTGGTCGGAGGAGGGATTAGGAGACCTGGGGTGGCAGAGGAAGATCATAGCGAGGACTGAGTAGCTGCGCCGCCGCCGAGAAACGCCGAGCACGACCGCATTGCCGGCGGCGAGAACCCCAACCCGCTCTTCGGACTCGGGGAAGAAGAGCAGACGATTGGATTTGTTCTGATTCCCCCTTCTACTTTTTTAATCAAAAAGGAAAAAGTCCGAAATTTTAACAGCTCCCCTACTAAATACTTATTCATCTTTTCTCTATTTTTTATTAAATTATAAAATTAAAACAGAAAATCTTTGCGTGGGTTTGTTTGTCTGATGGAGTACGAATTCGGCGACTCAGACAACATTTTTTATTCGGAAAATAATTTTTGTGGAAGGTACGGCGGCTGGCGAGACGAAATATCGAACGAAGAATCAGATCCTTGCCGCATAACCGAGAGAATCTAGGTCTCTGTTTGGGAAAAATCTCTCTTTTTCTGTCTCGTCAATCCGATGTTTCCTTTTACTTTTTAGTTTTACACTATATTGATAAATTCCTTCTCCCCAAGGGAGATACATATATATTATATGATATACGATTGGATGATAAAACAGAATTTTTCTAAAAATATTTTCGTGTAAAAAGTTGTCAAAAAATAACGTTTGACAATCATGATAAAACAGATAGTTGAGTCCTCTTTTTTACATTTTGTGGTTTCTCAAACTTTATTTTTTTAGTTATGTATGGTCTCTACTCTGTCTTGTTATTTTGCCTCGCACAAACATAACAATTTTTTATCATTAATTATTTTAGACTTAAATTAAAATATTAATACATAATATTTTACAAAAATATTAATCAGTTTGACTAAAAACTTCGTAGTAAATCTAAGGTCATGATCGAAATAAAAGTACATTATCAATGCACGTATCTCATAAAATACTCTAGTGAATCAAATTTCCAGGTACAAAAGTCTAACCATTCAATTCTAGTAGAGATGCATATTTTTTATCTTGATAAATATATTACAAATTTGAATTTCACAATTATATAAGTGAAACATATCTAGAATTTGTTTACTTTCTTAGTGGATCACAGAAAGTAATTCGTGGATAGCCCATTGACCAGCAATTAGTAAACTTGTGTGTATGTATATATAGTGCTTATAAGATAACGGCAAGTACCATTATCTAACCCATATCCGACCCATTCACATCCCTACGGGCAACCACTACAGATAACTTGTGGTTCATGAAAGTACTCTTTATCTCTACTTTCTTTGTAAAAAAATTATTTAAACTTTTAAAGCATTAAACTCTAAAAGAGTAAATGTCAAAAAAGATAAGATGTATTTGGATAAAATTACATGTTGTTGAATATTTTAATGATCAAAATATCTTCCATATATAGTTCCAGCTAAACAAACACACTTGTCATCAAAATATTTGGCATTCTTGTCATTGATATCCTAACCTATGTTCATTATACTTCCATCCATTCTTTGGCGTGGAGTCAAAAAATTGTCTTTCAGAAATAAATTAATAACTTAATTATGATTTTGGTGGGCCGAATTTCAAACCCTCACAAGCACAACTGCCCTGCGTGCAGGGCTAACAACGCAACTTTCTTAATATGTAGATATCAGATCACAAAAACAAGACTAATTATTACAAAAAAAAGAAGACGGGAAGACCAACAAAATTTCGATCTCTTCTTCTTCTTTTTTGGTCGAAGAAGAAATTCCGTATGAAATCACATTTAATCATCATTGTCAATCATCGTCATTTTAATAATTTCGAAGCGAAAAGAAAAATGCAACAGAGTAATAATACGGTGTGGCATTTTCTTAATCAGCTATCCATAGTAACAATATTATTATGATTTACATAAGCCTTTACCAAGATTCATTGAACCTGAAGTTCTTCCAAAATTTGCAGCAAGAGACAGGTGAGATGGCATCCCACTGTCATGTCAACCTTCTCTCCGGCGGCCTCCAAAACTTCAGTAGAATCCTTCTTGTGTTGGAACAGTAAAAAAAACACAAAAAAAGTAAAAGTAGCTGGTAAATAAACCTTCCCCTACGTCCCGGTAGTAACTGGAGGAATTACAGGCCACTGTAAGGATGGAAGAATCAAGATCAGGAGCTGACAAAGACGACCATGTACACAAACCCTAATTCATGGTCAGCAATGACCTGCCGCTTACGTACCTTTCCATCGCCCAAGCACGTATGCTCCTTGATCATGTTCCCCAGCTAGCCTCGCCCTCCATCTCCAAAACTCGCCCAGCTTTTTTTTCACCGAACTATGATTCGTTCCATACCGAGAAGGTAGGCCCTCCGCCATGGAGGTTCTGCACCGAACCGGTCGTCCAGCTCGTGCAATTAGGGTTTTGCTCGTACCCGTTTGGCTTGATGACTCCGCCCGAAGGCTGTTGGGGGAGGTAGTAGACGTTCCTGCCGGAGTAGGGATCCGCGCCGGTGCAAGAAGACCTTCGTACCCCAGCTGCTTAACCTCGGTCTCCCCGTAGCCGCCGCCGCCGCCACCACCTCCATGGCTTGGTTCGGCCAGTTAGAATAGTGTCATATTGGCTAGGTAGGGGAGGTACCTATGCTTATAAGTCTGGGCCTCTCTAATTCAGTACCACGGTTTTGAGTTGGTTAACATGGTATCAGAGCAATGGATGGATCAGCATCGTCAAACGTATCCCCGGCTACACCAATCTCTACAGCACCGGTACCTGCAGCCCCTTTTTCTGCTCCTCCGATCGCTTTAGTGGTTTTGAGTTGGTTAACATGGTATCAGAGCAATGGATGGATCAGCATCGTCAAACGTATCCCCGGCTACACCAATCTCTATAGCACCGGTACCTGCAGCCCCTTTTTCTGCTCCTCTGATCGCTTTAGTTTCTCCTGCTGCTCCATATTCCTCACCGTTTTCAACGAATTTGTTGCCTGCTGCAACTGCGCCAACATCCTCCAGACTTCCGTTTGGTTCTACATCAATTTTTTCAACCCTACCGAATATTTCGCACTGCGTCTCTGTCAAGTTAAGTGGGGATAACTACATGTTATGGCAAGCTCAAATCATACCCTTTCTCAACACATATGAATTAATGGGGCTTGTTGATGGTTCAGTTGTCTGCCCTCCCCCATTCATCGTAGATTCTGCAAATCCTACGATGCACATACCGAATCCGGATGCCAAACTGTGGAAACAGTTTGACAACCTGGTCATGACAATGATAATTTCTTCCATTTCGCCTCAAGTTTTGCCTCTGGTTATTGGCCAAACCACCTCGGCTGGGGTTTGGAACGCCATTGCTGCCACGTATGGCAACACCTCTAGAGCTAGAGTTCTTCAGCTCAGACTGCAACTCCAACAAATTAAAAAGGGATCGATGCGAATTACCGATTATCTACAGAAGATTAAATACATTGTGAACTCTTTGGCTATGATCAATGAACCAATTCCACCGGGTGACTTACTGCTGTATGTTCCGTCGGTCCGGGGACCGGTTATGAATCTTTTGTAACGTCCATTACTACTCGCAGTGATGCTTCTTTTCTTACCATAGATGATTTACAAGGAATGTTGCTCAATCATGAGATCTTCCTCAATAAGCATACTCAATCAGTCACAGAACTCAGTGCTAATTTAGCACGCATAAATTTCACCAACAACCAGCATCAACAAGGAACCAACTATAATAGAGGGTACAATAATGGCAGAGGACGTGGTTCAAGAGGACGGAATGATAGTCGATACAGGAACAATTCAGGCAATTATAACTACAACAGAAGCAATTGCAACCAGCAATCTTCTAATCAGCCAGCAAATGGAAACAATCAGTTTAATGCTCAACCGAATGCGGTTTTCTGTCAGCTATGTGATCGCAGAGGGCATACAGTCATTCAATGTTGGCGGCGCTTTGATGTCACTTTCAAGCCCAATCAACCCCTTGGAAACAGTCAGCAAAATTCTGGATACTCTTCTCCTCACAGTTTTAATGCTAACATTGCCTCGTCTAGTTTTGCAGGGTCTGTTAATGACCAGAGTTGGTACCCTGACTCAGGCGCAACAAACCATATGACACCGGAGTTGGGGTTACTAAGGAATCCAATTCCATACAATGGAAATGAGTCTGTGCAGGTTGGCAATGGAGATAATTTGAAAATTTCCAACATTGGACAATCAGGTTCTGCTCCCGTATGTCTTCGAAATATACTACATGTTCCATTTTTATCCAATAACTTACTATCAGTCTCTCAATTCACCAAGGATAATAATGTCTTCTTTGAATTCTATCCTAATGATTGTTTTGTAAAGGACATCAAGAGCAATAAACTTTTGGCATGGGGCCAAACTATTGATGGACTGTACTACCTTCCATCCATGGAGTCCAGGTCTGCAGCAGCTCTCTCTGTGGAATCCATTTCCACCTGGCACAAGCGATTTGGGCACCCTGCTATCCGAACAGTTCAGAATGTCCTACACAGTATTGGAATTCCTTTTACCTTATCCAAATTTGATTTTTGTTCATCATGTGCAGTTGCCAAAAGTCATTTACAGTATTTTCCTACTTCTACATACGTGTCTAAATGTCCTCTAGAAATAGTTGCTTCAATTGTTTGGGGCCCTTCCCCAGTTTTGAGCTTGAATGGATGTAGATATTATATTACTTTTATAGACCATTACAGCCGTTTTTGTTGGATATACCCACTTGCTGCCAAGAGTGATGTCTTTACAGTATTTGTGCACTTTAAAAATCAAGTTGAAAACATGTTCAATAGAAAAATAAAATTCTTTCAAAGTGATTGGAGAGGGGAATATCGGAGACTTACCCATTTTTCAAGGAATGTGGCATTACACACAGAATTGCGTGTCCCTATACACACAACCAGAATGGAATTTCGGAAAGGAAGCATCGACATATCATTGAGACAACCTTAGCTCTTCTTAGTAATGCTAAGCTTCCACATGCTTTTTGGGATGAGGCGGCTATGTGTGCTGTGCATCTCATTAATAGGATGCCAACTCCCATTCTTGATAACATCTCTCCTTTTAAGAAGCTATTTAACAATGTGCCTGATTATAATTTCTTGAAGGTCTTCGGGTGTGCTTGCTACCCTCACCTTCGACCGTATAATAATCACAAATTTGATTATCGGTCTGAGTGTTGCATTTTTATCGGGTACAGTCCAGACCACAAAGGGTACAAGTGCTTTCTTCCTAGAACTGGACGCACCTATATTGCAAGAAATGTGGTATTCAATGAGACCTATTTTCCTTACACTGTGTTGTCCTCATCCACTACAGATGTTCCACCTGGTTTTACAATCACTTTGCCGGTTCCTAGTATACCTGCAACTGCTAAGGCTAGTTCTCCTACTTCAAATTATGTTCCTCCGATCGGTGAGGACAATTTCACTCCAGGCCATATGAGTCCCATGTCTGACAATCAGCACTCTTTGGAACACACTCCGGTCACCCCTATGCAAGCACAACAGGATACTCCAAGTATTTCACAACTTACTCCAACCGATACTTTTGGCAGTGAGTGTTATAGACCTCAAAAATTTCGGTCACTTGCTGAAATTATGCGTGCCACTTCCCCTATGTCTCAAAACCGGTCTAGTAAATATGCCTTGCTTGTAGCAACAGATTTAGAGGTTGAGCCCTCATGTTTCACCATTGCTAAGAAGGACCCAAAGTGGAGGCAAGCCATGTCTGACGAGTTTTCTGCCTTGCAACAAAATGGGACATGGTGTCTTGTTCCCTCTCCTCCAAACACTAATATTGTTGGTTGCAAATGGATCTACAAGTTAAAGAAAAATTCAGATGGATCAATTGCTAGACATAAAGCTCGGTTAGTGGCTAAGGGATATACCCAAGAGTATGGTATTGATTACCATGAGACCTTTAGTCCAGTCATCAAGCCATCCACTATTCGTATTATTCTTTGTATTGCTACTTCTTTTAAGTGGGAAATTCGTCAACTTGATGTGAACAATGGTTTTCTTCATGGTACACTAAATGAAAAGATTTACATGGCTCAACCACCTGGTTTTATAGACAAAAGATGTCCTGACTATGTATGTAAACTGAAGAAAACTCTATATGGACTCAAACAGGCCCCACGTGCTTGGTTCCACCGTCTATACTCTCATCTCATTTCTATGGGCTTCAAGGGGTCTATTTGTGACCCTTCACTATTTCTGTTTTCAGAAAAAGGTATTGTCATCTACCTGCTTGTATATGTTGATGATCTCATATTAACAGGAAATAATCCTTCTACTCTCAAGAAGCTACTTACAGACTTGGCAACTACTTTTGCTCTAAAGGACTTGGGTAACTTACATTTTTTCTTGGGCATTGAAGTTCAAAAATCTGCAAGTGGACTTCACCTAAGTCAACAGTGGTATATTCTGGAGGTGTTGCAGAAATCACAACTTATAGATTCTAAACCTTTTCAAACTCCTATTGTTCCAAAAATTGGTATGTCTTAGAATGATGGTGAGTTATTGGACGATCCTACATTTTATAGAAGCATTGTTGGATCTTTGCAATATATAACTTTAACACGGCCGGACATTGCTTTTGCGGTCAACAAAGTATGCCAGTTCTTGTCTGCACCAACAGTCTCACATCTATGTTTAGTTAAAAGCATTCTCCGATATCTCAAGTGCACATATCAGTTGGGAATGCTTATCCGGCCTAGCAGCTTTGATCTCTCAGTTTTTTCAGACGCGGATTGGGCCGGTTGTCCTGATGACCGCAAGTCCACTACAAGTTATATTATTTATATGGGTTCTAATGTCATCTCATGGTCTGCCAGAAAATAGTCCACTGTTGCCAGGTCGAGTACAGAAGCCGAGATGCGTTCCATGGCATCTGCTGTCACAGAGTTATTATGGACCCTTCAATTGGCAAAGGAGTTACAACTTTTCTTCAATTCTCCTCCTATAGTATGATGTGATAATGTTTCTCCTATCTATCTAACTACAAATCCTATTTTCAGGGCAAGAACAAAGCACATTGAAATTGATTTTCATTTCATTAGGTCTCTTGTTCAGCAAAAACAAATCATTGTCAGGCACATTTCTTCAAATGATCAAACCGTTGATGGTCTTACAAAACCATTACAAATACAGCAATTTATTTCATTCCGACACAAGCTGAACATCGCACCTTCATTCTGCTTGAGGGGGGAAGTTAAGGAGACTCCGCATGCACTGCTCCCAGGATGATATGGGAGAAATTCTCTATTTGTATTCTTATTGGGCCTCTTTGTATTATTTCTCTGAACTTGTATCCGGAGTGTTATTCTTTGGGCTAATTGGTCCAGTCTGTATCTCAGATGATATATATATATAAATGAAAACCTATGCGGAGCTCAGTCGAGCCCTTTCCGCCTCTCACGCTCTTGTTCTCTCCGCCGCTCTTCCCATTCTACAAAACCCGACTTTAAAGTCGGGTTAATACTGTCCGACTAATATACTCTGACTTTTAAAGTCCCGGCACATTCGGTCCGAGTTAGAACAAAGTCGGATTTAGAAAACCCGACTTTTGTCAAACTACGTTAGTTTTGCAAAAAAAAGTTTTGCGGTGTTGTTTTTACAAAAAAATAAAAAAGTGCGTTATTTGAAAAAAAACTCGATGGACCCACCACGAACGCATCCAAGTATTTAATTAGTATAATTTCGATATCGCATCCGCCATGATCCAACAAAGATTATTATTTGATCATCAGCTCCGATTGATTGAAATTAAATTGAACTGAGCTAGATCACCAAACTACCGCTAGCTTGGTTTATGGGGTGTTTGGTTGCATGATAATGAAGATTTTTGTTTTAACTTTTAAAAATTGTAAGAAAATTTGTTAAAAGAGGTGTTTGGTAATCATGACAATTTTATGTTTTAAAAGTGATTTTCTTCTTAAACAAAAAAGAGGGTCTCACCTCTTTCTTTTTTCTTGTGGTCCCCCACTTTGTTTGGTCATGTCTGGTAGTTACTCTTTTTTGTAATCACATCCCTCCAAACATGATAATTTTTATGTCATGAGTTGGTTCACTTTTTATTTTAATACAATTTTTTATCATGAAAGTGTACAAAAAATTATCATGTAACCAAACACCTCATTAGTTTTGATTTTAGTTTGGACTAAATATGGTTAGCAATATATCCTCTACAAAAACTAATTATGCCCACTTTTTTATGACTTGAGTGCATGATGCCATTGGGGACGATGGTAAATTAACAACCCTATTCGGCTCTTGTGTTCATTAAGTGTGATGACATGAGGGGCTTTCCGGTAAAAGCGTGGGTTTTTCAGGTCCTGAAGTTTAATTTCCAGTTCTTTTGACCCGCCCCACTAAAATAGATCAGACAAAACTTTTTTTTGGTCAAGAAAATAGAGACAAAACCGAAGATACATATATACATATGTGTACTAATATGTATATCACTCACATGAAAAATATGACTAGCTAGTGGTACACGTCGTTAAAGATTATAGTGTGTTTGTTTGTGCAATATTTTTTTTGTACAAATTTATGAGAAAAAATTGTATTAAAATAAAATATATATTAATCAATGAGATAAAATGTTCATGTCTGGGAAGATATGATAACAAAAAATAATTACTACCATATATGACCAAACAAAGTGGGAACTGCAAGATAAAAAAAATGAGATCCACTTAATTTTTTGTGAAGAAAAATATTTTAAAAATATAAAAGTATCATAGTTGTCAAATATATTTTTCAACAAATTTTATTACAAAAACATTAAATCATAATAAAAACTTAAATTATCGTGTAACCAAAGAATATCTGAAGAGTACATAATTTCCTCTATGCAATACCCGTCTTCAAAATATGAATTTAGCAAATCCATTCGTAGATTACCATCTTTGTCAACACAAATGATAACCTATCTCTGGAATATTATCATTATCACAGACCATTGATGTCTGCCAAGCTAGCATTGTTTATGATGTCAAAAATTTAGAATGTTAGTGAGTATACCAAGTTTAGAACTATTTACTACTATTGTACTTAGTTATGTTTTGAACGTGAATTATCTGGTTTTTGACAAATACATTTTTGATGTCTGGATCTGGAAAATGAAAATGTTTGAGTTAGTTTTTATGTTGTGTCTCCATATATATCATGCCCCCCTCCAAATGAAAACTCCATTGGCCTATTTACTTTTTTGGATTTTTGGTTTGCCGGAAATTGATCCTTAGAAGTTCCTGCTACATGATCTAGTATAATGGCTGCTGGCCAGAGGAATAGCAATGGCAAGCGTTCACACTCCCAGCCTGACTACATAGAAAGTGGAGGGACCAAGAGAAGAAGCTCCGGTGCAGAAAGAGAAGCATATGCTTGCGGGCCGGATGATACTGTTTATCGATACTTGTGCCCAGGTGGAAAAATTGGAAGTATCATTGGTCGATGTGGTGAAATTGTGAAGCAGCTAAGATGAGTCAGTCAAAATTAGGATTGGTGGGATTATTCGAGACTATTTCAGATTTTTATGTTTTAATGACTTTTTATCAATGAAAATTCTTATTTACCTGAAGAAGAGTAAATCATTAATTAATCAATGCAAACTTGATGGTGCCTTACATTATACATGTATGGTTACTTAAAAATATTTTTTAAATTATCCCTGCACGTACGATATGAACAAACCAGTTTCTAAAACGTTCAAGTTACAATAGAAATTTTATTTTTTGACTTTTGAAATTTTTAATCTGTCTAAATATATGTTTTTAAATTTATTTATTTTATTGTACTCAACTACAAGTAAATAAATTAATCACCACAAAATTTATGATATTTTATATTATATATAATTATTTTAAAATATCTCTAATTCAACGATACACATGCGAAGCACGTTATTTTAACTAGTATTCAACGGGTACGGCAACAACATGGTATCAAGGTGGCCATCTCTATCACTAAGGCATCCTTTGGTAACATTATCAAATATTTTTATCACTGTCAATTTTAAAATTAATATTGATAATGAACACTTAACGATGTTTGGTTAATAATATTAATTTTAAAATTTGTAATATAAATAAAATATATAATATAATATAAGTATCAACTTGTATCAATTTTGATATTAATATTTTATGCTCTGTTAGGTAAGTGCATTAGTTATTTGTATCAATATTAATTTTAAAAATAATATTGATACTTCATACAATTATGTGTTTAGATAATTGTAGCAATTTTAAAATTAACAGTAGTAAGGTGTATCAGTTTTGATACACCTTTCCACCTGTATTAAAATTGATATTACTCACTTCGACCCCTTACTCCCGATTTCGTTTCTCTGCCTGTTGTGAAGCTCCTGTCAAAGCCCTCGAGCTCAATGTGGACGCCACTGCGAGGTCGGTTCTCCCCGGCTCCGAGAACGCTGCCACTCCTCTTCTTTCGGCTTCGGACTACGGTGGGTGTTGGTGTGTGTGTGATCGCCATGAACCGTGGGCTCCAATAGTAAAAGAAAAGAGACAATGTAAATATTAAGAGAAATGACCGAGCGTACCTAAGCGGAGAGATTATGTTGGGAGATTATGAGTTTCATCTTCTTCCTTTTCGGCCAGCCGAGAAGAATGAGCTTAAAACACTTTTAGTTGTTCCTACAAAAATAAGTAAGCCACAAAAATAAGTGAAAGTTGAATAAAACTAAAATAGTGAAGCATCTTGCAAGGAAAATGAACTAAAACTACAAAAGGAAGTGGACTAACCGGATTAGGAATAACTCTCAACCCACCTTTTATGTATTTTGAATGATGATATATGATATTATTAAGCTAAATATACTTGCAAGCATGATTATCTATGATAGAAAATATGATAGAAAATATAAAAACAAAGTAATGTTAGAAGATGAGGGAAGAAAAATGAGTTTCGACTCTAAAAACGGCAACATGTAGTCTTAGGCGACCTGGCAGCGGGGTCACCATGCGACCTGGCAGACGGGTCACCTCCTGCACTAGGACTCGATTTGCTCCTGGATGCTCTCACGATGTTTTCGGATGGCCTTCAAAGCTTGATGATGACTCTCGGAAGCTCCTAGGACGTAGATGATGATCTCCCCTCGGATGTAGGAGCTTGAGAAGATTCAAAATGGATGTTGATGAATAAACGGGATGAAAAACGTCAGTTTACGGAGGTGGATAGAATGTGAAACTCTCAATCTCTTGGGCAATGAAGCTTGGAGGATGGAGATGGCTTGAAGCTCTCTAGGGCTCTCTATTAGGAGTCGAGGACGTTCTCTCCCTTCCAACATTCTTTCAACCCTTGAAAATGTGGTTAGGGGGTCCCTGAGGGTCTCAGGGGCATTTTAGGCATAAAAAGTGTCATTCGGAACAGAAGATGACCCGCCTGCCATGTCATTGGGTGACCCGGTGACCCGCCTGACGGGTCACTTGTGAAACCATAAATGTCATTAAATGCGCATGCGCCGAAAGTCGGCCATGCGTCGTCCTAGGCCTGTTACAGTGGCAGGCATATCGGCTAACGGAACGCCTATGTCCAGTCGGTCCCGACCGTCCGAATGAGCGTGTGCCGCACGTGGGTCACTTCAGTTAGTCCGAACGTTACAGTATTGGGCGACCTGTTGACCGAGACGCCTCCCATACCTGACCGGATTTGACCCCGCACCTACCACCGTCAGAACAGACGGATTTGGTGATAATTGGGAGATGACCCGTTGATCGGGTCGCCTGGTGACCCGACAGGGGGTAGCCTAGGTGACCCGACAAGTGGGTCACCTGGTGACCCGGCAGGGGGTCATCTTCACTTCCAGAGCTTTTTTTTGTCATTTTTTCGGAGATCCAGTTTATTTATCAGAAAACTCAAGTATCTCATTAGAAAATATGAATCTTAAGCTCTTCAAATAGACAAAATTTCCGTGTCTACACTCACGAGTCACGACTGTCATCGAAGCCCTCGATCCGATGCCTCTCCACCCGTAGTGAAGCTCCCGTCGATGTTCCATCTATCAAATTATTTTAAATAGGTGGTGGTAAATAAATTGAGCTACTTGACTCAAGCATATCATGATTTGTTGAAAAGGAACAAAATTTTGATTTTGATTACTGATTTGTGTATATTTTAAAAATAAAATAAAACATTTATAATATAACTTCTTTTTATAATGTATCTATCTATCGTATATATCATAAAAATGTATTTCAATTATCGTGTGAATTTATACTTAACATGTTTACAACATATTACTCGCACAGACGTGCGTAACAAACGTAATTTGACTAGTTATAGAATAAGGCATACTACTTTCTTTCATAAATTCTTTTTGTTTAAAGTCTTGTACTAATGATGATACTTGATTAATATTTTCATCTCGAAGAGATATTCCAAATTTGGGTTAATTTGATATATTAATTTCTGGTAGCTTAAATTTTATTTAATAATTCTTAAAATAGTATCTTTTCTATTTGAAATTCTATTATATAGTAATACTAGTTTTATGGGGGTATCTATTCCTCAACGAAATGTTACTTTTAACATTATTCGAATAGTTACAATATGAATCCATCTAATTTTATCTCTCTCATTTTTTGTTGAATATCTTGTTTAGTAATTAATGGGATATTAATTCTGTTATTAACATATCTTATATCAATTATAAGTTCATTCTTTGTAATTCTATAATATAATATATGTTTTTTATCTTATTTGAATATATTTAATAATATGTAAATATTTAAAAATATAATATATAAATATAAAATTTATTATATATTTTATTAAATTTAATTTAAATAATATTTATTTTGACTTATTAGAATATCTCAAATTAAGTCAAGATAAACTAGACTTTAATATATTAATATATAATAGAAAACATTTAATTATATTTTTAAATATATAATTATATATATTATCAAGACACAACCAATAATCTTCAACATCAAATAACATAACTCCGACAATAAAATATAATAGAACATAATAATTATGCAAGCATTTTCAATAATCATGTGCTTCCAATCCTAAAAAAGCATATAAGTAACAAAGAGCCTGAAGAGCAACTCAATATTATCAATTATATTGAAAGTATTGATATTTTTTGAATATTTTATAGAAAGCTAAGAGAATAGCCCTCTATAAATATATTAATAATCACTTCCCAGTAGATATTAAGATGCTTATTGACAATCTATATGGGAAGATCCATTATACCACTAATGGAAGAATATAGAAATTGTATAACAAAAAATAAAGATCAAGAAAGAATAACCTTGGTACTCCATGAAATAGATGAACGAAGTATTTATGCCCTCTAAAGAAGAGCTATCAATAAGTTAATTATTACCCGAGAACATATAAATAAGTTAAATTTCTCGATGATTATTAAATTAGTCATTGACTGGATTCCATTATTAATACAAGTTTTTGAAATAAATATAATTGTCACCTTCCTATAAGTAACAATTAGAAATACTTTTTCATCACTTCAACTATAGAGAACTCGACTTCAATTTTTTTTCAACATCCAATATGAAGATTTAGATGAAGCACTCAACACTAAAAATGAACAAATTAAGAATATATTTTTATTAAAAATGAGAGCAAATGGGTGATAGAAGTTCCAAACTTGACAGATGGACGGATATTGATCAGAGATGAAGGAAGGTTGGTACACAAAAGTTACCATGGTCATAGAT